>CM026083.1:12475168-13675168 GCA_014839685.1 Anableps anableps
ATCCAGATGCCTTCATACAGACCCATTCAATAAATATGAATATTACTGAAAAGCCCATTTATTTCTGGAACTTTATTACCAAGTGAAACACATTATACAGATTAATTACACAGAGATGGATGTTTGAAAGCCTTTATTTCTGTTAATTACACTTACAGATAATGAAAACATGACATTTAAAATTAGAATATTACATCTGACCAAAAAAATATATTAATACAGAAATATGGGCTTAATGAAAAGTATGTTTAATACCTGCTTAAAGGTTGTTATTTTCAAAAGGTACTTTTAATCTGATAAATGGGGCTCATCTGAACGCACATTCTAATTTATTGAATATGACTGTGTGTACACAAGGAGTCAATATAAATAACTGGGAATAGGCTGTTTTTTGTTGTTGTTTTACTGCTGTTCATCCCGAGTACTTTTATGTTGACAGTACTAAAACGGAAGTTCAAATGTTTCTGACGGGGGTTAACTTGACCTGTGTCCGCATCAATAACTGATGCCAGAATCTTGGTCATAACGACCAATACTTAAAATATTCTGTAAGTCATTTCATACAGATGACAACAGGCAATATTTATACTAACATAATTATTACACAGCATTTAACCACAGTTTTAGCATTATTTATCCATATCTATTATTCTTTATAGAGATTCCCTAAGTACACACTAAAATTAAGTGCTTTTCAGGCTTTAAAGTGATTTAACGATAGAAAACAGTAAAGCCTGTTGTAAAGTGTCGCTGCTAAAGTCTTGTGACTCTGACTGTGAGTCAGCAGCATTGTTCCTCTTCAGCTACAGCCAGTTTAGAAGCTAAAAGGCTACATACAGCTCAGAAGAGGAAATTAGTAATCATTTTACTAGACTTCACTTGAGATGCAAGTGAACACCTAGGAGGACTTTACTTGCTTCTTATCTGCTCCAATGTAACAATGAGGCAATATTAGTCAAAGCAAGATCAGTTAAAAAACGAGAAATTGTCCTTTTTTCTACAACATAATCGTCTGTTGCATTAACCTCCATCCTAACAGTCACAGTATGCTCCCTTACCATTTAGAAACATTTTAGAAGAGTATTTAGATGAGCAAAAACACAAGGTTGATGTCACTTACTTTCAGCAGTAAAATATCTAGCAAAGATGAACATTTCCTGCATTAAGACATACTGGTGGAAATTCAAACACATGCCTTAAAGTTACAGAAAAGATTATATGTGTTGTCTCTAGAATCGAGAAATGCATTAATAGAACATATCTGACAGCTTGAAGTAGGCTAAAGATCTCATAAGCAGCCCATCAAGGCCTTTTATTTCTGACAGTGAACAGTGGTTCAAGCCATCATCCATGATATAAAAAAGAGCGAGGCACACTACAAAACCAACAAAGACACAGCTTTGCAACTAAACTGACAGGCCACGTAAGGAAAGCATCAATCAGAAGGCTGAATGTAACTCTGGAGGACAGTCTGCCAACAGGACATGTTAGTTGTGCACTTCACAAATTTGCCCTCAGTGGAAGAGCTGGCAAACATTTGGGCAGAAGAGATCAAAATTTAACTTTCAGGCCTACATGCAACATTCTATGTGTATCAGAAAACTCACGAATGCACCTTGAACACAGCAATCCATGTGCTCAAGCACAGTGGTGGCAGGGTTATGCTGTGGGGATGGTTTTCTTCAGCGGGAATTGAAAAGATGGACAGAGTGACGGGAAGATGGATGGAGATAAACAGAGAGGCAATCCTGAAAGAAAACCTGTTCGACTTGACAATGGGGTGGAGGTGAACCTCTCTGGAGAACAATAAACATGCATGGTTTAGATAAAAGAAGATTTAAAATTGAAGTCCTGACCTAAATCTATTTGACAATCTGTGGCAAGACTTGAAAACTGATGATCACAGATTGATACCTGTTAGTAAAATCTAGAGAGGCCAAATATATCATGTCTGGTTTTTATTCAGCAAATATGTCAAACACCATGTATCAAACCACCATTTAAGCAATACCTTGTGATAGTCTATCAAATGAAAACACAAAACATTGAAGTTTGTTTGTAAAATAGGAATGTGGAAAATGGGGATGAATATTTTTTCAAACCATTAATTTTTTTTTCTTTTAGCTGAGAATAGCAGATCTTGATAGCAACTTCTAATAGTTGGAACAAATTTGACTCAAGTAATGTCAGATTTAAAAAAAAAATTATTTTTTTTTAACAATTTCTACCTGTGTGAAGTGTGCATGTTCCCTCTCTACATGCGTGGGTTTTTTCTGGGTGTTTTATTTCAGAAAATCCAAAACAAAAACCATCCCTTTTGGCTACGTAACCAATCTAAATTACACCCAAGTGTGAGTGAGTGCATGGTTACTTTTGTCTCTATCAGACCTGACAGCCTGGCGCTCTATCCAGGGTGTACACCAGCTACTACTTCTTCATCTGAATAGCTGCACCACTTACCCCAATTGTCCCCATCTATAAAATGCATCCCACCTATTTTCTTCTGTTCTCATCATGAAACCTGAATTTATCGAATTTGCATCACACCCAAGTGCACATGATATGCAGATTCTTGTAACTGATCTTTAATGAAATCGAGGTTTTCAGAGATGTTTCTGTGTTCTTGGAAAACAAACAAAACGAACTCAATGCAAAACAAAAGTTTTATTTCAATACACAGGATTCCTTTCTTCTGCTGCACTTGTTTGCAGCCAGGCACATCAAACAGAGAGGGGACAGGCTGGCGTCAGAATAACTCGTCTGTGCTTAACAATGTGGATGAAAAAGGCGGTCAGAGGAGCACACCTGGACCCAGGTGTGCTGCGAGCTTGTTTAGAGTTCACGTCTTCAGCCGTTTTAATTTAAAACATAAACAGAGGCTGACCCCAAGCAAAAGAAAGGCATGTTCTCAGATAATGCAAGCAACGAGGACGGAGCAGAGAAGTACCTGCACAATACATTCACATACTATCAAAATGGAATTTCTCTGAGGAGGCAGAAACATTTGGAAATCAATCAAAGGATTCACCTTTGCTTGACTGTGTAGATTTGTTTTGGCAACCATACAGATTGTATCTTAATATTAATAATCTTTGTCTTTGTTAGGCAATTGCAAGGCAAATAAAATGATAAATGCTAAGCCAATAAGGCATCCAATTACACAGTCATTTGAGTTAAATGCTAACAACCTTAAGGATCTGACAGATCAAAAATACTGAATGTAAGCTGTAATTTCTTGAACTAATTCGCACAAAACTCGGTCAGGAGAGGGTTTACCTCCCCTGACTGAAAAGCTACACATTGGGTTTACTAATCAGTTTCTACTCCACCACATCAAGTTAGGTCCATTGAGGCTAAAAGTATTACTAGTTCTAGCATTCCATTTTGAAAATCTAGCTTTCTTCCAATCCACATTAACATACCCTCAAATGCAAACAACGAGAATAACCGCACAAATGAGTCTGAACATCGTTACAGTCATAGTGATTGGGAAACACCAGGCGAGCTGATTGACTTGTGTATGATTGTATCATTGCAGGATTCAGTGAGCGGTGGGGGGCATGAAGAATCAAAAAGACAGGACTCAGAAAAAGAGTGAAAAGTGCAAAAAAGTTGAAAACACAATAAACCAGAACTTTGATGTGGACAACAGCATCAACAAAAAGATCTACAGGCGGGTTGTGTATTGTACAAGTGAATTAACCATCAGAAGTGAACAGGAATGAGAGAGAATCAACTGGGAAGCAAATGCTGAACAAACTGGGAGAAGTGGTGTGCTCAGATCATCAGTAGAAAACCACGCTGGACTTTCCTCCAGGGGGGTTGAGGACCCTGTTGTGAGAGCGAGGCTTAGGTCCCAGGTGAGGCTCGTGGTTCTTCAGCATTGTCTCGTCAGGAGCTGATGTAGCAGGTTTAGCCTCTGGACTGGCTGAGACGACTGGAGGCTCTTCCTTAGCTGGAGCAGGCGCAGGGGGGGCCATCTCCTCCTTCACTGCCGGTTGGCTGACTTTGGCTTCAGGTGCTGCAAGAAGAAAGAGCAGAAAGTTTCTCACATAATGGTCAATGACGAGGCTTCACAATAAATGAAAACTGCTTTATGTCCTATACAGAGGGGCCTCGGGTGAGATCAGGAACTTCTGAGATCCAAGTGAAACAGATTAACTAAGAGTCTGATAGATAAACAGCTGCCAACTCCATTTCTACATTTGCACCCTATATCATTTCCCAGTTAAAGGGACATACCAATTACCTTCCTGTCCAATTTAAAACTTTTGCACTCATGCATTAAAGTCGCAGCATGGAGGTAGTTGCATCTCCCGCAGTAGTGATTTGAGGCCTTTCCTTTACTCACTGGGAACAAAAAAAACAAACAAAAAACAACTAAATCCTTGCTTGTTTCTGATCTGTTTATAAGACTCTAGCACTGCTGTGTTTATAGTCTGCCTCAGAAACAGAGAGAGGGTTTCTACAATAAGTAGCAGATTACTGGAAAAAATAGTTTCACTAGATTTGGATTCCTGAAAAGGAGAAAATAAGAGCTTCTATGTTACCTAATGTTGTACTATATTTATTCTTCATTGCTGCAGATAGCCAATATAGGTATGCACAAGATGAAACAAAAATGAATTTGTTTATTATAAATACTAATATACGTAAAGCATACTTTACATTAACATTATGGTGTGGATTGGAAACAAATTACCCATTTATGCAAGCACCACAGACTTGTAGCTAATAGCATGTCTGCTTGGAGATACAAGTTTGGGTTTTTTTTTTGTTTTTTTTTTTGTTTTGTTTTTGTTTTTTTACCTTTTAGCAAAAATATCTCCAGTATTTCAAACATCCCATTTTGAAAATTGACAACATTGACCTACCTGGTGATTCAGGCTCCGGTCCCACACTTAGATTGTCCTGCAATAAAATCAAAGATACATTTCTCTTTCAATAAAGCAGAGGAAAAATATAAAGTCATTTACATTTTCATAGGAATGATCTGATCTGTGTGAAACTCCAAATAAAAGCAGGTCAACGCCACAATTTTGCTTTCTTCCTATGACAAACTAACGATAAAATATAGCTTAAAGTGTCCAGAAGCATAGTAATTATGACAGAAGTATCCAAACTTAAATTAAATTTACTGCAAATGTAACAATGTCTGAAGGCTGTAACTTCATTTTTTTTAAAAAATTTTTTTATTTATTTATTTTTTTTTTCGTTCTTCCTTCTTTATTCAAATGCATTTTATTTTTCCATTTGACTCATTCTGGTGACACTGTGGCCTAAAAAGTTACTGAATAAGTGAAAGTGAGAGACATTAGGGAGCTACTTCCCTCTCTTTATTGGTGCCGTAACAACCTTCACTTCCATTGCCTGCAATGTAAAAACTTATAATAAGATCAAAAGCTGAATTTTAAAATAAAAATCAGAAGAAAGGAGAAAGGTGATGAAGAAGGGAAGAGATATTACACTGAGTTCAAGCTGAGGTTCACTGCATCCCCGAGCAAAAACAGTTCCAAGTCACCAAATCCTGTGACTGGCCACACATTATCATTGGTTGATATGATACAACAAAAAGATGCACAAACCCAAGACACTTGCACTGATTTTGAAACAGTCCATCATATATGAAACAGATTTTTTCCACATTCATCTTAAATTTTAAGTTACTATTAATCAGCTGCATGTTTCAAGTACTGAACCATTTTTCGTTTGGACCAAGGTGAAAAATTTGACATTTATTATAGATCTTGATACAGCATGAACCATAAACATGATAAATTTATTGTCCATACGAACTTTTTTTTTCCTTCACAGTGTCTTATAAACCTCCAAAAAACTATTTTGTAATAAATGGATAGAAAATTACTAAAGTTTTTGTGTTTTGTCTCATTCTGAGATCAATTACTAGTCACAAAAACAGGCATTTTAAGGGTTACATTTCAGAAACCAAATGAATAGTTGCCTGTATGGAAAAGACGGAAGCCAATCGTAGTGGCTTTGTGAACAACTGAAATAGTCTGATCAATTCTGGGGTTGTCGGAGCGTTAAATAAAAAGCCATTCAGAGCAACCTGAATCTCATGAGATTATAAGGTATCAAAAATGAAGGATAGCCAAATAGGTAGAATTAAAGCACAAAAAAGCTCCCACATTTATAATAGAAACTGCAGCTTTATCAAAGAGACCAAAACCTGGGGTTCTGATCTACCTTTGGCTTGTTTGGGTGGCTCCGGCATGAGCTCTGAACAGGTGTGCTTTCTGCAGACCCAAATATGTTGCTGGTTGCTCCACCTGGAGGTACGGGTCTCTGTGGCTGAGCTGGAGCCTCGGGTTCACCGAATATCCCACTGCTCTTCCCACCTGCACAAAGTATTAGCAAGATGTGGTCACACTTTGCAGCAGTGATAAAATCTGAATGACAAGAGTTCTACAGTTAGATGCCAAAAGTGTTTGATGGAAAATATAAAGAAAATCTAGAAAACTTATCCTACACAGTTGCACATTTCTTTGAATCTAAGTATGTTATTTTCAACAAATATACAGTATTTTTTCTTATATGGTCAATTTGCCCTTGCTGTACAGTCTCTTATTTTTGTTATTATATTTTACCTTATGTGAATTTGCATGCTGCAACGTGTCTGATACACCTGATGATACACCTGAAATTCTCCACTGAGGGACAATAAAGGATATTTCTATTTCTTTTTCTATAGACTTTCTTCAGGATACAGTGATGTTAAACTGTAATCCAGGTGTATAACCAAAATTAGTGTCATGGAGTGAGCTCAATCTAACAAAAGGAAAACAAAATGTAGACAGGTTTTCAACAGTCAGACTAAGCTCAGATCTTATTTGGTTTTTATCAGACACTTGACAGACCACAGAGAGTTGTGAGCAGGCACATAGGAGCTATATTTATACCGGGATTATCACAGCAGACTCACAACTTTCACACTTTAGAGTTGAACAAAAAAAAAAAAAAAAAGCTTATGACTGGTTTGGTTTTCACATGCATCATTAAAAAAAAGGTAAAAGGCTGACCTGGAGGATAGGAGCGTTTTGATACATTTTGGGGCTCCTCTGGTGCGGAGAAAACTTTGGAGGCCATCTTATTAGGTCGTCTTGACGGTGCGCTATCCTCTTCATAGCCACCAAAGAGGTTACTAGAGCCGCCGCCAGGAGGCTGCAGCACCCTGCATGGAAAAACGAAACAATAACCCTTACATTACAGACTCTTATCTCATTCAGGCATACAAATATTCCTGCACTAAGAAATGAGAACAGATGACCTTTTTATTCCTTTGTTAAAAGTCCACATCACTAAACTAACAGATTGCTTAGGTATTTATTCATTCATTCATTCATTCATTCATACGATTCTAACCTTTTACTGAGGTTAGACGAAAAACTTTTTAAAAATTGTCACCTGTTTCCATTAGTATTTGTTAGGAAAAACCTACAGGGTTCAACTTTGTGACGATCCATTTTACTTCCTTAGTGAAGCACATCCATGTAGAAGATCAATAAACACCCCTCCTTTTAAAATTAATAGTATCAGCTCAGTAATTTTATAGTTTGTTTTTTTTACATTCAACAGACTAAAATATAAAATAAGTCTTACATTTTAAACAACAGTTTAGTTAGTATTTTGTGACTTTAATCGTGCATCCACTCTAAAGAAGAATCAAGAAATTAGCTGGTGAGCAGAACAGTCAAGTCATGCTAACAAGAATTACTCTCACTGAAAGATGAAGACTTAAGCAGATCACAGGAAGCAGAATAAATAACAGAATAAAATTGTTTTGTTTCAGTCTTTTTGTTATTCATTAGAAAAGTCCAAGTGTGTCCATCATTTAACATTTTGGATGAGGAAATTCTTTCAGACTTCTGAAAATCTCACAATAAAGGTGAGCATCTACCAACTCTACAGGGGATACACATGACTCCTGTTTACAATCAGCAACGCCAAGCATCCAAACTGCAATAACCATGCTAGTGCTGAGATGAGATGAAGAAGACAGTTTAAATGTCAGTTCTGTATTGTTGTTCTTCTCTTTCTTAAGAACAAAATTTTAATCATGTTTAACTGCTGAATGGTGTAACAGCCACTGCTCGCTCTCCCTCACACACACGGTGTGACATCGCTTCTGGTCCTAATATGAATGTTTAATGATCTATCTTGACAGAAAGGGTCCTGTACAGTTGCAATAAGTTAATAATAAATTAATTAGCAATCTAACAAATGTAAGCCCTTTTTTTCTCTCAAATACAAATTCAGAACTGCTAAATATTCTGCATGGCTCTTAATCAGAATCAAAAAAGTATAAGTATAATGTCTTGTAAAGGAATAAATGGCATGTCCAGTAATTCCTTTTAGTTGCATTTTATTTGTATGAATAGTCCTGTCCCGTAACCTGGAGTGTATTACTGCATTAGTAGATTATCAGTCAGATAGCTCAACCTTTGACTGTTTGTAAAATCTATGTTTTTATTACATTATACACACTTAATTATCAAGACAGTTAACATTTCAGTTTCCCGAGAGAGTAAAAACATATTTACATATCTTAAAAAAATTAAATAAATAAAAAGGAACATCTAAAATTAATATTAACAGGTTAGAGTTTTGCAAGAAATAGGACACAAAATCTCATACAGTTGAATCTCAGAAAAGTGGTTGTACCCTTCTGCCATGCCAGAAGTGCTGAGTTACATCCAGTTTTTCACTGTTCTTGTGCCAGAGCTTTGGCAGTGAAAACAAGAACAACTGGTTCAAGTTATAAAAACTATTTATTTTAGAAATTCATTTTGTCTTTTAGGAAAGGGGGAATAAGGTCTGAAAACCCAAACGCTTTCCCATACTTATCCAGACCTGGAAAAAGACTGAAAGCAAACTATATATTTTCAAGACAACACTGGGACTCTGGCTGAGCCTCAAAAATAGTGAGTAGTTATTTTCAGGATGGATTTGGTTAAACAGTCACAAACTAATGCCA
The DNA here is from genome assembly GCA_014839685.1 of Anableps anableps. Taxonomy (NCBI): domain Eukaryota; kingdom Metazoa; phylum Chordata; class Actinopteri; order Cyprinodontiformes; family Anablepidae; genus Anableps; species Anableps anableps. Next base: position 12,484,164 of record CM026083.1, read on the forward strand.
TATTTTACAAAATAAAAAAAGTAAGTACAGACATGAACAGTATGTAATCTGTCTGTATAATGTGGCAGCCAAACAGACAGTAAACGCAGCCAAATTACATGTTTTCTGATTATATGTACTCGGGGATAAAGCTGTACGCATGAAAACATTTGTTAGTTTGACGCTATTTCTTTAAAAGAGGTTACAGCTACCCTGTAGTCGGCTGTTTCGTGAGGTTGGCCGCATAGCTGATGTCTTCGAATGATAGTTAAAAAAAAAACAAAAAAAAAAACAAACAAACAAAAAAAAAAACTTCTGAGTAACAAGAGCAATGTGACCACGCCGCTGTTATTGGTGAATACAAAGACGAGCAGTCTGAAGCGCATTTCCCACTTCCGCAGGGACAGACAACGCCTGGTAGGCTAGCTTGAAGGCTATCTTGACTCTTGAGTTTGACTTAAACAATAATACCTATACTTATGAAGCTGAGTTAATGGCCACAACAGATTATGTAAAGTTCTCCAACTAAAACATATATTTTGATAGTCTCATGTTTGAAGATATTAACAAGTGACGTTGCAAGAAACCGAAAAACGTTACCCTACAACGTTTATCAACAGTCAAAATAAGCCTCAATCTTTCGGCTAAACTGGCTGTTAGTCGGTATTATAGTCACCTGGAACTTGGTTTTCCACCAGTATTCAATCCTTGAAACATGTTCGTCGAAGTCATAGTGGTTTTGTTTGAACTACGTCAAGTTTAAGAAGGAAACTTCTTCGGTTCGCCACCTAGACGACCAACAACTTCGCCCCCTGTCTGCGCTGCAGCCAACAAAACTCCTGAAGAATTTTACTCCACCCAACTGTGACGCAGAGAGTTATTATTGGTCAGCAGCCAGTGAGCAGCAATGTGGTGCACTCGGTTCAATCACCCTGAGAAAAAAAATGCAGGTGATTGGCGGAGTCTAATTTCCCTAAGACACAATTGTTTATTGTTCACACACGAACCGTTTCCTTTGTTACATGCAGGCACTTTATAGATTTTATATATAAGAAAAGTAAATGCTTCAGTGACTTTCTTATCCTAAAGAAACTATACTTAAACGTGTCCACCGTTGCTGTGAATGACAAGTTCGCCTTAGAAAGCAATGTTTTTCAAGGAAATAATGCTACAAACTGTTTTCTATATGTAAAAGAAGCACTACAATCTACGTTAAATTTATTTTGAGACGTATCTTTTTTTATTAACGTAAACGTGTCTGCCATATTGTGAGTGGCAAGTTCCCCTTGGAAAAGCAATTCTTTCCAAGGCAATAATATAGAAAACTGTTTTACATGTGTAAAAAAAAGAACTGAAACTGTTTGACTTGGGTCAAAATGTTTGGGTGTTGCTCCACAAGCTTTTCTCATGCTGGAATTTTGGGCCATTTCTCTTGGCAGAGATGGTGTAGCTGAGTTTGGTTTGTGGTCTGCTTTGCTTACCTTTTTAGTTCTACCCACAAATTTTCTATCAGACTTAGATCAGGGCTTTGTGATGATTAAGCAAAACATTGATTTTGTTGACCTTAAGCTACTTAATAACTCATTTGGCGGTGTGATTAAGATCATTGTCTGTTGGAAGACCCAATTATTCCCATGCTTTAACCTTCTGGCTGGTCTCTGGAGATGCTGCATTAATACTTTTACATAATGTTCTTTCCATCTATTTTTCGAAATGCACCAATGCCCTCTGCAGCAAAACACTTACACAGCACATTGCTGGTTGCCTCATACTTCAGTTGGGAGTATGCTTTTTAGCTTGCAAACTTCCCCCTTTTCCCTCCAAATGTAACAATGGTGATTATGATGCAATATTTCAGGTTAGTGCATCAGATCACAGGACGTATGTACAGAAAATATGGTCTTTATCCCTGAGTACATTTACAAACTGGAATTTGGGCTTTTATGTTACTTTTAGGGTAATGGTCTCTTCCTCTTTGAGTGGCCTTTCTGTCATTATTGGTACAGAATTTCATTTTCACCATGTATCATGAAACTCTCTCCCAGCTCCAGCCAGCATCTTCACAAGTTCTTTTGCTTTTGTTCTGGAGCTGGCACACACATTTCACACCAGTGAAACGTGCAAATATTTTTTTAACTGATAAACATGGAACCTTCTGGCATCTGGAAATTGTACCCTGGGATGAATCAGATTTGTGTACAGTTGTTTTCCTGACACATTGATTAATTTGTTTTTATTTTTACACAGTGTCGCTCATAAAAGCAGCATGTGTTTCTTTAAAATACATTCATAGGTGTACCTCTGTGAAATTCAAAGGTAGCAGATTGACCTCTCAGATGCTTACAAAACTATGACATCATCATCTGGGCTTAAGCTAATTGTTTTAAAACGGAAATTTAAGTGCATGTAAACTTCTAAATATTATGAAATAAAACGTTTCTCAAAATGTTTTCCTTAGTATTTATTTTTAGATGATATATATTTACAATTTATTCAGTTAGTAGCTAATAAGATCTCACACTGTAACTACAGACCACACAATCACACCGTTGTACTTTAACACAACTGGCTAATACTGCTTTTTCTCAATCATGCCACTCACAACATAGCGGCGAAGTTGACGTACGATCCGCACACTCATGGAGAATCTCCTCTTCCATGTCTGTTTTTTCAGGGTAAGCTTATAACAAATTCAAACATATCCTCGAGTTTCCACCCGTTGAATTTTTGGTGGTCAAACGTTCAATCATTTTCTGGTTGGAAGTTATTCTGAAAAAACCCCCCAAAAAAACCACTTACAGTTTATTCAGTAAAATGTTGACATTCAAACACAATTGGAATCATACGAGTGATAACTGACTTTGATCTTCAAAGTTTTTGATCTGACAATTCACGGGGCATGACAGGAAGAAAAACACAATTGGTTCTTTGTGAGTCTTCTCTCAACAACGGTTGGTGGATCTTGCTGTCAGTTATATTTCAAATTGCCGCCCTATTAAGATATAAGCCAATCACAGCCTTTGTTTTGAGTTGTAGGAGGCGGGACTTCGCGCCTCCCGGGAGCTGTCATCGGTACCAGGTTGCAGACGGTTAGCAATGCTAGCGTCCCTCTCGGTTAGGACTACCATTGGGAAGCTTCAACTTCAGGTAATACTTCAACGCAGCTGTGTATTATTATAGAACTAACAGGGTTGGGGTCCATTTTTTAAAAACTGTATAGTTTAGTTGGGAGGTTTAGGAACATTTTAATGTGTTTCAACTACTTAGCGTTAATGTTAGCTAACCAAATTGCATTAGCAGCTATGCTAGGTAGCACTTTATGGATTTTGGGGGCTCTCTTTTAAATGTTTTTCAATTCCCATTTAAAGAACAAACACTGTGAACAGCTAATGGTTACAGAACCGAACTTCTTGTGTGTTTTTAGCATTTTATTACAATACCATATCTGTTGAGAGAATATGGGAACCTTAAAGCTCATTGAATAGTTGCATGTCAGGGGTGAAAATTATTTAACTTTGTAGGGTAACGTTTGCTTTCTTTGTGTAAGCGTGTTGCTGACATGTGACTACCTTTTTAAAAAGGTTTTAGAGAGGTGAAACACGCAGTTATTGGCGCACAACTCAGCTTATGTTGCAGTTATTATAGAATGCAGGGATATGTTGTAGCCTATTCATATCATATCATTTAAAACGCTTTTTTGACCCTCTCAGAGTGATCAGAGTTGTGTTTTATGCCTGGCCAGCCATAGCGTGAGCTTTAAGGTGGGACACATGAAGGGTTTTAAATGTTTTGACTCACGTTGTAATGAATGTGCTGCCTCATCATTTTCAGATTAGGTTTGTTTAATGTTTTTTTTATTTGTTTATATTTATTTTACTGCCATTTGTACCACCCCCATTTGGTTATTATAGCACAATTATATCGCAGGATTACAGAAGATTACATACAATGAAAGAACTGATTTTCCTTATTATCACACAGTCATCCAAGAGTAAAATGGCTGTACATAATGTTTCATTTGTGCTCACAAAGATAGACTGACGTCCATTTGAGAGGTTTATTAAACATTCGTAGGAAAAATACTAACCAGTAAATTTAAGCATTAAAGTTCAGATATGTGCATTAAATAATTTGTAATGCTTTGATAAATTCTGCAGACGATTGTGACGTACTCTCAAGTCTATTTGGAGTCATGTTAGTGTAACTATCTATACTTCTCATTTTAAATGGGCTCAGCTGATTGAAGCTTTTGGAAATTGTTCACCCACTGCTGAAGATACATATATTAAATTTGGAAGTTGTTTTTTATTTGAATGTATTATTGCAAGAGAAAAAGCTCATTGAGTAATGTTGTTGCTGATAGAAAACAGTTGAACTGCGCAGAGTTCAGCTCAGTCGAAGCAGGAGCAAGGAGAGGGCAGACAGCAGAGGGATCGCTTTCGGCTTTATTATGCTCAATTTGATCGGTAATTGCCAAGCAAAGCGGTCGGACTCATGGTGAAGAGAAAGAAGACGTGTTCCACCTCCGAAGAGCTCGAAAATGGGTAAAAATAGGGTTGAAATAAACACTTTATTTAGAGGTCGAATGCAGCGAGGGGCTCCTCTCGTCGTCGTTTCTGCAGGGCGCTAAACTGAAAAGCGCTCGCGTTTGAATTTAGTTTGATTTATTACGATATTATTGCATGTTTAAGACGAATGATTCTCGGTAAAATACCTCCGCCAGTCGCTAAATAGTTTCTGTTATTAATTTTGATGTATTTCAGTTTGGTTAATTTATAAATTTGGTGTTGTTTTGACGGGACTGAAGAGGGGATTTGAAACAAACAGCGGCGGCCATGTTGAGAGACAGTGACCGTCGTCTTTAGAAGTTAATTTTGCCCAACGCTTTGCTCCTAATTTGACAATTTCCCTCTGAATGTGCTCCTGGCAGCATGACACTGGGCTCCAGGGAGGGGATCGGTGTCGATGGGAAGCGGAATCCGTCCAGAAAGCCCGAAGGTTGCGACGAGGAGGAGAGCGGAGAGCAGGCGAGCGACGAGCGCAGTACAAAGGGAGAGGAGCGAGTGGAAATTCTTAATCCATCAGCCACGGGTCCCAGCTCCGGTCCGGCCCCGGTCTTCCCCGGATCCCCGCCGAACCGGATCGGAGGAGGTTCGAACCAGCAACCCCAGAGCTCCGCGGAATCCACCCCTCCGTGTCACGACCAGCATCATTTTCTGCGATCTAGCGTCCGACCTCCCAGCAAACGGATACGGAAGGATTCAATCGGATCCACCATCAATGGACACGGCGGGGCAAAATCGAAAGGTACAGTGGCTGATCAGCCCGAATACAAGTGGGCATAGGTTGGAGTAGCAGGTGGTCTGTCCCCACTTTTAACCTTGTCACAGTGTGTGTAGTTTGTTTATGTCTAATGTCTAAACTGAGAGTGTTTAGTTGCTTTCTAACCCTGAGACACTTGCAGGGTTTAACTCTGGGTGCACTTTTGGCAGCGCCAGTCGAAGTTGCAACATCATTCTATTAAAAGGAGGAGACACCAGAACTGACATTTCTACCAGGGTGTTTCCTGACTATTTTCTCAGAAACAGAAAACAATGGCACTATAACACATTTTATAGATCTACAGAAACTGTGTGTTTTTGCATGAATGTGGAAGGTACATCTAAACAAATTAGAATATTATCAAAGTTACATTATGTCAGTAATTTAATTTTTCACTTGGAGAAACTGCTATTACATTATAAATGTTTATTTCTTAGACTTAAAAATGCAGTTTCAGAAAATTAGAATATTACATAATCTTTCTTATGGAGAAATTTTAGCCAAATGAGGAGTATGTCCATGTACTCGGTACTTGCTCGCCACTCTTTTTGCATGAAGTACTGCATCAATCCAGTGTGGCATGAATTTCATCAACCTGTGGTTCTGCTGAAGTGTTGAGGAAGCCCAGGTTGCTTTAACAGCGGCCTTCAGCTCATCTGCATTAATGGTTCTGTTGTCTCCCACCTTCCTCTTGGACTTCACAAATTCTCTATAGGAGTTAGATGAGGTGAAATGGCAAGCTAGTCAATTGCAGTGGTTGCATAGTCTTTAAGCCAGGTGTTGATAAATATGGCTGTATAAAAAGTAGGGATTTTTTTTTTTGTCTTTTTTTTTTTTTAATGATTTTAAAAAGCAAAAAAAAAAAATCACATTTCCATGGAAACATATCTAATTTTTGATCCATTGATTCAGCCTATCACAGCAGTCCATGTTTCAGATTTGTTATTGCCAGTTGTGATTGTATTTCATGTTGCACGCACGTCAACAAAAAGCAACAGCAATAAAGTGTATTTTCAGTGACGTATGGATACCTTTATGACTCGGTGAATGATTTAATCATTCTCACTGCTGCCAGGAATGCTGGTAAAATCCGGTGCATTGATGTAGTAATGCTGGGGCTGAACATTTTAGACAGTATTATGTTGCTATATCATTGCAGAATATAGCAATGACGATGTGAATTAACCCACATTTCCCACACTAGTTTCTATGCTTCCTGTCATCAGTCCTCACCACTGTCCCTGAGCTTTATTAGTATCTCATTCATTTAGGACAATGAAAATCAATCCATCTGGTCAAATTTATTGTTTGGCAAGTAGAGGTTGAATGCATGGTAGATGAAATATTGATTGAACACATCAGCAGACTGTTGAAAAATATCTGGAGTCTTTTTTTTTAAGGACAGCCAAGTTTCAACTGCTTTCTGGGCAAACTTAAGGATTTCTGTTTGGATCAGATTAATAATCGCAATTTATCAGGCCTTCTCTATTATACCAAATAAAAGCAGACTTCTGCACTTTGATTTGTGCCAGTAAGGAAGATTTTTGTCACCAGTTCAGAACTGTATTAGGGTAGTGCTTAGAGTGAAATAGGTGCAGGAAAACCCAGCTGCTGTTCATTTCAGATCCTGGTGTTGAGATGCTGCCATACAGGAAATGGTTAAGAAAAGCAGGTTTGTTTTGGCTCTGCTGTCGTATTTTTCTTTTTAAAGGTAGCTCTAAAATTGTTGGCCTTTTGATTAAACAGAATTAAATGTTTAGAGTTGGAAGAATTGGTTTGTTTGACTGACTGGGTTTCTTGTAGTTCCTGTTGGCTAAGAAAAAGTAGCTGTTTTCTGAGACATATTTGTTTGACATTTAGACCAAAATAACTCTATTGATATGTTGATATAGTCGTGCACATCTGTTTTTGAAGAGAGCTATTTTAAGCCTGCTTGCCACAAATGCATTCACTTTAGTAAATGAACCCCATTTCTGCCTGAAATCTGGTTTACATAACATCACAGTTCTGAAACCTGAACTCAGATAGTGTATACTTTAACGACACCTGGCATTGTGCTCGGGTAAATTTGGCCAGTGGAGCCCACCACGCGGTTGGTTTTGGACCAGTTCACCACAGGCCTGGCTGAAGGGATTGATTGCTTTTCCTGCCTCCTTGCCAGAGCTGAACCACAGAGATGTGAAGCTCTGCAGGTTGAATGCTGTAATGACAGTCTGGGGTTTTGTGGGCTTTTATTTTAACATCTTCCAAATCACAGTTTTCATAAAAACAGTTGTTTTTGTGCTTTAAAAGCTGACAGGGAGGTAAACCTAAATGTTTGTTCTGGTGTTTTTAAATTAATCTCTACTTTTGTACCTTCATACCAATTTAGTTATCACCCTGTTTCTGTGGATCACAGGGGCAGAAAATGGTTCCTCTTCCCACGGGGCAGTGGGGCAATCTGTGGCCAGCTCCACAGGAGGAGCTTCCAAGACCCCTAAGGGCCAGGGGTCTGCTGAGAAAGAGGAGCAAGGTGGGAACCAGAAGAGAGCCCGTCGGCAGTGGGAATCTTGGAGCGCGGAGGACAAAAACAGCTTCTTTGAGGGGCTCTATGAGGTGAGAACTGACACCAAGATGAATTTGCAAATTCCACATGTGATTCCATTTTATACTTATTGTTGCTCTCCCTGTTCTCAGCATGGGAAGGATTTTGAGGCAATTCAGAACAACATTGCAATGAAGTACAAAAAGAGAGGAAAGCCAGCCAACATGGTGAAGAACAAAGAACAGGTCCGCCATTTTTACTACCGCACCTGGCACAAGATCTCCAAACACATCGACTTTGCTAATGGTGAGCTTCCCTTTATTACTTTCATCCAAACACGCTGGAACTGAAAGGGAGCCGGTCAAAGCTGGAGGACGTTAATCAGTTTTTCTAACCTGTTATGGCTCTAGGAGCTATCCAATTGCAGCTGTTTGTGTCTTGGGGATGATGCTGTTTGATCCAGCGGGAGAACAAGGGCGAGGTCTATTTTCCTGGTTTTAGTTTGGGGTCCTAAATGTTTCTGAATGGGAACATGTGTTTTATTTTAATGGGGCCTTTTACAACACATTAATTAATCAAAACATGAATCTATGAAAAAAGGTTCTGCATGGCATTTATTCTCTTTGTCATGACTCTCCTTTAAACATAAGATAAAGAAGTTTACCAGATAAGGCTGAAGCCATGTTCTCACTTATAGCCTTCTATGTTATGGCTGGGTTATCTTTACGTAGCATACACAGTCCTTTTTGCATCAGTCATGTGACTTGTGCCCCCTTTTCTTCTCAGTTTACTCTCGTGTTTTGAAGAAATCTTCACAAGAGCTGTATGGTCTCATCTGCTATGCTGAGCTGCGCAAAAAAGTCGGAGGATGTAAGTCAAAACTGTTCTTCATGTTACAGCGCCTTGCAAAAGTATTTGCAACCCTTCAACTGTTTCACATTTGGTAATATTGCAGAAATAACCTTCAGTCAATTTAGATTGAAGTTTTATGTGATAGACCAACACAAAGTAGCACATAATTGTGAGGTGAAAGGAAAAGGAAACGATAATCTGTAAAATGTGGCATGTCCCATACTATGATACCTCTAAATAAAATCTGCTGCAAGCCAGTGCTTTTAGAAGACACCTTATCAATAAATAGATTTCACCTATTTGTAATTTAATGTTTGTATAAATTCAGCAGTGTGGAAAGACTATGGTAGTATTGCAAACCAAGAATTAATCAGAGAAACAGTCAGTCTTTTACAAAAACAAGAAGTAATTCTTGTAACAAACCAAGTAGAAAACACAGGGTCACTACATCAAAGCAACTTTTAAAACATGAGCTTTGGGCTTCTTTTTGAAAGATCAGAGTCCAACAATCTTAAACTAAGACTAAGGGGTAGAAAGGTCCAGACTCTGGGGGGCAACGGTGGCAAAAGCTCTGGTATGTTAGACAGCTAGCTGGCCCTGGCCGTAGGACCTGAGGGACCTGGTAGGGACACAAAGATCTAAAAGTCCTTTAATAGAAGCTGGTTCTTGTCCATGTTGTGCTCTAGAAGTCAAAAAGAGGATCTTTAAAGTGAATTTGGAAAGTGATGGTGAGCCACTGTAACTGGAAAAGCAACAGTGACCGGTCTATTTAGGACTCAGTCAGGAGACACGCACAAGTTATCTGAACAACCTGTAGATGAGCCAAGAATTATGACATAAAACTATGCTCTATGTTGTTGGTCTATCACATTAAGTCAGGGGAACTATATTTGTTAGATTCATTAGGCTGGGACACGAGGGATGTGATTAAATCTGTCACAGGGGACCACCACTAAGGGACTATGACATAACTAGCTCTCTGGTTTGTTGTTTTGTGTTCGACAGTGATGGACGAGAAGAATGTGGCAAAGTTGAATGAACTCATCCAGCAGGGGTAAGGGTTCATCTTGGGTTTGAGTGACAAGAACTTAAATTAACTTTACCTAAAGAACAATATCTGTTTATGTAGAGCCACCACTGTGCGCTCCAAGGGGAGAAACCTCCGAATCAAAGCCCCCATGTGTCGCGCACTGAAGAAACTCTGCGATCCAGACGGTGAGCGTCCACTTGTAAACACCAAACACATGTTCCACACATGCAAAACAGTTAAAGATCATCAACGTTAGTTTATAAGGAGACAAAAAACACAAATCGGAGACACAGGACCTGTGGGGGCGGGGCTTTGGTAATAAGTGTCAGTGAGTGCACTAACTGGGTTTCCATGGTAATTCTTCATCAATCCCCATCTTCTGTAACATCCAATGTGCTCATAAGAATTATAATGATCCTTTCAAAATGAGACTGGAAACAAGACTCCCACTACAATTGTATCTATAATCCACCAGATGGACTAAATGCTAGTTCTGGTCTGTCCGGTCTCACTCTCCATGTTGACCCGGTGTATGAAGAGTTGTGCTTATTTCTGGTATATGTTCATGTTTCTGCAGGGGTGAGCGACGAAGAAGATCAGAAGCCGGTGCGTCTCCCTCTGAAGGTGGCGGTGGAGCTCCAGCCACGCAGCAACCACTCCTGGGCCCGTGTTCAGAGTTTAGCCTACAATCCCCGGCTCAGGTACGGGATGTTAAAAAGCCCATTACTCTAAAGTTTATTTAAATCAATCGGTTACATCCAGGGTCTCAATTCCCTGCTACACGTTAATTGTCTTTTCTGTTTTAGTGAGATAGTTCAGAATAAGAAAAATGAAACGTGATTCGTGTGGTTTACTAAACGTTTATGTTTACATTTTCCAGCAGCGAAGTTCAGTGATTCATCACTTTTTTTTTTTTTTTTTTTTTTTTTTTTGTGGAAAGGAAGCGGTTTGATTTCCTGTTTCAGAGTATTTTCATCTAGTTTTTCAGATGTTCCCTGTGTGCGGCTGTAGCATGCTTCTGAGGTTACAGTAATACACAATTTATGTACGCTAATCATGGGCATGTATGCCTAATTTCTGACCATTTAGTGATTTTTAGTATAGCAATTTTTTTTTATTTTATTTATTTATTTTTTTTAATACAGTTACATGGTAAACAATGTCAGGGATTTTTTTTTTTTTTTTTTTTTTTTTTTTTTTAAACAAGAAGTGGTCGGACAAGTTTAAGTTTATTGTAGATTTTCTCTAATCCACACAGTTAAACAACGAAAAGAAACCATGCTGTATAAAAAGATCGTAAATCAAGAGGTCAAAAAATTTTGGCTTCATATTTGATCTCTCTTCTTATCAGAATGGGTGGAGCTCATTTAAACTGATCGGTTTCCTCACAATGACCCAAACTTTATGTGTAGCTGATAAAATGAAAATAGGTTTAAAGTTGGGGTCGTTCCACCGTCTTCCAGTCTGTGGCAGGGCTAAGCCACGGTGGTTGCTTTGGGTCATTTCTGATCTTTCTGACCGATTTCCTTTTATCTCAGGGGGTCCGTTTGGATCTGATGGCTGAAGCTGGACACATGGCGTTCCAACAAGGCAATCATCCCAAACCCAGAATCAAAAGTGGCTTTGGATTGATGAAAGCAGGCTAACATGAAGCTTTTGGACTGGCCCAGACTTGAGCCCTGTTAACTTATCAGCTACACTGTAAAGCTGGGAGCAATGACACGAGGCCAACCAATTTAAATGAGCTCATCCAATTCCGATAAAAAGAGCAGTCAAATATTTATCCAGAGTTGTACCAGAAGCTTGTAGATGGCTACAGAAATTATGTGGTTTCTCTGTAACCTGATTAGGGACAACTTACCGAATATTAGTTGGGGATGTATTATTATTTATTTATTTATTTATTTATTTTTAAATTCTGGCCCTGTGTAAAAAGAACAGTTAAAGTTCATCATAATAGAAAATTACAAAAGTATAAAGAAGAAGTGAAAATAATTATTTTATTTATAAAGTGCTTTCAATAATAGTGCTGTACAGGAAAAATCTATAACAAAGCTGTACAAATGTCAACATTGTTACTTCAGACTTTTTTTTTTTTTTTTTTTTAAATATAATACTTTTGAGGATGTAGTTTTACTTCTTCACCTTATATGTTCAGTTAAGCCCAAAACTATTTCTTCCCAGTCAGATTTATATTTAAAATAATCTTAACTTTACGAAGATGTTTCTTCTGACTCAGACTAGTAATGTTTTGAAGCGGCCCAGCTTTGTTGCCGAATTGAATCTGATTAACAATCCTTGGAGGGAGCTAAACATTAGGGTGATGGAAAGAGGCATTCCAACCTCAAAGACTTGGAGCAAAATAAAGATAAATTGTCACCATACCTGTGGAAAAAGAATCAGAGCATGACGCTATTAATAATCTTCAACATGCCATTTTCTGAATAAAATGTAAATAAAAGTGTATATATATATATATATATATATATATATATATATATATATATATATATATATATATATATATATATATATATATATATATAATTTTTTTTTTTTTTTTTTTCCCCAAACCGATAAAGACCCATGTTTTATTTCGTAGCAGAAAGAAACTTGTTGGCTGAATAAAAATCATTTGAAATCTAAATCTTCCAGGGGTCTGAGTGACTTTGGTTTCAACTGTATGTGCATTGTGTTAATCTGTCTAATATGTGTAAAATCTATTATGTAAAAGAGAGTCACTCTTTAATACAGCAGCTTGTATACCAGCAGGTCTTGAGCAAATACTTTGTTTTGTCTTTTCCATCACAGGATGGTGGTGGAGCTCCACAGGAAAGTCTCCTGCCTCATCGACTATCTGAAGCAGAAGTGGGCTTACCAAGACCAGCGAATTGTATCCTAGAAAACACGTCAATGTTTGCACGTCATTTTAAAGTTTGCTACGACCGTAGACTACTGCGATGCGCTAAAGAAGTCAGGATGTGTTTTTAATCTGGTGTGTGAAGCAGAGCAGTCAGGGACAATGTGCTGTTTGCGGTCCTTAACGCTGTCGCTCCAGCTGAAGAGTCTCATGGAGAGGGAGGCTCTAGAGGGCAGCCAGAACAGCCCAGACTCTCCCAGCAAAGCTCCGCAGCAGGAGCTCACTCTCTTCCCTGCCGAGAACAGCACCTTGACTACGCTGCCTGGCGTGGCTCGGGTGGTTCACTCCAAGGCCTCTTGCACCGTCCATTGGTTGGAGAGCGGCAAGAGTCGGCCCAATGCCAAGGAGCTGCCGGCGGTCCAGATCCTGGGCATTCAAAGCGCACCGCCTCCTCGTGGTGGCAGCAAATCTGGACGGGGAGGCTCTGCTGCCGCCAACGCTTCAACAGCCATCTTAGCCGATGGTCGCCGGACTGAGCCCCCTAATCCTGAACCGTCACCTGACAGTTCTGGAAAGGTAGAGGAGAAGAAACCTCAGCCTTTTTCTGTTTCCTCTCAGCAGACTGTGGCTCTTATAGAAGAGGGACATGGGATGGGTTCTACAGAGACTGGCATAGCCGTCAACGGCGCAACAGAAATCCAAGCAGAGCAGTGCAAAGAGGAGCAGAACACAGGGACCTCTAATTCAGATTTAACCCTGGCTCCTTCAGCGAAACCTCCGGTGACCAGCTCAGAGGAGAGCACGTCACAGGGCTCTGCACCACCAGCAAAAGAACGGACAGTTGAACAGATCAGAGAGGAGGGGTGGAGCGCTCGCGATGCGGAGAACGTCACCCTGGCTGAGCTCTATCTGATGTTTGGGAAGCCAGGCAAGCTGCAGCTGGAGTACGAGTGGCAGCCAGCCGCCATTCCTTCCAGCAACCAGGAAAACGGACCAGCTTCAGATCCACCCAAGCCCAACAGGACAAACAGGGTTTTGCGCTGCCTTCTAAAGCTGGTTTCCACTGAGATCAACCCTAAACCTCTGGTAAGGAGCGTTTCTCTCCTTTATTTTGTTGCAACTTTATACATTAAAGTTCCTGTTTGTATATGAAATTAAAGATAATCAAATTGTTTTTGGGGGTGTTGCTTTAGATTAGAGGGTTTAAAAGTTGCATTTGGTCCACTCTTCTGCATTAATCCTCCACAGGTACTAAGGGGTAGGGTAATTCATTGTCCTCCAGACGTGTGCAGTCTTACCAACAGCAAACAGTGGAGGTGCTGGAGAGGCAGTGATGAGGTTGGATGTAGAATGATTTAAAGTTGGCTTGAGCTGACAGGAAACTGGATCAACCTTAAAAACAAAGTTTGAGAAAACAAAACAGAGCAAAACCATGACAATGTTAATTATAACAATTGCTTTAATCTCATCACTAAATATTTATTCATCCTTCAGGATTTCACCACCACCACCAAGAGTTGGTGCTGTTGTGTCGGCACATCATGTGCTCTTGTTTTTCTAAGAAATCCTAATGGTTTCACACAAACCAGAAATGTTTATGTTGTGATCTTAGACTGTGACAGGCCTGCAGCAAAGAAGAGGGCACCCAAATTGTTTATAAGAATCAGTGGTGGTTTGCATTTTTGATACACAGGCTCCAGAGATGTGCTCCACAGCCACATCGCCTCTTAAGCCCAGTCAGGAGGAGCAGAACCAGACCCTAACGCCTCCAGGGAAGAGCCCAATCACAGGTGTCCGCAGCCCCAGCTTTGGGCGGCAGCAGGCGTCCGTGCGTGGCGCCAGGACCCACCCGCCAAACGCAGCTGCTTCTGGTATTTGTGACTTTTGTGGCAATGATATGACAACTACGTTTGGGATGGAGCTGACTTGAAACTTAACAGTTGTTGGAGCCTTTTTCAGGAAGCACGCTGATCAGTTCAGATGAGTCGTTTACTCACATCGGATGCGTTTCCTTACCACCTCAGGTGGGCGTAACCTCCCTCGGTCTCTGCTGGGATCGACCGGCGACTCTGAGAGCAGCATGTTCGCAGTTCCCACCACGCTGCCTCCCAACAGCTCGCGGCACAACCGAATGTTCTCCCCCAACAAGGAAGCTCAGCTAGCCTTCAGGCAGCAGCTGGACTCCATCAGCGTAAGGGCGAGCAACGCATCGTTTCAGTATCCCATTAAACGTTCACATAAATACTAACCTGGGTGCTCTTTCTTTCAGATGCAGTCAGATCTTTTCCTTTCCAGACAGAGAAAACCTCGGAACAGGCAGTTTCGGAAACCTCTCGTAGTTCAGGTATTAATAGAAAGACTGATATTTCTGTACAGATCAGTAAAAATAAGCCTCAGTAGTCACTTATAATATTTACTTATTTTCTTTGTGCATTTTTGTCGTTCACAGCGAACACTTCTCCCCAGGACAACAGGAGACACTCCTCAGCATGTTTGCTCCTTCTCCATCCTCTCCAACTCCTCCGCTACAGGTACCGCAGACATATTTTTCTGATAGTGATCTGTATTTCCAATTATATTTCCAGTTCTTCAAAGTTGGTAGTTAAAACTACTTATTTTTATGTTGCAGTTAAAAAAAAGGACTTGATTTCCTCTTTCAACAACAACTTTAAGCGCTTGCTTGTTCACTTCCTGTTTCCTCCCCCAGGAACTGGATCCTTCCGGCCAATCAACACTCGCCTTGCTCCGTCCTCCCGCCCTCCCATGACCAAAACTTCGTCTCCTGCGTCCAGCTCAGCAGTACCCAGCCAGCTCTCCAGTATGAACTTTCATTCAACAGTATTTTTCACAGCATGACTTCCTTTTTTTTTTTTTTTTCCCTTCCCCATCTTAGGGTTGTGTTGCCAAATCTTGACGCACTGATTTCAGATCCCACTGATATGCTTATGCAAATGTTCAGATGTGATGCCTTTTGTGTTCCTGATTGATTCTCTCAGGTGCCATCGACCTGGCAGCAAAGTCTGCAGGCATCATCCCTGGCAGCCCCTGTCAGGAGTTAGATTCCCTCGCTGTTACCACTGTCCTCGCAGCAACACCCATTGTTGATGCTGCACCAGACTCCCAGCTCCTCCAGCAAAATGTCCCAGAGGTAATGAGCGAATACACACACACATACACACACACACCTTCCAGTTCATCTCATTAAGAACTGATGCAATAAATGTGCAGACAGGTTTCCAGGTGTTCTAGATTAATGTTCTCATTCTGCTTTTGTTTTTGAGAAAGACTTCTCTGGGTTCATGATGTTGATTTTTATATTCGTTCTTTCGTCCTTTTTCGTTTTTTCTTTTGTGCTTTCGTCCTTTTTTCTTTCTTTCATCCTTTCTTTTTTTCTTTCTTTCTTTTCTCTTTTCTTTCATCCTTCCCTTTTTCTACAGGTTCTGGATTTAAAGCCTGCCGTCTGTATTAATATCTACTTTTTATTTATAGTGAACTTGAGTATTTTGTATTTTAAAATGAACATAAAAGACTGAGGACTCTGAAAAGGAGTTCGGATAGTCGGTAACTGTTTTGTGTAGGATGGTACGTCCATCCCTCAGTCCGTCCAGTCGTCCATCCATCCAGCCTGAATATTCTAGAAATCCCTTCTGTGACCAATTATATCTGTATTTTAAAAGTGGGGATAAACTGATTAAAAGTACGGCCTTTTTTTATGTGGAAAGTGTTTAGCAGTCTTGACTGGGATTTGAAATATATACTCGGACAGCTGGGTCTCTATGGAGACCCATCAAAAAAACCCACCTGCTCCACGCTATTTCCCTCTTATTCGTTTTATCACTTGGTTGAATAATGACGGTTATTGTTTCCACAGAATGGTCTACCTCCTCCATCTCCTGGAGTGGCAGGCAGTGGGGACTCCCTCCTCTCTCCACCCAGTGTCGCCTCACTCCTTGACATCTCTCTGCCAGGCCCCCCTGAAGAGGCCCTCACCCCTGGGGAACCTCAAACGCACATCAGCGACTCCATAATCGAGCTCGCTATTAACTCAACAAACTACGGTACGTATTATTCTGAGTCCTACATGCTGACTTCTAAAATAATTTCCAGTATGAGAGAGAACCATCCTTAATTCCTCTGTGCTCTGCCTTCAAGCAGAGAGATATACCTGCAATATTTAAAGTGGGTTTAATCAATAAATTATTCAGTCAAACCTTTCTAGAGACCTGAGAGAGCCATCATTCCTCAGGTATTATATAGACTGGATCACAAGAGTTCTGCTAAGATCCCAGTTTGTTACAATTTGTTTAGATGAGTCTCCAAATCGCTTAAAATGAACGGTAAACATAATTCAGAGTTGAGTTAAAAACAATGATAGAATCTGAGGAATCTTTCCTGGTCATTTAGTTTTTTTTTTGTTTTTTTTTTCTCCTTTTGTTTGTCTTGGTCCTGATGTGGTAATAAACATGTCGAGTTGGTGGTTCGGTAGCTTCTTATCTGTTAATGTGTGTTTTGTTGCAGGTGAGGAGGCTGCTCTCTCTCCAGCCAAGCTGGGTAACGGCGACCCCTCCAAGCTGTTGGCCTCGTCTCCATCCGTCAGCCCGTCCAGGGGCTGGATCCCATCTCCCAGCCACGACCCTCAGTGGTACCCCAGCGACTCCTCTGACTCTACGCTGGGATGCCTCCTTTGTAAGTCTGTTTTACTGAACTAGTGAGGCAAAGCCCTTTTTTACCTGCTCAGAATTTATAGTTGATCGAGTTCATTCCTTTTCTAAAAGCTGATGGTGTTTCTATAAGGTTAGGAATTTGTCAAAGTGACAATAAAACCTGACATTCGGTATTCTGTATCAGAAAAAAAAACAAACCTATTAGGGGTTAATTTAAAAAATCTTTAGGTTTTTAGGTATTTATACTTTAATGTATCATAGAATCTGAACTGCAATGGCCAAAGACAAAAAGGAAAACATATTTGCTGTCGTGACTACTCACTGATCCCCCTGCTTTATTTTTCACCCTTCCAGCCAGTATGGTTTCCCCTGATAAGAGCAGGCGGACCACCCTCACCCCTTCTGGCCCCTCAAGCGGCACCGCTTTGCTCGGCCCTAGTCTACTGGACTGCAATTCCCATGACTCCTTCCAATCCCGTGGCCTTCCTGATGTGGCAGAGGTAAATCGACCCCTTTGTTTTACAAAATAAATATTCCTCATCTCATTTCTACCTTTGCACATCCTCACATCTGTGTGAGCAAAGGTGGTGACAACCAGGAGAAGAGAAGTATTTGAACCAACACCTGTGAATATGAGATGTGACTCATCACTTATGGTTTAACCAGTGTTTTAGAACAACATTGCTATATTTTTCTAGTGTCTTACAAAGGTGTTTCACCCCCTTTTCCACATTTTGTCATGTTATGTGACACTCCAACACAAAGTAGTGCATATTTGTGAACTGGAAGGGAAATGATACATGGGTTTCAAAAAGCTTTGCTAATAAAAATCCTAAAAGTGTGGCACGCATTGGCCCCCTTTACTCTGATACCACAAATCAAACCCTTCAGCGGGGATAGGGAAGTTCGTCGATGGGAAGATGCAGAACAAAATTTGTTCGAGGTTGCAACAGACTAGAGAGGAGACTCACCTTTAACCCTAAACATACAGCTGAAGCAGAAAGTGTTAGATCACAGCACATTTGTGCGTTCAAATGGCGAGGCTTGAATGTTGCGGCGCACGAACGCTCTCCATCCAATATGATTGATATGAGGTATTTATGGAAAGTCGAATGGGCTTAAATGTTAGTCAAAACGTGCAAAACCAATGCAGACGCGTACCCTATAAGACCTGCTGCTCCATTTGCATCTAACTCAAGAAAAACAAGTTAAAACAATGTGGTGTTCTTCCGCTTTACAATTACACACTACTTCATATTGGTCTGTCAGATAGAATCCCGATGAAATACACTGAAGTCTGTGGTAAGAAAATCAAAGGGTATGAATATTTTTGGTACTGTATCCTGGCTTGTAGCTCCTCTGACAGACCTCCCACATTCTTCTTGTTTCTTTGTGACAGAAGAATGTAGAGCAGATTCTCAAATCAGTGAAATTGCTACAGGCCTCTTGTTTGTAAAAGTAAAACACAAAATTATTCTCCTGGACGTTTTTTTTAAAAATCAAAACCTTTTTTCATGGTTGGGGTTGCAGATGGACACTCAGCTTGCCTGCATGATGAGTGAGAGCAGCGTGGACTACATCGCTCGCTTCAATGACCTGGCTCAGGAGCTGGCTGTCACCGAGCCCTCCATCCCTCCTCCATGAAGAACAGAGCCATCCGGAGGACACAAATCACTTCCCCGTGACTTTCCCTCTGCTGCGGAGGGCCGCGGAGAACGCCTGACCTCCCCTCAAAGCCATCCCTGCCCTGAGTATAAGTGCAATAATAACAGTGAAACCTGAGCTCGGGTTTCTCTGAACTATTCTTTAAGGTATAAAAAAAAAAACAAACAAAAAAAACAAAAAACAAAAAACAAACAAAACACCCTTTAAAAATCATAAACACTTTAGATGAATAAACGTGTTTACAAAACACAACCTCATCTACTAGAAAAATACTATGCCATATCTGAACAAAATATTTTCACCAGACTGCGAGTCGCATCCTTATCTGTATGTCTTGTGTGTTTTTCTACTCTTACATCCACTCCTAAAATGTGGAATCCATCAAAATGTGCAAGACCCAACCTGAAGTGTGGTTTATTTATTTCTTTCTAACATAAGGCAGGTTGAATA
This sequence comes from Anableps anableps, assembly GCA_014839685.1. NCBI lineage: Eukaryota > Metazoa > Chordata > Actinopteri > Cyprinodontiformes > Anablepidae > Anableps > Anableps anableps. Next base: position 12,503,510 of record CM026083.1, read on the forward strand.
TGGTGAGGTATTTGTTATAATGAAGTTGTAAACGTGTAACGCAACCCAGCAGCGGCCGCTATCGTGCCCACATTTCACGTGTTCTTCATCTCATATCAGTTCAAGTTTTCTTGGTTGAGTTTTAAGTGCTCAGTTTGAACCTGGTTTTATTTCTTACAGCCACTCACAGAACGGCAGCTTGTTAATTAAGTGATATTTTTGTAGCTACCCGCTTGGAATCAGCTGAAATGAGCTGTTTTGTCCTCGGTCCGTTGCAAATCACAAACATTTTATGTGTTCAAATAGCAGTATCAGCTGAAAAGCCGACGCTATGTTGTCAACATGAGGTTGAAAAGACCATTTTCCGCTTTTTTTTTTTTTTTTTTTTTTAACATTTCTTCTGCTGGCGCTTCAATATATATATATTTTTTTTTTTTTAACATTTCTTCTGCTGGCGCTTCAATAATTTTTTATTTTTTTTTTTTTATTTTTTTTTTAATGCATGCTGCAAGTTTTTGGATGACTTTTCAGTTACGGTTGTACCTGAATTATCGAGATTATTACCCTTGCATCTTGTGGCCCTGATTACTTCAGTGGTGCTCCCCCCTCCCCAGCCATGTTTGTTCGTGTTTAGTTTACACTTGACTTAAAAAAACCCCATAAAAGTAAGCAGTCCGAAGAATGTAAATGCATCAAACACTAAAGCCATAGTAGATTCTTAACTTGATTTTAGTTTTTTTTTTTTTTGTGGTCATTTGAAACATCTCCCTTAAGGTTAATTCCCCTTTCACTGTTACTGAATTGTATTAAGACACTATAGCTAAAATCAACATGATTGGCTTCTGAACTTGTTTGTACTTTGACATCATGTCACTCTCATTAAGATAACAGGTTCCTCTTTATCCATGCAGTTTCCACATGCAGTGTTTTGTAACATGCAGCCCACCGTTAGCCCAAACACGGTGCATGCAGAGTTTATATTCGCGAACATCTTCTGCACAGCGTCATACAGTAGAGTATAAACTGCAGGTCAGCTTTTATCATCATTCCACAAAAGTAATTTAAGGATGTTGCTTTTCTTGTAGCGCCTCAGTGGCTTTGACATCACAATGTGAAAGCTCTGGGATGTGTAGGACATCAAAAATGGCTTCATTTTGTGACACTAGAGTCTATAAAAAAACAAATAAATGGCAGGTTTTGTATTTTAATCTGGAAAGTTTTGTCTTTTTCTGTTGATGGATTTGTACAAATGTTAATTCCAATATTCTCTGCGCCTGTGTAACATAATGTAAAAATTGATATTTGGACTATTTATTAACATTTCTTAAAGTGTTTTTCTCTGTTTAACTTAATATTAGGTGGCATCTTTAAAATGATAAACCTGTTTTAAGTTTTGTAAGAGCTGTTTTTATTCAGTGTATAAAGATAGATGCAACATCTGCTTGTCGTTTCTTGTATTAATTGTGTGTATTCTGAAAGCAGCCCAGACGTGGGATGTTGGTGGGAGTGTTTCGACTTTTTCACTGATTCACATATCTGCCATAAATACACCTTTGATTTAGGTGCGTTTCAAGTTGTGAAAAAGTTTGTTTACTTAACAACCCTTTCACTCCAGACTGAGACTAATAAAAATGAGCCAGAATGTGGCTGGTCCTTACAAGAGCACAGTGCACTCCTCATTATTCATGACAAAGTGCTCCCCAATTGTTTGGAGTATGCACAAAACTTTCACGGTAGAATCATGGCAACAACATATCTGGGTCCTCGATGCAGCATGGGCAGCCAGATAGCAGCAGCGGTAGCTCATCTATAACGTATGGCCTTGTGCACCAATTGATCAATAGTGTAAATAAAGCCTCCAGAGCTGCAGGTAATTTATTCCAACACTGCTGTGCTTTGTGTCTTGCTGCTGACCAATCAGCTGAAGCAAACAAGCCACAATATCAAAAGCAATGAATCGTGCCATGACTAACGTCCTTTGCACACAGAGATCTATGCACTGCTATGTAAAATGGCTCTCAGCTATAGAGAAGTGCACACACCTCCAAATTGCATGCAGGCTCATTGCTGGCAGACAGAAGGATGTTTTTATTTTTATAGGCTGCAGTTCAAATGCAAGACATTTGAACTTATAATGTGGGAAAAATGTCCCACTGGCAGATTATTTCACTTATAACTACAACTTTTTCATCAATATTAAGGAATTATTGACATAAAACAAGCTTCTATATCGTGCTGAAAAGTTATGTGTAAGTTAGTTTTCTTATTTCAAGTGTATTCAAGATATTGGCACTAGAAACTGGACCAAAATTACTTGGTAAGATTTTGTTTTTGCAGTGCATGATATGTTCTGATTGCACAAGGCAAGATCTAAAAGTGCAGTACTTGAGATTTTCTTCTGTTGCACTGACAGTTCTGAGTTTTATAAATTAATTTATTTTTCTTTCCTCCCGTTTTGTTCTTGATCAACAAACCAGTTTTAATAGAAAAATTATTACCACCTTTTGTTTAATTGGAAGACAAACCTTATATAACTTTACAGTAACATAAAAAAACTACATTCTTTTGTGGAAATGTATTTCACTTTGAAAGTATTGTAGTTACTGTATAAGAGTCCCCTTACCCTTATCTAAAGGAAAGTAATTTAGCAAGTCAACAGAAAAGTAGAGGATGTCGGGGGAGTTGTGATATTGTTGGGCTGAAAATGTATTGTGTCAAAACAGGGTCATTTACACAGGAAATGGAGATAAAACAATGTTTCCTTTTCATTTAAGCCCAAGTTAGGAGGCGAATGTCAGAAAAACACAGAATGACTGTGTTTAAAACGAATCCCTGAACCAAAACATGTTCATAACTGCAGGATTTTCAACCAGTGTGATCAGATTATTTATAGTTATTTGCCAAAACAGCAAACCATTGATATCACATCACCTCCTGTTTCTAACACTTCTGTTTAAGATAAATAATATCCTGTGGTGTTTACAAATTACATTGAAACAAATATTTCTGGTCATTCTCAGACATGTCTAACAAAAAGCTGAACAGCAGCCTTGCTCACCTGATCAGTCCCAGAACATTTTAACAGGAGGCACACATTATGCAACAACATGCTGGTTTCTGCTAGAACTGGAACCGGGTCCAGCAGTGTGAAGAATTACCAAAGATCTCAGTTTGGGCACATTTCAAATCCGTTTGGTCTCAAGCATCCAGTGTCCTGGTTTGGCCTGACTCACTCAAACATAACCCCCCATTAGCTGCCGCGTCACTCATCTTTATGTTTTTGCTCTTTGCGAGCCCGAGATGCCATCAGTTTGAAGAAGAGAGCGGGCCACAGTGTGCGGAGGTAGATGGCTACAGTGGGCAGAGGTCCGGCCAAAACTACGTCTTTGCTTTTCAGACGGACAGCCCTCAGAACGGCGTCCGCGACATCCCTGGGGTCCCAACCTGATGCCGTGGTTTTATCCAGAACTGGCAAGATGCACCAATGAGTCATAAAGTGTGTTAATACAGAAAAACTGTTGAAAAACTGCTTTAATTACTTTTTAATTAATTTGACAGATTCTTTATACTATAGATTTATAATAAAGCTATTCCTCCTGTTAATAAGGCACTGTTTGCTCTTTGGCTGCCTCACCTCCATACTTGGATCCATCTCCAGTAACAGCGTTGACCGACAAGTTGGTTCGGATGTACCCAGGGCTGATCACTGTTACTGAGATCCCCAAGTGCCCAACCTCTGCCCGCAGGCAGTCAAAGTAGGCCTGAGTGGCATGCTTAGATGCTGCATCTGGTCACATAATAAAAAATTTTTTTTAAAAAAACAGACTTTAGTGATGTTTTACATGAAATTGTTCTGGAGGAGAAAAAAAGTGCTTACAAGCAGATCTGTAAGGAATGGCTATTTTTCCCTGGACGCTGCTGATGACAACGATGTGGCCGCTACGCCTCTGAACCACTGAGGGCAGGAGAGCTGTGAAGCAAGTAAAGCAATGATAGTTAATGTTTCCATAACACAAGTCTCAACTATACTTACAGTTTCCTATAGCCTCTTTTTCTCAAAGAACACACTTTCAAACTGGGTTTAGGACACTCTTCGATTAAAACCGAGACATGAATGTGCCACACAAGGTAGCAACGTTTTGGCACAAAATGGCGTAATGAACTAAAAACTTCCAAAAACAAAGCAGAGTATAATCCTGGTGAGAGTCGATGGCAGGATGGATGGAGCTAAATACAGGGCAATCCTAGGAGAAAAACTTGAGACTGGTGGAGGCTCATCTTCCAGCAGGACAGCAACACTAAAAGATCTTTAGATCAAAGCATGTTCATGGCCTAATCAAAGTTTCAACCTAAATCCCGTTGAGAATTTGTGACAAGACTTGAAGTTTGATGGTCACAGTGGCTATTCATTTAATCTGACTGAGCTTTAGCTATTTTTGCAAAGAGGAATGGCAAAGTTTTCAGCAGATGTGTAACTCTAAAGACAGCCTGAAAGCAAAAACTGGTTCTACAAAGTATCGACTGAGGAAGGGCGAAATCTGGACGGACTTTAAATGATCCACTTGAACTCATTACCAACCTTGAGTGAGAGCAATGGGACCAAAGTAATTGGTTTCCATAACATCCCTTTGAACAGACATGTGGGTGTCCAGTATGTTGCCACGGTAACTGATTCCTGCATTATTAATGAGGACATCTATGTGTCCATAACATTTTAGGATCTCCTCGGCAGCTTTTTCCACAGAGTCTGCTTTGGCCAGGTCGAAGACCACGGTGCTGGGAGTGAAAGTCTGCAGGATGAACAAAACAAAGATGGTAAATCAAATCAAATTGTTCCCTTCTAGTTTAGAAAACTCTGCCCTCTTTCATGAAAGCGAGGAGTTAATAATAAAGACAGTACAGATTTTTACAAAATAATTATGCCAGTTTGCCCTTTTCCAGATCATGTATCTGGATGCATTCAGGCTCTGTGTGTGGATCTCTACCTACCTGGCGCTGTCTGTCTGTTGAGCTCGCACTAAGCTCCTGGACCACCTCTTGCAGCCGCGCCGCATCTCTTCCACACAGCACAAGCCGAGCGCCTGCAGCGTGGAAGGCTCGTGCACACTCTACATCATAAAGAAAAGGTAGCCATTGTTAGGAGACTTTGTCCTGATCATCTGAAGTAAAAATGAATGAGAGGCCGACCTTTTCCTAGCCCAGAACTGGCTCCTGTGATGACCACGACTGCACCCTGCACAGAAGCTCCCCGTCTGAGGCGGACCAGTATCCGGAAAAGCAGCAACACTCCCAGACTTGTTAAAACCAGAGGAAGCATTCCTCCTCCCATGACGCGCTCCATGCCTGACAATTACTCTTCCTATTGGTAAATGCAATGCATTTAATCTCAGTCAACTGAAAGTGCTGTAAAGAAATGATTCAAGGTCCTAAAGGTCTTTAAGTGTGTAGTCTGCATTTTTTCCACCGAAAAATCTTTTCCTACATTGCTTCTTTCGCCTTGTGCGTCTTTAGTTAAAGCCACTTTAAGACCATAAACGCTTGGCATTATGTAGAGACATGGGCTCAGACTTACTGCTTTAGGTTGCCTGTTGATAGATGCACCTCACAGCATCTAACTGTCTGCACAGGAGCGGCACTTGTGTCATAAAAACAGCGTTGTCCGCAGTCAAATCTGGGTACTTCCTGCAGAACGTCAGTCTATTCCTGATATTTTATTTTGAGAAAAGAGGATTCTTTGCTACCCTTCTTGATTCCAGGGCAGCATCGAAACACCTCTACCTTATTGTGCATGCAGAAACACACCTGCCTGTTGCCTGCCTGTTGCAAGCTCTGCCGTGGTGGCGACTCAGTCCCTTAGTCGAATCCTCTTTAAGAGATGCCGTGTCTCTGGCACTGGAACCTCTTTCCTTGAAGTTTTTGAGGATTTAGTGAATGTTAGATTGGGCTGTAATCTTAGTCACAGCAACATTCTCTTCTGTGAAAGCTTTTTGATGCAAAGCAGTAATGACAACACACATACCCTTGGAAGTAACCATGGTTTGTGAAAGAAGAAAGATTTCAACCACAACTCCCTTTTAACAAAACCAATCTCCACTTTTAATTCAATCGGGGGTTACAGAATATCTGCTGTCCTGTCCTCATTAACACTTCCACTGAGCTATTGAGAAGATCGTTAAAATAATGCAAATACAGAACTTTGTTTCGGGGCTAAAACAAAGTGCAAAGGAAGTTAACTTTCATTGACTTTGCAACTCATTGAAAATTACCACGAGGAAAAACTGAAGGAGTTAAGTTTGTGAAAAACAAGATTTCTGTTCGTCTCAAAACTTTGGACCAAGACTTTGTTGCATAAACAGAAACTCCTCTGGGGCCTTGCTCAATGATTAGCACTGAAACGGGAGATTGATTTGACTCATAATAATAATAATAATAATAATAATAATAATAATAAATGCTTTTTTATATATAAGGTACATCACGGTATATAGGAGACTCAGTTTTGCTAGGTATTAACAGCTGGACATGACTTAAGACAGCAACTCTAAAATATGAATTAAAAATATTTTCCCTCTATTTAAAGGGTGGCCGATTCAACATTTTAAAAGCAAAAACAAAAGACCTTCAGTCTATCAAAAGCTACAGTGGTGATCATATTTTTGTTGTTAATGTTATTCTGAAACATATTTTTCATTATATTATCATATGTTGACAGTGGCATGCCCTGCTCTGTAATGAGCCCACATCTTTCAATTTATCTTTTCAGAATGAAACAGTAATTATATATACAACGCTAACTTTAGCTGTAATTAATGATGTAAATAAGCCTGGAAGCAGTTGATTGTTTGCATAATTAAAATGAACTAGAATCTCACCTGATTTCGAGGATACAGACAGCAACGTGTGTTTCAGTGAAACAGAGCACTTCCTGTTTGGTTGAAAACAGTCACCCGTCCGCATGTTCCTCGACGGGCTTCATCGTTCTGCGCACAGCTGCCGCGCAGGATTGTGGGAAACGTAGTTTTACGTCGCCAACCTTTTTGAAAATCTCATCAGAACAAGCGAGCTTTTTTCTAAAACAAGCTGGGATTTTGCATGCTTCCAAGTTGGAAACATTCATACAAAAATCATTCTTCACTTATCTTATTCATCCTTTGGTAGATTTAGTTGGTTGGTTCCAGTTGCCTACAAAGACTAATGCTTTGCATGGTTGGAACATCAGATCAACCAGTCTCTCCATAAATGGTTGGTGGACTGCAAAATTTCCCTGTACCTAGTTAGGGCTGAAAGACTTCTAAGAAATCATTAACCCACCATTCCTCCCCTGCTTTGGAAAGGTTGCTTCCAAGAGTGAATGAACATTGAGGCGTAATTAGTGCACATAACAGGATTCTCATTCATTTACATTTCAAACCGAGGAGATTCAATTGTTCGACACCCAAATACACATTTAAACTGATCACTGCCAAGAGGAAAACATTTAGAGCTGAACAAATGCAACAGATTCCCTCTATGAATGAAAGATTAATAGTAGCAGTATCTCTGTTCAGACTTACAGTTTCAGTGAAAAGTACAAACACTCACAGGCAGGAATATAGTCTATTTTAGGCTGTTTCTGATTTATTAGAACCATTCTTTAGGCAGGGTGGAATAGTTCATAAAGAAAACAACATTTTGAAATAAGAAATATGTGAATAAGTTTAAATGTAATGTTTTTGAAGGTTTAAGTTTTTTTTGAAGATTTAGTTTGAAAGCCTCACCTTGAATCCTCCAAACACACTTCTTGTCATTGTGGTCAAAACGCCCAATCTTTACCATGAAACTGTACTCCAGAGCTTATTTAACAGGTGGGCTGCTGTAAGTTTCAGCTGAGCTCTGAGGTGAGGCTTTTGAAGCAGGGGGTTATTTCTTGGTGGCCACCCTCTCAGTCGGTGGCGACGTTAAACTGGCATCGCTGGGTTTTTAGAGAGCATCCTAAAAAATGATCCTTTTTCCCTGGGGGTTTGGGTCAGATGGTTAAAACTTTACAACTGGGTTGTTTGAACAGTACAAAAATAAAGAAATAACATCAAAACCGGTTCTGGAATTTAAAAAAAAAAAAAAAAAAAAAAAAAATCTGTACTGTGAGTAAAAGCTTGAAGGGTGTCTTGTTTGATTTTGATTATATATGGATTTAGGAAGATTAACAATAAATGTCAACATGTGCAACTATTTCCTGTGTTTAATGAGTGTACTTAAGCTGTTTACAGGAAACGTAACTCAAACATGACTTAAATGGTAGCAACACCATTCCAGCCTATGACGGACATGTCTGGTGTCTATAGAAAAGTCAACAAATTCATGTCTGAATTCTGTTTTATTATTCAGTTTCGTCCCTCTATGAGCTCAATTCATCATCTAGTTTTATATTTACAGCGATTCAGACCAGTGTGGTGTCTGTATGATTCAACAGTCTGCATTGTGTTTCCCTTAACGCTGATGTGATGTACATGTTTAGAGGAGCAATACCAGCTCCTCATGTGATCTTAATTTGATTCATTAAAACCAGTCCACTGCACCAGGACAGTCTTCAAATGAGCTACTTGTTCTTTTCCAGACATCAGAGAGAATCCATTTCATGTAAAAGGGAGAAAAAAAAAAAATACAGAAAAGTAAGTTTGAAATATCCTAATGTTTAATGAAACTGTGGTGTAATGATCAGCGACAAAGGAGTACAGCAAAACTTCGAGGGAAAGGAAAAAAAGAGCCTGGTACATAAAAACACATCGTCCCATTTCAAATCCAAAGCGATTCAGTCCCGAGGAACTGCAGCCATTCCCTTTTGCTCTAGCCTGTTCGTTGTGCATCAGGGATAAAGGTGGAGAGGACAGGGGAGGTGGCACAAAATTACTATGTGCTGTAGTTGTCACTTAGAAGTAAAGGAAACACGTGGGAAAAGAACTTCTCTCTAGTTTTAACTATATCCCTCTGATCAGAGTTTACACGGAAGTGCCCACCACATGTGGTGCAAACGGCTGAAACTTCCACTTGTCTTCCATCCGGGAGGGTGGGCAGGTTCTGTTTTTACGCTTGGTTTTTTTTTCTGTTTTCATGGTTTTTAACTTCTCTTGAGTGCACTCATACCGCATAGAGTTCATAGATCTTCTTGACGCAATACGCCAGAGCAGCCAGTGCTATCGTGTTATGGAGTCTCTTTCTGTGGACGTCGTCCCTGCGTACCAAAACCACGGGTGTGGACGAGGTCAGTGTATGCAGGGGCAGCCGCGAGAGTTTTTGGCTGTCGTATTCCACCTGGTACTTGCAGCAGGGGTCGAACTGCCACGAGATGCCGTAGAGCGCGGCGCAGGCCACGCTGAGAGCGCCGGCGGGCAGCGCCACGTAGCGCGAGTACTCCATGGGCAGCGAGAGCGGCGTCAGGAGGCATGCGGTGCCCGACAGCACGGCCGTCTTGTGCAGGCAGTTCCCCACCGTGATCCAACGGGCCGTCTCGTCGCCGATCCGCGTCGGCTCGATGACGATGTATTTGTACTGGGCCTCCAGTGCCTGCTCCAGCTCGTACTCAAACTGGTCCTGCGCATTCTCTCCGTTGTAGATTTCGTGCACAATGTAGCAGTCTGACGCGGCCATTACTGCCCTGTGCAGAAACGGATGGAAGGTAACTGTCAGTCGGCAGGATAGCACTGCAACATTAAAAAAAAAACTACAACAAAAACTGATTGCTGACCATTTAAAGGAATTGTCTGAAGCCCCCCTGCCCACCCACCCACCATCGCTTTAATTTTTTTGAATTGGGATCAGAATTTTGCCTTTAAGAAATACAGACCAAGGAGCACCCAGCACTGCCCGGACCCCACCTGTTGCTAAACATTACCAGTCAGCCTGAGAGACTGGTCCTACACTTTTCCCCGGCGTAGAAGGAGAGCAAACCTGGCTGTTAAGCAGCAGTAACAATATCACGCTACGCATTTCTTTACGCGTTTTTGTCATCGCACGTATCGTCAAACTATGGTATCTATATTCTGGGTTTTCGTATAGTGACCTGATCTCAACATCATTCACAAGCTCACACGCTTGCAAATAAATTCATTTGTTTTATCAAAGCTTTTTTTTTTTTTTTTTTTTGTTAATTACTGCCCAAATATCTACTTGTGTGGTGAAAGCAGCTGGCTGAAGCAGTAGCTTCTTTCTTCTGTGACTCTAGAGATCCAGACTAGGGCTGCAGGATATTACAAAACCTTATACTGGCGATAACACTGGTAAATACTGTGATGATGATATCTGCGGGATACATGCAGATTTTCTTCTATTTTCTTCTCTCCTCTCTTTCTCATCTGTGCTTCCATCATTCTGTGATCTGCAGCATTTTTGGCAAAGTCATGTGTGTCTGGTGTGAGAATCTGCTGCCATACGACTGGATAAATATTACATTAGCATGCAAAATGCAATTCCATAACACTTGGAATATATTAGTCAACAATTATTGCACTCCTGTAGTCCTTTGTGATATGAATATTGTGCACACTTATATTGTGATGATGATATATTCGCAATATATTGTGCAGCCCTGATCTGGACAGCCTCAGCTGATTATGTCTCATGTCTATCTGGGCATCGACATTAACTGTGTTTCATCAGTCCTTCCATCCTTAGTTAAATCCACCCTTTTTTTCATATTTAGTCTCGTTTAATGTTTGCTTTTACTTGTCTCCAGTTGTTAGCTGAAGTAAAGTACTTTCTGTTCCAAAGGTTGTGTATGAAAATGCCATATAAACAAAGACCGACAAAATTCAACTAATTTAATTTTATGGTGCAGTCAATCAAAACAGAATTTTTTTTAATGTTTATTGCTTTTTAGTAAATTCATAGGGAAATTTTCATATTCATTTTTATACCAAACTCCAAGTTTCTAATTGTAAAATTTAAAAGAAACTCCAACATTTTCATTCAACTTCGTGACAACGAATGAGAAAGTTGGAGGTTTTCTCATAAACCTCAAAATCCAACATGGCTGCCTTTCATATAAAAGTTAGTCATAGCTGTGGTAAAAAAAATAATCTGCGATTGCAGAGATTTGCATTTCATTTAATCTTTTACTTACAGTACTAGCGGACCCAATCGTGTTGAAGCAGTGTTTGAAAGTGCAACATGTTGAGAAATACTTTATTGGCTTGTACAGCGATCAACCTAATCGCTGTACAAACAATGAGTACATACTATAGGTTGTCAAACTTGGAACAGGAAAACTGTTAACTCAAGCTTGATGTGATTCCCAGTTCCATGTTTGGACTTCAGAGCTAAACAAGCACAGCATAAATAAACATCACTTGGTCTTGGTTCTCTGTCACCCGGTTTAGCTCATACTGGGAGTTCTGGAAAGTCGGAGATGTGATGAAGAAAAGATCAATGTGCTTGCACAACTCTATTTTTTTGGATTCTTGATAGCTCTACTTATTTTTGTTTCCATTTACCTTAAAAATAACATTTTCCCAATAATGCAGGCAGCACAAGTACAGTCAGTAGTTTCATAGCTCTAGATGACTTAACATGAACATATCCTTTACAACCTAGAATTTGTTAATCAATATTTTTGGAGTCACAAGGCCTTCTTGTCTCTGTAAATATCTCCACTGAGTCTGCAGGAGCAAGCACTCGATTGGTGATTACTGCAAAAAACATCAATAAACAATCCCTTAATGTCTCATGCTGTAGTTTATTGTTACAGTTTTGGTCTTGCATATCTGTAAGCCCCAAAAAGTCCACATTCCATCAAAAAAAAAAAAAAAAAAAAAAAAAAAAGGAAATAATTTTGATATTATTTGAGAATTTAACTATGAGGTTTCTTTTCAATAATAATGCAAGCTGAATGTGGTTTTGCTTTAAGGCAAAAAAGTTCCGTCACTGTTTTATTAGAAGGATTATTTGAAGTCAAATTCATTGACAATTACTCTAACCAATAAAACAACACATTAATCAAACATCAATTGCCTAATGTTTGACAGCAATATCTTAAACATTTGGGAAATTAAGCATTTTTTTGTGATTTTGGATTACAACTTTTCACAGCATTCAGTGTAAATTAATTTGAAAATTCCAGCTTTTAAAATTCCGTGGCTGAATTTCAGACCTACCTACATACGGAACCTTGATATTATTTAAGCTGCAAAATATTAGCAAAACCACCCCCTGTCTTCTGTTCCAGATCTTTAGCATCTCGGTCTCTAAGAGCAGGATCGTGTGTGGACAAAAAGGACAAGGATTCTCCATCCAACTGCGCAAATATTAATGGCAAGCGGAGTCAGAACACATGGCACCTGAAATGTTACAGCCCATTAAATATTGTAACCAAGGACTCCTATCTGGTTGCGATACAGCCAAGAGTGAAACTGCAACAACGATTATGACTTGATACACTGAGCAGCTCATGTTATTTAAACATTTTTTCAGGTAAATTTGTTTTTACACAGAAAAGTTCAACAACTGTACTAACTTACAGACACATCTTAACTCAAAGTAAAGCTCATATTATGTAGATTCATAACATTATATATGTCAAGCATTTATTTCTGTTAACTATGATGATCATGGGATAACCAAAACTATTTTTCTAACAAAATGTATATATCACACCAGGCCTATTAAAAAGTATTTTAACACAAAAATATACAGTTAAGATTGGTCTTCGTTGTTTACCTACCTAATTTCAAAGGTAGTTCATTTTAACATATAACTTCTTTGAACAGTTTGTCAACAAACCTAATGTAAATGAAGTCAAGCGGTGACAAAAATATTTACTCTTTTTAATTTAGATTTACACCGAGGTCCTTCAGATTCCGCCGAGGAAATACCATGAACTCAACATTAAACGATTAAAACTAATCTAAATTTATTGACTGCGGGCTTTTAATCTTCGATGACAGTCTAAATCTTCCCAGATGATCTTAATCGGGGACATGATGTCCCTGAGCGGCGGATAGACAGGCACATCAGTTGCCTGCATGCTTAAAAGTTTGGAGGACTGTCCAGTTAAGTTCAGGACCGTGTTACTTCCCCAGCCGCGGACTCACGCAGCCCAGCCACATCTTGAACCAAGCGTCCCCCGGTACATAATACTAGTTTCCGAACTTACTCGTGTCGAAATGCAACTTTTCTCCACATTTCCTGCAGTTCGCCTGAAATACTCCAAATATCACATGAGCAGCTAGTTTGTTTCCCTGCTAACCACAGCAGCTAACGACAGCTAACCATGGCTAAATAAAATACAATTTCTCTTGTTGGCGCTATACTTTTGAACCCCAAATAAAGTGCGTGTTCGAGAACTAGATGTGACATCGACAAAACTCTATATCCTGGGTAAATTAATGGACTTTAAGGCCAAAATTTAGAGTAACTGACCTCTCCCTGCTTACTGGGACACCGCGCCTCCTTCCCAGCGACGCCATGTTGGAAAATACGACTGTGATTTCGGTTGACGTATGGTCGCGCTCAGCATTTTGGGTGTTGTAGTGTTTTAAAGTGGGTAACGTGTGGATAAAGATACTTTGGTGGACTACAGTTCCCAAGATGCTACAATGTCATGTGTACTTGCAGTACGTATTTTGTAACAAGTTTGAGAGGTCAGGCGAGATTCTTTATCAAATCTGTCGAATAATTAAACTTAATCTACTTAATTTAAAAATATACATTTTATTGCAATATATATACTAAATGGAGTAGCATTTTAGATATTTAATCTGTAATCATGCAAACAGAGAATGGCCGTGACATATCTCAGAATAGACTGTAACATATCGTACATACCGCTATCTTCTGTTGGATTGCGGTTTTATGAGTATATTTGTGGACACTCACCCATATTGTGCTGTGTAGATGCGTGTGTGGGGCTTCTATCCGCCTGTTGTAACCTGACGCTCTGTGGATGTAACAAAGATAAAGGCTACGTTCAGGAATGTGAGATCGCTTTGAACCACATGCTGCGCAGCGGACAATAATGCGACAGCTTCAAGTTCCAACCAGCATGACGCACGCATCACGTATCAATACAAATAAAACCTCTGGGGATATTTAATACTGCTATATATAACTGTAAGGCTTTAAGCATCTAATTTCATGCCAGTTTGATTTTTTTTCCTATATAATTTATGAGTTAAAACTCTGCTCAAAACCTGTTGACAAGAAGCAGTTATACCTTATTACTTTTTATAATACATATTTATTGTTGAAACCAGATATGTATACAATGTATATAAAGACACATACATTTCTTTTCTCATGCTTTCAGTTTTATGTCATTTTTAAAAAATAATTTCCATTTTCTAATTTCTACAACATGGATACATGAAATTTTTCTTTAAATTTAGAAGTTGACATGTATTTCCGCAGTAGGATTCCCTTTTAAACTTAACAAATTGGATGAAAGGTTTTGAGTTTCTTTCCACAAGTGTCTCACAATATTTGCTGGAATTTTGGCCAATTCCTCCTGACAGAACTGGTGTAACTCAGTCATATTTGTAGACTGCCTTCTTCACACAAACCTTTTCATGGCATTGTGATGGCCACTCCAAAACATTAACTTTGTTGTCCTTAAGCCATTTTCTAACTCATTTGGCAGTAAGTTTATTGACACATTTATGTCCAAGTTTTAACTTTTTGGCGGAAGTGTGGAAATGTTACTTCACTATTTCTACATGTTCTATCCTTGAGATTTCATCTATCTTGAGAAGTGCACCAGTCCCTCTTCCAGCAAAACACCCCAACGACATGATGTTGCTACTCTTTTGGATGTTTTTCTTTTTGCAAGCTCCCCCTTTTTTCTCCAAATAAAACAATGGCCATTAGTTTAATCAGATAACAGAACATATCTTTGAAAATTAAGGTCTTTGTTACTGAGTAGTTTAGGAAACTCTAATCTAGCTTTTTATGGTGCTTTTTGGTTTCTTAAAATGGATTTGTTTCACTGTGGATAATGATACCCCCTTACCAGCTCCACCAAGCATCTTCATAAGGTTCTTTGCTTTTGTTTTATGGTTGTTAAGTAACATTCAAACAAAAAATGTTTCTTTTCAGGATATCAAACCTGTGTCCTTTCTGGACATTGTAATGGATGAACATTATGCTGTTTATACTTGAAAAACTGTTTGAACAAATGAACATAGCAGTTTCCTTGTACCCAAGGATAAATCAAACTTGCAGAGGACCACAGTTATCTTCCTGATATTGCTTTTTTTTTCCACATATCACACAAGGAAGCAGTATGTTTCAGGAGGGCCTTAAACTACATCCACAGATTCGCCTCCATTCTCCAAAGGTATTCTTAACGTTATAATATTTTATTAAAATGTGGATATTATGCTACAGAACTATAAAAGTAGCACATAATTGGGAAATGAAATGATTTTACTTTTTTCTCAAATTATAATCCAAGGTTTGGTTGCATTGGATTTTATTTGGGGATTTCGAATGAAAGTGGGTTGAAGAATACATAATCCACAATACACTTTTCAGATTTTCTATGTAAAGAATTTTGAAAACCCTTATGTAATTTTCCTCTCATTTAACTAGTATGTGCTTCTCTTCGAGCTCAAAAAAATCAATAAAATACATTGAAGTTTGTGGTTGCAGCTTCCTGACAGCTTTCTGTTGGTGCAGGATTACAATGATGCAATAGACAGTTTAATAAAATGTTAAATTTTAAGTACAAACACCTTTAGAGATATTGACAATAATTAGATCAAGTGTTTTGATCTCTAACAGCAACTATGAGGGCAGTTGAATGCCTGATGTTGTTCTTCATACTACCACCTGTTGGCGACAAAGTGCAGCTTCAATATTAAAAGGTACATGGCCTGTGCAGCGATCTATCAAGTCCAGAGGACTCTACATTCACTAACATATGAATTTTAATTATGACAGGCGCAACATAACACCACCAGCAGGCAAAGTGGGTGAAGTGGACAGTTCGCACCTAGGCTCGAACTACCAACCCGCCTATTACTGGACGAACGCCTATCACCGTCGCCCCATTATTTCATAAGGTCAAATTTGTCAAGTGTCCTTGATAATGATTTGAAGCAAGTCTTGTAAATCTCTTCATAGCACGATTGTATATAATTACAGAGCTGCAACTATTTGATGGACCATGTATAGCATAGTATGTAAGTAAATATTTCCAACATAAGTCAGACGTTGCACCAAATACAAAGCCTTTTAAAAAAAATTGACATCTTTAACTTTTTCACATTTTGTCATGTTGTTAACTACAAATGTCAATATATTTTAATGGAATTTTATGTAATACACTAAGACAAAGTGGTCCAAAACTTTAAAGGGAAAGTGGAAAATAATCTATGGTTCTCTTTTTTAAACTAAAAATATTAGAAAAGTGCTGTTTGCATTTGTATACAGGCCCCTCTACTCCAATATACCTATATAGATCCAGTACAACCAGTTGCCTACAAAAGTCACCTAATAGGTAGGCTAAGTACTTTCTTTTTGTGTGTAATTTAATATCAATATAAATCTGCCTGGTTTGGCCTCAGAGATTTCTTGGAGAAGACTGTAGAACAAACAGCATGAAGATCAAGAAACACAGCAGACAGGTCAGGGAAAATGTGTAGATGAGAGGTGTTAGATAATAAAAAATATGACAAGCTTTGAGTCCTGACAAGCCAGGAAAAGAGAGCATTAATCAGAGAAACACTCAAGAGGCCCATGATAACTCTAGAGGAGCCGCAGAAACTCACATCTCAGGTGGGAGAACTATTCGTCATGTACACCACAATTATGACCTTTGTGAAAGAGTGGCTCTAAGAAAGCCATTACTAAGAGAAATCATGAAAAGTTACATTTTCGTACATCTCACAGGTTCTTTGTTAGTTCTTTAAACTTCATTCATGTCCAGCTTCTCAAAGTTCTCCTGAATTCCTGGAGCTTCCTGCCACATCTACAGTTAGTGAAGTGTTTTCTCTGCAGACACTCCAAAGTGGAGAAAAAGTTGAAAACTTTAAAAAGTTTGGCATTCATTTGTTTTTAACTCTCCTTTACTCTAATACCCCTAAAAAAAATCAGCTACCACCATTAATTTTTTTTTTAAACTCTTTTGCAGGACTTCTAAAACTGTATTTCTTCAGAGTAAAGAAGCTGAAAAATATATTGGCATTGCCAAACTTTTATGATTTTTATTAATATCATTCTGAAAAGAATGCATAATTTTCTTTCAACTTTTCAAGTACTTTGTGTTGATAGATCAGATAAAATCCAAATAAAATACATTGATCTTTGTGGTTGAAACATGACAAACTGTGGAAAAGTTCAAAGGGCATGAACGCTTCTGCAAGGGGCTGCAAGATTTTCAGCCAATTCAAATTTCTATAAATTTGAAGCAGTAATAAACAAACCTACACACTGACCTGTGACGAGCAGACGAGTCATTTATTCAGAACAAGTAGAGAGAAAACAATATCAAGTATAAAACAGTGTAACAAGAACATTTAGACATATCTGTTAGACCGAGCCACCTGCTCAGAACACATATCAGGCATTGTTTCCTTTCAACAAAACAAATATTACCAAAAATACCCAAAGAAACCCACATAAAAAAGACAAAATAATGCCTTGGCCAATTCATAGCCTTACGCCACCAAAATGAAAGTTATACAAAGGGATTTTTATTGCAGTTATCAGTAGAAAGTGTGCCGGAGTGTGTTGAGTTAGCCTGAGGTATTTGTGTCCTCAACACTGGCGATTGTCTACAGCAAAATCTCAATTTCTCTGTTTATTTTCTGGTAGTGAGAAGAGAAAGCTAATTTTCCTGAATTAGAGCGTAAGGATTAACACACTTTAAGGAATAAAAATGCCCTGAATCTAACAGTGCTGTTACTGATGCTGGTTTAAGCTGAAGTAAGTATAGATATCCCCAGTGAAGTGTTAACTATTAGCAGTGTCTCTGACCTGGGATTTATCTTGTATCCCAGTCAAGTTCAATATGCTCAGTTTCCACTTTACAAATCATTGCATCTTTGATCAATCAATGAATCACTTCAGGACTAAAATTAAACAGTGTGTTTGTAAAAAAAAAAAAAAAAAAAAAAAAAAAAAAGGAGAATAAAGTAATTAAAAATCATCAATATATCAACTACTAATGCCAGGTTTTGTAAATGCCTTTTTATCTGAGAATCTTCAGCAGTAGCACTACTTAAATGTTTGAAGAAGAAGGAGTAATACTGGAAAATATTAAAATTATTTCAAAACTTTATGAATGTAACTGGGACAGCTGCTTTTCATCTGAATAGTAGAAAAAGACACAAAGTCCACCTGATCTTGCAGTTCTCAATCAGTGAGTCCAAAGGAGGACGTCGATATGTTAGAACCCACGTTTGCTGCAAGTCAGTGGTGGGAGGACGTCCTGGAAAGTCGAGCCACCACTTATGGGCTGCTTTGTCTTTGCAGGTCTAGGCCGCATGATTTGCTTCAGCAGTGCGTCCACCTGACACTCCAGCTCTGGTTTGAGATTATCTGCGTTCACTCGGTTTTGCGTTTAACAATGCTTGGGAGGTTTCTTGCCTTGCATTCTGGAAACCTCCCACCCAGAACTTACTGCCACACAGTCTCTGTCTTCAAGTCTTTTTGGTGCCATGTAGCATCATTGATGGATGTGTTCAAAGTACTGAGGCTGAGGGTTCTCTTTGACGTATTTCTGGATGTACCAGCAGGTCAAGTGAGCTTTCAGGTCCTCCTCCACCACAAAATCCATGGCTGCCTGAAATTAAACAACGATTGGCACATTTCAATATATTGACATTACAAACACAAACATGCTGAGGTTGCTAAATGCTATAAGGACTGTGCTTATACCTGACCAAACCATGTGCTTTGGTCAGGTAAGACTAAGCTGGAGCTTGTTGGCATGAAACAAAGGATGAATATGTGGAAAGCATCTTGTGCCCAATGAGAAGTATGGTGGAGGATCTGTGATGCTGCGGGTCTGCTTCACAACAGCCTGGGAACCTATTTTGAAGGGTCATGGCATCATTTACTCCTTGAAATATGAAGAGATTTAAAATGTGAACCAGGTGGCTTCTCCTGGAAAACTGAGAAGGGTCTTTCAGCAGAATAATAGTCTATACCATTTGGCCAAATCAACAGGGAAATGGTTGACCAGACACAAGATCAGCCTTCTCCCGTGCTCATCTCAATCTCCAGACCTAAATCCTACAGAAAATCTGTGGAGCGAGCGGTAGACAATCAGGTACAGCAGAAAATGTATAAAGCTGAACAATATAGAGAAAATGCTCAAAGAGGAATGTTCAAAGATCCCTCTTGCTATATGTTCCAAATAAGCTCGGAAAACTGATAGTAATGCAACACCGCCCCTCCCCTATTCATTGCTGCACCCTGCTTACCGGAAATACAAATATGTTTGTCTGAAAAACATTTGGTTGCAAAACCGAACAAACTTTACTGAAAGTCAAAATAATCTACAATTTTAACCTTGGCGAGGTGTTTGGCAATTCCTCTCCCTCTGTAAGCATCTGGAACCTCTGTGTGTTGTAAATCCACCGTCTTCTTCCCAACGTATTCGTACAGGAGGACTGCTCGATCATGGGATCCTGAGAACACACATATTTGTGTGGTGATTGTTTTGAGGACTACACCCAAGCAAGTCAGATTAGACAAACTACATGAGGTAACAACTTTAAAATTCAAGATAAAACCCCAAAGTAAATGGAAGCTGATTTTTAAGGCTAGAACACAGTGAGACAAAATGTGAGTAATGAGTGGCGGTTCTTGCATGAATGGTGATTTGGGCAAGCCCCTTCTTATGCTGCCAACCAACCATTTAAAATACAGGAACTCAACTGAGATTCTGTGCCGGGATAAAATGTAATACAGCTCCGCACAAGGCACCCAACCTAGTTTCCCAATTCTCAGCATCAAGCAGGGGGTTACAACTCCCTGTTGACTGCATATGAATAAAGCCAACAGAACTGTTCAGGATGAAACTGACAAGCTACATCTTTATATGGCGCTACAGCACCCCCATTCCGAATGCTGCCCTGGGCAACGTCCCATATGGGCCATAAAAACAAAGCGCCAATGCGCTAACGAGATATCATTTTGGGCTTCTGAAAAATAGTCCTGCTGCAGCTGAACAAAATAAGAGAGATAAAGATCGTCATTCACAACAATGGAAACAATGGATTGAGCAACCTCTTTGGAACACCCCACCCCCCCATAGCTCTACTCTACAAGCCAAACAAGTAATACATGAAATTAAGCAGGACATAAATACAGAATAGCATACATAAAAATATTGCATTTATACTTGAGTTCAAAGGCAGTTAATATGAAACGTTAAAAAAAAAAAATCGAAAAAAAGAAACAAACCACACATCTCATACACAGTGCACTGGTACCCAGGACAGTTAGAAAGCTTACACAGCCTCCGAGTTTCAGGAAGAAATAGGTCTGACTTCAGTTATTGTTTGGGGTTATTATTCAACAAGCCACTCGAAAGAAAGACGGCTTTTGCAAAGCTTCGCTGTCATGAGCTGAAGCAGGCAGCTGTGTCTGAAATGGCAGCTGGAGTCCTTCACAAGGGGGGAACGACAACAATGTTAGCAGAGCACGAAGCTAATATTACAAAGCTAACACCCTGTGCCAGCCCTTACACTTGGAGCCTACCGTTCAGTCTTATGACAAACTGCCGACGCTTTTTATCGTGTTCCACCTGAATCTGAGAGTTGTTCGCCTCAAACGCGTTGGCCTGTGCCATTTTAGCAGAACTGCTGGTCTGTTGGGCTTTCTCTGCTAACCAGAAATGGCTACATGAGACGGCGATGATGATGATGAACGAGCTGGAGGAAAACACTCCATCCAACCGAATCAGCTGTGAGGTCCCGTGATGATCAGCCAATCAGGTGCGGAGATGTCACAGTGGAGAACACAGTGGTGGGACTTAGAGAATGATCCGAACCTTTTGGCTCAGCTCACCAAAGTATTTTTGTTATAGTACTGGATGTATGTTATGGAGGACCGAAACAGACATAATAAAAAAGAAAAGCAGAAATATATATATATTTCTGCCTATCCTTATAGATGTGCTTTCGTCAAGAAATGTATATATTTTGTTTTGCATTTTCCTTATACAAGCGTTTGTTCTTTTTACATTTCCTGGTATCCTCTTTTTACTTTACCGTATGCATTTCTGCCTCATTATGCAAATAAGGAGGGCTGCATGCTTGGTCCAGCTCCTCTACTATTGGTGAGCTGAAAACTTACGGCCTTCCAACTCCTCCAGTCTATTTGCAGCTTCCCTTATCAACTCCAACACATAGTCTTTCTGCTCCCTCCATAACTATACTTTGGTTGTTAAACTGAAGCCAAAGGCACAGGCATGCACAATCGATCTGCACATGGACCCTGCTCCTTCCCGTTTATTGACTAATAGTAGAGGAGCTGGACCAAGAATGCAGTCTCTTAAACACTTGTGGAAGAATGTGTTATGGTTTGTTGAAACCAAACTTCAAAAATAACATTGAACATAACCAAAGACTACCATACACGCAGTAAAACATGGTGGGGGTGTTTGCACACGTGAGCTAGACTCTTTGTCAAGGAGGAATAAATCATGAACTGTTCTGAATACCAGTCAGTCCTCAACCAAACTTTTGAGGTGTCTGTTCCAAAGCTGTATGGTGAAGAAAGGGTTTATTTCCATGCTGAATCAAAAAAGAAATGGCACTGTAAGGATTTTTTAAATAATGGCCTAACCAGAGCCATCTCTAAATTTGCCAGAAAATATGTGGAATGGCCTGAAGAGGGCATTGGACAAGAGATTTATTCATAATCTGATAGATTTGGAGAACATTGCAAGTAGCGAAGGTTGGTGCATCAAGTTCTCTTAAATCACAGCATGGTAATCCTGTCGAGCTGTTGGACTAATCCTAAAAAACTAATGGAGTGTGTCAAGTCTGCATAGGATTAAGTGTAGGTGAGTCTTTGTGTGAGTTTCTTTGGGACTGTTCACTTGTCTGTGATTTATTCCCTAGTTCTGCCAGACAGACTGACCGTTTTTTTGGACTGGATTAAAAATATAAGCAAGAAAGTTTCTCATTTTAATTTCCAAATTTCCATGATCTTTTTCTTAATTTTGTAGCTAAAGATGGGATCCAAAAAGCAAAGGTAGGTCAGCAGATATTAAGATATGATCTAGTACGTAATGCAAAGTCAGTAAATATTACACATTTGCATAAAACATTTTAAAGCAGATATTGTTTTAATTGTTAATGTGTTTCATTAAACATTTTTTTAGCTGGTCAGAATTTTTACCAGTTGCATGAATATTTTTGGTTACATTGAAGAAGCTTTTTCTGTTTTTAAGTGAGAATATATTGGACATATCTTTATAGATTGCAAAGAGAAATTCACATTTCTCAAAGTTAAATCAAACACATCCTAGATAATGCATATAAACAAGTCTACACAGACCTTTTTGTAAATGTGAAGGTTTCCATGATTATTTATCTGCTGTCTGTTTCTATAGCAGGTGGAATGAGGCACTGGGAACCACAAAGACCAACAAACCTGTGCAGAAAGACAGAGAAAATGTAAGTATTATCATGTGAACATTCAGCTGGTGTTGATATAGTTCTTATGCAAACACTAAATGGTATTTAAGTAAGACTCTATTTAGAGTAGGACTGTAGAACTGTATTATGCAGACATATAAGTCATTCAGGAAATAGGAATACACTGTCTATATGAATCTCAATTAAGTATTTAACATACAAAGCAATACATTTTTTACTTTATACCAGGGACAAACAGTTCTGCTTTACTCTTCTAGCATTAACGCTGTCCTCTATGGATATACAAGTGCTGTTTAATATGAGCATAATTTCTTCAGATTTATAATTTGAGATCTGCATGTGTTTTGTCAGATTTATGCTGCTGTAAATGGGTTAAAGATCAGCTCGGTCTATTTACAGTCTGTACAAATCGCTAAGTCAGGCCTCCTCAGCCTTCCTCCCATTGATTTCTCTGCCTTGTGCTCCAGCCACAGATTCATTGCCTCTGCAGTTGTTGAGGTTGCATCTACAGACACTGAAGTAGACTGCCTATATATGGTGGCACTCAGATGAACAAGTGTGATTAAGTTTAACGCGTGTGTGGGTGTGAGTGTTTGTTTCTGTCTGCGGCCTCAGTTTAGGTCAGATGGTACTTAAGTAAATTAAAAGCTCTTGTCAGGATTAAAAGCCTCTTTGCCTAGGTTTATTGGATTGCATGTGTCAAAAAACCCAAGCTGGGTTGGGGATGAGCATGTGGTGTGGTGTTTGATATTTCATCTGAGGAGCTATTATTATATCTGACATATTTTTTGAGAAAACTATCTTTTTTCTCTTAAAGGAGCTCAGAGCATATGTTGGAGGTAAACAGAACTCCAGCAACGTTCCTAAGACAAGTGGGAAAAGCAGCAAAGGAAGTGAATCGACAGCAACTGGGAGCAAAGCTGCTGGTAACAGAGGCAGCAGCAGCCACCAGGTTACCAGACCATCATCGCAACCAGCAAAACCAGCTCTCTGTCTGCGGAGCAGCCGCAGCTTTTCCTCCCTCCAAGCCTCTTCTTTCACTGCCGCTCCGTTCATGAGAAGTAGCCGCTCACTCAGCAGACTTGATGAAAGATCCACTGGTAATTACTCTGTTCACTAATTTCTATTAATTACTTGAACTTTCCTAAATACGTGTATGAAGATCCATTATTCATGTGTTATAATAATTTCCAGCAAATAAACAAAATCTTTTTGAGATGCTCTGATATTTATGAGGCTTTCTGATTCCACAGAAGACACATATAATATCAATGCAAGTTTACAAGTAATTAAAGGACAGGGCACTGGGAAGAAAACATTGGATTCTGGCAGGCAGTCATCTTCTGTGGAGAGAATCAGGTTAAGTTTTATGTTTATTCATAAATATTTTAGATTTTGGGGGCTTTCCTTTTGTGTTTTCTCTTTGTAGTTCATCTTTTTTGTGTGTTGCTGATCTAATTATTTCTCCTATTGTTAACGTTACACAGCAGCTCCACTCATCTGCAACTATCCTCCCCTTCTGTGGTCTCCACTGCTATATGTCATCATCAGACCACCAAAGAAAAGAAGCAGGTACAATATATATTTTCTTTTTACTCTTCAGTTCTAGTTTAAAGCGTCTATTTTTATGAAAATATCAAGTTAAAATAACACTTTTCTTTTAGTTTGTGGGGGTTTAATTAGAATTACATGATTATCCAGATCAGGGGTCTGAAACCTGCAGCTCCAGAGCTACATTTGACTCTTCAGCTGCTTCACAGTGACTCTACCAAAATGAGGAATAAATTAACAATTACTTTTTGAATGAAGGCAACAATTAAAGTAAATGTTAACAATTATTTTCCCTGAAAATCTCCACAGAAAATTCTGAAACTAATAGCATAAGGAATATTCTTTTCTTGATTAGTCCTTTTCTATTTTTAGGCTGCAGATTGTATGCTTTATTCTTTTTTAGATATGATTAAAAAATAATACCAAAGAATATATTGTCTATATTTAAAAAACTTAATACTGATCTTTTTTGACCTGGACTCAAAAAGGTTTTGTGCCTCAAAAGAAATTTAATTGAGTAGAAGAAAGAGGAAAAAAATGCTCCTTGGATTGCAGAGGTGGCTGGCCTCTGACCTACAGTAGCTCTCAAAAGTATGCACACCCCGATTCAAAGGCCAGATTTTTGTTATAGAAAATAAATAAATAAAAGCATCTTCCAACGAAAACATCCAGACCTGGCTGAAATCTCCCAAAACCTTTAAGCAGAATGCGTAATGGTCTAATGAAGCCAAATTGGCCACAATTCCACAAAGTATTTGAGGGTATGAACCAGGTTATTACATTATTTAAGATGAGTTTTATTCAAACAATTTTGTTTTGGAGAGGACTCCTGCAGGAAAAATGTGTTACTCTGCATGTGGAAGAAGGTATCAAATGATTCATCATGGTCTCATTTTGTTGCATATAAAATTTTTTCGTTTTATCAGGCGTGTGTACAACTTTGAGAGACACTGTAGCTCAGTTAGTACAAGATGCTGGAAATTAGTACCTATTTCTGCTTCCACAGATCAAAGATGGGGTCTACACACTGTGTGCAATGACCGCTGGGATGAAACGCAACTGGGTGCAAGCGGTTTTTAAAAATGTGCAGCCCAATCGAACACAAGGTGACACAAGGTAGACTTTGTGTTATTCCCTGAAGGACCTTATTGCTGTTGACACATTTTCCAGTACAGTATATTCCTTTCATCTCAAGTTTCATTAGGTTTAGGTATGAATTACATTACAAAATATGATAATCCTAATTTGAGTTAACAGTTAAACCTTTGTGTTAAGGAGTGTCATTCTTCATCCCAGCTCCGATGCAGAAAATAAAGATGATGAGCTGGAAGGCTGTGAAGAGTCACGTGAACGGCAGGAAGAACTGACGTCCAAACAGCAGCCAGAAGGAGCACAAAGCCTGGCTGATTTAGACCCGTCATCCCCTCGTCCCCCTGTTTCACCCTCTTCTTCATCTGCTACAGCACCTGCAAATCCTCCACAGCTTCTGGAGGAGATTGAAGAAGCCCAGTGCCACCTTCATGTGGAAACCACTAAGACCGGTGAGTCACCAACTCAGATGTTTATGGTGTTTGAAAAGAAAAAAATATGTAAACATTAACATCTGTTATTTATAATTTTGTTTCTTTGGTTAGGTCTGGAAGACACATCCATATCTGTTGAAGGATTCCAGAGTGATGTCTCCTCTTCAACAGTGGTCCTGTCAGATGTTGAGGATTTCAGGGAACATGCAGATATCGAGACAGCGGCTGAGCAACAACGTTCACAGGGATGTGAAACTAAGCCAAAGATGGAAGAGCAACAGGTATTGATAAACCCCACATGTGCAAAGGACCATCCAGCACTGCTGTGTCAGCAGCAAACAGGGCAACTTGTCAAAGAGGTGAGATGATAACTGCAATATAACTGCTGCAAACTGCAAATCTAGTAATAAATCCAATGGGACAAACAAAAAATGGCTTTATTGTTTTTATAGAAGATTATTCATTTAAAAATGAGTCATTTATTGTTTAAAGGTTTGCTTCTGTTTCTCCACAGCTGCAACAAACACAAAGAGAGCTGTCACGAATCCAACAACTAAACAAGAATCTGCAGGACGAGCTTCAACAAGAGAGAGAGATTATTTCAGGAAAACTTCTATGTGTTCAGGTAAAATAAAAACTATCAGACACTCAGATATTTAAAGGGAAATCAAATTTATTGGCATCTGTGGCAAAGAAGTGTAAAAAAAAAACAAAAAAACAAAAAAACAGAAACAAAAAGTATAAATAACTTACTTTTAATTTGAGTACATGTGCTCTGTGGGGAATAATATGATGCTAAAAATATTTTGCTTTTGGCAGAATCAAATCTGGTACAATTACTTGTACCCCTAACACTTAAAAAAAAAAATAAAATAAAATAAAAAAATAAATAAATAAATAAATATATGTTCTTATTTTATACCTCGATATTTGAAGTTGTTCAAAGTTTCAAGGAATTTGTATTTAGTAATCTGTTTCCTTTGTGTATGAATAGGACACATTCTTTTAGCCACTAGGCTGGACAAGGATCCATATTCCTCTTGCTACGTCACACAGTGAGCTGCTCACTGCAGCTAGGAGAGGCATTTTGGGGACACCAAGTCTCCATAGCAACCAGTATATTGTTAGGATGGAATACCACTAAAAAAAAAATCCTTTTCTGTCCCACCATCACAAACGTGAATGTTGAGTTTATTAAGCTCTACTGGTGATTAGACATGTTAGAGGATCTATGATGCTGTGGGCTAGCTTCTTTTACAAAAATGATTCATATTTATGGACTGAATAACCAAATAAAGCTAAATTCATAATTCAGAGAAAAACTGCAGTCTTAACATGAAAGAAGGTGATTATGATGAGGAAACTGTTTTTAAGTTAGAGTTCTCTATTGTGCAAATTGTAAGATGGAAATCTTTGTTTTCCTAATATTTTCTGCAGAATGACATCAGTTCATCTCCAGAGCAAGCCTTAACCTTCCAGCAGCTGCAGAGGATAAATCATAACCTCCGCATGGAGCTTGAAGAGCTGAAGAGGAGTCAGGAGGAGGCCAGGGAGGCAGAGCTGCGGCGAAGAGTCGACCTCTTGGCCCAGCAGGCCCAGCTGCTGGTTACAGGGGACGCCACAGCGCTTGCTCAAATGCATCTGGAGCAGGATCGCCAGCGGTTTCAGGAGCAGCAGCAGGAGTGGGAGCACAGTGTGGCCTCCCTGAAGGCCCAGCTGAACGTCAGTGAAGAGAAAAGGAGGGAGACAGAGTCCCAGGTGGCCCAAATGCAGCAGGAGCTGCAGAGCCAACAGAACCTCCAACAGGAGGCTGAACAGCTGCAGAAACACCTTCAAGAGATGTCAGCCCAGCTTCGTGCTTACGAGGATGCTCAGGCTGAGAAAGAGGCCCGGCTGCAGAAGCACCTCTTGCTCCTCCAGGCAAGTCAGGAGAGAGAAAGAAGGAGCCTGGGTGCCAGCCTGGCTCAGGCCGAGCAACACTCCAAGGACCTGCGGGACAAACTGGAAAGAGCTGAGCAGCAGTTGGAGAGCCTGACCAAGACTCAGACATGGACCAGACAAATCGAAGAGGCGCAGCAGCAACTGCAGGAGGAGTTGGCTCGTACAGTATCAGCCGTTCAGCGCCTGCAGGAGGAACGGGAGCAGCTGGACCATCACTGTCAGGAGCTACAGAGCCAGCTGTCAGAGGCAGACAGGGAGGTGGGCAGGCTGCAGGATCGTCTGAACACAGATGAAACGCACTACTACAATTTGGAGCACTCATATGAGAAAGCCTGTGAGGAGCTGCAGGTTGCATTGGGTAAGGTGCAGCAAAGGGAATCAGAAACACATGACATTCGGGAAGGCTATGAAAGCCTGCTGGACAGGAAGGAGCAGGAGCTGAGTGAGGTTTTACTGAAGATGGAGGTCTTGGGTAACAGCTTAGAGGAGACAGAAATGAAACTGAGCGAAGTGATGAGAGTTTGCACCTGTTCTTCTCCTCAGCTGAAGGATCAAGACAGACAACAAACTCTTGAGTCTCCAAGCTCTCAGTTGACAAAGGTCTTTCAAGCAAATATCAGCAATTTTCTGGAACATGCTAGATCCCGCTCTCGCTCAGTGGATGCGTCATGCCAATACATTACCACTGCAGGAGATGATCCGGAAAAATTCATATCCGTAATCCAGCTGCTTGAAACTAAGCTGTTTGTTACTGAGGAGAAACTGAGAGATATCACTCAGAGACTGGAAGAGCACCAGGGTCACGTCACCTGCCAGGACCCCCACCTCTGCTCCCAGCTGACCCAGAGCCGAGCCACAGCCCAGCACCTCAGCCTGCTGCTCCACAGCCAGGCCAAGCAGAGCCAGCGTTTCTCCCAGGAGACGGAGGCCCGCTGCAGAATGCTGGTCGGCAGGTTTCAAGTGGCTCTGAATGTTGTCCAGGCCTGCAGGGAGAGGCTTCAGGCAACTCCAGTCAACGTCCACGACATCGAGAGGCAGCTGGCCGGGGTCGCTGGCTGCCTTCAGCAAGGGGAGAAAGATGCAGAGAGACTCCAGCAGGAGGCACGCAATGTGAGCAAAGAAGAGGGCAAGATCCTCAGTGATGAGAAATTAGCTGGGGCTGAAAGAGACATTGTTTCTAAACTCACAAACACCATACCCTCGCATGATATGTCAGATGTTGGGAAGTATTTGATCAAGGAGCTGTTTGTCGTAGAGAGAATGCTTTCTGTCCTGCTGAATCAAAATGGGATTTGTGAGCTATCTGCAGCAAAAAAGGAGGATAAAGGTGATTTGGTTCGTAGTTACAAAAACCTGATCTCCAAAATTCTGAGCCTAAAAGCTGAAGAAAGGATGGAGTCTAGGACCTCCAGATGTGACAGCGATCAGCTTCTAGAGAGCATGATTGGAAGGTTCTGTGCTGAAGCCGAACTCATTTATGCTGCTTTAAAACTTCAGCAAAAGAGTGTGATTCAAGAAAATAGTTATGATCAAAGGGAAGGCCTGGCAGATATCAGCCCCTCTGAGTTGTCTTCTTATGATGAGCAAGCTAAAGATTCAGAAGAAGCTGCAAAACAAAGCATAAAGAAGCGATTTGAGGGGAAAAAGGCGGAGGAGGAGAGAGAAAGAGGTTTGTTAGAGCAAATCGTGTCTCGGCTGCAAAAGCGGGCTAAGTTCTTATGCCAGGTCTGCCAGGAGCTTCCTGCAAACCACAGACAAGTCCAAGAGGATGTGAACCATAGCAGGGACAATGTTTCTGAAGATGATCTGATTTTTTTCCAGGAGCAGGTCAAGTTGATATATTTGTCTGACAGGCTTTATTTAGACATAAGACAAGAGCTTCAGCAAAGCAAGGCATCAGAGAACAGTCCGCAAGATCTTTGCAAAGAGCAGGAGCTCAGCTGTGTGACAGAAGAGCAGGAGGTTTTAAATGAAGCCTTAAACCAGCTTCAGGAGGACAACAGTGTACTGAGAGAGGAACTGGAACGGGCTGAGCAAAAAATAATGTTGGTGGAAACCGGAAACCAAAGACTTCTGGAAGATATGCAGAAAATCGAGGGTTATCATAAGGAACAGCTACAGAAGCTGGAGGCAGAGTTTCAAGAGAAGATAAAGGAACTGCAACAGATCCACGAGGAGGAGATGAAGCAGTTGCATGATTACTACTCCAAATCATGTATTTCTAAAGAAAGACAAAACAAATTATGCACAGAGGAGGTTCCTCCTTTAACAGAAGGTACATCTTCTCTGCTTGACCAGCCTGTGGCAGAGAGTACAGTACAGGAGGGCAAAACTATAGAAGCTGATGGAGCCACCAGGAGAGAAGCTTACCTGAACGACCTGGAAAAGCTGCAGGTAATAAAATATTTTCTGATGAAATTACTATAGATTTTTAAATAATTTACTATTTATATTTTCTGCTGTGATTATAGAACAGCTCTAGGTACATCTTAAGCAATTTCTTAGAAACTGTGCATTAATTGTGTCTTTAATGGATGAGCAGAGTACAAATGGTCATTGTTAAAACTGGTGTGCCTACAGCGCCCATTAAAACCCCTTAAAATGTACACATTTAGTCACCAACTACAAACCTCAATCCATTTTATTTGGTTTTCATGTGAGAAACCAACACAACCAACACACATCTGTTAAGTGGATGGAAAATTATGATTTTAAAGGTGTTTTCAGATGACGTGCAATTGGTTTTAGAACCCCTGTGTGTTTTAAGTCTCGGCCAGCTGTGAAAGCTAGAAACATTTTTACCTATTCTATATATGGACTTTGACTAGGACTTTGACTAGGCCATTATAACACATGAATATGCTTTGATCTAAACCACTCCATTGTAGCTCTAGCTGGATGTGTAGGGTTGTTGTCCTGCTGTAAAGCGAACCTGCACCCCAGTCTCAAGACTTTTTCAGCTGGGCCTCCTGTCTCTGTTGAAGAACATCATCCCCAAATCGTGATGCTGCTACTTCTATATTTTACTATGGTAATGGTGTGTTTAGGGTGTTGTTTAATGTTGGTTTTCCACCATACAGAGTTTTGCATGTATGTTCTTCTCCTTTCCCGGCTTGTCAGTTTAGGTCAAGGGCCATGTCCTGGTAGGTTTGCGGTAGGGATGCACTGTGAGACCATTGCTAAATATTGCATTAATGATATTTACTACAATTAACTCACATTTCTCTAACTTTTTTCTTTCTTTTTGCATCCAGTTATATGACTTCTGAAGGCAATCAGCTGAAGTGGATTAAAGTAGAGGTTTCTGAATGGGAAAAGAGGGGGATACAAATGTACACCACACTTTTCAGACTTTGATTTGTAAAATTGTTTATGATTTTTTTCCATCTCACAATTATGCACTACTTTGTGTTGATTTCAAACTTCCAAAACAATGTTGAAGGGTTTAATGGGCAAGAATAGTTTTTCAAGGCACCATGTTCCAAAAAGGAATCTCTATAAAATAGAACATTATATTTTCACATCATTTTATTGGTTATTTCAAAGCAACTGAACCTGAAATGCAGCAAGAGTGTATAAACAAGTGCTGTATAAACGCAAAAGTTTTTTTTTCTTCACACTCCTGAATGTCAGTATCACAGATGAGTATTAGAACAATCTTTGGGAAGAAAATTTTTAGCAATGATCTGGGAGAAGCAGTCGTTGGTGCTCATAAATCTGAACTTGTTAATGAGAACAAAATAAGCTGCTGCTTGGGGTCCCCAAACCATCAGAGGCCTCACAAAACTGCTTGAATTTTAACACAGACCATAGATCTCAAATGTTTGTATCTGTTTATTGAGAATGAGAATGCTATTAAATTTGATTTGACAGTTTCAGCAGAGATAAATGAAACAATTTTAAGTTGTTTAAAATTTAAGATTTAAAGGAATTGGTAAATATATTTTGTGAAAGTGCAAAGAACAATCTTCACTCTTTGATTGTTAAGATAGTTGCAATCAGATGTTACAAGTTTAATCTTTCCATTGTGTTTGAGCTCAGTTTGTTCATAGCTGCATCTCAGAAAATAACTTATTATCTGTGATTGCTTTTAAGATCAGCCAATTAAACTTGGCTCCTCTCCCAGGAACTACCAAATTTGTGTTGAAACTCTGTTAGTGGTGGTGATGTTCTTAACAGTACGAGGGGCCCCATCCAACCTTTGGCCACCCCTGCACAGAAAGGATCTAACTGGAGATTTTAGTTCATGTTGCACAACCTCATATCTGGCACAAAAAGAGGCATCAGCACAAATACTTATAACCCGTTGTCAAGCAAGGTGGCGGAGGAGGGCAGATCTGAGTATTTGTTGTTCTTCTGACCAAATTATTATTTTTGTTTTTAATTTTATTCTCTATTTTAGCAATGATAGAACTGTCTGCTTAAATCACCTTTGTTGCTGGTAACTAGTTTCCTGATTTTATTACAGGCTTCATGTGATCTTGGGTTTACTGCCATGGAGGAGATGCACAGGAAGGTAATAAAGGACCTTCAGCAGGAGCATCAGAAGCAACTAGCTGAACTTCTGAAGGAGAAAGACCAGCTCCTGCAGGAGGAGACTGCTGCTACTATGTCGGGTAGATACAGTTTTAACATTTTGTTCATCTTCTTAGATAGATTTGTGCATAGGGAATTGTACTTTCAATTTTTTGAAAGCTTAACGTGAGCATTTATCAGTAAAAGAGAAAAAGTAACATTGAATTTTCAGGGGTAGAAGTCTGACTATGAATTTTGCTTTTTTACAGCCATCGTAGCAATGCGACGAGCTCATAAAAAGGATCTGGAGAGAAGCAGACAAACTCAGCAGATCAGGGAGAGTGCAGACATCACTGAACTTCACGTGGCGTATGAGTGAGTCACCAGAGATGTTTGTTTTGGACCTAAAATGTTCTTAACATGAAACATTGCTATTATTTTTTTTAAAGAAGAAATGAAAATAATTCATTCTTTGTTTCTCTTTATTTGTCAAGTAGTGAAAAATAAATTTCTCATAGCTGCTCATTATGGTGCTGTTACTTTCCGTTTGTGGTTCATCAATCAAATAAATGTCGTCATCTAATGTAATTTCCTCCAAAACTCACTTAACTGTCAGACATCCTCCACGACTCTGCTTTTTCACCACAGGAAGGAGATCCAATTATTGCAGAGGGAGCTGGAGGTGTTGTCGGATCAGCATACGAAGAAATGCCTTGAAAACTCTCAGCTGAGCCAGGAGCTGCAGAATGAGAGGGAATTAATGATGCAGTACCAAAAAGTAAACCAGGAACTCAAACAGAAGCAGGTAGAAATGTTGTGTTTTCATTTAGAGTGAGTCTGCAGACTTAATATTATTTTTATGAAACTTTTTCTTTCTATATCCTCTTAAGAGAGAGCCAGAAGAAGTGACTCAGCTTCCAGGAAACCAAGTACAGGTCAACAACGTCTACCAGATGGAAGTAGGTGTCTGTAAAATTTTGACATGGGTCTAATGAAAGCAACATTTAAAAAAAAATAAAAAATCACATTACCATTAACGTTATACATGCTGTGTACTCTTTAAATATATGGTAGTTTACAAAAGTATTTACTCTCCTTGCACCCCTTGCATTTTATAACGTTTTGTTTGGGATTTTATGCAATAGTCCAACACAATTTCATGTAAGAACTTGGAACACATCCATCAGGAAATGCTGGTCAGAACTGTGTAAGCTGGGATAAAAGGTGGGACTTCCTCTCCACTGTTGCCACATGTTTGCTCAGGGTAAGGAATTACTGCAAAACTAAGGACTCGATGCACCTCATTTGATAGACGAATTGGCCTAGTCAAAGTCAAGACATGAATCCAGCTGATTGTCTGCAGAAAAACTAAAAAATTGATGTTCACAGATGCTCTCCATCCAATCTGATGTTGAGTTGCTTTGCAAAAACAAATCATAATTGGCAGAAACTTCAGTCTCTAAGTGCATAACAGATAGAGATATACTCCAAAAGACTTACAGCTGAAATCACAACAAAAAGTGGATCTATGATCATTTAACTCAAGAGGGGTAAATAGAAATTTACAGATTTTGTCAGTAAAAAACTTACAATTAAAATATATTTGTTCCACTTTAAAGCTATGCCCCACTTTGTGTCAATATCTCTCATAAAATCTCAATAACACATAAAATTTTGGCTATAACATGACGAAATGCTGAAAAACTCAAGGGTTATTGTAAGTGTGTGTGTAGTACAGTATGATGCTGATGAATTTCCATTGTAACAGATGATGTCCTCAGAGATGCAGCATCTCAGACAGGAAGCTCTCTCTCTCAGAGAGGACTTGGAGATTGCTCGAATGGTAAAATATCTACTAAATTTGACAATTTATAATCATGAATTGTCTTTGTAACTGTACTGACTGAAGTTGCTTCATGAATTCTAAATAAAACACAAAGTAAATATATTAAACCAACACTCACAATCAAACGATCTCCATGTATTACAGGACAAAGTTTATGCAGAGAATAAACTGAAGGCCCTCTGTACAAACAACTACAATGAAGCCAAGTTTGCTACCTGGTCTCCAAGCAGAGATACTTCAGGTCACCATGTTGGTGAGAAAACTCTCACTTTGTGTTCAATATAAAAATATAATTTTATTTGCTGAAGCATTAATCAGGCGGTGTCGCATGGTCTTTTCTGCTGCTTTGTCTTTGTTTATAGATGATTCTGTGATGAACAACCCTGCAATCAAAAAGAAAGAGAAATCATCCTTCTTGCGTCAAATACGAGGATTCAGATCAAGGGTAAAAATCAGCACCAACATTTACACCATTTATTATTCTTTTTATTTTATTTTATTTTTTACATTTGGCTGTGCATATAAGTGATCTTTCCATTCTGAAAGACTGTAAAAATATATCTGTACATTTGGATGGAGCTTCACTACTCTTGAGGTGGGAATGTCATGGTTTGGGGATGCTCTGCTGCAGTACCACCTGGCCAGTTCACCATCACAGAATCCACCTTGAATTCAGAGGTGTATCTGAGAGGAAAATGTTCATGACATTCAACCTGCTTTACATGCAGGAAACCCCTCAAGCATCTCACAGCAGATAGTGAGAAGTGGGGCAAACTTTACACATGGTAGGTGGCTAGAAGAAGCATCTCTCTGAAGCTATTTCAACTAAAGAGGATGACTGGCTATTAGAAGGTGGTGTTTCCTAACATTTTCCTGAGAAAGCACATTTATGTTGTTTGTTTTGTTTAGTAAAATTTCGTTCTTATTATAGTTTGTAAAATAAGTTTTTCGTTTTTATGTTTAGATGCAGTTAGGTCACTTTCTTTTCAAGAAATAAATTTAAAAATATATATTATTATGCTATTTTTTTGTATTGTTTATGTCTGTAATGTTAGGACATTTGGATCAAGATCAGGTTTTGTTTAGCTACACCAACCTTAAGAGAGGGATGATCCAGTTACCAGGATAGGAAAGACGCTATGAACATTATTTTAATTGTTGGAATCAATTTTATTTGCCATGAGCAGAGTAATGCACAGTTCAGCGGTAAGACTCTGTGTTAGTCTGGCTGCTGAAACCCTGGATTATTCTTGTTCTCCTCTATTTATGATGAGTAATCTGCTTTTTCAGCTTTGTAGAGTGTCGTCAGATACAGTTATAAACGATTTACTATAAATTTACAGAGCACCATTTTTTACATCCTCCCCCAGAGGTCTGCTTTAAATTACAGTGTTGACACTCTTTTTAATTAGACCAGTTATGAATGTAGACACTTCTTGTCTGTCAGCCCTCTTTTTAACTCTTTTTGTTTCTTCTTTTTGTATTTTTCAGAGTTTAAAAGACGGCCTTTCTACCCAAGAAAAGATGCAGTTGTTTGAGTCATCCTGATTTACAGGAGGTGAACTGACTTCAGAGGAAATCTGTTTGGTGTTTGGGCTTTTCTGTAAAAAGGGATGTTAGTGTTATTTTTCAGTGGCTATTATGTTGTGTACAACTCTTTACTGGGATTTGTTGTGTGGTTTGAAGTATGACTTGAAGGTATGACCACTAGAGGGGGCAAGAAACAAACTTTTTTTTGATGAAGATGCACTTCTGGCAAATAGAAGCTCTGTTGGGTTAAAATTGTACTGTAAATATGTTGGGTTACAGGTTCTTATATTTCACATGGATTTTGTAAACTATAGCCTTACCGCTGAAATAAAATCATTTATTGCACTCATTGTTTTGATTTATTGTACAGTAATCATCTAAAGCATCTGTAAATAAACTAAAAGGACAGATGATATAATTGAATCACCAATTTCCCCCATGATTAAAAACCAAATCTGATAAATCAAGATTAATGTTGTCATTTTTATTTTTTATTTTAAACAGGCTCATTTGTTTCATTTTACACTGGAAACACATTAACTTCTTTATCACAGAGCTTTTAACAGGCTGCCCTTATAAAAAACAGTAGCCCTATAAAAACAGAAACAATATGTGTGAACACTTGTTGGTGTGCAAAGCATTGTCCATGCTGAAACCATTGGTATACACTGAAGACTGTTGTAATAGGAGACATTTAGATTTTATTTTACAACCGCTTATACTTGCAGAGAAGCAGATTAGTTGTTTGATTGGGGGAAAAATATAAATTGAGGTTATTACTTTTAAATGGAACTGGTTAAAATAGTTAAATTATTTTATGTCTGAAAATGTTACTACATATGTTGCAAGTCAAATGTATGCTTGAAAATCTTTATAAAGAATGCACATAAACAGTAAAAGAAAAGAAAAAAGCCACAAATCATTAAACACAAAGAGTAGTATAACAAAAGGAAGAGTTTCAGATTGGCTGTATTAGAGATGTGCAAAGTGAACAACTTTATACTGTAGACCAGATGAAATAAAAGGTTTAGCACTTCATCCAGTGCCTCAGAGTGTTTAAAAGCCAAGGTTAGCTATCTGACACCCAAAGAAGTGTAGTCATTGTAAAAGGAAAAATACTCCATTTATCTGTTCTTGGATTTATATATATATATATATATATATATATATATATATATATATATATATATATATATATTTTACTGTATAAATGATCTGGTCTCTGCCAGGTTTTGAAAGTATTTAAATCTAATGTCAAGTGTACAATACCACATGGCACATATATTCTAGTATGTTACTATTTCTTAAACAAAGATGCAGCAGAAATAGAAAAGTTTCTGGAAAGCCAAATAGAAACATATATAAGAGAGTAAAACCCTGCAAAGAATTGGTGTACTTGTGAAGAATGTACTTTATTTTCATGATACGATTACATTACATAATTCTGTGTGGTATGGCTAAAGCCTTTCCACATAAGTCATGGAACTGCTTAAGTGATTTATTATAGAAAATTGTAAAATAGTAGAAAATGTCCTAATTCCTTTCTAAAGTAGTAAAATACAATAAAAATGCTATAAAGGTTGATTCAGGACACTGAAAATTAAAGAAAGCATAGAAGTTGTATTTAGAAAAGCAAAAAGAACAGTTCAGGACTTTTATTGCAGCCATGGATACTCACAGTTGCACTCCTGTTGCACTTGCAGCTAAACGGTCTGAAGTGTCAGCGCGACCAAAGACATGTAGGAAATCTTCCCCCTGCATGAGCAACCCTGGGAGTTCCTGGGTGGCCTCAAAGCACACGTCCCACAGGCTTGAACTCTTCTCAGTATCTTACTTTTTGAACACCACTGCTTCATGGAATCTCTAGGACAGCTGATGATATGGAAAATTCTATGAAGTATCTCAGAAAACATTTGTTTATTTAAATACCACAGGGGGTTTTTGGTGACATTTCACTTTGCCTTTTAGGTACCTCCTCTTTATTCTTTTAAAACACTAGGATACAAATTAAGCAGACATGATTTCTGTGAATCTTCTAAATCATATGTGTCAGAGGCTGCTGAGAGGACGCACGTCTGTTCCTTAGAGTCATGTTGCTTCAGTGGAACATCGCACCTCATTAAAACCCAACACTCACCCTCCTTTCTCTGAGACCCCCACTGGGGAAAAACTCGAGTCATGTGAGCTGAGACTCTGAGAACATACCCACTGTTCTTTACAGATGCTCCACACTTCTGCACCTGCGAGCAGAATGATGAACTTTGGGGATTTGGTGTATAAAAGTTAAAAATACCCCAAACGCCATTTCTGAACTTTTCTATCAAACATCTCTACACTTTGGCAACTTAAAAATACAAACTTGGATTAAGGAGAAAATATTGTAGTATGTTGTTTTTATTAAAGGACTGAAAGTTTTCCACAGGTGTAAGAAGAAATCTACATATGGAAGCAGAGCAGCAAAGGAAGTGCAAGGAGTTACTTAGCTGCTTATGTAAAAGGAGGCTCTGTATGAATCTCAGGCAGCAGTAGCACTAAAGACGTCAACTGAATTAAATGTTTAATTTTTTAAAAAATGACAAAAATGTTATTTTCTATTCACAACAGATTCATCAGACATCTATATATTTACACACAGTGCCTTGTAAGGAACTCACAACCCTTGAACCTTTTCACCCTTTGTTAACATGCAACCACAAAATTAATTTTGTTTTTAATTTTTTAATTTGTTTTTAATTTTTAATAGACCAACACAAAATAGTACATGACTGTAAACTGAAAAATAAATGACACAAGGTTTTTAAGGTTTTTTTTTACAGATAAAAAGTCAGTGGCATGCATTTGTATTCAGCCTCCTTTAGTCAGAGAAGGAGCCAACAGGCTCATGGTAACTCCGGGGGAGCTGCAGAGATCCAGCTTTGCCACAAGCCAAACAGCAAAACATGTGGAAGAAGGTGCTTTGGTCAGATGAAACTTAAGCTGAACTTCTTGATCTACTTCCAAACTCTATGTGGATCAAGAAACCAACACTGCAAATCACCCTGAACATATCATCTCCACCCAGAAACAGAGCGGTGGCAGCATTATGCTGTGGGAATGCTTGTCATTGGCTGGGACAGGAAAAATGGAAAAATGACTTGAACGTTTTTGTTCATAGACCCTCAGTTTCTGGTATTGTGCAAAGAGGAATGAGCAACAATTTGTTGCTAAAATGGTAACAAAAGTATTGAATAAGGGGGGACAATACAAACAAATGGCACATTTTTAAAATTTTTATTTGAAAATTTTTTTTTAAACATACAAATAAATCATTTCTTATCCACTTTACAATTATCTTTGAGTTTGTCTTTGTCAAACACATGAAACCCTAAACAAATTTATTTTAGTTAGTGATTACAAAAGGTTTCTGAATACTTTAGACAAACTGTGTGTAAATAGTTTTCTCTTGGGGTTAAATTGTTTCTTCCCTAAAATCATCCCTTTAACAAATGAGGCTGATATTTCTCAACAAGTCGACTGAGCAATAATTGTACATGAGCTATTTGTTGATGGTTATGTTATGAATTCAACTAAATTCAATTTATAGCACAAATTTACAACAAATATCATCTCCAGGCACCTTGCAAGACAAACAGAAATATATAATCGAATCAGTTCTGTAGAATCCAATGGTATAGTTAGATTTATGTTCAATTACATACGTTCTAGTTCATTACTGGTAAGTAAATCAATGTAGCAACTCATGCTGGATGGAATAAAAAAAACCATCTTATCACACATGAATTTGCTTCAGCTTGTTTCTGCATTCCAACATGTGGGAAGGACTGTGTTTGTGTGTTGTATGAGCACCTGCAGGGTTTTTTCTGACTCAAGCTGCCACGCAAACCAGGTCCTCATGACTGATCAGTGGCTGATGTAAAAACACCGGTACACAGGTGCACCTGCTCAGGCTGTAAAAATAAGTGGCCCATTTAGTCAAGCAGAGATCAATTACTACAACCAATGTAGCTGCCTCAGATCTGTGAGTACAGCCTGTTTCCAGAACCATCCTCTAGTGTTATGTTTACTCTGCAGCTGAAAGGATCTCAGTGATGGTAGTTTTGTCTTCATGTGTGAATCTGTGGATAAAATGCTCAGTGATTTTTTTTTTGTGTGTGTGTGTGTGTGTGTGTGTGTTTGTTTGTTTGTTTTAATTTAGTGGTTTAATTTAAGCCACTCTATTCAAAGAAAAGAAAATCTAAATAAATCAGGTCCAAAGGAGTGTGACCTACATGCAACTTGTTTACTCAAACTTAGATTTATCAGTGTTTCCATGACAATGGATAAATCCCACATTGTTCACTCAGGACAAATATAAGTTTGGTTCCCGGGTGGAAACACCAGCCTCTGCCTGGAGGATAGTGCTCCTGATTGATGTTTGTAGAATTAACTGTAATACTTATTTTCTTATTGTAAACTGTGTCAGGAACAAACATTTGTTTTGTCATAAATTTTTTATGTAGAGGCACAAAAAATGTTTTTATAGATTTTCTGTGGATGTTAAAGTGTTCTTTGACCCTAATATAATATGAGAAATATGATTCAACAATACAAAGACCATGTGGCTTACAATGTGGAAGATGCTAAAAACCTTATGAGCAAAAACAAAACAGCACCAAATTAATCACAGGAAGTAAAACCTGGATTCAAGCTGTCTGTGGTTGTGTGGTTTCAAAGCATCATTACAAGGTGATAGTATTTCATTTTCACTGGACAACATGTTGGTTTAAAATGGTAACCCAAAGCTTTCAGTTTCCCTGGGATGTCAGAAGCCAATTTCTCTTAGCCACTCTTCAAAATG
Source organism: Anableps anableps (assembly GCA_014839685.1). Taxonomy (NCBI): domain Eukaryota; kingdom Metazoa; phylum Chordata; class Actinopteri; order Cyprinodontiformes; family Anablepidae; genus Anableps; species Anableps anableps. The sequence goes on from CM026083.1 coordinate 12,543,815, forward strand.
GGAAAGGAGAGAAAGCATGCCATTCAAATAAGGCAGATGTGTGATGATCTTCCTAAGCCAGGTGTGCTGCCTTCATGGCTGACTGTAGCTCAGGGGGAGGAGCAGCAACTGGAAAGTTGGGGGTTTGATTCCAGCCTCCTCCTGTCACATGTTGGTGTCCCCATGGGGAAGGGACTTAACCCCAGCATACCTGCTGATCTGTGTTTTGGTGTATTAATGTGCACCAAAGATCGCCTTTGCTGTTTGCTCTAACTAGGCACGGGCCAGTCAACTGTAGTGCTGGTCACTGGTGAAAGGGGTTTTGCAAAATTTTAACTGCAGTAAATGAATTAGGAGTGCAGGTAAATGAGCCACTGGTGTTTTTATTAAAAACAACAATTTTTTAATCCAGGATTTTATCTCCCTAAAACATGAATGTTTTCAAACTAAATATGGTATTTTTCTATATTTTTAGCATGAGATTATGCTGCTACAGTGAAAAATGTACTTATTTTAAGGATTCTTACACATCTGTACCAAGGGTGCTGATAAACATTGAAGGTGGAGATGTACTGAAGATTTCTCTGAAAAACACAAGGAAATTAATAAAAACACACCCATAATTGTTTTTTTGCATATTTTCCCCTTAAAGTTTTCATTGATAAAATAACACTTAAAAGATTCATTATAAAGTAACAGTAAAAAACTAAATCAGAGTGAGCATAGAGCAGGAAAATGTTAGCTATTAAGTTAATACTTTACTAATCCATACAGACTTTTAAAAAACAACCACATTTTAAACTTTTCTCATTTTTAGCTATTGAGATTGCAATGCTTTTTCTAAAAACAGGGCTTTGAGATTGTTTGTGTGTGCGCTGAGAATATTTTTCCAAAATATTTTTTTTATATATTCATGTTGTGTTCTTTATGTTGTTTTGTTGAATGAGCTTGTATTTTTTTCTTATGATTCACTGGGACCCAAAATTGATTAGAGCCATGGAAAAAGATAAATATTCAAACAGAAAGATCTGGGAGAATGATGACATACTTGACGTCTTTGAACATAAATGTGTTCTAATAATAACACGTAAGGGTTTTTAAATTTTAACCAGAAAATTCATAGCATTCCCCAAATCAATGAAAATCTACAAATTAACAAGTGAAGGTATAATTTGACAATCATTTTACTCACTTTTGACAGAGTAAAACGTCCCAGCTCTGAAATGATAAAAATAACTCAGTGGTGTATTGGTCATCTGAAAGGTGATCAAGTGTGATCAACCACTGGGACTGGCTGAACCTGGCCCAGTTTGTGCTGCCGCAGTGAGGAGGCCCTTAAATAACTCATTTGGTACAACGACACGGCTCTGGGTTTACTCTGTCCCGATGGCACACTTTACATCATCATCCCCATCTGGTCTGCCATCTCCTAACTGAACCTGTAACCCATTTACACTTCTCACAGTAATGTTGAAAAGTGGACATCTCCACATGAAGCAACAATGTTCTTATTGGTTTTCAAGTTGCTTTAAAACGCTTGTGCGTTTTTCTCAAAAATATTCTCATTCATGGTCACTTCAGACTAAAGTTGAGGTAGGTTAAGGGTTCGTTACTATTATATTTAGAGGAGTGACTCTGGGACCATCTTGACCTTAGTTTCCTCTAAACAAACTGGCCAGACGAAGAATGAAAATAAATCAAATTTACATAACATATTGTTTACCCTGTTTCCCATTTTGTTTTGCCATTCTGCTGTCAGTTTAAGATTGATCTTAGTATTGATTGATTTATTGCTTTATTTTGAGCCATATAAAAAGAAGAAGAAAGAAAAAAGTGCATGTCATACCCCTTACTGGGTAAACAAGGAATAAACAAAGAAAATATATATACAAATACAGTCTTCCAGTTCATTTTTTAATATATTAATACAATATTTATACATAATTAATATTTACACATTTAGCTCGAAAAAGAGTGGGAAGAAGACAAACTTATTTACCCCCACTCCCTTTTCATAAATAAATCATGTGGTCGCCACTTTAATTTGAGATTTAGCAAATCATGTGACGTATACATATGTGTTTTACCTTTTATACATGATGCATTTCCTTGTCAATACCACTGATGTCACTCATTACATCATCACCACATCAATATTTTCATTATATATTATACATAATTATTTACTATATACTACAATAGTATGTATCCTTTTAATTAATAATAAAATTGTATTTAGTAATTCAAAGTATTATAATTCTAGTTTGATTCACCCTTACGACAAACCAACTTCCTTTATCATAGTTTACAGAACGTACTGTCCCTGGGTATGGCTGATGCACTCAACGAATGCAACCTTTTTTGTTTTTAGTTGACATTTGTTCTCCAGAGGAGTTTACTTGTCGTTCTGTACAAATGCAGAAAAAAACCCTGAATCTTATGTTGAGAACTCCACCAGGTTTATGGATATTTCAAAAAACATGGAAGCGATTTATGCGAAGAACCGACGCCTGTTTGGACCAGCCCCAGACATGTTTCTACCACGTTTGACGTTAGATGTCTTTAATGTCTTTTCACTTTTCAACCATATTTTCAAATTGGTCAGATGGAGGCCATCTTAGTTTTTTCTATGTTTAATCAGCAAATATTTGCTCAGCCATGGTTAAGCACCTTTTGACTCAATTTCAACAATCAGTCTCACACATTGGGACAATATTTGCCCACTTTACCTTAATAAAGTTTTCCAAATCCATGACTGTGAGGATATTTCTTGTCAAGTCAACCCCACAGAATTTGTTGGGTGTCGCTCTGAACTCTGATGAGATTTCACTTTTCTTCAACTTTTGTTGCTTTGGATGTTTTGACTCATAGTGATATTTTCTATCAGATGCTTGAAGGTTTTGGGTCAAAACTGGAAGGTATTTGAAACCTTTCATGATTTCATCCAGCTTGACAAATATTCAAGCTTGATTTAGAGAAAATTAACCTCACAGCATGATACTGCCACTGCCATGTTACACAGTGGGTGTTGTGTTGTTTTGGTGATCCTTACCATTGTCGTGTTTGGGTTTTATTTGGCCACAACACATCCTTCCACCAGATTTGCTTTGGAAGAAAAAGGCAAACCTTCTAAAACCTTAAACATACTCTGTGAGAGCAGAGATTTTTTTCTCTTTACTATGGCTGAAAGCTCAACATGACATACTTTTGTTCTTCCAGCCGTGGTCTGCGAGTTCTTGCAACTCGTTCTTGATACCTCATACGGGCAGAAATATTTTCTTGTTTAGGGTGGAGTAGTATCAAATATTATACATAAATCCTCCGGCAGAAGGGACCTTTGGAAATTTCCAAAGAGTCCTTTGTCACAAGCAAAAGAACAAAATTTCTCCGTTCTTGAGGGACATGTATTGGTCTTGGTGTCACATCAAGAACAGAATCAGTTCCAACCAAAAATTTCTGCACCTCTTTCAGTGTTACTGAAACCTCTTTAAAACCTTCCTGAACGGTTTCTAATTTTGTTTTCAGCAGTTTTGAAGAAATGTTCAGTTTCTGTATGTTTCATAATTCCCCCGTTGTTTATCAAGTTCAGTATCATTGATGGCAGATGTAAATTGAAAGGGACTGGGTGCTGTGGGTAGACTTATGCAACCAGGTTACTGATTTATTATTTTTTGTAGTTTTTCCCTAATAGACTTGTCTAATACAACCCCAAAACCTGCCATTTTAACACGGGCGTGTTCACATTTTAAAACAAAACAACGATCTGTAAACATGGAAACTAACATATTATGGAAAATATTAAACTTAAGTAAGAAAGCACCCATTTGCATGTTCAACAAGAACATTTCCAATTTCCAGATGAGTCTAAATGGCAACCAAACCAATCAGTCTGAAAGTATTTTCCTTATTCAAATACTGTAAAACACTACAGAGACACTGAATGTGCTCAGAAAAGTAAAACTGGTGGATTTTACTGCTTAATAAGAACATTTCAGTCATCATGTTTAGGTCATGCTTGTGCATGTTAATCCTGATGGAACCAGGTGGTCCTTTCATCAGCAGTTATCATCAGCTGACCACCAACACTTCACAGTGGAAGAGCATGCAGTCATTTCCAAATGCCAAGTATCTACAGTGACACTGTGAGAGGGAGGGGGAGGACTGGAGATGAGCTGTGAGCAATAGTTCACTAGATGTGGGATACAGAGTGGGATACGCAGCAGAACAAGATCAGATGGCAGATATACTAAGAAAGTGAGAGACACGTGGAAGAGGAGAGACTGTCAGCCGCTGCTGCTGTGAGGATAAACTGTGAAGAATCGAATTGCTGATTGGACCGGACTAGCAGGCCCTAAATTCATTTAATTAGACCGCTGTTCTATTTTGAGAGTAAAAATTATGACTTCAGAGCTTGGCTGAAGTCATTCTGTAATTTCTGGTTTGTTTCTGGACCCCTGGACATCAAGCCGACCAGGACACATTGGGATCCTCTCCAGATTTGGTGGAGACATAGATCATTTTAAGTCGGGCAGAAACATGAAGATATTGACTGGTTATTTACTTTGCTTTCTTGGGATGACGGAGTGGTTCTACCCTTAACAGAAGTGAAAGGAGCCTGAAGAAAGTCATGCAACAATCTGGCTAAAAAAAACCCCCTGGAAGCTTTGGAAAAGAAGGAAAACTGAAGATCTACTTTTATCAAGAACATATGAACAAAAGGTACGTTCTTTTTTTATTTAGACACAATAATACATCAGGGTGAAGATGGGTGTATTGATGGATAATTGCTCATCTTACAGTTTGATTATATTTTCAGTAAGAACAATTCACAGCAGGAAAAATCCTTGTTGTCTCCTTAGTGTTAATATAACAGCACAGCAGGCAGAGTGTGACTTGTGAGAAAGCAGACGAGTTTTAGCACAAAGAAATTAGAAAATGATATCCCTCAGAAACTCGCATTCTGCTTCCTAGCAACTAGCTCATCGGATAACAGTGATGATTGTTTTAAAGACGCATAAAAATGTAACCATGCAAAAAATAAAAAATAAAAAAAAAATCTAAATTTCTACCAGCTGCGATGGTTTAAAGAGTAGTTTGACACTTACTTTGGTATTTGTCTCAGTATAGTGAATTTGTCCCTGCCCTACTTTTTATTGCATGCACCTGTTAAATGAAGGGTAGAAACAGGGAGTTATCCAAGATCCATGATGGAGACACTCTCAGGACAGATTACAGCATTCCACATAATTATTTTGCTAATATTTGATTCCTTCATCAATAAACTGAGAAATATCAGAGAAAGCAAAAAGACAGAATCATATGTTTCTATATGCAAGAATGACCCAGATATTAGTTTTTTGTTATGCAAACCGGTTTCTTTTTTTTTCTAATGCCTGTGAGTTTTGTAGTTCAGCTTGTGTCTCTTCGTGTACAACTCAAACATACAGAATGTTTAAACCCAAAGGATGGCTTGAAAAAAACCTTTGCATTTTGTTACTTAATGGTTACCCTTTAAACTTGTTGCCCCCCTAGAAACACAGTCCTACATGCAGATATTTATTTCCTTTGTGAAGATTAAAAAAAAACAAAAAACAAAACACTTTTTGGATTAAATATTTATCAGCATTTAGTCATCTTGACCAGTCTGTTTTACTCTATAATACCCAATAAAGCATTCTTACCACTTGAACTTTTCTACATTTTGTAATGTTACAACCAGAGACTTCAATCTAATTTACAGAATGTTTTGGAGGGAAAGATCAACACAAAGTAGCATTAAACTGTGGAATGAATGAAACAGGAAACAAGATTTTAATTCTTTTTTTTTTTTTTTTTTTTTTTTTTTTTTTACAGATGAAAAAGAACTCACCAAATTAGCAAAACTACTATTACAAAGAAACTCGGGATGCACGTAAATTTGGCATCAACATCATTATCAGCCGATGTTAGTCCTTTTTTAACATGTTAATAACGGTCCAATAAGTAAAACTGGGCTGATATTAACAACCAATGTTTATTTCCATCTTGTTGCCGTTTGTGTTAGTGTTGCTTGTGTTGCTTTTACATGGTGTCGAAAGTGTAGAGAAATATCTATAATATCTTTAAACATTGATTATCGGCCATAACAGCAGTATTAATATTGGATATCGATATCAGGCTGAATTTATATATCAGTGCCTCCATAAAAGAAACACATTTAAAACTAACAGTAAAATTAGACTTCAATAATAAAAAAACACCCATAAATTTGAGTCAAATAAAAGTGCTGAGTAGTATAGGCTGAACAATTTTCAGTGTTCGCATATTTGTCTCTGTTTCAGCCATTTTTTTTTCACATAAAATGTAAAAGGTCTAAAGTTAATTGTTTGATTACTGGCAAACTACTTCAAATCTAGAGCCCTTTAAAAGAGAAAGATGATTGTCAAAATTTTGTTTAGCGTTTTACTGAATTGCAGTCTCTGTTTACAGCTGTCCTTGTTATGACTCCTGCTGTGGGTGGCTTTGAAATCATTTGAATGTTCACCTCTGGGACAAGGCTATTAACACATTTAAAAGTCAATTTTATAAAGGAAAGATGTATCAAACTATCAATGTTTAACAGACTATACTTTTTCTGGATTTCACAATGATGCCACTTCATTCAGTTCACAGTCCACAAAAGTTTGGCACAACTGCAAACAATGTTGTCCCAGTTCATCCTGAAGAAGAACTGGTTCAACTGGCTAAAAATTATTCTATTTTTGTTCATACAGTGCCTATAAAAAAGTATTCACCCCCTTGGATGTTTTACCCTTTTATTGCTTTTACAAATTAATCGTGATCAACAAAATGTGAATTTTTTGACTAAAAATTTCACCCCAAAAAAATCTTTTTTCAAAGTAAAAAGTATTTTTTTTTTTTCAAAACAATGCCAATTAAATATAAATATGTAACATAAAATAAGTGATTGCATCCCTTTCGAGTCAGTATTTAGTAGATGCACCTTTAGCTGCAGTCACAGCACAGCGTCTATGTGGATAGGTCTCAATCAGGCTTGCACATCTGGATATTTCAATTTTACTTCATTCTTCCTTGTAAAATGGTTCAAGCTCTGTCAGGTTGTATGGGGATCGGCTGTGAACAGCCCTTTTCAAGTCCTGCAACAAATTCTCTATGGGATTAAGGTCTGTGTTCTGACTTGGCCATTCCAGAGGACCCACCTTCTTGTCTCCAAACCATCTCTGTGTATCTTTAGCTGGATGCATCAGGTTGTTGTCTTGCTGGAAAATAAATATTCTCTGAAGCTGCGCTTGGCTTGCAAATGAAAACAAGTTGTCCTCCAAGATTTCTCTGTATTTTGCAGCATTCATTTTACCATCTTCCTTCACAAACCTTCCAGGACCTGCTGTTGAGAAGCATCCCCACAGCATGATGCTGCCACCACTATCCTCCACAGTGGAGATGGTGTGTTTATGGTGAAGTGCAGTGGTTGGTGTCTGCCAAACATAGTGTCTTGTCTGATTGCCAAAAAGCTCCATTTTGTTCTCGTCAGACCTAAAAACTTTCTTCCACTTAACCATGGAGTCTCCTTGAGACTTAATGTGAGTCATCTTAAGTAGAGGCTTTCTCATTGTCACTCTCCCATAAAACTTTGACTGATGAAGAACCCAGGCAACAGTTGCTGTCTGCAGAGTCTCTCCATCTCAGCAGCTGAAGCTTGAAACTCCTTCAGCGTAGTCTCAGGTGTCCTGGTGGCCTCTCTTACTGGTCTTCTTGCACAGTCACTCAGTTTATGAAGATGGCCTGATCTAGGCAGATTTACACATGTGCCATATTCTTTCCATTTCTTGATGATGGATTTGACAGGATGTTAATGAAGTTTAAAGTGATAGGAGCGGTTTAGGCATCCTTTACCAAAAGTGGGTTCTTGCAAAGAATTCCGACATGGGGGAAAACAGCTTAATTTCATCTCCACCGTTCAAATTTGTCATTTAAAAAAATAGCATCATTAAATCTGATTTTTAAAAAGTGTTAGGTCAACTCAAGCAAACACTAACTACAAACCGATCAAGACATGGCCATCCACCTAAATTAAGAGGGAAGCACGGTCCAAGAGGGCCATGGTAACTCTGGAGGAATCGGGTGTATGAATAAAAAATGTCTGATGAAGAGATGAAATATTCCCTCTGAGCTGATAATAATCAGTCAGTGATTAAGTTCAGTTTCTGAAACATGTTTAAGCGACATCAAAAATGAATCACACCTGCCTATAATAACACTAAACCACAGGCTAACATGGATCCAGACCCTTTGAGTTGTTTCTTACAAGGTTAAATAACCTAGTTTCGAAAATATGTAAAATTACAAGGTGCCCATGCAGCAGTCTGCAAGAATAGGAATGTTTTAGCTTCAAAATGGATCATCTGATGGGCTTTTTATTGCTGGAAACCTGGCATAGCTACATTATTCAAAAGTAATTAGATACCTGAAACTTTAAGTATTCATTTCAGGGTAACATTTTTTTAAAAAAAAGCATATAGATAGAACTGTGCTATTTTAAACAGTTTTTTGAAGAAATGTCTTTGGTGATCACTTTGAGCGTCGCCATTGAATCACTTGTATCTGAGTTGACCTCTGCTTCAATACCCAGTTTTCTGTCCCATCTTTTTTTAGCCCCTATTACGTTCCACTTCAGCCTCGCAAGGGAATCACACAGCCTCATCGCAGTACTCCAGTGCCTCTAATAGTTGTGCCAGCTGGAGGAAAAACAAGATACGTCACATAAAGTGGCAGGGCATTGAATTAGATGGCTATTTCTGTACCTTGATAAGCTTTAAAATGTGTATAGTATGAACCAGAGTGTTTTCGATCATGCAAGAGGAAAAACAAAAAAGACACACACATAAATGCCTTGATTGTTGTAGAAAGGGCATTTTGGAGGTTACCTGGTGTCTTTGAGGGCCAGAGAAAAAGGCAAAGTTTGTAACTTCAAAAATTGAAATATTTGATTTATACATCTGTTGCCATTATGAAGAGAACGATAACTTAACATTGCATTTGAGACATTTGGACCAGATTTAAACGAAACATCAAAATGAGTATCTTAAGCTCTGGCTGGGAAAATTGTTTTTCATCACACTCTTAGTTTTTGTCTTGCTTTTCTGTTTTATCTTTGTACTTGGTGATAATAACATTCTGCCTGTCCTTCCTTTGCAGGAGTTGACGACCAATATTGAGTTGTTACCAAACAGAGCTGCGCACCTCTGTAAGCCGGCTCAGTTGTGCATGAGCCAGCCAGGTTGTGTGAAGCCCCCCTGGCTGTGTTTTACTGCGGCATGAGCGTAGGAAGGGCCCACCACCACCGCAGCTTTCTGTCCTGTGAAGAAGAAGGATTCAGACTCAGCACCATGCCGGCCATGGGCAGCTTTGGCAACGGCAAGATCCACACGAGACGTAAAGGCCACAGCCGGTTTGTCAACAAGACCGGCCAGTGCAACATTCACTTCTCGAATATGGATGAGAAGTCCCAAAGATATATGTCGGACATTTTCACCACATGCGTGGACATCCGCTGGCGATACATGTTCCTGCTGTTCAGCCTGGTGTTTGTGGTGTCCTGGCTGACGTTCGGCTTGGCCTTCTGGGTCATCGGCTTCCTGCATGGTGACATGGAAAATAACAGAGGGGATGACAGTTTTGTTCCCTGTGTCACGCAGGTTAACACCTTTGTGACAGCCTTTTTGTTCTCCATTGAGACCCAGACGACAATTGGTTATGGAGCTCGGTGTGTGACAGAGGAATGCCCCGCGGCTGTCTTCATGGTGGTCTTTCAGTCCATCATGGGCTGCATCATTGATGCCTTCATGATCGGTGCCATCATGGCCAAGATGGCACGGCCCAAAAAGCGTGCAGAGACACTGCTGTTCAGCCACAATGCAGTGATCGCCATGCGGGACGGGAAGCTGTGCCTCATGTTCAGGGTTGCAAACCTGAGGAAGAGCCACATTGTGGAGGCTCATGTTCGGGCTCAGATGGTGAAGCCCCGCTACACAGAAGAGGGCGAGTACATTCCCCTGGATCAAATCGACATGAATGTTGGCTATGATAAAGGCACAGACCGCCTGTTTTTGGTTGCTCCTCTCACTGTCATCCATGAGATCGATGAAGAGAGTCCTCTGTTTGGCATCAGCAAGCAAGATCTGGAAATGTCCGACTTTGAGATTGTGATCATCCTGGAAGGATTGGTGGAGGCAACGGCCATGACGACGCAAGCGCGCAGCTCCTACCTGCCCTCTGAAATCCTGTGGGGCCACCGTTTCGAGCCTGTCATCTTCGAGGAGAGGAGCCAGTACAGGATCGATTACGCCTACTTTCACAAAACTTTTGAGGTGCCGTCCACACCCAGGTGCAGCGCCAAAGACATGGAGGAGAGGAAATTCCCAACATCTGGCACCAACTCCTTCTGCTATGAGAATGAGCTGGCCTTCATCAGCAGGGATGAGGATGTGGATGGAGAGGCGGAAACAGATAAGCACAAAGGGTCTTCATCAGAGCTAACCCTAACCGAATGTAATCAACCATCTTCTCGAAGAGAATCCGCACTTTAACCTTTATCTGCTGACAGGAGGGCTGTTGTGGCTGAAGTGGGTCGGCTTGTGAAGGCCATCTTACTGACACGAGGACACCAAAGAGGATAACTTTGTTACAGTTTGAAGACCAGCGCTGCTCTATGTCTGCCACACAAGGATTACTTTCAAAACTTCACAGGATGCACACTTTTTCTTCCTTTGAGATGGTTCTTGAGCTTTAACAGATGCAAATGAAAACTGGCACGTTCCACTGCAGAGGATCCTTATTCTGAAGTCCATGAAATCAAGATGGTTTTATATCTATGTATTTTGAAAAACTTCCCAGCTTCAATGAGACGATGTCTAGATGCAAAATTGCATAACTTTGCAGTGAAGCTGATTAGTTAGTAAGCCACATTTGTTGAATATTCCCCCAGACTTCTCCTGAAGAAAACAGATTTTCATCTCAGCATCAAATCTTGCAGCTGCAACACTCTATGTAATATCAGTAGCTAACTTTGACAGCTGCACAAGGAAGCACATACAATTCAGATATCTAATGGAAACACGCAAGGTATGGTTAAACAATCTGTCACATAAAGGGAAAAAAATGACTTTTAAAATACATTTTAACAAAATTTTAATTTTGAACTTTCATACATTTTGTCACGTTACAATCTCAACCCTCATTATATGTTATTAGGATTTTGTGTATAAAAAAAAAAAAAAAAAAAAAAAAAAAAAGAAAGAAAAGTTAAGAATCATTGTGATGTCCCAGAGAAATGACACAGGGTTCTAAAAATCTTTTTACAAAGCTAATGGAGGAACACCCTAAATTCTTTCCACTTCACCATTATGCTCTACATTGTGTTATCATAAAATCCCAGAGTATCATGATAAAATGTGGAAAATATTCAGCTGGTATAAAATCTTTTAGAAGTCAGTTTACCTTAATTCTGCTGGTTATTGTTGCTCCATACTGTCAGATATTGTACCAGCCACACAGTACATGTAATGCAGTCTAGGTGTACTTGCAAAAAGAGTGACAGAGACCACTGCTTAGAGCCAAAATGGAACAAATACCAAATGAATTAAAATAAAAAAGCATTAATGTTTTCTTTCAAAAAATGTTATATAGTTACTATTATGTAGTTGTAGCATCTTGTAGTTTTTCTTTTTATATAAATCAGGACAAATTATCCAACCCTATTGTCGTCTGGGCCCCTGAAATATAAACTATCCCAGTGAAGTGAAGGACTGTGCCAATAATGCTGACGTCTAATATAGCAGCTTCCAGCACTGCTTTCAGAAAAATTACACAAGGGGCACTGCTGTTGAGGAGCTTGAGAATCACAACAGAGTTCGCTGCCAATGGGAATCAGGGACTCACAGAACTCAGAACAACTTTTCACTTTAAAATATAGCATTAGCTTTTTTTTTCATCTTTGATGATAGAAGTGAAGAGCCATCTAGTTATTCAGCTAATGTCTAAAGTAAAAAAAATAAAAACAAGAAATTTTATAAGACAAAAATTACAAATTATAGAAATAAAAAAATAAACAGCATGCACATTTTTAGAGTGCATTATTTCATTCTTGAATATTTTCCTACAAGAAACCAAAGGGTTGATCAAAAAGCACTAACATGTGATGTAAGATACAGAGGCTAGTTTTTGATGTTAATTTGTGCTATGTCACTAAACTGACATTGGATGTAGCAAAACATATTGCCTAATTTATAAGGTTTGTGGAAAAAAGGGACAAAAGGGTAAACAAGTAAAGCAGCATTGTACTCACCCTCTTGTTCTTGAGGTTAATATTAAATCAATTTAGACATTTTTGCTGAGTTCCTCCAATATATGTGCTTCATTTGAACTTCAAATCAAGTTTTTACAGTTCCTGGTTGAAAATACAACAAAGTCCCCTGATGTTGGAATTCTAGACTTGGAAAGTTGGAAGTCTCCAAACCTCATTATTCAGTACGACTGCCAAACATTGCAAACGACTGCCAAACATTGCAGACTGAGGGAAATTTGCAGGGATAAAGTTGCACTTCTCACTATCTCAGTTTGTGAACATGTCCCTTTGGTGTCTAAATGCACAAAATGGGGAGAGACAGCTAATAGTAGTTAGCAACACAACAATAAGCAAATCCCACTGGTTTTCTGGCTTTTAAAGGATAAAATTGGGTGTGATTTCATTTCCAGATCTGAACTCTGATTTCTGAGAGAAATCACACGCTGCTCTGTTCACCAGAGTCCCATGCATCTGGCTTTATAAAATTGATCAAGACTTGTTGAAAATGCACCTGCTGATAATTTTACAACCAATACAGTCATGGTAAAAGAAAAAGCAGGCTACACCTCTTTCAAATTTTAGGGTTTGTCATATTATGTACACATCGAGGGTTTCCCAGGAGAATTTAGCTTGTCAAAACTTTTTTAACTTTTCCATTTTTGTTTTATCTTTGTTTAACAAATAATGTTTAAGTGAACTCAATCCACATAAATGACAAATGATGAAAGAACATACAAACTCCATGCACAAAGGCTAGGATTTGAATCCAGAACCTTTTTGCTGCAAGACAACAATACTATGCCACTGTGCATCCCCTCATATTTATAAAGCTTCTTTAATTTCAGTTCACTAATTTGCAAAAATGTTCAGGAGACATAAAATGTCACACAAAAATAATTTCTTCAAAAAAGATGGAGTCATCAGATAATTAAAACCAGATGAGGGAAAAGCAAAGAAATATATCACAAAAGTAATGCAAACTGGTTTTTAGGATGTCCCCATAGATGCATAAACAACACCAAGGTTTTGCACAATTTGATATCCTTGTAAACTTTTCAGAAATACTTTTTTTTTTTTTAATAGAAAGACATTGTTTTTGTCAATTCATTTTTGCTTCAACGGACCATAATGACATAAGTTTCTCATGCTTCATAAGTGTGTTTGTTGCAAATAAGTAAAAGCTTCTTCGTTGAGTTCAGCACTGCTTAATGACACCGTCATCATGTCAGGGGTGAATTTTTTTGTCCTGTGCAACATGGAGCAGATGACAATACAAGATTTGAGCAGATTTGTTTAAACTGTAAACAATCCGTGTAAAAAAAAATAAAAATAATCAGAAACATCTGATTTATTATTGATATGAGTTGCATGGGGGGAATTATGTGTTTCATACTAGCTTTAAGACTCTTGGTATGATATGACTTGCTGCAAATCATTTGCTGAATTACGTTTGGGCCCTTCACATAAGCAGACACATTAAACCCAGCCCCTAAGCCTTATGATAGACCCCTAAAGTACTGCTATAAGACATTTTAAACTGTTCATCCTTAGTGTTTGTGTTTAATACAGTAGGTAAGTAATAAAGACAGTAGTTTAGACTCCTGTTTCTCTCACACCGGCTGAGATGAATGACTCTCCTCTCCACATTAGTCAAACCAAAATCTCTATGTGGGTTAGCTTTGTGCACCTGATGCTCATTTCAGCAGATTTGGTGTTTTTTCAATATATATTTATATATATTTCGCTGACTTGTGCTGAAAACAGCAGAACTGACTCACTCTGTAAACCAAAGGGTGGTTCCACCGCACTAAGAGCGAGGTCAGATCTTCCTGAAGATAAGAATTCAAATCTGTACAGCTGTCCAGATAACATTTTGTAAATAGTTTTTTTTCCTTTCTGACTTAAAAATTAATAAGAATAAATAAAGGAAATAAAAGAACAAAACATAACAATTTCACAATATTTTTTTTTTGCCTCAAAGATAGAAAGAAATGATGTGCAAAGATGATTTATTTGTTCTTGATGTCTTCCACTGAATGTATTTCAACCAATTCTATCCTTATTTTGCCTTGTTTTCTTTTACTTTGTTGTGTGAAACAACAACCTGGAAATGCACAGAGTACAAATAAAACCTCCAGATTACTACAACAAAATACCACAAAGCCAACCTTTTTGCCTTTTCTTCCTCACAGTCAGACACCACAGGGATAACAAGGACCTGCTACGGTCAGTGTTTGTTGAGTTTTAACATATCAGATCAGCAGGTGCGGAGAGTTGTTTGTAAAACAGGAGCGGATTATAATTTACGGTTGTGATTCGCTGGACCCTCTCTGGCTGGGGGGGCATAGGTCTCTATTTTCACTCTTATGCAACTCATCAGGCACGCCTGTGCATGTACATAGAGAAGACTTGGCTGTTCTTCTTCATTATGCTGTGCTGTAACCTTGAACTCTGGAAACAGATCATATGCACAGAAGCACCCAGTCAAGATCATGCAGCAATCTCATCTCTCTGCACATCCACAATCTGAAATTCCTGCCTCAGTTTAGTCTGATTGGACAGAAGGCACTTGTTCTTGCTTGGTTGTAGGTCTGGACTTTGACTGGGCCATTCTGACACAGGCTTATCCTGATCTATACCAGGGAAGTCCAAAGTGCTGCCCAAGGATCTTGGAATTACTTTGTTCAGCTCCAAATCTCAGTCCCTCAAATCTGATCCACCAGCACAGGAGTTTATATATATATATATATATATATATATATATATATATATATATATATATATATATATATATATATATATATATATATTATTAAGATGGATACAGCATAAAATATGCTTTTTGTTACCCACATTTTTTCTTTCATTCTAATTTCATAGTAAGTAGGAACACAAACATCCTGCAACTTTTACTCAACAGGAGACTTTGACGCACCTATTTATTGATTTTGACTAGTTGCATATTTCCTTTTTATGTTTTGAATGTATAATCATTTACAGATCCATTTTCTACAAAGCTCTGATGACTTTTTGCATTTTATTAATATACTGCACGGTAGGCTATTGGTAAACAGTTAAAAAAAAAAATCACAATAAAATTATTTTTGCATTTTTCCATTAAAAAAGAGAGAAATGGGCCAGAAATGCTTTCAACTTGGAGTTTTTGGACGCCAAGTTAATAGTACAGCACACACTAATACTGTGATTGCAATAAATTTATGATGTATAGTCACGACCTACCGTCTTCCACCTGTTAGCTGGATCTACTACTTGCGAGAAACTCAAAAGGGGGCTTCTTATGGGTTTTCTTTCTGCCACTCCTCTGTGAAAGCCAGATTTGTGCAGTACATGACTGAAACAGATTTCCCTGCCTGAGCTGTGGCTTTCTGTAGCTCCTCCAGAATTACCCTGGGCCTCTTGGCTGCATTGGTTTCAGTGGACAGTCATGGGTTGGTAGGTGTGTAGTTGTCACCTAACTTCTGAAGGCAGTGGGTTGTACTGGATTTTATCAAGGGGAAGCAGAGTTATGGGGGTGGCGTACAAATACCAACAAAAATATAGAATGTTGTGGTTGTAACATGAAAAAGTGTGTTGAGGTTTAGGAAGTATGAGACAGATTTTACAGCAGTTTTTTCTGTCCTGATGCTGCCTCAGACTGGTTATACACAACCTCACATATGTGAAGCCAAAGAGGGAACAAGCTGCAGATAAAATCTACCTTTTTGCCACTAAATGAAACATAATTTGTCACTTCCGTGGAGCTGCATCCTCCGAGATGAGCTGCGTGATGGAGGGTGCGCTGAGGAGATGTTTCCCACCCACTCGGCAGTGTTGGAGGATGAGAAGTCGTGTGGGGTCAGTCTTCGAACACGCAGAGTGGGTTGCTGAAAGCCGCATTCAGCCCTAATTGTGGCAGCTCTGTACTTTCCTTCAGCCGACAGAGAGGTGGAGGGTAGAAAGAAAGAGAAACATGATGCTATACTAACAGCTGCAGTTCCTTTTCCTCAAGAAAGAAGTCCTGACGCTTCAGCACATCATTTATTGGTAATGAGCCGCTGTCAAATTAGTAATTACTGTAAGATTTTAATGAGTCTTAATGACTTAATAGTCTTAGAAAAAAACATGTTTACAGAATTATTTAATTTGAGTGATTAACAGAGCTGTGTAAATGTTTTAAGCCTCCCTTAATTTCTTTATGCTTTTCTTCCAAGTAGAAAACCTTTCTTATCTTTTAAAATGGTCTTCATCTAAAGATCTTTAAGCTTTCTGAAGAGCACTCAAAGTTTTACTTTGGCTTTGGCTGCTTCTTCACATATTTTTATTCTGTTGCTTATCCATGATAGCATATGGAGAAATGTTTGTTTCATAATTTAGAGAAAGTGAACAATCATGGTAATTTGGGCTTTGAAATGATGGGTGCACACGTCTAAATTTACTGTGGATTTGCAAGTTGCACAGATAATACATGTTTTATGTAGCTATTATCAAGCTTGTGTCTGGGTTTGACCACTTCTGCCTACCAGAAATGCTCATTAAACTGGTCAGTTACCTGACACGGATCCAGCTTTTCAACCCTAGTCATCTCGAGGTCAGGCTCATTCCAGATACTTAATGTTAGTCTGCTCTAAACCCAGGTTTGATGTGTGTTTGGGATCCTGTTGGAACACCCTGATGTGTCCAAGTTTCTATCATCTACTTGATGATTTGCAATGACGGTGAAGAATTTGGAGGTAGCTCAGGGAAAAAGCCACAGTATGATGCTACCACCACCATGCATTACTGGTGGTGTAATGTTCTTAGGTTTGAAAGCCTCACTTTGACCCCACCCAGCATACCTCTTACCACTGTGGTCAGATAGCTCAAGCTTTGTCTTGTTTGACCATAAAACATTTCTAAAAAGGGCATTTGGTTTGTCCCTGTGGGCAACTGCATCTCTCCAAACATTGCATGTTGATGGACAACTTTCAGGCTAAATAAGGTCAGCAAGTTCTTGTTACTATTAAATGCAGAAAAATAAAAGTGAAAACTGGACTTTTTTTTAGCCCACAGATCCCGTTTAAATGTAGTCTAAATAAAGACATTAAAATTCTGGCTTTGTTAACCCAACTGATCCATCCCAACAACCTTTCAAACATATTTGGACCATAATAGATCTCATTCTGTGGATGTGTTTTCACCTTTTTCTCAAACACATTTCCACATTGTTTGAATGAAGGCAATTTCATCTTTTCTGTATGTGTGCTTAGCAAAATTTAGTTCCAGTAGAAATTTCTGTTGAAGAAGGTGCTTCTTTCTTAGTCGGTACCCTCTCAGTCAATGGTGATTTTAATCTCCCTTCACTGCTGCTCCAGCATCTTCTGTGTTATGCTTGAAGCCTTGATGGTTCCTGGTTTGTTTTTAACATCCTAATCTGTTTCCTGTCATGTAAGGGCATCGGTTTGGGTCAGATAGTTGGAACTTTAATGAAACTGGATGTTCCAGCAGAACGATCACAAACAGACATGGGAACTCATTTGGACCTAGAAACTGTTTTATATTATTAATTTGTGGGCTAAGTTTAAAAGCTGGATCTTTGACAGGAAACCAATCAATTGAACTGAGCTCTACCTGTTCTAAGAATCAGGGTCAAATATCCATCCAGAATTATACTAAATTCATCTTAATGGCTGTAACTAATAGTCGGGGTGGACGTATGTATTTGAGCCTTTAAGTATAATTTTAACAATATTACAGTAAATCCACAAAAACATTTAAGTCGTGTATGTTCACTTTTGAAAAAGAGTGGTTCAGTTAAATCATTAAAACCCCCAGATATTTCTGACTCTAATAAAAGTCTTTAAACTTCAAGGACAAAGCTTCTTTTGTGCTTTTGTTAACAGGGTTCATCAATAAAGCACTTTTATGTAAGATATGTTAGCCATTTTATGGTTAAAATGCTTGGAAATACTTTTTTTTTATGAATGCGACAATATTAAAGCTGTTCTTGGCTCAAGGTGTTGACATATAATCAAGACATGTCACGTCAAGGAAACCCACTCTTAGCATTTTCTTGATATTTCATTGCAGGTCCTTTTTCCAGTAACCATCAGGCTCAAAAAGCTTGGGTGGCATGATATTATTCTTTTTGTGGGCGTGAGCAGCTTAGAGGTTAAAGACGTGAACTTGAGGATGGAAGAAAAATCCACCCTGGGTGGGGAAAAGCTGACAAAGGAAACTGGCTATGGGGCTGATTAGATCGGGATAAAGTGTTATCCAACTGCTTCAAAATGACTTCATATGAACTTGTATTACTTTTGGTCCTATTTCCAAAACTCTATCACACTGAGAAATGTTGAAGTCGTATCTGAAAATCATTTCAACATCTAAAAAAATAAAAATAAAAAGCTGCAAAATACCAAATTAAATCTAATTCTCAACCGAATAGTAATTCATGTTTAGTCTACAGCAGTGTGTAAAAGCCATCAGATGTTACTGTTTATCTACAAAATGTGCAGTTGTTAAAATTAAGCAAATAACTTGTTGCAGAAGTGCTTGAATCAGGTTTACTATGTGCAGCTGTTGGTGAAACATAGGCGATCTTACTGTCTGATCCCCTGAGTTATTTAGCTCCTGGAAAACATTGGTCCTCCAGCTGAGCACATCACTCAGCAGTGCTTTTTGCTCCTGGCCCTTGACTGCTGCAGACGTTCAGTATTTGATTACAGCAGGAGGCTGATTGGATTACAGGAGACTCTGACTCAAATACCGACAGCAAACATGGCAACTGAAGAACGTCTGACGAGCAGAGGGAACACCAACCCCTGCTCTCCATGAGCGACCCCAGACACGCAATCTGAAGACAATATGTTTTACACAGTATTACAGTGTTAAAAATGTTAATGCACAAGGGAAGGGATATATGGTTTTAAAAAAAGAAAAAATTAAAAGAACTGAAGGAACATAAGTGAGGATGAGTGGTTCAAAATCTGTAAAACGCAGTGAACGGCCACCTGTTCCCAGCTGGGCACGGAGAGAATTTGAAAAATATAGTTAGATTTTTCATAACCCCGAAGGTTAGGAAGAGGAGGGTGTCCAGCACACAGTCTTGCTGTAGACCCTGTGGTCAGATGGATGTAGATCACATACACATATTTTGATCCTGTCAAAAGAGGTTATAAAACAATATCCAGCTGCACACCATATGACCATTCACATAAACTGATGAGGACAACATTGGTCAGAGAAGCAGCCAAGAGGCACATTGCAACTCTGGAGGAGTTGCAGAGATTCACAACTCAGTAGGTGAATCTGCTGACAGGACAATTTACCTCAATGGAAAACAATAATACTCATTTGCAGTTTCTCATAATATGGCCTGTAGGAGACAAAGCAAACATGTGGAAGAAGGTGCTCTGGTCAGAAGAAACCACAATTTAACTTTTTGGCCTACTTGTAAAACCCTATGTATGCTACATATAATCATGAACATGCAATACACACAGATAAAGAAGGTGGTGGCAGCATTGTGCTGTGAGGATCCTTTTTGTCAGCTGGAGCAGAGCAGCAGGTCAGAACAGACTGGAAAACAGATGGAGCCCTCTTGTGGTACACTAACCAATAACATGCAGACAGGTACACTTTCTACAATCAATTGTGCCTCAAGATTTCTTATGCAACATTTTCCAGAATTTGGTGTCAGTTTATACCACACAATTTTATGTTTAACGTGTTTTTTCAAGTTTTACAGGAAAACATTCAGCTGGTGATACCAAGCACCACAAAACAAACAAGGCAGTTTTAATATTAAATACATTTTATTACATAAATGACAATTTTTGACCGCCTAAGTTGCACATTATAGGTATTTTGGTTGGGTGGAACTGCTCGACAGATGCTTGCATTTCTGTCTTTTATCTCACTTTTCTGTATCTCCGTTCAATAAATTCATCTGATTTGACAGACTCCCCACCATCCCACAACCCCCCCTCCCAATGGTATCCTGTGGTGCCCTTATTCCCAGCCCTGTCCAGCCTTCTCTGCAGATTTTCCCTTCAGCCCCAGTTACACTGATCTTCTTCTGTCGTGGTCAGGATATCTGTGACCAGGCCGGTACCGATGGTTCTGTTTCCGTCTCTCAGAGTGAACCTCTGGCCTTTCTCCAGCACCATGGGCTGGCGAAGCGTCAGTGTCAACGATGTGTCTTCTCCTGGCATCACCATTTCCTTAAACATGACAAAAGCAACACAGTCATCGTCCTACAAGAACTTGATTTTGAGCCAAAATGACACAGACTGGAAGCTCTCGCCTCCTCCTCAACCTGGTCCAAATGAGAAAATGACCCTGGAAGATTCACACCTTGTCTGCAGGTAGAGTGATCCTACAGGCCATGTCCCAGGTGAGAGAAAACATGACGGGCATGAAGTTGGTGACGAACGGCTTGTGTCTGCCTCCCTCCTCCTTACTCAGAACATAAACCTGGAAAATATTAAACTCACGGTGAATCATGTTAGTTCATAACCCGCATTTCAAACTGATACAACATAAAAAGCAGATCATAATAAAATACTTTGGAAAACAGCTAGCCACATATGTTGCTTTATATTTATGAATTGAATCCAAAAGTTCAGCTTCTGCTGAAACCTAGAGGCTACATTCACAATTTGAACAAAACAAGGCTTTACACCATGAATGAAGTGTTTCTGCAAAGGTTTTGAGTAATCGGGGGAAACTCTCTGCAGGGTGAATAGTGAGCACCAGGAATGAATTCGAAACGACTTCACATAAGCCCAAAAGCATGAAAATTAGGTTTCAAATCTGGTAGCTGTGGAAAGTATGACTTCCAAAAATCATTATTTGAAGTTTTTAGTTAGTGATTATTTAAGAAAACATACAACAGCTGTTAATGCTTCCACACCTGTGCTTTGACTTTCTGGTGAGGCATGATGGATCCGGGCTTACACATCACCATCCCTCTCCTCACGTCTTCCCTCTTCAGGCCTCGAACCAGAGCGCCCAGGTTATCTCCTGCCTCGGCCCGGTCCAGAGACTTGTGGAACATCTCAATACCTAAACCGAAGATCAGGAGAAGGGTTCACTCATCCCTTCAACATGTTACAGATTTAGGACTAAATCTCAGCCCCACATGTTCCAGCAGGTCAGGTGCTTTGATATCATAAACATGTGTACACCCCTCGAACTGTTCTCACATTTTGTCCCATTACAATGACAAACTTTGGGTTTTTTTTTTCTCCAATGTTTGTTTTAGGCGTTAGTGGACATTTTTTAAATTTTTGTGACAGTATGTAGACAGGAAAGCGGGAGATGACATGCGGCAAAGGTTCTGAGGTCAGGAGTCGAACTCAGGACAACCGCGATGAGAACTATAGCCTCCGCATGCGGGGCGCCCGCTCTTCCTGCTACGCCCCAAACTTTGGTTTTTTTATTGGGATTTTATGATAGGTCAACACTAAGCAGTGCGTAATTATACGCCTTCATAGAACGGCTGCACTTATACTAAAAAACTACACACAGATGGACTGGATTTTATTGAGGGGTATCGGGAGTGAATAGAGCTGATTAGAAATGCATGACACTCTTTTCAGATTTTAATGATAAAATACAACCCGCGTTTGTAGTTTCAACAAGACAAAATGAGAAACAAGGAAGAAATGCTATTGCAAGGCCCCATATTAGCACCCTTGGTTCTGCTAATATTCTTTGGACATCATACAGGTTTTATTTAGTCTCACAAGACGCAGTCGCTCACCTGTAACCACAGACTTGAAGCAACGATTGTGACCCACAAACTCACAATCGTCTCCTTTCTTTATCAGGCCTCTTTCCAACGTCCCGGTCACGACGGTCCCTCTGCCTGAAGTTTACATTTGTAGTAATTACTTCCAATATGTTCAATGTTACAGATACTCTACCAAATATTGCACTTTATGTGCAAAAACACAGAACACCTTAATGTATAAAAGAAGCTTACCTGGGATTGAATAAACCCCTTCGATAGGCAGGAGGAAAGGCTTTTCAAGCTCTCTTTTGGGCAGGGGAACATAGGAATCCACAATCTCCAGCAGTTTCATCACCGCATTTACTCCCAGTTCAGGCTGCTTGTTCTAAGATGCAGCAAAAACAAACATCACCAACATGAAGTAACTGGGAAACATTAGGCTGATGAAGTAAAATGTGTCCCCAGACAAAATAGTGCCTGTATTTCCCCTACCTCCAGGGCGCAGAGAGCAGAGCCAATCACAACGGGGGTGTTCTCGCCATCGTAACCAAACTCTGTCAGCAACTCGCGGATCTCTATCTCCACCAGGTCCAACATCTCTTTGTCCTCCACAGCGTCGGCCTTGTTGATGAAAACCACCACATGCTCAACGCCGATCTGCCTGGCCAGCAGGAGGTGCTCCCGCGTCTGAGGCATCTGACCGTCGGTGGCCGCCACCACCAGGATGCAGCCGTCCATCTGAGCTGTACCCGTGATCATGTTCTGAAAAACAGAGAGCAGGGATCAGTATGTATGAGATTTCATCCAGAGCTCCTACAAATGACCAAATTCAGTACTTTTTCAGGCTCAAGTTAGCTGGGGTCTCAGGCTATTTTTGCCTCATTTCTTTAAGTATAAAAAAAAGTTTTAGATGGGTGAATGGATGGACAAACAGATGGACAAAAGGTTGGACAGATTAACAGACAACCAGATGGGAAGACGAAAAGGATGGTAGGACAGAAACCTCGATGGATGGAGGATCGGACAGATAGACTTGATGGACAGAAATGGGAAAATGGATGTATGAAGGGGCAGATGGATGAAAGGATGGACAAATAGATGAACAGACTGATGGATGGAACATTAGGACAACAACAGGACAGTGAATATATTCTGAAAATACAAATATTTTTCCTTATCCTCTTATTTTCCCATCCTTCTCTAGACTCTTCCAGACAGTATAGTAGCCCTGCTAAGTGCATAAGTCAAGCTGTGTGCAGCAGAAAAGCAGATTACCTTGACATAATCAGCGTGGCCGGGGCAGTCTGTGTGGGCGTAATGTCTGTTGGCTGTGGTGTACTCCACATGAGAGGCGTTGATGGTAATTCCTCTGGCCTTTTCCTCAGGAGCATTGTCAATGTCTTCATATTTTTTGTAATTTGCACCACCAGCATCAGCAAGCACTGAAAAAAAAGGAGGTTAAAAATACTGAGATCATGAGGAAAAACTAACTGAATCTCATGGGTTTAAATCTGAAGGGATTCTACCTTTTGTGATGGCTGCAGTCAGGGTGGTTTTGCCGTGATCGACGTGGCCGATGGTTCCGATGTTCACATGAGGCTTCTCTCTGCTGTACGTCTTCTTTGCTTCGGCTGCAAAGGTCCTTCGACTCAACGGCACTGCGCACTACACAGAATTAACAAACGAGGACTCAGACACAAAAATCTACGCTGAACGGCCTGGAAATGATAATCCGTCTGTATGCTTACAAGTTTGAACGAGCTGTGGAGAAGACTCGGCGAAGTAAGCTGAAGGGCTGAAGGAAGAAGATACAAATGTGTTAAATATTATATTTCTTTCGATCATACAGATTATTACTGTAGTTTGTAAAAGTATTTCTATTCCAACATGTCAACTTTTTTTCTGTTTTCACCATTTCATCATTTATTTTTGGAGAAAATGATTAAAATACAACATCTTGTATTCACAACCCTACCGATGCAAGTTCTAACTATGAGGTATCTCTTGATCAATCCAGATAATACTCTGAGCAACAAGGATTTAAAAGCTGCTTCTAAATTTAACACGTGTTTAATCTAAGCCTTTTGTTGACTCGATGTATCAATTTAATAATATGTGGTATAAATAACTGATGTCTTTCTGTTTAAAAAAAAATCAGATTAAGGCAAAAAAAAAGTGTGATATGTAAAATATATATATATATATATATATATATATATATATATATATATATATATATATATATATATATATTGAAAGCTTTTCTTTTTTTTTTTTTTTTAAACAAATTGCAGATAGCTTTTTTTTTTTTTTTTTTTTGAAGAAGAAGAAGAAGAAGAAACTGCATAATCTTGTCACGTACAACGATGATCTAAATAGGCTACCGTAATAACGAACACGCAACTCAACCAGGGTCAGCTCCTTTTGACCACTTGTGTAATAAATGGGTGTTTTGTTGTTGCGTATTTGATCCTGTTACACTTCAGACCTTTAAAGCACTAATCTACATAACTGTGTGGTTGCAGCTTTTTCTTAAACTATACCAAAAACCAAAATGTTCGGTAATAAACCTGACAGAAATATTGCTTAGCTTTTCATCAGGCTTTAAGAAGCTCTGCAGCAGCTAACAAATGAACAAGCCATGTAAACCAACTGTGACCTCTACATTGAGTTATTCTTCAGGTAAACTGTTTTTTTTATGTCACCAAATGTCTATCAATTGCTGTTTTTTAAAGCACTTCTTTGTCTCAAATTTTATCTGCATTATTTTTATCGTTAGCTAACCCTCATCGTTGTAACGTGACCTTGCTGTGCTATCGGAAGAGACAGCATCACCTCCTGTCTTTATTGCTTACATTTATCCTCATCCGAACAACGTAGAGTGTTGTTATGTAAATAAATAATGGATCTATATGCTTAATTAGCATTAATACAATCTAAACAGATTTCAAAGAAAAAATAACTAATATTTTTTTACCAGAGAAACAGGCACGCAGCCCCACAAGCGCCGCCATCTTGGATAGTTAGGCAAACCAAAGACGATGAGAATATCAAGAGGATCCTCTGACCTGACCCAAAGCTGTCGCAGTGAACATGCTTTACCAGTGTATCAGGCCAAGCTTTTCAACCTGTCTTAATTTTTCTAACTGCGCTTTTAGGTTTGACTATGTTTTATAGATTTAATCGTCATATTTGGTTCGTCTGTGTATTTATGTAGCTGTTAAATGATTGAATGATTTTAACTTTAGATTTTACTACCTTCCTAACTTTATTGAAATAAAACACATTACGTAAAGATTAAACATTGCACATTTTTAGTTTAATTTTTAAAAAATAAACTGAAATGTCTCCTGGTAAAAGCATATATAATATAATATATGTTACCTATGTTCAGTCTATGGTTAAAGGAGGTGAATTGAGTTTAAGATGTCCTGTTACTCTTTGTAAATTCCGCTGACTCACTTACCTTAACTATGCTAATATGGTAAACCTTGTTTTTGCGTCTTTTACTTATGGGGGTTGTATCTTGCAATTATAAATAAATAAAATTACCGAAAACATGCAGATACAGAAACTGTTTTAAAGTGGGCACAGATTTATTTTTAGAAGTGATCAAAGAGCACCACTCACAAATCTTGCTTGCCCATTGTGTTCAGTTTTACGATAAAGCATGGCGGCCCTCTCGTGAGCTCAGCTAGCTAGAATGTTCTAGCGCTTTCACATGTCTGTGTTTATAACAGGAGACACGCTCATCCGCAGCTAGTTTAAAGAGAAACACTTTCGCTCATTCATCTTGCGGAGCACCAGGACTCTTAAAAGGTAAGTTTATGAGTAAGTTTATGTTAAATCAGTTTTACTTCATTTGTTTCTTGTGTAGTTCTTTGTGATCCTGACATGCAAACTTACCCCTAGGTGTTTTCCTCGTGAAAATGACTCATTAGAAGTAACATTCATAGTTTAAAACTGTCATATATATATATATATATATATATATATATATATATATATATATATATATATATATATATATATATAGTAATTGTCCTGTATCAGATTTGTCTTTTTGACATGTCTTATTTCTTTGGACAGGTGTGTAAGTCATGTCAGAGAACAGACAGAACAGGAGATACCCCCAGAACCTACAGGGGGTCCTGCAGCTGGCAGTGGAGGCTGGATCAGCTGCTGAGGGTCCAGCCCCTGCAGAGCCAATGTCAGAGGAGGTAGGTGTGCAACCTTACAGCTTTTAATGCTGTCCCTTGATGAAGAATATGATGAACCATACAGTTGTATACTTTTGTCCTGAGGCAGTATGGAAAATATCATCATTGAGGTTCAATCAAAATCATGAATTTAAAGATGTGGCCATGGATGTTAAACTAGTCAGTATGTAGTTTGAATGTGGTAAAACATGCCATGTGGAATGTGAAACACTGCAATGGTACAGCTTGCTTGAAATTTCGAGAGATGGAAGGAAAATCATCACCAAAAGCACTTAATATCCCAATAAAATAGACTAGTGTTTATAGTTATAATGTAAAAAAAAGTAAAATATTTTTTGTAAATGCTTTCAATGTTTTTTTTTTTTTGTTTTGTTTTGTTTTGTTTTTTTTTTTTGTTTGTTTGTTTTTTTTTGTTTTGTTTTGTTTTTTCTCATTCTGTCTGGCCTTTCCTTTAGAGGAAGACATGGCTGAGAGAAGCTCTGTCAGATATCTGCAAAGGTCAGATGGATGAAGTGGAGCATATGAAGCAGAGCCTGGCTGTCCTGCAGAAAGACGAACCAAATGAAAAGGAGCAAGATGGAGAAGAAGACAGGGAGGAAGATGAGGAAGATGAGCGAGAATCAGCCTTTGAGATGTTATCTGAGCTGTGTGAGAATCTGGACAATGCTAGAGGTTTGTTAAAGCTGTGATAATAATTCATTATTACATGAAAGCCAATTATATATATACTTCATTCTATTTATGTTCTTTCCAGATCTTATGATCCTTGGTGGACTGGAGTTGTGTGTCTCCAGGTATCTTTGTCATGTCCAGAGCGGGCTGAGATGGCGGGCCGCTCAGCTCCTTGCCTCCTGCGCTCAGAACATGCCCCAGGTCCAGGAATACCTGCTTAAAATTGACGTGCTGCCAAAGCTGCTGCAGCTGACAGATTCAGACCCCAATCCCACCGTTAGAGTGAAAGCCCTGTACGCCGTCTCATGTGAGTCCCTGAAGCTTTACACCTTGATGCCAAATTTATGAGCCTTCTCTGGAGGTATTGGTACCCCTGAGACGCAGAGTTCGGCGGACAAATCTGTATGCTGTCTCTCTGTAGGTTTGGTCCGAGAGCAGGAAGCTGGACTGCAGGCGTTTGTTGCTCATGATGGTTTCTCAGTGCTGATGAGGGGTATGCAGTCTGAAAACGAGAAAGTCAGGACCAAGTCCGCTTTCCTTCTGCTCAATCTGCTGACCTCAAACCCGGAACATAAAGGTAAGATGGAGAGCACAACTATAGCAATGCTGTTATTATCATTTATTATCATTTCTGTTACAGTTTTGGGAATTTAGTTTGATATCTGTCATGGGCCACAACAGCCACAATCCAGCAACTAAGTGATTTATCAGATAAATATTTAAAAATGTGACTGATGAAAAATGTATGTAATAAATACAGTAATTTTAAAAAATTCTCAATATTTCTAGAAATGTGTCAGTAATTTATGAAAAACAAACAGGTCATTAAATGTAACTTGAGTCAACATTCATTATATTTTAAAATCATATCCATTGTTTACAGTATTTATTGAATTTAATATTTTCTGGGCTATAGTGCATTATACAATAATTTTTACTGCCACTGTGACTCTTTAAATAGACTCTAAAATACGATTGGTTAACCCTTACAGCAGTGGTGTCCAAACTACGGCATAGGGACTATTAGCAGCCCCTGGACTGATTTTTGTGTGGCCCTGGCCACAAATCAAAACTGGCCCCCCAGCACAGGCAATAGGTGCAGATGGAGACTTGAGGTTTTTCTTTTTTTTGTTGTTTGATTGTTTGTTTTAATTAGAGCAAAATTTCTGCTGATGAATTGAAATCTTCATACAATGGAAAATGTTAGTTATGACACAAAGTATTTATCTTTAAATAATATTAGTTCTTGCTTTCTTTTTAATTTCATAGTAAACAGGACCAAGTATGCTACGCCTTTTACTTACCACAATTGTGGTTTTATTCATTTTATTTCCAACTTTAACTTTAGTAGAACTAAAGGATGTTTTTTAAAAAATTTGTCCTCCAACAGAGACGGTTGTATCGATGGGGATGGTGCAGCAGCTAGTGTCTGTTCTCCGTGCACCACATTCACCTTTCCATGAGCACGTGCTTGGTGCTCTCTGCTGGTAAGAAACATTTTCCAACTTTCTGCACTTGTTGCTAAATGTCAGCAGTAGACCAGAGCAGTTTGCTCCCCAGCCCCTTCCCATGCAGAAGTATATGAATGCATGAAGTTATGGTTGTTATTATTAGGTCCTCATATGCAGCCCTGTTTGTTGTGTGTCTAGTTTGGTGGAGGACTTTCCACAAGGGCTTGAAGACTGCAGGAACCCGTCTTTGGGTCTGGAGGAATTACTTAAGCAGCGAGCCAAAGAACTCCAAGGAAAAGAAGAAAGTCAGGTAAATTAAAAACTTCTATCATAGGTTAAAATGATGTATAGATGTAAACTGAAGCTTTTTATTGTGCCTTGCATCACTACCACAAACTTTAATGTGTTTTAATGGGATTAATGTGATAGATCAACACAAAGGAGTGTATAACTTCGAAGTAGAAAATTATGCTTTTTAGGTTTTGCGTTTATATCACTAAATAAAATCCAGAATCTGTTGTCAGGGTAATTTTTAGTCATGCACGTCACAAATCTTGCTTTTATGGAAGAATAGCAAGAAGAAAGTCATGGATGACAGAAACCTATAAGAAGTTGTCACAAGCCATGTAGGGGAGCACAGCAAGCATGTGGAAGAAGGCTCTCTAGTTAGATGAGACCAAGATGAACTTCTTGGCTTCCATCAAAAACCTTTTGTGTGGAGGAAAAATAGCATTGCACATCACCCTGGACACCTGTGGTGAAACATGGTGGTGGCATCATCATGCTGTTGGAAAGCTTTTTGTTTTTTCTTCAACTGGAAGCTATTTAGAGAGGTTTGGAAAGTTAGTGGAGCTTACATCCATTTGTGTTGATCTAAAATACACAATTTTAATGAAATCCTAAGGTTTCGGTTGCAATGTATGAATATGCAAATATGCTTTTTATGTGGGAAATGACAGAATTAAGAACTGACACTTCAAATTCAAATAAAGATCAGGTTTATTTCCTTGATCATTTCTGCCTTCTTAACTCTGTATTTTTTTTTATCAACAGGAGGAACTTGACTTCTGTGAGCGTTTGAGAGTTTTGTGCTTCAACGAGCAGCAGACAGATGATGTAGGGATGGATCGCTGAAGCAGTTTTTTTTTTTTTTTTCAACCTTACCTGTTTTGACTTCTCTATGAAAAGAAAAATAGAACATTCATGAACTGAATTGTCGATGTGAAGCAACATTCTTGTGTTACAACAATTGATGTTGATATTTTGCATGTAAACCAGGTGTTGGATTTTTTACAGTGTAAATAGCTGTTCTGTATAAAGTTTCTGTTCAACTTGGCTGCTATTTCTCCTCAGTGTTCTTCTTTTATTCTTTCATGTAACACAAAACATACCCATAATAAGTGTTTTTAATTTATATTTTAGTATTTGTACAAATGTAATTTTTGGCCACATGACATTTTATTAGTTTTATGGTTAGAAGTAAAGATTTATTTTCAACCAAATTGTCAACTTTTTATACAAACTCTCACAGTTATGGACATTGGGAATATTTATTGTAAATAAAATACTGCTGTTCGTATACATTCAATGGGCAGTTTGTATTATGGCATCACATTTACATATTAACATGTCATATAAAATATATAACAATAAATCACAGAATATACAGTGGCTTACAAAAGTGTTGAACACCGTTGAACTATCCACATCTTGGCACCTTACAATCACAAACTTTAATATATTTTATTGGGATTTTTTTTGTGATAGAGCTGCACTAAGCAGCACAATTTTGTAAATGAGAAGAAAAGTGATACATGGTTTTCAATCTTGTTTACAAATAAAACTAAACATTTGGCTTGCATCCAAAATGCAGAGTGTTGAAAAAACTAACAATGCACATCACACTGAAGGCACCATTCCCCTGGTGAAACACAGTGGTGGTAGCATCATACTGTGGGGAAGCTGGTTAGTAGATACATAGAGCTATATGCAGGGCAATCATGGAATAAAACGTTATAGAGGTTGCAAAAATGCCCTTAAACATACAGCTAGAGCTTCAATGGAATGGTTTGGATCAAATCATGTTGTGTTAGAATGGCCTAGTCAAAGTTGAGAAACTAAACCCAGTTAAGACTTGAACTATTTTTGCAAAAAAGAATGGGCAAGATTTCCCAATAAATCCCAGTAAAATACACTGAGGTTTGTGGTTGTAACATAACAGAATGCAAAGAATTTTAAGAGGTGTGAATACTTTGGCAAACCACATGTTCCACACTTACATCCTCAGTCATCCTTCTTGACGTCTCATTTTAAATAGAAATGTGAATATCAACACTGAAATCTAAGAATCAGGTGCTCCTCTCTTGTCCCAAGGTTGTCTCACATTAAGTTTTTAACTTTGCTTGTATCTGATTAACAAACTAGACCATATTTTTATGGTTTTGGTCAAAAGAACCTTACAGAGAAAATAGAGGGACAGGAAATGCACTCCTGATGGTAGGAATACCTCAGAGATCCAGTTTAGGACCGCTTCCACTTCGAAAAGTCATCCTTGTTTTCCACTGCTTTTATATCGCCAATGGCAATCAGCAGCTGTGCCAAATAATAAGTCACCATTACAATAATCTGACCGTGCTCTATTGGCGGCAAAACTTTGAAAACCTGCAGAGCCAGGGAAGCATCAGACACCATGAAGGACAAACTCCCCAATAACGTAGCTGCACGGCGGGTTTGGATGGCTAATGCAGCCATTACAGTAATTAGGATGAAGTAAATCCCAACACCTGGAGTCAGTAGGTCAGCGTTTGGTGCCTTCTGCAGGAATGGAAAAAGATAGATGTAGAAAGCTCCTCCCACGATAAGAAGGATCAGATACAGAAAGAGGTTCAAGGAGGAGGAAGAGTATGTAGCATAACGACTGGATAGGAAGGTGACGGAGTAGAGCAGATGAGCCACAGCAAAGGCACCCATTCCTGAAACACATGGTTGGTTTGCAACATTAGAAATGAACGTCACCTACTCATGATTAAACAAAAGTTATCCTTAACAACCGTCTGCAAGTTAGGCCTGTAATAACAGTAACAGTTTAGATATCTGTCTCCAGAGGAAAACTGTGCTGTAATTTAGACTTAACTGGCGCATTTGACTCCATTTGCTTCTGCTCAGAAAGACCCTTACCATGAATGAAAAGCTCAGGCCATACCAAGCAGCAGTCCCCAGCAGCAGAAAAGATCAGCCCCCCTGCCACACCCAGGACACTCTGACCTCCATTCCAGCTCAGGACCATCAAGGCCAACAAGAGAGTCGGGGCCGATTTGACGCCTGCGGACACCACTGATGGGACCGAACCAGGAGTCCAAAGGTAGAAGTATAAAGCAGAGGACAAAAAGAAGGGCAACAGAGAGACAAGAAGGGCACAAGACTGACAAAAAGAGACAGATAAAAGGAATAGTTGTCACATTTTTCTTATTAGTTATTTAACTGATGACTTTAACTAGTGTAACTAATTCAGTTTTTCTATTGAAGTATTAAAGTTAAAAACAACAACAACAAATTAAGAGTAAAAAGTACCATATTTCTCCTTTGGCGCCTGTCATAGGCATCAGTGTCAAGGATGTCCATCTTCACCCGGTCAGCGAGGTTTTCCTTCACTAATAACCTGTTTTAAATGACACCAGCATACAGTCCTCAGATGTTCCCTGCGTCCCTTGCCTTGAATCTGTGCCGTTCCTTTCAGTCTGCTGGATTTCCACGACTGAACTTTAGACCGGTCCTTCCTGTCTGATTGCTCTTTGATAATCAATGTTCTCTTCGTTTCAAGTATTCATGGACAAATAGCTGACCTTTCACCTTTTTGGCGGTAATATGTTGTTGACATCAGCAAATAGGGGGCAAAGTCAAACTACTTGCAATAGCTGGGAATTTAAATGTGTAATATGACAAAAAGACAGGCTTTTCATATCTGATATAAATAGAGGTCTCAAGTAACGAAGTAAAAGTAGTTCGTTACTGTACTTAAGTAGATTTTTTTTAGGTATCTGTACTTTACTTGAGTATTTATTTTTCTGACAACTTTTTACTACTACTCCATACATTTTAAGTGAAATACCTGTACTTTCTACACCACTTTCTGTACTTTCACAAATGGCTCGTTACTTTCATGATGAAAAAAAAAAAAAAATATCGCGACATCTTATCAAAACGGGAAAAATCCACTGCGCGGACAGAAAGTGTGTCATAGTGGCGGTTCACTTGGTTGCAACCACAGCAAGACAGAAGTAGAACACACTGGGGCGTGAGAAAAACAACATCGATGAAGACAGTAACCTGAGTAACATCACAAACAGCGGAGGAACATATTCGGAGACGCAAGGCATTCCCTTTCTAAGACCTTATTTGAAAGATTTCTTCCATGTTGTTGGCTCAAAGAACGATTTGGGCTCAAAGAAAGATTCGGTTCAAAGTGCTTCACATCATAAAAACATCAATCAGGTATACAGCAAAATCATCAAGCAAACATGCATAAAAATCATCGCGCAAATATCAATGCATCAAAATCATAAGGATCATCAAGCAAATATAATTCGAAAATAATGATCAATGTTCCACTTACTAATCAAAGGCAGCTCTAAACAGGTGGGTTTTTAGCCTTGATTTAAAGGAACTCAGTGTTTCAGCTGTCTTGCAGTTTTCTGGAAGTTTGTTCCAGATTTGTGGTGCATAAAAACTAAAAGTTGCTTCTCCATGTTTGGTTCTGGGGATGTAGAGTAGGCTGATCCAGAAGACCTGAGTGGTCTGGAAGGTTGATACAGTGACAACAGGTCTTTAATACATTTTGGTGCTAAGCTATTCAGTGATTTATAAACTAACAGAAGTATTTTAAAGTCTATTCTCTGAGCTACAGGGACCCAGAGTAAGGACTTTAGAACTGGGTTGATGTGCTCTATTTTGCTGGTCTTAGTGAGAACACCAGCAGCAGCATTTTAGATCAGCTGCAGCCGTCTGATTTTTTAGGCAGACCTGTGAGGACACTGTCACAATAATAACCGTGAATTAAGGGTGTAAAATCAGTTTCTTCATATAATAATAACTAGTGGTTAACTAAAAAAATGGCAAATACTGTCATCTAATTTCATAATGTTCTTTAATCAAGGTATTACACAGGTGGTACATTTGGTAGGAAATCATAAAATTATTTGTTGATTTTGTATGCAATAGGTCTTGCATTCATCAGAAGCCATCTGAAGGAGCAACACATGGTGTTTCCAAGCGACATGTCTCATTCTTCAGAGAGGGACGACTTCTAAGGAAAACAATGATTAACTGAAGTTGCTCAGAGTCGAACTTTGTCCTTTGTTTTCCCATGATTCCTAGTTTTGCGTTGTGCCTGGACGTTGCTCTTCAAAGCAGGAGACATAGCTGTGGAAGGGCGTACAACAATCAGGTAAAAGAGACCAGTAAATTTAAATTTATTAAACTTATTTAAAAAATTAAAATTATTAAATTTATTAATTAAGTTAAAGTTTCAGGTTAAAACAAATATGCAAATATACAGGTGCTATTGCATTAAATGTGGGTTTTTATTCTTCTTCTGTCATCTGCAAAGATTATGGACACCAATTCTTCCACTCTGAAAGTTGGAGTTGTAGGATATGGACACCTAGGTACGAACCCCGCAGTCACACTTTCTGGAGGAGTGATTATTGTTTGTCTGACACCATGTGGTTGCATGTGTGTGTGGTTTAGGGCAGTTCCTGGTGGACAAACTCCTCAAAGCTGGAGCTGGTCTGGGTTTGGTTCTGGGTTTTGTCTGGAACAGGAATCCCAACAAGCTCAAGGGTTCAGTCCCTGCTGAACTGATACTTGATGACCTGTCATCCTTTGCAAGCAGGTTTAAACAAACACATGCACAGTATCACCAAGTGAAAAACAAAAACAAACACAGTCACAGACGCAATCACTCTACAACAGCAATCAAAACAGAAAAGGTAAGGGTAAACATGAGCACAAAGATCAATAAAAGCATCAGACTAAATTGAAAAAGCAATTAGCTAACCACATTTTTAGTTTAGCTGAATAATGGCTTGAGTCATAAAATATTTTTTTTTCATCTGTTGGTCTTTGCTGTAGGCTGTCTGAATTTTTCACAAGATGGTAGGAGCTAAAATTTGCCATGAAATATTCCTACTTATTGGACTTTATTTGCATTTTGTCATGTCACAACCACAAATATAGCTGTATTTTACTGGTGTTTTTAATGAGACACAAAGGAACTCAACACAAACTGGTCCATATTTGTGAAGTGGATGGAAAATGATGCAGGGTTTTATTTATTCATTTAAAACAAAACAAACCTGAAAAGTGTGGCATGCATTTGCATTCAGCCCCATTTACCTCTCTAAACATCCAAAGGTGCTATCAGAAGTCAATTAATTAGTAAAGAGTCCACCTGTGTGTAATTTAATCTAACTTTAAATACAGCTGTTCCATGTAGGCCTTTGAGTGGAATTAGCTGTGGGAATTACCCACTTGGCTATAATCTAATGTATTTACAGGCTGGTGATTGTTTATATTTATTGTCCCATTTAAAAAAATTTTTTTTTTAAATTTCAGTGAACAAGCAGTATCACGAACACAAGGGAACACAACATATTCTAAATATAAATTAGACTAAAAGTTGTGGGGAAGTTTAAACAAGGGTTTGTTTACATGGATTGGCAGCTATTAGTCGAGCACTTCACAGATCTGGCATTTATGGAAGAGTAGCAGAAAGAAAGATGGGAAGTCCCGTTTGCAGTTTTAACAAGCCATACAGGACACAGCAATATATGTGAAAGAAGGTGCTCTTGCCAGATGAGATAATAGTCGAACTTTCTGGCCTACATGCAAAACACACTTCACGTCATCCCGAACACATTATCAGCCAAGTGAAACGTGATGGTGGCAACATCATGCCGTGGGGATGCAACTCAAAGTTAATGGGTAGATGGATGGCACTAAAGACAGGGCAAACGTTTTAGGGAACATGTGTGCAAGGCACAGTTATCTGTTGAATATAATAGAGATGTTTCTTACAGTTGCTCTGCTGATGGTTTTACAGGCGGTGTGATGTGATTGTAGAGGTGTGCCATCCACAGATCGTGAGAGATTTCGGACTCCCATTTCTCTCTAAGGCCCACTTCATGGTGAGATTATCTTCATTAGCGGATAAATAAAATACAATCTTATCTTAGTTTACATTTTTTTGTTAGAGTTGGGAGTTTTGTATTATTTTCTCATTAACAGACTCCAAAGAGATGAGCCTTGGCTTTAAAGATGGTTAATATCACTAAGGTGATATTAGAGTGTTATTAGTTACTACTAATCACTAGCTGTTTGGTCAGCTGCTTATAGCTTGCCATCTGCAGTTTTAAAACAATGTTAGTAAGAGGGATGAACAGCTCTCCTCTAGTTTCCACTCTATAACCATATGTGTCTTTTGCAAATGTAAATATTTTCAATCACTTAATTTTTTTGTAAGCAAGAGGAAAATGTAGAAACCAGAGTTATCACATTAGGTGCACCTGGTAAGAATATCATTACCCAGAAAACCTCTGACAATTAGTTTGTTGCTTCTGACTGTTGAAGTAAGAGCTTTAACCACTTGATGAGATCAAGATACCTGTCTGAGGCCTTCAGAAATAAAGATTGTAGCTGCTTATGAGTCTGATATAGGATTTTAAAAAGTCTCAAAACAATTTGAAATGAAATATTCCTACTTATGGGAAAATCATCTACGTGTGGAGGCCATTCAAAATAAACATCAACATAACCAGGTCGATCACAGATTACAAGATGCTAAAAGACGTCTTCAAAAACCCTAAAATGTCATTATGTGACCTACAGCAGACTCTTGCTACTGTTGATGTGAAAGAGCATCAGAAAAAGCTCCACAAGTTTAACTTCTATAGGAGGTGTGCAAGTAAGAATCCTTTGCCTTGTAAGGAAAAACATGAAGGTGAGACTAATGGTTGCTAAAAGACCAGGACCTCTGGAATAACGTTCCTTAGCCAGATGAGTGTAAGATATGATTATTTTTGACATCAGAGCAGAGGACATGTTTTGCAGAAACCATCGATAGCCTTCCAGGTAAATAATTTCACACCAGCTGTGAGACAAAGAGGTGGCATGCTTTATTGCAGCAGGACCTGGTCAGCTCACCATCATCTGCGGATAACTTTGTTAATTAAGTAAAACAAGGTAAATTTTCCAACAGACAATAAAAAGATCAGACATTTCGATGTATTTAATGGGAAGTCCTAATTTTTTCATGACTATAAACAGCATGTTAAATCTTTTAGGTGGGCTCTCCGTCTGCCCTCTCTGATCCTGACCTGAACCAGAAGCTGCGGCAGGCATCTCTGCAACATGGTAGGACGCTTTATATCCCCAGTGGTGCATTATGGGGAGGCCAGGACATCCAAAGAATGAATGATAGTGGGACATTAAAGGTATGCCTGTGCCAACAATGCTTATTTTAGTGTCTAAACCGCACTCAGTTCTGTTATGTTTAACGAAACTCATAACATATGGAGTTAACATAAGCAGCAGTCCCCCCGACCAGAAATGTTTCTGAGAAACGTCTGGAATCTCTTCAGGCTTTGTTCATAAGAATGTCCAAGCATCCATCATGCTTTCGACTGACAGGAGACGTCCTCAGTGACTGGACAGAAGGCGAGGGCAGGCGGGTTTTGTTCAGAGGCTCAGTGGCAGACTTGTGTCCTCTCGCTCCTAACAATGTCAACACCATGGCAGCAGCAGCCGTGGCGGCAGGAAAGCTCGGCTTTACGGGTGTTCAGGGAGAGATTGTATCAGACACGGTGTGAGTCTTTTTACTTTACAAATCAAAACTCGTACAGTTGATCATTTCTGTCTGAATAATCAGCTGTTATGTGTTAACACGCCTCAGGCTAAAAGACTTTCATGTGGTGGAGGTGGAGGTGACTGGGCTTGATGGTTTCTCAGTGCACACAGTGAGGAGGAATCCAGCCAAACTCGGCGCTGTGACTGGCAGTGCAACGTACAACTCCTTCTGGAGCAGCTTACTCAGTGAGTGCTGTGCGGTTTCACTCAGTTTCATTATTTCATGTGATAGAGCAACACAGAGTACATCATCATTTTGAAGTGGAAGGAACACGATGAATGGTTTTCAATATCTTTAAAATTAATGCCTGATTTTATTCATCAGGCAGCTTCTGAGGGCAGTTTGTTGTACTGGATTGTATTTAGAGCTTTCAAAGCAAAGGGGGGGTGAATACAAATGAATGCCACACTTTTCAGATTTCGATTTGAGATGCATTTTGAAAACTATGTATCATTTTCCATCGCCGTTAAAATTATGATGTTTAATTTGTCTTGCTCACATAAAATGATGACTGTAAGGTAAGAAAATGTTATAGGGAAATTAATTTTGCAAGGCACTGTACATGGAAAAGCACTATGTTCTACTGAAATTTAACTGGCTTTATTAAAGTTTCGAACATTTTTTATAAAAATATTATTCCAACCTTTTGTTTCTCTCAGTTTGCAGAGGTCACGGTGGCAGAGTTTACTTGTGCTGAAAGAGAATGAAGACCATGGAGGATTACCTGCAATGTAGGAGGAAGATTCCCGACCAAATTCCAGATAAATTAAAGAGCTCAGGGTGGATATGCTGCATATATGGTGGATCTCTACATTAGTGCGTTACTCAGCTTTCTAAACCTGCCAACCTTTGGATGTGTTTCAATGCTCTGAATAAAACAAGAGACAGAAATCATGTGTAAAATACTAACAGATATAGAGCTTTCAGTTTTATTTTATGTTCATTTGGTGCAACACTGGAGCAAACAATATAACTCTTACTGAGGAGAGACAGTGACAGGACAC
Organism: Anableps anableps; assembly: GCA_014839685.1. Classification (NCBI taxonomy): domain Eukaryota; kingdom Metazoa; phylum Chordata; class Actinopteri; order Cyprinodontiformes; family Anablepidae; genus Anableps; species Anableps anableps. The sequence goes on from CM026083.1 coordinate 12,582,101, forward strand.
ACCTGGTAAAACCATCATCCAACCTTCATCTTGCATCCCTCATACAGCACAATTCTTCTTCCCTTCTTTTCTCTTTCACAAATAAGTACTTCCTCGAACAAGATAAACTATCTCCACACAAGCGCATATGTTGACAGGTAACTGGATGTGAAATGTTGCTGATCAGTATTCCTCATCAGAAAACTGATACAATAAGGCAAAAAAACAAACAAACAAACAAAAAAAAACCAACAATGAAAAGCACACATGACCCCAAGCTTAAGGAGAGACTTTGTCTTCACTTATATTTGATGCAACTTGCTACAATTTGATGCAACTTGCGACTGGTCATGTGTGCTGACCAGTAGCAAGTTGCTACTGTGTGCTCTCTATCTCATTTCCAATCTGGGATATTTTGTAGTAAAAAGGCATTTGCCAAGAAAGCTGCAACAAAGGAGAATCGTTTTACTTTTAACGTAGAAAAAGCTGGTAAAAAGATGGAGGTTTTTGACATTCTATTTCTCCTTTTTTTGACCCTAGAATCAAGACTGAAGCTCTCCTGTTAATTCTGTTAGGTTATTAATGCTTTAGACCTAAATTATTCACTGTTAGCTCTCTCTACTAGCTCCAAAAATACAGGGCTTGGCTATCATTTTAGTTCAATGGTTCCTGTTTATATGTTTTCAGCCTACTACTGGTTGCAGTGCTGGTGTATTTGAAATAATACCAAAACTGGCAGACAGTTTTAAGGTTCTGAGGTACACATTGGTTGGGAAGACACAGACAGTGATGCATTTTCTTTTTCACAGAAGCCACGGCTAAATTAATCACACACATGAACACAGCTGCACCCATTTGTCAAGTTTGTAGTGCAAGGATGACTAATGATTGCAACAGATAAAGTTTCACTAGTGAGGTTCAGCATGTATTGTAATGCATACAAGTGTGTGCGCCTCAGTTTTTCTCGCTCGCCTCTTCCTCGCCGCTTCCGTTGGCTCCGAGGACGGCTTTGCCTTTAACTGGTAAGGTGTAGCGCTGGCGGATGTTCACTCTGTCCTTTTCAGCCTCAAGTTCCTCGTCGTAACGCTCGTCCTCTTCGTTGTCTTCGGCCTCGCTGTGGTGTGGGGAGGAGTGACGGGACAGAGCCGGAGACGGAGGCACAGAGGCTGGTCGGGGGGTAGCGGAAGCCTGAAGCCTGAGGAACAAAATGGGATCTAATTTTTAAAAAAAACACTGTGCCAGTAAACAAACTTTGGATAAAATTAGTCGATTCAACTTCGTGAAAATTCAAAGTTTTTGTGATGTGAATAATAATAATAATAATAATAATAATAATAATAATAATAATAATAATAAAAAGGACCAAGATAAATATTTTCTTAACTTTTTCCACCCTTAACATGATACATGTACAACTCATTTGAAAGAGGGAAACAAACTACTATGGTTTCCCATTTATTTTGGTCTCATTTTTTCACCTCATAAAAACCATGCATTTTAACAGGGGTGTATCTAACAATTATTCTGCTATAATGTCACATTATCTTACCGAGGAGGGCTCCTGAGGGTCATATATGTAGGTGTCAGGGAAGGCTTTAGCCAAGGCCATATGACGAGCAGCTATATAATACTAAAGCAGAAGAGAATGATAAAAAGGTCAGTTTAAAGTTAGTGTGTGGATAAAAGATTAGGTTCAGGATTTGAAGCCATACTCTGCCAAGGTATCTCCAGTCCAGGAGGTCACTCAGGCGCTCTGTGCGATTCCTCTGGATGATCCGCTGGCGTCGGCTCTGCTTGCAGAACTGGAAAAGGAACGAAGTGAGCTGGTTGCACGACTCGTCGACGCCCTTGTAGCGCCGGTCAAGGATGTAAATACCTGTGAGGGGTACGGGCATAATGTGAAATGCAATCTTTCTTATCAATGGCAACAACTTTTTGAAAAATGAAGGAAACTGAGCAAAGATACACACCATACGCTGAGGGGTCTGCTATGTGTTCCTCCATGAAACATCCGAAGCCTGACAGATTAGTGGATATAGATGGAATACCCATCACTGTGCACTCAGCTGTTAATGACAGAAACATTACAAAGTCATTCAAGCATAACGTAATAAACATGTCAAAGATGCCAGAACCCATGTGTCATACCTGGTGTATAACCCCAAGGCTCATAGTAAGAAGGGAAGACACCAAGGTGGCAGCCTCTGACAAACTCCTCGTAATCCATGGGAAGCAGAGGAGAAGTAGATGAAAGGAACTCTGGGTGGAAGATGATCTGTGGAGGAAGGAAAAGCTATTCAGTACCAGCACAAGCAACTGTAGCTTTTATGATCTCAATCGAAGAAGAAAACTAGTCCCTGTTCATAACACAAGGCACCTTAAAAGTCACACGATGAGGGCTTGATCATAATTAGCTGTTTAAGATGCTCTAACAGAATAAAAACAAAGAAGTGTGTAATAAAACACCAAAATGCCTTTCTCAGTGCTGGCTTACACCAAACATACCTTAACTGCTGGCTTTAAAGCCTGCTAGGACTGGCAAATGGACCAAACTTCTAGAGCGCTTTTCTAGTCATACTGACCTCTCAACAGAGTTTACACTACAGGCACTTTCACCCCATCACACTCACAAATGTGCACATATTTATACATTGATATGCTGATCAGTAGGCAATTTGGGGTTAAGAGCCTTCCCCAGGGGCACACCGATAGGTGGCAGGAGGAAGCTGGAATCAAACCTACAACTTTTCGGATTTCAAGATAACTACTGTAACCACTGAGGCACAAATGTGGAACCTACCTGAACCATTAAAAAAATAAAGCTCCTGTGAGTTTTATTTTGAAAGGACAATATAACTTTTTTCCGTGTATGGTTAGAATAATCGGTAACACTCTTACTTTGCAGAGTATCAGTGAGCTTTAGTGTGAAACTATATAGTTTTAACTTTCTGGTCTAGAGGGCACACCTGAGAAACAGTGCCCCTGGTTGCCATGGTAATTCTGAACTTTGAGCAGCTGCAAGGTCTAGTGCCCAATCACAGCAGTGTACTTAAATTATCTCCAATAATTTAAGTACACTGTACAAACATAAGTTATGATAAACATTCTCTTAGCCAAGTTTTCCCATCTCGTCTTGTACCTTAACTCGGTCAGCAGAGCTGTTGAAAAGGCCAATGCGGCGGACAGCATTAAGGATGGGGTCGCTGCTGTCCTCCAGCATGTTGTGGGTGCAGACTGGAGGCTGGCACTGCCTCTGAGTCGCAAAGATGGCACGCTTCATTATGGTGAAGTCCTCTTTGTCCAGCATCTTCGAAACATCTGGCAGCTGACCACTGAAAAACAATTACCAAAAAAAAGGTTTATTTCAAATTGTGTAATTCATTTACTTTCTGGAACTAGTAATATGAACTCAACATTTTAGCCAATGTAATTGGGAGCCATTTCCAGAAACAGTTAAATGAGTATAAATAGTTCTTTTTAGAAAACATTCAATAAAATGCTGTCTTTTGTACCGAATGTGAATACATTCCCTTTCAAAAGTATTCACACCCCTTAACTATAGACTTTGTCATGTTATAGCCACAAACAGTTTTTAAGGGGATTTTATGTGATAGAGTAACACAAAGCAGGACATTGTTGGGTGGAAGGAAAATGCTACATAGTTTTCAAATGTTTCTGGAAATAAAAATCTGAAAAGTCCAGCTTATATTTACATTCAGCCTCATGAGACAAGACTTTCTGTTTTTTAATAGCAGGTACAGGTCTTTTGGTGCAAATTTAAATCTTTAGGTTTTGCACCCATTCTTGTTTGCAAATAGCTCAAGCTCAATCAGATTGCACGGAAAGCATCAGTAAAAGTAAATTTAAAGTCTGGCAACAGATTTTCCTTTGGATTTAGAGCTGGACTTTGACTCGGCCATTTTAAGAGACATGAATATGCTTTGATGTAAACTGTTCCATTGTAGCTATAATTGTGTATTTAGGGTTATTTTCCCATCTGAAACCTCTAACAGATTTTCGTTCAGAACTGTCCTGTTTTAGCTCCACTCACTTTTGTGGTTGTAATGTGAAACAAATTGAAGGAGTATAAAGATTTCTGCAAGGTACTGTGACGTACTATAAAAAAGGAATTACTTATACCCTCAATGCTCTTTTTTTTTTTTTTTTTTTTTTTTTTTTTTTTTTTTTTTTTTTTTTTTTTTTTTTTTTTTTTTTTTTTTTTTACAGAAAAGCACATTTATTAGTTTTTGAAAGTGTTCAAACACACATTGCTCAACATGGTGGTGAATTAAATGTGGTGAACTTACACTAGAAGTGATTCATAAAGTTTCTTTCCAAAGCGCTCCTTTACAGTCTGAGCTGTATCCCTGCCAGGAGCCACAGAAAAGAATAATCTTTAGTCACATAACTGGAGCTAGAAAAAGCAGATATAAAATATTTATAATCACCAGAGCTGCTTCCTGACTGCTTGGCCCTTCAACGTCTCCACATTGAAGTTGTTGGTCCGAGCTGGCATGATGAAGAAAGCAATTACAGTCACATCGCTGTGGTTAACCTGCAGAAGAGAAAACCATACAGATCACACCTGAGGTTCAACTTGTTCAGCAGAACCTCTTCACAAACTTACTCTCAGTAGGTAGTTGAGTCTGGCTAAAGCCTCCAGGAAGATGTCGGCTCCTTTGTTGGAGAATTCGTACCTTCCAGCTATGAAGAGGAACAGACACTTGTCCAAGTTGAAGTCAAGGTTCCTGAAAGGAAACACAAACTGTGATAAGTCCCAGATGTTTATTTTACACATTGAATATATTAATATTCCAATGTTTAGCATTCCAAATTTTTAACTCAACAGTAACAGACTGAATGAATTAAGACTGTCCTGCACTGTCAGGTTTTCAGGACTGACCCATAGAAGTGACCCCTGACAAATTCCTGAATGCGACTCTTGCTCTGAGCATGGAGGTTTTGAAACTCATGCATAGCAGAGAACTTCTTCACATTGAGCCCATTCGGAGTGACTATGTCTGTGGACAAACATGAAAAACCACAAACATGTTACATCCGTAATCAGTGAGATATAATCTCTGCGTCAGCAAAGATCACGAGAAGCCTTTTCCTGAAAGCTGAGTCTGACTAGACATACCTGGTTTCCTCTTGAGAAGGAACTCAGCCTCAATCGCTGTAATTTGTGACACGGTGGTGAAGACGTGAGCGCAGTGTGCAGCCGCCCGCTCCAGACAGTAGCGATGGTAAATTTGCCGATCTCCGGCTTCTTTATCCACATTGAACTGAGCAGAGCAGGTAGGAGGAAGAACATGGGGTAAACTGCTTGCTGCAGAAATTAAATTAAGTGGCATTCAACAACACATTCAATAAAACAATCAGCCTGTTATTTTCCTAATTCCTCTAAGTAAAAAAAAAAAAGTTAATATATCGTGTAATATATTTCTTTGTTAATATTTCTTATCAAATGTTGGAATAGACAAAGTAACAAAGACGCACCTCTGCCAGGTTGTTGTAGAAGTCCACATTTCCAGCACAAAGGTAGCGACCAAGCAGTGTAGCATGGGTGGTGAAGATAGTTGCAACGGGAAGCTGTCTTTGTCTACACAGTACCAGGCCCAGGCCTGCCAGCCACTCATGGAACTGGGCCACAATGTGTGGAGGGTCCTCAGACTGAGCCGCATACTGCAACATCAAGAAATACAACTTTAACGGCCTGCAAGTATCAACTGTCCTGCTGATAACAACATCAGATTTAATATTTTAAAATGTCATCACAGACAAGACAAAAAATTTATGTGCAACTTCTGTTTTTTTTAAAGACTATAATGAAGTTTCACCTTAACTTAAACTGTAGGTGTGTGTCTGTGTCTCATGTTTTTTTTTTTTTTTTTTTTTGCTAAAACATGTTTGTTCTTCATTAAGTGAAGTTACTTGCAGTACACAGAGTAACCAAAACTTTTACTCAAGAGTAGCGACACTTCATAATATTACTTAAAAAAAACAGCACAATTTAGTAAAACAACTCCTAAAAGTACACTTTTTCCAAAAAGTTACTCAAGTAAATGTAACTTCTCACTACCCACTTCTGATTTTCAGAGCCCATGCTGCCCACACTTCTTTAGATCATTTGCTGTTAGTTTTAAAGCTGTAGTGGAAGTCAGTCTCACCTTCACTTCCTACTGGTGTTTCCTTTTCAAATCAGATGTCCCCTGCACTATCTGGCTGCAAAACAAGCTAAAATGATCTAATTACCGGTGAGGTTAACAACAGATGTTCATTCCATAAAACTTTGCATCCCTCTTCCTTCAAAGAAGTTTGCTTCTGAAGCCAAAATTAGAAGTTTTTACACCAAGTAGCCCCCTCCCACCAAAAACAAACAAACAAAAAAAAAAAAGCATGAAACATGTTTATAGCTATTTCCAAATAATATATATATATATATATATATATATATATATATATATATATATATATATATATATATATATATATATATATATATATATATATATATATATATATATGATTTTTGAAAAAAAAGATTGATTACTTTTCCAATAATAGAGTGCAAGGTATCTCCTGATTGCCACGTGGTTTGAGTAGTCAGTGTATTTATAGATTTTTGGAATTTGAACCATCTAATGGAGATTGTAAACAAACCACAACCCTTTGAAGTCAGTGAGGGCATAGATTAATTGAAAAAAAAAAAAAAAAAAACCCTCACTCTCTGTTTTAATTACTTCTTAAGAACATTCGATTAGTTTTTAAGTATGTTTGCTTTAAAACTTGAATGCCATTCGTAATTTTAACCTTCAGTTTATAAACTATAGATTTTAGCAAATAGTTTTAAAGCAACTTCACATTTCTTCCCAGTTTTCTTTTTTATGCTTGCCTCCATTCCCCCCACCCCCACAAAACAGTATTCATAATTTCTAAAACAAACATTTTTTTCTTCATGTCTCTTCCTGATATGTTTCTTTTTACCGACTTGAGTAAACACAGTCAGAATGGTAACTTTTCTTATCAAACTTTTACATTACACACACTCAAATCCTGCTGCTGACCTCTCCCAAGAGCCATGCGGTGAGGAAGCCAAACAGCACGGCATCGTTGGCCTCACGGTCAAACCAAGGCACGCCGATAGCACACAAGTCCCACAGCTCGCTCTTCCAGCGGTCCAGAGACCAGGCGGTGAAGCCAACATCAATCAGAACTACGTAAGGACTGCCTTCAATAAGCCAACGGCCAAAGTAGACCTGCGAAAAAAATATAGAGATTAAGTTTAAAGGGTAAAACTAATGTGCAGCAACAAACTGCCTATGAAGGAGAGCAACATGTTTTCTACTTTAAGAATATGATTTTATTTCTAATCAGCAGTAAATATTAGGAGTGGTGGCTAGAATAGCATCATTAGTTGAAAATCTACAATTTAAACTCTAAAGGGTATAGCATGCATTTGCATTCAGTTCCCACTTTACTCAGATACCCATAAATACAATCCCATGTTGGTAATTCTTTTGGACTCGATTGAACAAATTAATTCTCAGTTATAACAATATAGATTAGGTCACTTTCTTTCAAAAATGCTTGCTGATAAAAGCTGATTTGGGTGCAGCAAAGTTTGCTTTTTGGTAAAAGTCTCTGGATAAATGTGGTTCTATTCGTTATAAAAGCTTGGCTATAAATGGACAAATATTTTGTTGTACATAACATTTACCATTGTAAGAAAATTATGACGGTAACAATTTTACCCTGATTACAAATAAAAAGTCTCCATCTGCATCAACCACCTGTGATGGATGGGACAAAGTTGTATCATTCTTGAACTGCGGTTGGGAGCCACACAAAATCAGTCCAAGGGCCACAAATGGCCACACTTTAGACACTCCTGCCCTAAACACACCATCCCCAAAGTGGTGGCAGCATTGTGCTGGAGGGATGCATTTCTTCAGCAAAGATGGAAACTAATTACAAGACAACCTTGGAAGAAAAAAAAATATATTATGGGCTACAAGAGTCTAGAGGGATACTTGCAGTTCGCATATGGTCTCCATCAAGAGGGAGGTTGAGTTTTTTTACAAAGAAGAATGAGTAAAGATTTCAGTCTCTATATGTGCAAAGACATACCCTAAAAAACTTCAGGGTTGTAGAAAGTATTAACTCAGGAGGACTGAGTACAAATGCATGTGACAATTTCCAGATTTGTGTTTACAGCATCCTTTGACAAACACGTATTTTCTACCTTCACTAATATGCACCAATTTATGTTGCTCTGTCACATAAATATCTAAGAAAACACACCTAGGTTTTTGGTATACCAGGAAAAAAAAAGTGTTAAAAAAAGTTCTATGTGTGTGAATATTTTTGCTGGGCATTATATTTTCCTTCATTATTAAAGGTTGTAAACACAGTCTCAGGTTGACCATAGTTAAGCTGTTCTACTTTATATTAAATGACAACCATGAATAATATGTAAATATTTGCTTTACCTTAGCTAGAGTAGTTATTCAGACCAATACAAGACTGAAGCAACACAGGGTATTAATTCAATATTTTAATCCACTTTATTATGCTCTGATGCATGATTCCAGCAGAAAGTTTTACAGGCTTTGTTGAAACGGCTGCACTCATTCTTTAAAAATAGCACCACTGCAGCTTCTAGCTTTGACACCTAATACCACAGCAAGCTTTGAGTGACACAGCAGAAAACTTTAAAACTATTCCAATCAGTCATCTATTTCTGGAGAGCATCTGTGTGAAAGAGAGTGGGACACCAATACAGCTTCTAACCTTTGTGGGGAAATGTCACTGGCTTTCGAGTTGTCATCGGGCACAAGACTAAGAAGACAGGGAGTGGCCCAGATTAAAGAGGGGCTCCGGATAAAGGCTGATCAGGTTTCATTGACCACTTTCAAAGAATGCATTTTCAATTCTAATCTATAATCACTGCAAGCAAAAGTGCCTATCCATGAGAGGAACGCATGTGTGTCTAGTATGTCAGATAGTACCTTACAGCCACTGGAGTTCATTTTATCAATGGTCCGCTTCAGCACGGGATTGGTTGGCTCGATCAGCTCCACTTGGGTGCGCACGTTGCTCTCCACGTAAGGACCCACCAGGAAATAATTCTCCCCCCATTCCTCCGCGGTCATACGGGCTTTGGTCTGGATGACGGTGTAGATGCCACCAACTTCAAGCAAGCCAGACAAAATTAGTCAAACCAGATTCAAAGCTTTCCTAATTATATAAAAAGAGTTTGAATTATAGATTTTTTTTGGCAGAAAAAAATGAACATGCAGGGAAACTTACCTTTGTTGGCGACCTCCCAAGCAATTTCAAAAAGGACAGCATCCTCTAACTCAAACTCCTCATCCCACTCATCAAGTCCTGATAGGGACGTGACGGACAGACTGCGAGCCAGCGGCATGCTGGGTAAATATAGAAACACACTCCTTACTACTATGTATACACAAAACGTGACTGTCAGGCAGTTCCACAGGTGGAATTTTGATATCGTAAAGAGAGGAAACGAAAAACCAAGAGACATGAGATCGGTGAAATGTTTCAGTTGCTTTTATTAGACTTTAAATGCAACAGCATTCCAGTTCAGTTTGAATCAAGCTGTTCTTTATTGGAGTACAAGCTTTAACCTTAAATATAACTAACACATCATTTAAAATGCAACTTCCTCTTGACTAACTATGTATTACGTTAGCTGACTGTGATGTAAACACCCCCTTTCTCAACTCTTTCACAGAATGAACGGTTCTCAGATATTTGACTAATTTCTCTGAGTCATAAGCTTGAACACGCTGTTGTTTTTTGGTCACTTCTTAAACATAGGCTTTTGCTTCTGACACAGAAACCTGTGGTAAGACACTGAGAAGGAGGCAAATATATTTATCTCAATTTAAAAAAAAGAGCCGATTTGTTTACTAATGTGAATTTACATCTCCTTTTCATAGCATTTAAAATCCACTCAAATTTTAACATCTCTTTCTTTTTTATATATGTATAAGAAAAATACTTATTGCATAACCTGTATGATTTTTGAATAATCTCAACATTTGCTTTGTAACGCTAAACTTTTTACTTCAAATTTCACAACAGCCAGCTTCTCCAGGACAGGGCATGATTCAGACAGGTGGATTCTTCCTGCTTGAGTGAAAATTACAACTTGTTGTCCATTACTACGTTAGACAGGATGAGGTTGCAAAAGAGCCATCGATGATCAAGTTCAAACATGATCCAGTGACTTTTATTCTGGCGCGATCTAATGTTCTCCATATGAAATGTTGTAATCACATGAAGCTGAGACACATGGAAAACTACAAACATGAACCTGCGACAAGGTGGGGGACGGTTTTTCCCAACCTATGGAGTTGTTCTATCCACAGCTTCTTATTTATATTTCCATTATTTTTGTGAATACACAAATAGCATGCAGTCCTCAGACTTGAGACAGTTTATCCTGAACTGCATCTATAGTGGAATTAAGGGACACACCATACAGACTGACCATAGACCCAAATAGAGAAGACCACCATCGTAGCAGCTATAGGGGAGCGCTACAATCTGATGTGTAATGTCCTAGATAAAGCTCTACTGCATGCAGATCTACATTTCTCATTGCATTGACAGACTAAACGTACAGAAAATTAGACACAAGTAAGGAAGCAAATGTATAAGCCACTATCACTGAAGGTATTCTGAGAGTAAACACCACATGCTGGAGCTGAACTTAGGGGTCCCCTCAGGCCACCTATAGGCAACCACTTCCTTACAGATGGTTTCTGTTGGATTGAGCCTTATTTGGATTGCAGCTAACCCGTTTATAGAGGATAGCTTTAGGTTTTTATGACTTTGACGAGATGAGTGCACTTTCATGTGCAGTGTGGTAATTTTCCAGAAGGCCCAAGCGAACTTAAATTGTCTCTTGTGGAAATTACGTCCTAAAATAAGCTTTAAATTCGTGAGCAGAGCTCTCCGTCCGCACAGCATGTCTATATGCAAATACTTGAGCTGGTGAACGTGACATGAAGCACCTACAGCACAGCTCACTCAGAGAGGCCGAGTCCGTCAGAACAGCTGAACCCTCATAAGCTCGTCAACAACGGCGGAAGATAAAATACAAAGGTCGACTCACCCTTCGGTTATGTCCCAACTTCACGAAGACAAACTAAACATTGGAAGCAGTCACGGTCAGTCCGTAAAGGAGGAAAATAGTGGAGACGAGTGAGGGAAAGAAGGGGGCGGCGGCTTTGGTTAAATGTCACCGACTCGCATTGGCTTGCTGCAAAGCAATGGGGAGCTGAAGAAGGAGGGCTGAATGCGGAGTCCCTGCTCACGCTGTATTCGTAAGCTTTACTCCTATTGGTCGAGTTCTACTCACCGTATCCGCTCCGCATATGACGAGGAGATGATTGGATGGGTTCTTCAGCCGAGGCATGTGATTGGCTGAGAGAAAATGAAAAGGGTTTGGCTTTTTTTATTTGAGCGGTACATTACAGCTACAAGTCATACATTTAGGCTGAAATTAAACAGAAAATTTTAATGCAAACAAACAGAAACTGCCTTGCTGCTGAAATGTGTTATACAAATAAGACTTGAAACTAGAAAGACATGTTTGCTTGACTGTAACCAATACAACACCCTTATGGAATAGAATTACGTTTTAAAAAATTATTTTTAATAAATCATTTATTATTTACTCATGTATCCTTGTTTGTTGGCTTATTTATGTTTATCAGCTGTCCCACAAAGTGCTGAATTTTAATATGGGTGAAAAGGCTCGTCACCAAGGGCCATATGGCATGGGGAGGGAGTAGGAACAAAACAATAAAAAGGACTTATCTGTCATTTGTCCTGAGCAAGGTTTGTGTTTTTGCATGTTGTATTGTAAGCCCACAAAAACAAGCAGTTCTTTAAACGTCATCTGGTCATTTATAACTCACAATTAAAGCTGGCAATATTCTGCAAACATGTGAGCTTTCAAAAATCAAGCATTTGTGATCCATAGAAGGCATGGTGTAGAACTAGGCAGGATCAATATGGAGTTTTACACAAACAATTGTGTGTTGGACATCTCCCATTCTAAAGCTTGATACATGTTGGTGGTGTAAGACGCCGTATAAGTTTTGCTCTATTGTCACTAACTTTGTAGGTGGCTCAGAGGTTCATAAGCTGTGGGTTTCCTTCTATCCCCTCATGCTCTCTCGGCCCTTTCAGAAAAGGGAAAAGACATCTGAAAAACACATCAGGAATGAAGCAGTGCATTCTGGGTTATTTGATGCATGTCTGAATATTTCGTCACCACTCAATTTTCCATTGTTTGTTATCTGTAAATGTCTGTCAGCCTAGATCTGCTTTTCTGAAGAGTCAGAGCATTTCCCCATCCTGCAAAGTGACCTCTGACCTCACTGTGTGAATGTGAGTCAGGAAAAAGCTAAAGCACAACAAACATTGAGGCATACGTAAAACAAACCCATTGTGCAAGGGTATCTATTTTTAGAAAAGATATCTGCTTTATAAAGGTCTTACCATGACAGTTGCTGGAACGTTTATTAGCTGAAATAAAAAGACGCTAGATGTCAAGTTCTGTGAGCTAAAACAAAAATATTGTGCTGTAAGTTAACTACCTTCCCACTGTGCCAACAAATCTAGTAATATTGCAGAATATTGCAACTATAACGATGTAAAATTATTAAGGATACCTAGCAACTTTTGATTAATAATTAAATATTTTCATGTTTTTATGCAGATTGATTGGTAATGTCTGACAAAAAATGCAACCCTCATTGCTTTTTTGTAAAAAGTGGTTGTTTAAATTTGCTGATGTTTTGAAGATGTAGTTATGAACTTGTACAGTATTGGAAACAATTCATTTGTGTTTTCTGAAAATGTTTGTGCTTGTTTTATTACTACAATTAGAATAAAAGCAAATAAACAAAAAAGCAATAACCCCCCCCCGAAAAAAATGATAATAAGAAAAAAATAATAAAAATGGTTTCTGTTCCAAGAGTCAGAGCCATATAGAAAAAAAGGAGAGAGATAAGTAAGTCTGGTGATAAGTTGGAGTTTGAGGATATTTTTTAACCGACAAAAAACACTAGACCAAAACTCATTCTTTTATTCAAGATCTACTAATTCTTCTTGGAACATTTTCATAAATTTAGTGGTCCAATATAAAACCCATTACACCTCACCTCGAAGCTGAATTACATAACATAACATACTTTGAAACCTTGAAAGGTTTAGCAGACCTAAAAACCATACAAGTAAGGCCCACTTTCTTCCGGTAAGAAAAGCAACGGTTTTTTTCTTGTTTTTATTTTAGTTATTATTTTAACTAAATAATTTTAATGCATTCAAATATTTTGTTTAAAACTTTTCAGACTCCTCTTTTGTCTTTTTATCTTTGAACTTCATATTGTAAATGCCCTCATTTTCATATGTTGTTATTACGCTATAGTATGCCATGTCCTTACTTGTGCTGTTGCTAATATTAATTAAAATAAAATAATAGAAAAAGGACATAGGTCTGGTGTGACGTAAATTAGCTAAGAATACACTGTCCTTTTCTTGTACAAGGTGCAGACAAGTCTAGTTTGACTTCCTCTAAGATGCCGATGAGGTTACCCCAACTTCCGCCATATTTATGTCGTCATTGTCTATTCCTTTAATTTTAGACCTAGCAACTACGCAGAAAAATTTCCGCGCTTTTGACGGCGAAACCTCACAAATTAAAGAAGAGTGGCGGGAGCTGTTGTCAGAAAGGGCTGGTGGAGGAAGAGCAAGTTTTAGAGGTATTTATAACATCATTAGAAACGTATCGGCTGTGGATTGGTTTTGGAAGATTTATCTGAGCATAATCCTTCATGTAGTTCAGAGGCATGCTTGCACGGGACCATATTTGTGTTTATATCCGCGTTTGCTAGCTGCCCTTTGTAACTTGCTGTAAAAAAGAAGCTGGCCTCGAATTTGAGACGAAAATCACGTGTCCCACTGATAAATTATTGTGCTTAGTGTGTTTAACTTAACATGGAAATGCTAAATGCGTACCCTTGAGTGCGTTTTGAGCGTTTGAAACCAGTCGCTGGTAATTTGTGTGCATTAAAACGCGACTTTTGTATGATGAGAAGCGTTCAACGCTGATATCATTTATTTGATAATGTTCCTGGAAAAAATATTCACAGCCCTTGAACTTTTTCACATTTTGTCATGTTACAACCACAAATTGCAATGTACTTTATTGGGATTTTATGTGATACTCCAATGCAAAGTAGTGCACAATCTGAAACGCTGGCATGCATTTGCATTCAGCCCCTCAGGGATAATAGTTTACAGAACCACCTTTCACTGCAGTGTCAGCTACAAGTCTCATGGGGTATGTGCTTAACAGCTAAGGACTTACATTTCTTAAAAATAGCTCAAACTCAGATTTGGTTGGTGAGCATAAGTTTTCTACTGATTCTCAATTCAATTCAGTTCTGTTTTTTTTTTTTTTTTTTTTTTTTTTTTTTTTTTTTTTTGACTGGGCCTATCAACTGAATATCCTTTAACTTAAGCAAATTGTAGTTGTGGCTATATGTTTAGTGCTGATGTCTTGCTGGAAATAGACATTTACCCCCATTTGTAGTCATCTTCTAGCAGTCCCCCTCCCCCATCATGATGTTGAACAGTGTTCGATGAGATGTTTAAAGCTTATAATAATGTTTTATTTCTTTAGAGTTAGTCACAACTGTATCCCTGACCTGTCTTGTGTGTCCCTTAGTCTTTATGGTGCTGCTTGTTCTCTCTGGGCGACCTCTGAAGGCAGTTAGTTGCACCTTATTTTATTTTGGGATGTCAGAGTTGAGGGGACATAATATAAATGCATAACATAGATCTCTGAAGTTTCTTATAAAGTTTCTAGAACCCTGTAACTTTTTCCATTCACTTCACAATTATGTCCTATCTTGTGTTGGTATATGATGGAAAAAAACTAAGGAAAAACATTAACTTTTGTGGTTGCAAAATAACAAAAAATTTGAAAAACCTCACGGCTCTGAAAAATATGAGTACTCTCGGAAGGCGCTGTCATAGCTGCGGGGTTTGATGAGTGTGCATTAATTTTTATTACAGTTCTCCCAGCTAAGTATCTTGATGTATTAGCATCAGTAATTATCTGTCTTTGTTTATTTCTCTTCAACATATGGATGTGGTGTGTTTTAATGTTTTGAGTTATTTTGTTGTTATATTTTTCTGAATCTGGACACAATATAGCATCAATAGTTTTAGAATTTTTTTTCTATGCTAATTAAGTATTTCTGTCTGTCTTCAGAATTTTCTGACCTTTTTTATTTTCAATTAAATCACTTGCAGTTATGGAGTTCAAACGACGCAACGGTGGTCCTCTCATGGGTGGTGCATCCCAGGCCAAGCGAGGTAAAGCGACTGGTGAATGGGAGGACAGTCCATCGCAGTTTGAGGAAGAATTATCCATGTTTGATGATGCAGAGATGGATATGGAGGACATGGAGGGACAGGCGGGACATGATGTCATTCCCGTGGGTGAGTGTTGGACTAGCTTAAACCAAAGTGATTCCATCTAGTAATCTTATAATTAATGTCCTTTAGTCTTAATGCTGCCTTAACTTCCTGTCCTGTCAGGTGACCTTTTTTCAGCAGACCTTAACCCTCGTTGGAGGAGGCCTCACGCTCCCTCATTGGACCCATCCTCTGATACCTTGGTGTTCCAACAGATTGATCTTGACTATTACCTCGGTAAATATTAAGAAAAATAAAGTAGATCTTGATAATGTAAGGATATCCTGTAAGCTTAAAAGATCTAGAAGAGAAAGAGACAGACAACGTTATACAAGATGATAGAAAATGAGTTGTTTTTTCTTGTCCTTCAGGTGGCTCTGTCGCTGGCATGCCTGGTCAGTCACAAGGAAAAGTACCAGTCCTTAGGATGTTTGGTGTAACAGATAGTGGCAACAGTGTGTGCTGTCATGTTCATGGCTTTGCACCTTACTTCTATGTTCCTGCACCAAGCGGTGAGTACTTGCCACTACTTTTCACTCTGGTTTATATGATAAGGTGTATCCAATACTTAAGCTTGCAGAAAAAATAACATTGGTTTTCTGAGTTGTCAAACTTCTGTGTAGTTTATTCTTTGTAGGCATAAAATACTATGACTGATGTTAATGGGTCTTACAAAATGTTCATTTTCTATGTGCTTTTTTTCTAAAAGGGTTCACATCTAATTACCTGGGTGAATTTAAAAGGGAGCTGAACTCTGTTGTTCTTAAGGACATGCGCTCCAATAAGGACAATATCTCCATCACAGTGCTTGCTGTGGACATCTGCCGCAAAGAGAGTAAGTACATAGAAATTAGTTTTTTAAAGGACTTCACTAGCTATCATGATCTCTGATCAGGCTGTTGGGAAAATATGGATTTTATGAATAAATGGCTGCTGTAATAAATAACAAGCCTGTATCAGAATATTTATTCTGTGCATTTTATAAAAATGGGGTTTAATAAAAATGTAATTCCAAGCTTCTTTCATTTCAAATAAAGGCATGTATGGTTACCACGGGCAGCGCAGTGTGGATTTCTTGAGGATAACGATGGCAATGCCTCGTCTCATCGCGCCTGCAAAGCGTCTGCTGGAACAGGGCTTCAAGTTTGGGCCTTTTCCCATCCAGAACTACCAGGCCTATGAGGCCAACATAGATTTTGAAATCAGGTAGGTATGTTCTATTAAAAAAAAAAAAAAAAAAAAAAAAAAAAAAAAGAGAGAGAAGGGGGTAAAATGAACAATTTCTTTATCTAGAAATTACCAACATTGCTTGCTGTATAAAAAACTTAGTGTTTTGATAAAAAAAAAAAAAAATAAATTCCACATTCCTTAATAATAAGCAGCTTAAAGGCAATTTGTTTCACATTTGTACCTTCTATATTCCAAAATGTCTATAATTGATGTGATAGAGCAACATAAAGTAGTCCATAAGGTGGGAGGATAGGGACTCATGGTGTTTAAAATGTATTTATAAATAAGAAACTTGCGTGTGTTGTATTCAGGCCCGTTTACTCTGATACCCCCAAATAAACCAATTGCCTCATGTATGCAAAACTGCAAACCTACCAAGACATGACTGTCCACCTAAACTAACAAGTGGACCAAGGAGAATCAGAGAAGTTGCCCCTGAAGGAGCTGCAGTGATCCACAGCTCGGGTGGAAGAATCAGTCCATAAGACAACCGTTAGCTGTGTAGAGAGATTAAAGCCAATGTTTAGAGAAGGCCATTAGAGTTCCCATTTGAAATTCGGCACAAACCATGTAGCATACTGGCAGAGCTACAATGTGGTGGTTTAAATTAAAGCATATCCAAGTTTTAGAATGGCTGGAGGGTCTAGGGTAAAACCTGAAAAGCAGTGTTTACTGATGCTTACCACCTAATCTGACTGAGCTTGAGCTATTTTCTAAAAATGAGTGCTCAAACATTTAAGCAATTAATACAAATGGATGCCACACTTTTTAATTTTATTTGTAAAATCTCTGATTCACTTAACAACCTAGCATTACTGTGTTGAACTACCACTGGTATTCTAATGAAATACATTGTGATTGTAATGGAACGAAACATGTTCACACTGACTAAACAATAGGGCAAGCTTTATTTTTGCAGTCTGACAAGCCTGCTCATGTTTCATAGGTTCATGGTAGACAGTGATGTCGTGGGATGCTGCTGGATTGAACTTCCCAAAGGCAAGTACAGCATGCGTGAAGAGAAGAGCTCAACAGACACAGATTCTCAGACCCCAGGAAAGGTTGGTGTTGCTTTTATTACATGGGTGTATTTACATACTTACTGTCCTGGTCCCACCTGTGTTGCTTCCTTGCTTCATTGGTTTATCGTTTACCTCCCTTCCTTTTGGTTTTATATTGTCGGCAGCGTAAAACAGCTGTGCTACTCCACCTCTTGTGCTTGTCCTGCAGGTTTCTTTGTGTCAGTATGAAGTTGATGTCGGATGGACAGACTTGATAAGTCACCCTGCAGAAGGAGAATGGCAGAAGATCGCTCCACTCAGAGTCCTTAGCTTTGACATAGAGTGTGCAGGAAGAAAAGGTAATTTCTTTTTCTGTGCCTTCTTCTACATTATTTAACCATTAGACAAAGGCCCAGTCAAAGGTATGTTTATACTGATCTTTTTTTTTTTTTTTTTTTTTTTTTTTTTTTTTTTTTTTTTTTTTGTCCAGGAATCTTTCCAGAGCCAGATAAAGATCCGGTGATTCAGATAGCCTCTATGGTCCAACGCCAGGGTGAGACCGAGCCGTTCATTCGCACAGTTTTCACCCTCCAGTCCTGTGCTAGCATCGTTGGTTCTCAGATATTATGCTTCACTCAGGAGAAACAGCTTCTTCAGGTAGGGACCTGCCTCTAGAAGGCAGAATAAGAAACTCACACAGCAGATTTGAACATGTTTTCTTTATTTCACTTTGAAATATTCACTTTTTTCCTCATCTGAGCAGAGCTGGGCGGAGTTTTTGAGGACAGTAGACCCTGACATCATTACCGGATATAATATCCAGAACTTTGACTTCCCCTACTTGCTCAACAGAGCGGCTGCTTTGAAGGTGAGAGAGAGCCACGTTTAAAAAGCTCTTCTAATCAGTTCCAACTTCTGCTAAATTTTCTGCTTCCTTAGATAGAAAACCTTTTACCAGTTGGCATTACCTACTGAATTTGCCTGCTTTGTATTATAACTAGAATGTCTAATATGTCTCACTTTAAATGTCTAATATAATTGGATTGATTTAACTATCAGGGTTCTTTCTGGAATTTGTTTCAAGTAGTTGTTTTTTTGTTTTTTTTTCTTCCAGGCCAAGATAAATATGGAAAAAAATGTGGAATGTCTTTTTTTTTTTTTTTGTTTCAGTTTTATTTCTCAGAGGTCAGGGAATTTATCTCTAGAAACTAGAGTTGTGTTATTCAAAATCAGCAGAAACCATTGATTATATATTTCTGTTGATAAACTGGGTCTTTGTTTTGCAAAATGCCTTGAGAACATTTGTTGTGAATTATTTCTATACAAATTAATTGAATTTCATTGAATTTTAACATCTATAACATTTTGCGAAAGTACAAAAAAAAGAAAAACAAGCAAACTTTTATATTCTGCTTTGACTAAAACCTGTTAGTTTTCTCCATCCTATGATGTCCTTTCAGGTGAATTATTTTCCATACTTGGGCCGAATGCGAGGCGTCAAATCAGTTTTGCGAGAGTCAAGCTTCCAGAGTAAGCAGATGGGACGCCGAGAGAACAAGACCATCAACATGGAGGGTCGAGTTCAGTTTGATCTGCTGCAGGTCAGCACTCACTGTGGAGTTTATGCATTTAATGTGTACATTTATTGATTAGGTAAAAATGTTTCCAGGATTATAAATTGGTGTGTTTCTTGTAGGTTCTTCTAAGGGATTACAAATTGCGCTCCTATACGCTGAACGCTGTGAGTTTCCATTTTCTGCAAGAACAGAAGGAGGACGTACAACACTCCATTATCACTGATCTGCAGGTATACCTAGTTTTGATCAGTTCTTTTCTTTTTTTTAAATTGGAAAAAAAAACAAAAAAACATCACTGCTGTTTTTACATTCTTGACTCACCACCTTCTTTCTTCCACATCAGAATGGAAACGAACAAACACGGCGCCGTTTGGCAGTCTACTGCCTGAAAGATGCCTACCTCCCGCTGCGCCTGCTGCAGAAACTGATGTGCGTGATTAACTACATGGAGATGGCCAGAGTGACGGGGGTGCCTCTCACTTACCTTCTGTCTAGAGGACAGCAGATCAAAGTTGTCTCTCAGCTGCTGCGACAGGTAAGAAACGCACACCGGATTTAGGTCACGTTTGCTTTTTTCACTTTGCAGATGCGAAGGTGGACTTGCAACTGAGTCAGATTAGAGAGAGGCTGCTTCGCTGCCACACCCTTTACTGAGTGACAATGTTTTAGTTCAGGATATGGAAGGAAAATCCTTCGGAACACATTTATATGACTTAAAAAAACATGGAAATGTTTTAAACTGAAACTGCAGAGAGAGTATTATTAACAACCACAGCTAATGCTTTTTTCTTTGACAAATCATTAGTCTGCAGTCCCTATGTGCTGAGCCATATCATTACTTGGTATTGTTTAAATGGTACTTGCATATATTGACATCCAAAAACATCCTGGGCCTTTCCACATTATGAAATACCATTCAATAAAAAAGAGCGAGACAGATGCTGACAGTCATGCATGTGTGGATCGTTTATGAATGTTAAATCTGTTAAACTGACTGTACAGGTTTAGCAGGTACATAAACACTTTGTCAGTGCACTTGGAGTGTACTAAATAGGTGTGTATATCCTTTTTTAGGCTATGAAACAGGACCTGGTAATGCCTGTTGTGAAAACCGAGGGGGGAGAAGACTACACAGGAGCAACGGTCATTGAGCCAGAGAAAGGGTTTGTACATCTGCAGGTTGTTTATGCTATTGTGTCTCTAAAGATCTCTTGCTGTCTGTTAGGTACAGACTTTTTAAAGGGTGTTTCCCTCATTCTTTTCTTTTGTAGATATTACAGCGTTCCTATCACCACCCTGGACTTTTCCTCCTTGTATCCGTCCATCATGATGGCTCACAATCTGTGCTACACCACCTTGCTGCAGAAAGGCTCTGCTGAGAAATTGGGGTAAGCATTTTCATTCTCGTTTTGCATCGTCACCAACCCACAATGAATAGATGCAACGAAAAATCAGCTGTTGGTCAAAAGTTGACCCGGTTGCTCTTACAACACTCTTCAGTGTGAACGCTGTTATTGAGGGAAGAAGACTTAAAAGTCTTTTTAGTATCTGTGAAGTGTCCAAAGAAGACGTAAGAAGCTCTTTAAGAGGGGACTATTTTTTCTACAACCTCATGACATTTCGCAAGTTCACTCAGGCTAGTAGAGTGTAACATTTAAAGCAGATAATATGATGGATGCATGCGCAAAATTATGTTATTAAAAAAACAGCTTTTAGTAAAAAGACCTGTTTTATAGCAACTGTTCTTCTTCTAAACTAATTATATGACCACTAACTGCAGGGAGGTTATAAGACAATGTTGTTTGTGTGTCTTATTTTCTTTTAAAGAAAAATCAGATTCAGCAGACCAAAGGTTTTATTGAAACTGAAGATCAGAAAACGGCCCAAAAATTAACAGTGCATCTTTACTCAAGGGTCATTAACTCAGCTGACATGAATAACTAATATTTTCAGAGCAAGTCTTCTGTGATTTGTTTTCATAGTTGTGTGTTTATATGTTTGCAGATTGTCACCGGATGACTTCATCAAGACTCCCACAGGTGATCAGTTTGTGAAGAGCTCTGTGAGAAAAGGTCTTCTTCCAGAAATCCTGGAGAACCTGCTGTCTGCCCGAAAGAGGTTTGAAGTACTTTACGACTAAAAGGTTATAATAGCCTGAATTAAGATAGTATACATTAGAATTTGTATTAATCTACAGCTGTTATTTAATACTTAGGATACCCAGTCTCAGAGGGGATGCTCTAGAAAATGAACACATATGCCAGCAGCTAACAGTTCTTAGCTGTGTATTTGAGCTCTGGTGTTTATTTCCATTTGTCCCCACAGGGCTAAAGCGGAGCTAAAGAAGGAAACTGATCCTTTCAAGAAGCAGGTGCTGGATGGTCGACAGCTAGCCTTGAAAATCAGTGCAAATTCTGTGTACGGCTTCACCGGGGCCCAGGTGGGCAAACTGCCCTGCTTGGAGATCTCACAGGTGAGCACTTTCTGTTCCAAGACTAATCGGATAATGAATGGCTGTAGGTGAATAGTCTAGATGCAGATTTTCAGATCAGTTTTGGCCTTGATCAGCTGTTTTGTTTTTCGCTCAGTGGAGTTTGAGCTTCTTGCCATGTTTTCATTGTGCACAGATGTGAAGTTGGAGCAGTAACGGTAAACGACAGAGATGTAGGGTTAAGATAAGAAACCACAGAACAGGTGGAGATGTTTAGATGAAACAAGATATTTACCTAAACAGATTTTTTTCTCATCGTCTGAATTTACATCAGACTGAACATTTCCTCTTTCAGCTTGGTTAAATTTACCAAAATTATTTCTATTTGCTAAATATTGAGAGATATGATGTGTTTATAAAGTCAGAAGTTTACATACACTAAAGCTACTCTGGGTAAGCCCAGATGATGATATCATGGCTTTTTAAGTTTCTGATTCACAGTTATTTGATTTGATACAAGGCTTACCTCAAACACACTCCTTCAGGCAAGATAACAACAGGAAGAGAATTGGGGACCACTTGTCTGATTCATCCTTGGGAAAAGTTTCCAGATGTCTGAAGGTTCATCTGTTCCAAAAGCTATATGGATGGGTTATGATTCCCAGATATGAAAACCTTTCGCTGTAAGAAAGTGTCACAAACCTGAGAACCCCATCCTAATTGTAAAGTATGAGGGTGGCAGCATTGTATTGTGTGGGTGTTTTGCTGCAGGAGGGACTGGTGCACTTCATAAAAGAAATGGCATCATGATGAAAGAACATTATGTGAAAATGTTGAAGAAACATCTGACGACATTAGCCAGGAAGATAAAACTTGGGCACATTGATGCTGAGGACACCGCCAGATTAGTTACCAGGTGGCTTAAGGACAAAAAAGTCAATGTTGGAATAGTCATCAGAGTCCTAATCTCTTGTAGTTGGAGCTGAAAAGATGCAATCAAGCACAAGAAAAGCTGTTCTGCATAATGTTAAGGAAATGTCTGTAAATTTCTGAAGGAATAAGGTTGTTTTTTTTTTAATACAGTGTGTGTAAATACCTGGTATAAACTGTAAACATCTGATTCCACATAAACACTAAACTACTGCAGCCTGTATGTGTTTAATAAAAAGCCATCGCAGCCTGATGGTTTTAGTTGTTTCACGCCTTCAGTGTTTACTGGTTTTAATTTGAGAAAGGGTCTCTGTTTCCTTGAGATTCCTCCCACCACCTCATTTTTTTTTTGGTTTAGCTTATCTATATTGATTGAACTTGTAAATGAATGCTAATTCCAACACCTGAAATAAGGTGAGAAACCTTTTTTAATGTTTGCTTGTATCTCTTCCAGAGTGTCACTGGTTTTGGAAGACAGATGATTGAGAAAACCAAACAGCTGGTGGAGTCCAAATACACAATCTCCAATGGTTACCAAGCTGACGCCAAGGTGAGACACATTGTTGTGTTCCTATTACTGAAACACACATTTGTTTTGTTTTTCAGGGATTGTTTCTATGATAAGTGGAAGTTAAACAGAAGCGCAGGAGTAATATTCCTTTTTCTGCTCTCTTAAGGTGGTTTATGGGGACACAGACTCCGTCATGGTCAAACTCGGAGTTACAACCGTGAAGGAGGCCATGGAAATCGGGAGGGAAGCAGCTGAGTGGGTGTCGTCCCATTTTATTCCACCCATCAAGCTGGAGTTTGAGAAGGTAACATTTGTCCTTTAAAAGAACAGATGAGCCTAACATGAGTAAGATCAGTGTAACCAAGTCAGCAGTGTATTTCTGCTGCAAGTCAGACTCGACCTTAAAGCCTGAGAAACTTCCTGAGAATCTACTGGTTTTTGCATTTATTAATATCTTAAATAACTACTAGCGTTACTTTTAGTGTGCTTTAAAGATTTTATAGCTGTGTTTCATTATCAGCATGCTTTAATAGACACAAAATATTTTTTCCATTTTACTTTTGTATAGGTGGTTCTCGCAAAGTAAAGTCAGTTCTGAAATGTAATTTTTTTTTTCCCCCAGATCTGGATAAGTATATAAAAAAAAATAAATAAAGGGTAGAAAAATATTTGTATTTCTAGGCTAGAATCGCTGTCCGATGATGTATCATCCATAAATATTAGAATTTCTTAAAAAGAAGGTTCTCCAACCAATGTGGGTTCGTAAACTCGTCAGCCAATTGTTATCATTCATGTCAGCCCATCCATGCATTGACCTGTCAGCCGTCTGTCCATCAATCCAATCGTTTTCTTAAGGTCTTTGCTTTTTTGCAGGTTTTCTACTTAAATACGCTCTTTTGTAGCAACATTTACTCTAAATTCATTGCAAACTTTGATTTAAAATTTAAAACAATTGACAAAAGTTGACTGACAATGCTGTAGCGTTGTAGTTTGGATAAGGATGGAGTTTTGACATGAAAAATGATTAGGAACCCTGTGAATATTGGGTAAACTGTTTAATCTTCTTCAAGTATGTGGAGCCCTGTTCAGTTTTTCCTTAGTCTCTTCAGGCTCCTCCTTCAGTCTGTAGCAACCCAGAGGACAGCCAGAGTAATGTACTTTTTTGATTTCCACAGGTGTATTACCCATACCTGCTGATCAATAAGAAGCGCTATGCAGGCCTGTATTTTTCCTCCAGTCCTGACACACATGACAAGATGGACTGTAAAGGCATTGAGACAGTCCGCAGAGACAACTGCCCTCTAGTGGCCAATCTTATCAACACTTGTCTACAAAAGATCCTCATTGACAGGTACAGTCAGTTTAATATATGCTGCATAGAAGTTTAAAACTGACCTCCATGCATTTCATGCAGCAAAACTACCAGAATTTGCGTTTTAGGTGAATTTTTCTGTTTCTTTAGGGATCCTCAAGGTGCTGTGGATCATGCGAAAGAAGTGATCTCAGACCTGCTGTGCAATCGCATTGACATCAGTCAGCTGGTCATCACTAAGGAGCTAACGCGTACAGCCCAGGAGTACGCTGGCAAGCAGGCACACGTGGAGCTGGCCGAAAGGTCGGATTATTTAATAACTTTACATATTATTTCAGTTAAGGCTTAGAAATAAATCCTCCGTTTTTGGGTAAATTCTCTTTTTCATGTTGGTGTTTTTACAGGATGAGGAAAAGGGATGCAGGTAGTGCCCCAAACCTGGGAGACAGAGTGCCCTATGTCATCATCAAGGCTGCAAAGGGAGCAGCAGCTTACATGAAGTCAGAGGTATGCCACACATGTGACATGTGGTGTTCTTTTCCTTTCATACCCATTTACTTCTGGTTAATCCTAATTCTTGCCAATTTCAGGACCCGATCTACGTTCTGGAGAACAACATTCCCATCGACACACAATACTACCTCGAGCAGCAGCTGTCCAAACCCCTGCTGAGAATATTTGAGCCCATCCTGGGAGAGACCAAGGCGGAGAGCGTCCTACTTAGTATGAGAATTCGGATAAAAGCAGCCTTTTTTTTTTTTTTTTTTTTTAAACCAATGCATAATTTGCTGTGTATTCAAGAGGCATCGTTGTCTGTCATCTACAGTGCCTTGCAAAAGTATTTACACGCCTTGAACTTTTTAGCATTTTAATCACTACATCGTGTTATGTAAATGGTCATTTACATAAGATGATGCTTCCACCAGCACGGTGTGTTTTTGTTTGTTCACTTCTGCAGGCCTTCACAGAACAGCATAATCTGTACTGAGATTAAATCACATCATTGGCCACACTGAAGTTTATTTAGAGGTGTTACAGTAAAAACGACTGAATACAAACACTTTTCAACACTTTTGGTCTTTACAACACTTCTCTGGTTTGGTTAGGTTTAGTTTCCACAATTATCCACTGCTTTGGGTTGATCAGTCACATAAAATACATTGAAGTTTGTGGTTGTAAGGTGAGAAAATGTGGCGTAAATGGGTGGGAATACTTGTTCAAGTCAGATCAACCAATCAATCTAATTGGAAATAAAACTGAGAAATTTAAACTTTACAATGTGATGACAGCAACGACCAAAGTGCACCTTGTTTTTTGTCACCCTCCCCCAAGAGACAAATGTGACTGCAGTCTGAACTTTTTTTTTTTTTTTTTTTTTTTTAAAGAGGGCGACCACACTCGCTGTAAAACTGTGCTGACCTCGAAGGTTGGAGGCCTCATGGCGTTCGCTCAGAAGAGAAGCACCTGCATCGGCTGCAAAGCTGTGCTCAAGACTGATGGTGTGTTTTTGCTTCGCCTTTTTTTTTTTTTTTTTTTTAAATCTATTAAAGTCTTTGCCCTTAAGTGATATGTTCCTTTTGAATCACTTTATATTTACTCCAATCTTTGTCTTCCAGCTGCTGTGTGTGATTTCTGCAAAAAGAAAGAGTCTGAACTTTATCAAAAAGAGGTATGCAAGCAACTGAAAGAACATTGTCTTATTTTGTTGGATGAAAACGATTTCCCCCCTTTGGGACATGTTTTTCTTTTTTTTTTTTTTTTTTATAATCGAATAGATCTTCCACCTGAATGCGTTGGAGGAGCGTTTCTCCCGCCTGTGGACTCAATGCCAGCGCTGCCAGGGTTCGCTCCACGAAGATGTGCTCTGCACCAGGTACACACACATCATTTGATCCACATTTTTATTAAAGCGTTCAGGTTTGTTAGCTGTGCTGATGTAACACTGTCGATGCTCACTGTTCTGCAGCCGCGATTGCCCAATCTTCTACATGAGGAAGAAGGTTCAGAAAGATCTGGATGACCAGAGCAAGCTGGTGTCTCGATTCGGATGGTGATAAAAGCCACACCCTGAAGGCAAAGTTGGACTCTTACCTGTTTTTGCTGCCTGTAAAAAATGCTTTGACACTTTTTCTTGTTTTCTACAAATACATTTACTTGTAGTGCCTTTTTGTAAAATAAAGTTAAACTAAATTTTGTTGTGAGGTGGAGCCATTTTCTGGTCGGTACCTGAACAGGTGTTTGGGTTACCGTGGTATTAACTGCATGTTGAGCGGTATGTTAAAGTTGCTAATATTGCATGATGTCAGACTAAATTGTTTCAGAGCTATAGAAGAACTCGCTCTTTCTCAGCCCTCAAAAGCCACAGCGCTTCCTCTGGTTTACTAGCTGATAGACAACCCTGGGCCTAGTTTTGTTTTGGTACAGACAAAAAAAAAAAAAAAAAAAAAATTAATGCAACATATTGTCCAAAGCAGTACTTTGATTTCAAATGAGTTAACACCAACTGAAAAACTTCCCCTTAATAATGGTCCAAATATAGAAAAATGAAAGGGTAAAAGTCCTTTGATGCAACTAGAGACTTCACATTTTCCATCAGACATGGCTCAAATTAAGGTCTACATTAACCAAAACTAATAGCACCGTGCTGCATCTCGGCATGGGACCACAGCTGTAATATGGCTAAGGGAGCCCTGCAGAGGAGCTCACTGGAGCATTGCTACCCTCTTGATCTGTTTCAGAGCTGCTGCAGGACCACAGCTTTGGAAATTGTCAGATTCCTAACAGCCTCTTCATATTTTTGAGTATCTGCCATCAAATGGTCCAGACTGCTGCAAGGCTGGTAAAGCGCCAAACTGCTAATTGATCTTTGCTAATGCAGTTATTTAATGACTTTCATGGCAATCTGAATGATCCTAGAGATCTGCATACACCTTTCTTTACAATAAAATGACAGACTGAAATAACTTACTACAGCAGAGAAGCTTCTACAGAAAGGAACTCAAGATGAGTTTATTTACTGTGCATTCAGCATTGTATTTTTATTTTTTTACATCAGGGGATGCATCAAGTAGTTCTACAAAAATAGAAAACTATTAGTGACAAACGATCAAAAACTTGCTTTGTTTTTTTTTTTTTTTTTTTTTTTTTTAAAACCAGCCATCCAGCATCACATATGATCAGAAAACTGATGAACACTGGCTTCAGCATGAGTGTGCAAGTAATGCCACACAAATGTTTTCACAACTTACATGCTGTGGTGATGAGGTGACAGAGTGCTGTAACAAAGTGTGCACAGACAGTGAATTTTAAATGCATCCAACACTGAGAACGTTACGCATGATGCGAGTGTACAGGCCTGTACGCAGATTACTCGGTGCCTGATAAAAGCGTATTCCTGAGTAAACTTTGAAAGTGGCACAAACTCATCTTACTGTCTAATGAACACAAACTGAAATGTATAAAGTGAAGCTGGGAGACTGAAACACGGTTTGAATGTTTTAACAGAAGAATCTGCTCTATAACAAGATTACTGACATACAAAATAAACTGTCTTTCAGAGGCTACAGAAATCTATTAATAAAAACATAATGGCTGAAATGAGTGGAAAAACCTGACTAAAGCAATGAGAAATTTCCTATGAAAAATATACTGATGGTATTTGTTTTCTTTCAAAGTCAAACACTAAGGTTTGATTAAAAATAAAGTCTCAAAGTATTTAATATGAACGCAGACTGAGCTCCTCACCCATTGTTATTGTGCAAAGTGCAGTTATGCACAGTATACAGTGAAATCCTCTTTAAGCAGATGAACACTGAATAAATGACAAACACGGCGACAGCGGAAACGGTCGCAGCAATGAAAATCGATTCTGCGACGTCTGCTTCACAGACGCCTCCACAGTGAGGGGCAGTATTAAACAAGTGCTCTCAGATGCTGGCTGGATGCGTTTGTGTGTGCTATAGTATAATGCAACGTCTCTGATTACTCTTCTTGCTCTTCTTGTTGCTGCGGTTGGTCTCCTTGTATCTTCTGATCTCCCGCACTAGCGAATAGAAGGCTTCCTCCACACCCTGCAAGACCAGAAAGTAGGAAATGTAGGTCGCACAGAAAAGAACCCAAAGTTACCCAACAATGTGTTTGGTAACATTTCAGATATTTTTTCTGCACAAGTCTTATTTACCTAAAATCTGTTCAGGCATACATAAATCAGTTATATTCAAATTGTGTATTTTTTGGTTGTAAACTTATACAGCTATTTCTTAAGGGTAACCCAAAATTCGGTTCCTTCAAAATCTAAAACATTACATAAAGAACAAAGAAAAAAGTATTTTAAAGAAGAAATCTGACGGCCATCTCCAAAACCATGGGGGAAAAAAAAACAAAACTGCTAACTTGAAGGTTTTGTAGCAGAAACCCTCCACAAGGAGGGTAAGCCACAAAAGGTCATTGCTAAAGAAGCTGCTCTCCATATTAATGGAAGGTTTAGTGGAAGGATGAAAAACCAGGCGGATTAGGCCTGGCCTCGACCCCTTAAATCCTAATATTACCAACAAAACTTGTTAAAAATATAACCATTTTGTGTGTGATGAACCTATCAAATTTACAAGTGTCACTTTTTAATGATGTTGCCGTTTCCACACACCTGTCTGGTTTTAGCAGACGTCTCTACGAACGGCACTCCGAAGCTCCGTGCCAGCTCCTGAGCCTGCTTCGTCTCCACCGTACGGGCGCTGAGATCGCTCTTGTTCCCCACCAGCACCATGGGAACACTGTCACTGTCCTTCACCCGATTGATCTGCTCTCTGAGATGACATGAACAAAAACAAGCCCTTAGACACCGAGGCTACCGCTCTGGGTCAGCTGCAGGGGTCATACTGTTTGCATATAAACTGCACAGTCTCAACTTTAAAGACGCAGTTCATCTTAAAATGAGGGAGGCAACAAGGCTACAGAAGCTGTCTTGATTCAAATGGTCACAGAAATTTTAACCACACTCAGCATGTGTGTTGGAGATAAATGCGCACAGTTCCTGCTCGGCAGGAAATGGCCCTCATAGCTAAACTGTTGAGTCCTGCAGTAATCAGATGTCCTAAAAACAGTAAAGTGTGATTCAAGCTGTTCTGTATCAGCATGACATCTCGCTCAAGCACCAATTTACTGCAGATCCCGCATTTCAAGTTGGTTTTCTTAAATTCATTCGCTACCTGTAAACGTGAACATCCTCAAAGGACTTGGTGTTGTTGATGGCAAACACACAGAGGAAGCCCTCTCCAGTCCTCATATACTGGTCCCTCATGGCACTGTACTCCTCCTGACCTGCAGTGTCCAGGATGTCCAGCAGACACGTCTCCCCGTCAATCACCACCTGTTTTCTGTACGAGTCCTGCATCACAAACACGTTATCATCCAAACAGTTAGTTTATCTGAAGCT
This sequence comes from Anableps anableps, assembly GCA_014839685.1. Classification (NCBI taxonomy): domain Eukaryota; kingdom Metazoa; phylum Chordata; class Actinopteri; order Cyprinodontiformes; family Anablepidae; genus Anableps; species Anableps anableps. The sequence goes on from CM026083.1 coordinate 12,612,034, forward strand.
GCATCACGGCTATTCAAGGCTCGGATCATGTACTAACAGCACGTTAATGATGTATATCTGTCAGTGTCACTAAATGAAATGATAATGTCTTCCATATAGCTGCAGGCTTTCATTTACCAGATGTGACTGCTGTATGTTAAGTAGTTTCTTTTAAGCAGAGCTGAAAAAAACATCTAAAATTTGGTTCTGATGTGTGAAAAGATGGCTTGACTTCATTATGCCTCCGTTATGAGGCGCGATGTCCTCCGCATCTATTTCACAGTTCTGATTTTACAGCATCTCTGCTTAAGAAAACCCATTATCTACATTTAGCATGGGCCTGTTCAATCAAGGTAAACCAAGCTTTTAAAAAGGTTACACCAGAGCCACCCCTCTCCAACCTGATCCTGCACACTGCTGGTCAGTTGGCTGAAAGGACAAGGTGACTACAGTTTCCTTTGCAAAGAGAAAATACATATTTCCAGTTCTGGTCGAGGAAAAAAAAACAAAAACAACAACAAAAAAAAAAAAACAGGCATAATGTGGAAACTAAATGTGTGTCACTGATCAGTCTTATTGAGGTAATGCGGTTTTGAAACTTGTACAGCTGACAAACTATGAGCAGCACGTCTGCTAAGCAGCAAACTGCAGACCTAAGCAGACAGCCTGACGAATTAAACGACAAATTACTGGCATAAATGACCACTTGACTTTAGCTGTATGGTATTCAAAGTAGAATCAGATTCCAGCGTATGACAATTGGTCTGAATGTGAGTTTATAATTGTACTGTTATGCATTTATTTGATTTAAATAAAATTTGGACTTAACTGGATTCTATTTAACAGTATATAGGATTTTGAAATAAGATCTGTTGGTTTGATAACTCTATACTGAGCAGAATGAAAGAAAAACATTCTATTCAATAAACATTTACTTAAAACTCTAAATGTTCTAAATTCTATTGCAACTTTCTGTATTAAATCAAAATAATAAAATGCTATAATTAGGCTGCAAGAATCAATAGTTTATCTTTTTCCAGCAGGAATATTGCTGCTTTTTTGTTTTACATAAAAGCAACTAAATCATGTTGAAATCAATTATTTTTGCCAATTCCATGATGCTGTGGTGTTTTTACTCAAAGTTATCATATCGTGACCCAAGCCTGATCTTCAGCAATTTAATTATTTCTTCTCTTTAGATCTAGAGATCAGAGCCAAAAAGAGTAATTTAATGAGGTTAAAAACAAAAAAAAAAAAAAAAAAAAAAAAAAACAAAAAAAAAAAAAAAAACAAAAAAAAACCCCAAAAACCCAAAAACCCTCCCATGTCAAGGAATGAGCTGGTAACCATTATAAAGAGATTATTCAGCATTTCTATGCTTTCTGTGGTTTGCTCTTTCACCAGCTGCATTGCCCCCTTCCCTGTTGCTGTGCACTGCTAGTCAGCTGGCTGAAAGAAATCTCCTGCACTTTTCTCTTGCTCATAAGACACACATGTGGAAATATTTCTAGTCACACTAAAAGACAGTCGTGCAGCGGAAACAAGAAGCACATTTCATTTCTCATAATAAAAGTAAAATCATTTTGAAACTGCATTTGGCAAACTCTACGCAGCACATCAAACAAAAAGCCGACAGAATGATTACATTGCCTGATGTTTACCAAGGTAATGTGAGCTTGATATATTTACAATTTTACCCAAAAAACAGCAGAAAGCCTAACAGGTGCAATCTGCACAAAAGCAATTCAAAATAATTAAAATGTACCATCGATTTATATTTTCATCTTAAATCTATATATTAAAACCACAGTAACAAATATATTAATATATCATTAGCAGCTGTAGGAGTAGTTACTTGCAAACACCATTATATTTTTACCCAAGGGTGTCATTCTGAGAGAATGTCAAAGGTCCATGCCTAATCTGAATAAAATTATTTAATGTCTATAACTAGAATTAGTTCTGGACATGATCATTTGTACTAATCTATAAAGGAAAGGGGCTGCATGTCGTCGAAATGAAGACGAAATCCAGAAAGAAATGAGAGAAAAAAAATTTAAAAACTCAAAAGCATCAAGCGTTATTTTTACAAAAAGAAAACACTTTTTTTTTTTTTTTTATTCCAATTTAATTTTTTTAACTATTATTTTACATACCCATCTTTCCAGTCCTCTTTCCAATTTTGGTACTGCCAACATAAACTCTAACATGACAGATCAGACTGCAGTGGCCTTTAAAAGTCATGAAACCATTAACACCACAATAAACCTAAACACACTCTCACTCATTTTAGAACAAGTCCAGCTTCCTGGAGCTGTGCGACTGTCGGGTTCTCACCTCGATGGTCGGATCATATTCGTCCACGAAGTGGTTCTGGATCAGCTGGATGGTGAGAGCGCTCTTCCCCACACCTCCAGCACCGACCACCACCAGTTTGTACTCGGTCATGCCTGCAAAAAAAAGAGTCGAGTCAACAGGTGGACGAGTCTGCTGAAGTTAAAAGCCGCGATTTCATAATCTCCTTATCCAGAAAGTATCAGGTGATCATTAACAGATCTTCCCCCAGCGACGATCCTCTCTCTCCTCCCCGAACTGACATGGCGAAGAGTCTAACCCAGATTTATCTCCCCATACAGACGCTTTTATTTAAGTTAAGTCAGTTTTATCAGTGTGGAGTGGAAGTGAATGAGGGATAGAAGTAAGAAAACACGTTCAGCTGTGCTTACCTGTCCGTGGGGCTGTGTAGCACTGTGAAATGAAAGTTGAGTTTCCGACAGATAAATGAGATTAGCTTGCTACATAACGTTAGCAAGAGATTATTTCCTTATTCAAAGTACTGGCAAAAATACTTCAGTATCTGACAATTTCTATGCCAGATTGGATAAAGATAAGTCTATTCAAGATGGACAATCCTCAAACAGCGACAAAAAAAATATTAGACTTTACACAAAGATGTACAAGCAAGAAAATGTAGTAATTCCTACTTCTTTTCAGTTGCGGCTCATTGTAAGTGAAGCCTTAATCTCCTTGAAAGGCAACCAATCAAAAGAGGATATTAAAGATTGGCGTCCTTTCTATCCAATCAGAATAAAGCTTTGGTTTTTAGCTCCGCCCAATGATAGCAAAAATCCCCAATCACCAACAGTTATGTCTTTGTTTGGGCGCGGCTTCCCGGACACTTTTCCTTTTTTGCAGATCCTTCTCTTTAACTTCGCCTCGGAACATGCTGATGAGCAGTTCTTACGGACGTTGCGTAACTTTTTTTCTTTTCTTTTTAACCAGCAGTATTAACAAATTTAAACCATTATCTTGTCTTTATTTGAACCCCGCTGTCTATTAAGGGTTTATTTTGAAAGTTTTACCCGGAATATTTACCTTGATCTTATGACTCTCTTGATTTAACATGTATCCCGTGATGATTGAATGTTTACTGCCCTCTGATTGTGACTCTTGATAACTGCAATACCATATTTACATCTTTACAAAAAACAAAACAAAAACAAAACAATAAAAACAAACACCTGTGTAGACAAACATAGACAAGAAAGTAATCACTAACTGTCTTCTTTATTCTTTGTAGCATAGATTCAGCAGGGCGTCAAAAACATTCCTCAGAGAATCTGGACAAATATTGACATAATAGCATCACACAGCTGCTGCAGATTTGTTGGCTGGACATCAATTATACTAATTTCCTGTTCCATCACATCCCAAAGAGGCTCAATTAGACTGAGATCTAGTGACAATACTCAGTTTGGACAAAGGGGCTCAAGTATGTGAAGGAAATAACCCCCCACACCACCAGCACCAGCCTGAACTGTTCATATAACAGAGCAGGTAAACTATTTTGAATGATAGCCCAAGTTTCTTGTTCGTAGCTGACAGAAATGGCATCTGGTGTGGTTTTCTGCTGCTGCAGATCTCCTTCAGGGCTCAGTGTGTTGTACATTCAGAAATGTTGTTCCTGATACCTTTGGTTGTAATGAGTGGCTAACTGAGGTACTCTTGCCTTTCTGTCATCTTGAACCAGTATGCCCCTTCTCCTCTGACCTCTGATTTCAACACACATTATTCTAAACCTCTTCAGTGGATATTTTTCTTTTTTTTTTTTTTTTTTTCAGACATTCCCTGTAAACCAGAGAGATGATCATGAGTGAAATTTGCAGTGGATCAGCAGTGTCTGACTACTCAGTTACATCTGACACAAACAACATGGAACATTCCATTTTATGGACAAAGATGGAAGAAGCCTGTAGTTTTGTAATAATAATAATAATAATAATAATAATAATAATAATAACAACTAAACAAACAGATTTCTTGTACTGTTATTGTTTTTCTCTTATGGAATTTCTGTGCAGATGTTGCATGAAACTAGAAAAGCTGCTAAAATTAGCTCTCTTTATTACTTTTATATAAAAACAGCTTTCAGATCTATTTTGGTATTAACAGCCATTTTGAAGGGTCCTAAAGAACTGCATGTGGCCTTGGAACTGCAGGTTGCAAAACTTTGATTTATAGGAATGCTTTGTTAGATATTTCAGGAGTTTCACCTCCCTCTAGTGTTAAAAATGAAGATATAAAAATGGTTAGATTTGTGGCAAATACATAAAATAGAATGAAGGAGCGAGCTGACCCTCAGGTTTTGTTATTCAGTATTACAACTGATTGTTAAATCTTGAGATTAATTAAGAAGCTGTAATGTATCAGATAATAACCAACTTGGGGTGAGTGGTAGATATGTTTTATGAACTTCAGCTTAAAGAAAGATAAAACTTAAATAAAATTACAAAAAAATTGTAAAGTTTAATTTTTTTGGAAAATATTACAAGCTGTAAAACAAACAAAACCCCCCAGAATATTTTGACTTTGAAAAACAAAATAATAACAATAAAAACCCCCCAACACTGACCGCAATCCACAGTGGATGCCTGTTCTGGTTGGTCTCACACCCAGCTTAAAGATACATGATGTCCTTCAGCCGGCTGTGCTGCAGTTGACACACATACACACCGCGTGCCCCACCCTCTGCCTCATCATCCTCACTTCCCTTGTCTTTGACGTCCATGTTTCTGCCTCACGCTTCCCACTGAGTGCATCTGCTCTCTGATCTAATCTTTGCCTAAAATCACAGCAATAATCCTGAATCCATCTGTCCTGATAGAGACGGAGAGAAGCAGAGCAAGAGAGAAAGAGACACAATTGTGGTCTTCATGTAAAACTCTGATCCAGTGTGTCAGTATCGCAGAACCTTCAGTGTAAATAATGAATCCCAATGGCACGATTTTGCTGAAACCATCTGAAGTCACTCCAATCTTTATTTTACACAGGGTTTATCTCACATGTACATTTTTATACATAAAATATTTTCCACATTTCTGCAAGTTTAAATATGATACTTTTTTCCATTTTCATACACCTATCCTCACTCAACAACCACACATTTCATCAAGAGAGGAGAGGAGAACATTTGAACAGCCATAACATTTGACAAAGAAGAAAATCCATTAAAGATACACTGGTACAACACATGGAAATAAATTTTTACACAAGAAATAATCATTCATGTCTTAAATACGTAACACTCAAAACAAAATCTGGCTTACCCACTTTTAAACAATGATTTGTCAACAGAGGCTACCAACTTACGTATGTCACCGTTATGTCCTCACATCCTTTTTAACATTCTTTGTTGATCACAATGGGATCTGAAAAGGACTCCTTTATATATTTTTTCATTTGAATGATGTTACTTAACATTAAAGCAGGAGTTATGTGTATGTATTTGTGCATGCATACAGCATTTTATAAATTCAATGCAATGGACTCAGTAGGTTGTGCAATTCAATAGTTCCTCTGCAGGAAAAACCCAGCATTTATTTCACCAAAACAGAGATAGATACAATAGCAGGATATGCAAAAAGATACATCTGATTGGCTGAATTTTACACATTCAGTAATGAAGTTTGCCTGTAAATGCTTGCTTATCCCATCAATTGGCAATAGTTGGTTCTCTTTTGCAATAAAAAAATGCCGTGTCGCCATTCCTTCTGCTTTTTTGCACTTTACTGTGCATGGATGACATAAATACTCTGTGAGCTGGTGTGCATTATGAGTAAAAAAAGGGCTGGAAAGTTGTGGAATAACTGTGCAAATTAAAACATGCTCACTGCACAATGTTTCAGCACCGGCACCTGACACAACTGCACACTTGCTGCCACACATGCATACGCAACACCTGACCCATTGACATGAACACAACTGAAATTCAGCAAGAAAGGACAGAGAGTAGAAAAGAAAGGCAAGGGATCACCAGAGACAGAAGGAAAGGCACGATCCCTTAAATTGTGAGGTCAGGGTTTACTGCAACTAATGTTCTGTTCTGGTAAATAAGGAGTGAAGCCACTAACACACTTTATTTATTATTCTCTGATGGGTATAGGATTAGACTTCTGACCTGATGTATAGCTCAGGTCAGAAATTTACATATGGTTATCATCTTCATTCATATGAATTTGGGGCTTTTTAAATTAATTTGAAAAGACCTCTCTCCAGGGTGGAATCATTAAATAACAAACAAATTAATTAAAATGTCCCATCCTCTAGGTTATTGGACAATTCTGCTCACTTTTGGTCTGACTATAGGCACGAACCATATTTTAAAGAAAGTCCACACATTTTTTATAAGGTTAAAGTTTCTGCCATTCTTAGTGTCAGCCTGCTTTTTCCATCCCAAAACCATTTTTACTGTTTTTTTTTTTTTTTTTTTTTCATTGTTCAGTTCGGAAATCCAATTGTATCCAAAATTCGACTGACGAGATGTTGACTTTTGGTGAAGCTGAAGAACGTTTTCCTTTTTCACTATTCCACCTATTTTGGGCAATGCACAAATACCAGTGGCACTAAAACCAACACTCAGCATGAAGTTTCCACCACCATGCTTGACAGTTGCTAGTCTTCTAAGATATAAAAGCCTCACATTGACTCCTCAAACATATTTTTTTAATCATAGTATCTAAGTAGCTCTGTCTTTGACTCATTTGCCTAAAAACTTTCTCCACAAGGCTTGTTATGTGGACAGCTGCAGACTTTAGGTGTCCTTAAAATGATTGATTAATGTTGCAGGGGCTTCTTTTTCCTTGGGATCCCCTCAGTCTACAGGAGTGTTAAACTGGCATGAATGTGAAGACAGCCAAGGATTACTCACAAGAGCTTCAGAAAGACCTGGAAAAGACATCTACAGTTTGTCCCATGAAAACAATATGAAATGCATTAAAGCACAATGGTTTCAATGCACACCTACTATGCAACACTTCATCGCTGAAGAAAAAAAAAAAAAAAACTTGTTGAAGCTTGTTTGAAGTTTGTTATGAACAAGCCAGTGTAATGCCTGGAGAATATATTCTGGTCAAATGATGCCAAAGCTGAACTGTATGGATGTCATTGTACACATCATGTTTGGACAAAGAATAGTTCTGCACATTATCCAAAAACCTGCATAGAAAGGACACCCAGAGCCTTGAAGATTTGAAGGCAGTTTGTGTGGAAGAATGGGTTAAAATCACACCTTAGCAATGAATGTGACTAGTTCACTGCACAGGACACATCCTCAGATTGACCAAAAAAAGGCTTTTACTCTAAGTATTTAACAAATTTCATTCCATCATTGGTGAACTAATTTGCTGTGACCTCTTGGTATTTGTGGATTATTTGGTTTGTTCCCACCATCTGCTGTGAATTTCATGTTAATACAAATTTTAGAAATTCATTTACTGAGAAAAATGTCTTCAGACATGTCCAGTACTTTACCTGCAGTATGTTTACATTTAAGCCTGTATGTATAAATTTCACTATGTGGGGATTGAAGGAAATCCAGAATGAATTCAATCTCAAGCTCAGGGTTCTTAGTTTTCAATATCATTAAAGTTGTTTGCTGTACAATCATTCCACCCCAGAAAAGGAACAATCTTCATGCATTATTAAGTGCATATAAACCTCTGACCAGAACTGTATGTGTAGTAGTTAACCCTGACCTAGGTGAGACATTGCTAATCACCACAGGCATATTTTAAAACCAGGTACACCTTAACACACACACACACACACACACACACACACACACACACACACACACGGAAAGGTCAGTCAGGTTTCCACAAAATTCAGATGACATTATGTGTATTGACTGATGCAAGCCAACTCTAACCCCCCCTTTTTACTGACGTATTTGTTATTTCATCTGAAACTATGAAGCTGCACCATTTTACCATGTTAGTAAATTAACCACTGTTTTATGCCAAAAAGTGAAAAAATAAAAGACACGGCTCGCAAATAAAAGTTTAAATAAAACAAAAAAACATCACTCTTTCTTCCTCACACACAAACTCTTCAGTATTGGATGGAAACAGAAGTGCTGACCTTTCACCAAGAAGTCAGGAGCAAGAAGAAAGTCTGGGAGAGGAGTCCAGATTTTCAAATGAAAACTGTATGTTTTTGCAAATTCACTGCATTGGCTGCTGCATACCCACAAACACACACACCCACACACTCACACCTGCAACACAGCAGATCCAGACTCTTGACATGTGCAGCTGTAAATGTCCTTTCAGTACCTCAACAACTCTCTTACAATTCCTTTCCATAAACAAGCTTCTCATTTATTTTATTATTTTTAAAAACCTGAATCACTTCAGTCTTCTATGTCAGCTCCTTCTCCTTCCCTCCAGTATGCATGTAAGAGTTGTATCCTGGTGGTTGCACATACTCCTCAGACTTATCCCAGTCTGTAACCCATCCTGCTCCACCACCTCCTCCGCCGGCTCCTCCGCCATTTGAACCAACCACCGGCTGACCCATGGCCCCGTACTGGCCGCCTCCACGGTAGAGCTCCTCCGTCTCATTGGCCAGTTCATCCTCATTGATTATACCACATTTCTCCTCGCTTGTGTCTTCTATGTCAGCCCACCACTGCTTCTCCCCGGATGCAAAGATCCCTGAGTGGAAGAGGAAGTTCAGTCAGCTTTCAAGGGGAAACAACTGACCATTTCTTGCAGAGGACCATACCTACCATAGAAAATCACTCCTCCATAGTGAACGACGGACGCTATGAGGAAGACGTACTGCCACTCCTCACGCGTCTAAAATGATGAAAAGATTCAACTTAGTATCAAATTTGACCTAAATCATTGTGGTTAACTTAATACAAGTAAATCAGTCACCTTGTGTTTGGTCATGGCCCCCACTATTAGAGGACACACCATTCCTGACAATGTTCCCACTCCGTTGGAAATTCCCATCAGTATGCTGGCATATCGAGGGGCAATATCCAGGTGATTAACATTAAACCCTTTAAGAACAGAAACAAACACAACCAAATAAAAATATTTTGGGTTAAAAAGTTTTTTTAACAGTACAGATACCACATGTGGGAAGGATGTTAAAAAAATCCTTAGAATAAATTAATTTTTTTTTACAGTTGCATAGTCTGACTTAAAAAAATTGAGGAAAATCCAACCTTTACAAGAAAATCTGGCCGATTGGAAGCAAAAGAAGAAGAAATGAGCTTCTGTGTACTGTTATAGTTAAGGGAAATAAAATAAAAATAATCAAAAGATAATAACAAAAATAATAAACAGGTATGTAGAGTGTGAAATAGACTGATATATTGCAACACACTGATATTTATTGACATTTGTTTTCTGAGTTGCAAAGCCTTTAAGAAGACTAAGGGCATGAATAATTCATAAATTATCTTTCACATTGACTTCTGGAGTCTGCTCAGTGAGAAACTCAAACTGAAGGGAGCTGTACTGAGTCTCAGAGGAGCTCCATCAGATATAAACCTTCTGCTCTTTCTCCTAAAACTGCAGTTTCTTCATATGGAGTTCAGCAAACTTGCAGCTCTCCACAGAAAAACTTATTATATTGATGTAAAGGATTTTTTTTTTTCTTTCTTTGGACTCATCATACCCATCCAGACAGCACTTGTAAATAAGCCAATAGGCTGCACAACAGTATCTTTACATTAACGCTACCAATGTTAATCACCCTTGTACTCTTCATTTATCCTGTCCACAGAGGTCCTACTTTTTTGAACTCCATAGGTTTGAAAATCATTTTTCACTGAGGCATCAGGATTTGCTCTAAACTCCCAGTTCAGAGAGGAAGACAGTCATGTATCCTCATCTCAGTTTTATTGTCGCTTGGAAGTCAAATCTGTTTTGTCTTTGGTTTTCAAATTTGTTTTTAAGGGAAAATTCTGACTTTTCTCACTTAATACTAGAAATAATTCAGTTGCTACTGCTTTAATAGTGCTTTATCTAAATTTTAAATATTTTGATTCTTTACTGTGTCCCAATGGAAGTCACTTATTTAATTTTTTGCTTCTTAATGGAACGTAAAAAAAGAAAAACAAACGTAATAATTTAAATGAGCCCATTTAAGTCACAGTTCTTAGTATAGACCAATACAAAATTTAACTTTAGATCCATAGAGAAGTCCGTGTTGTTTCTGGACCTGATGTTTGAGAAATCAACATGTGGGATAAGCTGGTGTGCAAAAAAAATTATTTTTCTTCAGTGTTTGGCTCTGCAGTATGGTGTTTGTTTTATTATTCTCGACTGATGCAGTGGATGACTCACAATAATAATGTTAATTTAGATTATTCTGCAGACATGGTTTATACAAGTATTTCAGAACAAATCTGTGTTTTTCTAGTAATTGTCTGAGCTCTAGTCTGGGCTCGAAGTTCTGTAGCTCCTGTTTTAAACTGTCAGACAGATTTACTAAAGGTCTTCTCACAAACCCATCCCAGCAGAAAATGAATTTCCTCTCTTTGTTCTTAAACATGTCCCAACTCTCAACTAAAAGACTTCCTCAGTTCTAGAGAACTGATGTGGAGTTTCAGGTTAATACTTTCCAAAGTATTCATACCTCTTGATTTGTTTTCACATTTTGTCATGTTACAAGCACAAACTTCAGTCCAGAAAAGTGTCCCATGCTTTTGTTCAGCGCCTTGAGTCAACACTTAGTTAACAACCTCATGCTGCAGTTTCAGCTGGAGGCTTTTTGGGGGTATGCCTCTACCAACTTTGCATTTACAGTGACTGAAATTTTGAACATTCTTTGCAAAATAGCAGTATCTCTGTCAGTTGGGATGAAAAGCATCTGTGAATTTTTTTTATAGACTTTGATTGGGCCATTCTAACATATGAATAGGCTCTTATCTAAAACATTCCCTTGTAGCTCTGGGTGTATGTTTAGGGTTATTGTTCTGATGAAAGGTGAACTTCTGGCAAGAGTTTTGCAAACTTTATCAGGTTTTCTTCTAGGTTTGCCCTATAATCAGCTCAATCCATCTCCCCATCCCCTCTGACTAGCTTCCCTGTCCTGCTGAAGAAAAATATCCCCCCAGCATGATGCTGCCACCACTATGTTTCATGAACGGGAGAATGTGTTCAAGGTCATGTGGAGCGTTTTGTGGAGTGCACATAGGTCAATTTCGGTCTAATCTGACCGCCTTTTTCCTCATGTTTGCTGTTTCCTCTGTGTGACTAGTAGCAAACTGCAACAGTTTTCTTTCAATAATGCCTTTCTTCTTGTCGCTCTGTAAAGGCTAGATCTGTGGAATGCTTAGCTAATAGCTGTCAGGTAAACCCATCTTAGATGAAGATCACTGCAGCTTCTCCACAGTTACTGTTGCCTCTTGGCTTACTCTCTACTTATTTTCATTTCCTGGCAGTTTAGTTGGAGGGCCATTTCTTGGTAGTTTGTAATTCAAAGCTTGGGATATAGTTTTATGACCTAACTCTGGTTAAAATTTCTCCACAACTTTTTCCCTGGCATTTTTTTTCCTTTTTCTCCACAACTTTTTCCCTTCTGCTGTGTTCCTTGGTCTTCATGATGCAGTTTGTTCTATAATGTTCTCTAACAAACTTCTTGAGCCTGCAGCTGGATGCATAATGAGATCAAATTTCACACAGGTATAATCTATTCAGAAATCAGGTGGCTTCTGAAGGAAGTTGGCTATACTAGATTTTATTTAGGGGCAACAAAAATAAATGGAACTGATTACATATGCTCATCACAATTTTTATTTTTGTTTGTCAAACATTTATGAAAACCACATATACATATAAACCATATATTGTGTTCTTCCTTGTTTTGTGACTCTGTACAATAAAATATAAAAAAGGTTTAAGAGATAATAATATTTTTTAAGATGTTGTATTTGAATTGTTTAGCCACAGTATTCAAAATATTATATTTCAGAACTGTCTGAGAAGGTGACATGAGATTACTATCATTTAAACTCAGTCTTTAAAAAGATGTTTCCTACCTGAGATTGCAAAGCCGCTGAACCCCACAGCGAGGACCAGGAAAGTAATGGCAATAACTTTTGTGTGAGAAAATCCGACCACCAGAAGGAGGGTGGCCTCCATCCCGAAACCTGAAACAAGGAGACAAAGCCACAGTTAACAAACCTTCTAACTCTCTCTTACTGTAGCATTGCTCTTGATTACCAAGCAGTGCATCATAAATATGTCAGAAATGTCAAACATGTTTTTTAGTACATGATGATATGACCTTTAAGCTGTGCTGAAATATTAATACGATTCTAATTCTGTATACTGCTGCACTTCAAGGACTTCTAATGGATGCTGAGAAGATGAGCTGGTGTTGATAAATGAGTCACTCATGTTTATATTGCTGTTAATTTTTTATGTTATTTAACAGTATTGCGCAATCACATCACAGAAGATGGAAAATGTTTTTCTGATCACGCTGGTTTTCAGTTTTTGTACATTTCTTAAGTTTTCTTTCTTTAAAATGTCTTCTGCAATAAGTTTTCTGAACTCAGAGGAAATTATATAAAGATTTTTATCAAATATGGATAATATTCAATTTTTCAAACTCTGTGTAGTATTTATTTGGAGATGTTCAAATTCTCCCTCAAAACATAACATCACAAACCAGCTTGAACAGTCGTGGTTTTCATCAATGAAATTCTGTTGTTTTTCTGTTCGTTCCCTCATGTTCAGTGCTCCCTGTGCGTCTCCACATATCGTCCTTTCATGTCTGATGCTCGCTCACCTCCACAGTTCATGAGCTTTCTGACGTTGGTGGTGGACATCAGGTTGTGTGTTCTCAGGTAGTCGGCCAGTTGGCCTCCGATAGGCACGATGATTGTCATCACCAGATGGGGCAAAGCTGACACGATGCCCACCTGACATGGAAAAAATATGCAGAGACGGTGGGTAATAAGAGTGAGCCAAGGAGTAGGAGTTAGAAAAAAGGCAAAGGGGGAAGGTTTTTTACTGCTAATACTGCACTGACTTAGATCATATTCGAATGGAAAATATTAAATTATGTTTGAATGAAGTATGTCTCCTTCATTCTTTGTTTTTTGTTTGGACAATTTAAAGGTTTGTTAGAGTCCTGATAAGACTTTAACAAGAGCTACAAAAACATCTCTAAAATAGCACAGGAACATCTCTTGACTTTTTATATTTACAGCAGATGTTCCTGCCAAGTGTACTGCATTCATTATGAATCAAGTATTTTGAATGTTGGTGAGTATATGGCTCTACTAAACAGAAACCATCCAAAAGCAGAAGACAGTTTACTAAGAACCCAGAAAGTTAAATACAATTTAACCATTGTTAACGAATCACCAAGCAGTTCCTATGTATAAACTAATTGACCTCCCTGCTTATTCATGCTCTGATGAAGGCCAGTGGGCAGAAACGTTAGCATGATGTCAGTCGACCTGACCCTGGGCTCTCATGTGTTTGCTACAAATACATGGAATAGTCAGATATGCATCCTGCTCAAAGAATAATAATTAAAAAAAAATCTAGAGAGAAAAATATCTATATGTAAACCTAGATCATCTGCTGCTCTTTATGCAAAACCAACTTTATTCATATTAAGTAAACAAGGCAGCAACTTTATCTGAGATGGATGTTTTACTGAGCAACCCCCTTTTTTCTGGGAAAAGCAAATCTAAGCAGAGGATGTTTGGAACATCAGGAGGGTTTCAAACAGATGGATATGAAAGAACATCCTCAGATATTTGAGAAGACATTTGCAAAATAAAAGTTTTCCAAAGGTTTTGAAACAACTAAAAACATCATGTAAAACACCTAAAAGAAGACAGTTTGGTTAAAACTGTCTTTTTACTTCCTCAGATGCAGGCAAATGTTAGATATGTCATTAATCTTATTGAATAAATTATATTTAAAAAAAACAAAAAACAAGGAGGCACTAAAGGATGATAAATTTCTTGTTAAAACATCTTAAAACCTAAACCTAGTGATCATCACAAGGGGCCCAGATTATTTTTAAAAACAGTAAAATAGCCAGACTTGGAGGCTGCAGATCGGTGCTTACATGGTGCAAAACACCGTGGGAATCAAGAGCCCCCCCCCCGGTCATACCAGCATGGGTAGAGAATGATATTTCCTATATCAAAAATCACTACTGAATATGAGCCATTTTTAAACGCACCTTGCTGATCTCGAAGCCAAAAACCTCTTCAAAATAAGCAGGCTGGCTGATGAGCAGCAGGTAGAAGGTCCAGCTCCTGCAGAAATTGGCCACAATGATGGCGTAGACTGGCATGGAGGAGAAGAAATGTCGCCATGGGGTTTTAAATTTCTGCCATCAGAAGGACAATGGGAGTAAAATAATTCACCATTCATCAAGCATTCACGTGTGCATTGTTTTAATCTCTGTTATTTGTAAATCTATGAACATCTGAATGTCATATAGCAGCATACATGAAGGGGATTGAGAAAAGCTGCAGATTCTCCGATTGCATCTTCAATGTATTTTCTCTCCTCTGGAGTGATAGTAGGATGGACTGCTGGGCTCTCATATGATACAAGAATCCAGAATAAATACCAGAATATCCCGAAACTGCCTGGGAGAGGAAGAGAAGAACACATTGGGAACAGCAGAGAGAGAAAGAGAGAAACATATTTGAAACAAAGAAGGAGGAGAAATTTAAAAGCAACCACCAAAACGTCCTCTAAGTACCTCTAGCGCAAGGAAGAGCATAATTTTGAAGTAGAAAGAGACTGATTCATGGTTTGTAATAGGTTTTACAAATAAAAGTCAGAAAAGTTAACCTGTTTTCAGCCACCTTTACCCTGATACCCCAAAATAAAATCTAATGCCACCAACCACGTCATAAGTCACCAAATGAATAAACAAAGTCCAGCTGTGTGGAATTTAATTTCAGTATAAATCCAGCTGTTCTGTGAAGAGGTTTGCAAGAAAACAGAGGATAAGCAGCATCATGAGAATCAGCAGACAGGTCAGGAAGAAAGCTGTGAAGCGGGATTATGTTTTAAAATACAATCCCAAGCTTTCAACATCTCATGGAGCAGATGATTTATCAGAAAAGCAGCCAAGAGGAGCTGCAGAGATCCACAGCTCAGGTGGGAGAATTGACAGAACAGTTAATAGTCATGTACTTAATAAATCTGGCCTTCATAACAGAGTGGCAAGAAGAAAGCCGTTGAGAAAGTCATTTTTGAAAGAAAGCCAAAGTCTCATTTGCAATTTGCCAAAAACCATGTAAAGGAAATAATGGTAGAACATGCTCTGGCCAAATGAGACAAGAACTGAAAGTTTATGGCCAACACGCAGAACCCTGTGAGTAGAAAACCAGTGCTGCATATCACCCTGAACAAACCATCACCGTGAAGAAACATGGTGGTGGCAACATTATGCTTTGGGGAGGCCTTTCTTCAGCTGAGACAAGGAAACTGGTCAGGGTTAATGGGATGTTGGATGAAGATAAAGACTGGACTGCCCACGAAGAAAAACTATTAGCAACTGAAAACATGAGACTGGGGTGGAGGTTTACTTTCCAACAGGACAACAACCCTAAACGTACAGGTAGAGCTTAGATCAGAGCATGTTCATCTGTTAGACTGGCCCAGTCAAAGTCCAGACCTAAATCCAGTTGAGAATCAGTGGCAACACTTGAGAATGCGAACAGATGTTCTTCATCTAATCTGACAAATCTACTATTTTGCCAAGAAGGATAATTTCCTTCAACATCACAGTGATGCTCTTCTGTGTTTGTCTGCCACATTAAAAATCCCCAATAAAACATCATAACACCGAAATACATTTTGAATTTAGAGCTTGTAATGAAAAGAAAGCGGAGAAGTTCAGGTCTTATCAGACTTGAATACTTTTGCAAAGCGCTGTTTAAGTATACTAACCATAGACATAAAATACAGAAGGCCACCCAATGTATTGCACCAGTATCCCAGCTAAGGGCATGGCCACCACTGCCCCTGCATAGGATCCTAAAAAGGAAGCAAATACAAGACAACAACACATATGTAAATAATTTTCTCCCTCATAACATTAGCAGACATTTTTGCTCCTCTAATATTTTATAATTAACATCCAGTCCACAGGCCTTCTTAAAGTTCAGAGACATGCATTCAAAGACTGCACCATCTTATATTCAAACAAGCACCAGGTGGGATTTCCAGACACTAAAAGGAAATTTGACAGAAAGACACACAAAAAAAACCCTTTTTACCACAAAAGGCTGTTGTGGCTAATCGACTTCTCTCAAGAGGAGGTGCCCACTTGGCCCAGATCCCGTGGCAGGCTGGGTACGATACACCCTGAAGGACATAGCACAGTCAGCAAATGCTTGTGTATAAAGTCCAGTGTAAAGATCTGCACACAGACACATACTGTACCTCAACAAGGCCTTGACATATCCTCACAAGTATGACGCAGCTGTAATGGCAGCGAGCTGCAGATGGGATCAGCATGTTGAGGACAGACGTGGCCACTATTGCAAAGCCAAACACTCTTAAAACACAGAATAGACAAGCAGGGTATAATAGTCAATAGCAAAAACAAAACAAAAAGGAAAACACTTATAAAATGCACTTGCAGAGGTCTATGTGTAGATTACAGATCAGCTAAATTTGAGATTAACCTGTTGGCTGCAAATTTTTGGCATATAAAGCCACCCGGAATCTGTGTAACTATGTAGCCCCAGAAGAAGGAGCCATGGATCATCCCCACGGTCTCTGGGTCCCAGGTGAACTGTGCAGCCTGAAAGGAAGAATTACATTTTATTTGTTGCAAAGCTAACAAACACATTTCTTTTCATTGAACTCCTCTCAGGCCATCACTTACTTCCTCTACTTGCACCAGCAATTAGCTTTATATATTACACTACACTTGTGCCTGCTAACTGTCTGTCTCAGTGTCAAATTCACAAAGCAAAAAGCTATAATGATTTGTCTGTACAAAGAAGCCAATCACGATGAGTAGGTGTGAGCCGTTTGCTCTTTTGTGTCAAGTTCTTGCTTTATTCCCTAAATACACCCTTCGGCTATGAACGCAGCTAAAGAGAGAAAGATCAAAAAGGTTTCTTTGAATTCAGCTCCTGGTGCTTGCTATGGAGGTGTCAAAAATCCTCTCAAATCTGTAAAAAAAAACTATCTCCCTGTATCTGGAAAGAAACAAATCTAAATAGATCATTTTAAACCAAGATGGCATGGAGAGGCAGTAGTTAGCACTGTTGCCTCAAATAAAGAAGTTCCAGGGGTTAAACCTCAGCCTGGCCCGGGGTTTTCTATATAAAGTTTTTATCTGTTTCCCTCTAACAGATTTCTTTTTTTTTTTTTTTTTTTGTATCCCACTTATTTTTTCTAAAGCACCAAACTAATTTTAACATCAGTGAAACATAACTTGAGTAAATACAAGATGCACTTTTTAAATGATGAATTAATTATTAAGGGAAAAAAAGCGGTCCAAAGCAACCTGAGCCAATGTGAAAATATAATTTTTTTCCCCCCTCTTATTGAGCCATTATTTTGGTTAAATTTTACTAGCCACACGCAGGCCTAATTGCAGGCAGACCTGTAGAATCGAGAAATCCCTCAAACTGAACTTGTCTGACAACACAGGCTTTCAGAAAATGAACATCATGCAGCGCTGCGTGGCTTAGTGGGACAGCAGGCGAGCCGTACACAGAGGCTACAGTTCTCAACACAGGTTAATTTCCTGACCCTGGATATCTACTGCATGACTGCCACTTCTCTGTTCATCATACCAACAATCAAACATGGTGATAATAGTGTTGTGCTCTACGGCTGCTACTTCAAGAACAGGATGACTTGCCATAAAGTATAAAATCATGAATTTTGCTCTTGATTAGAAAGTCATGTAGGAGAATGTTTGGTCTTTTATGACTTTAGGGTCCAAACAAGCAGGACAGTGATCTAAAGCACAGCAGAAAGTCCACCTCTTACTGGGTCAGAAAATACAAAAAAGAAGGTTCTGAAGTGGCCCAGTCAACTTCTGGACATAAATCCATTTGAGATGCTGAGGCATGACTTTCAACAGGCTGGTCATCTTTAAAAACCCTCCAGTGCTGCTGTATGTATATCAACAAACTGAATAGGCCAAAATCTCTCCACAGCAATATCAAAGACTCATTACTAGCAATTGCAAACACTTGATGGCTGTTGTTGGCACCAAATAAGGCAAAGCCACTAATTAGGTTTTAGGGGCAAATTACTTTTTCACACAGGTTGGTTTGAATAGCTTTTTACACTTAATACATGAAATCATTATTTAAAACTTCATTTTGTATTTTTTTTTGGTAAAAACAATATGTGTTTTTCTAGGTCTTATGGTAAAATTTGCTTGATGATCTGAGACAAAACTGAACTGTGACAAAAAAATCAAAACTATTCTTTTTTTATGCCACGGTAGATGATGGCTTAATAAATTGTCCCCTTTCCTGATTCACAAGAAGTAAAAACAAGACACTGGTTGAAGTAAATAAAAGATAATTACAAAATATTCCATGTTGCTGGAATAATATATAACCTAACTGAGATCATGAAAACATTCATCTTAATTGCCCATCAGTGAATTCTGTCATTTTCATTTAAACAATAAAAAAGGGTTTTGTTTTTGTTGTGAAAGTAGAAATTCTTGCAGTTGTTGCTCTACTTTTAGGGTATCCACTTGTCTTAAAAATGACTTTCTAGACTACCTATGGTGTGCCCTAACCCTGCTCTTCAAAAAGAACACTCTAATTTGCAGAGTTATTTTATTTAGGATGGGCTCATTAAACTCTGTTTATTATGCACTGTCTGTTGAAATGTTGTATGATGCTAAAATGTACAGGTTAAACCTTAAAAAAACTAGAACCAGAATTTGATCACCTTTTCTTCTTTTTATATGACATCATTATAGCAGGGGAGCTTTGCATATTAGATGGATTTACAACTTTATATTACTCCTGCTTTCCCCCCAAAAAAGTGGACACGATCAAACAAAACACTGTCAGATAGCTCTATGCTGTATTTTTAAACCTAAATGACTGGTATTATCTTTACTAAGGCCACAGACTGTAGAACTGGCTTGAAATCAGCATTAGAAAACAGGACAGGAACTAATGTTAGCAATCTTCAGAAATAAGCCTACAAAAAAATTGAAAAATATATCGTTTAAAGTATTTTTCACTACTTACCACAAGCACCTCCTTATTGCCTCTGTAGACCGTATGGTCATTGACCATGCTAACAATAGCAACACCCAAGTTGCATCGAATACCAAAGGAGATGCAGAAGCCCAGACCACACAGGATGGCAATAATGTAACGCCTGGGGAGGCCGAAGCAGGTACAGTCCACCACAGGCAGTTCCTTCTCCTCTACCAGCTCAGGGCGGCCTTCAGCTGATAACTCAATAGTTTCTCCATTGGCCTGTCGTTTCTCAATGAGCCTAATGCAGGCAGACAATAAAAAAATTAAAAAAGGGAAGTGAGTCAAGTATAGTGCCTTTTTAACAGTGTGGAACACCTAAAACATGTTTGTTCTCCTTCTTTGAGTTTCTATTCTGTTATTCTTTTGTCTCTGTTTCAGATTTAAGTCTATTTTTTGGATTTTGTTGCTGTAATGATTAATACAAGTTGTACTTTATTTTTACCACAGACATTCTTGGTCTAAGGCACTCTAGCAAAAGAGAATAGTAATCTAAGTGAGTGTTTTATTCTGGTTAAAAGGGGATTAAATAGAAAAAAATGTTTGAAGTCAGATATTTAAACAAACAAAAAAAAACATTTTACGACAGTGCCTGAAGATGATCAGTATTGTGAATTGGCACTATTTAGATAAACTGAATTGAATTTTGACGTCATTGCTCATTCTCTTAGATCTTCCTCCTCATCCATATGTAACAAATGTACAAATTTGAATTTTGTTGTGTCATTTAAATTCTGTTTTTCTAGTCTGGCATGCACCAGTGAGACTAACCCACCTAAACTTCAAAATTTTACAAAAAAAAAAGAAAAAGAAAAAGCATAGATCAGGCTTTTCCTGGACATCAGTGGTTCTTACTGTGTCTCACTGAAGTCCCAAAACCATAGAAGTTGCTTTGTAAACCTAATAGATGGCAGTGACTTTGTTTTTCATTTGTTCTTGGATTTCTTTAAATCGAGGGATGATGTGTTGCTTTTTGAGATCTTTTAGCCTACTTCGTGTTGTGTGCAGGTTGTGTTTCAGTAATTTCTTGATTCTTCTGGTCTGGCAACAATCAGATCTGTGTGTGGAAGTCAAACTGAAATTAGACTTCCAAAAAAAATGATGATGTTAATCACAATTACTAATGGTGCTGATAAGCTTTTTGCATAGGTTCAAGTTGGATTTGGACAAAGTGTGACAAAAAAGCAAAGACATAAGAAATTAAATGTCTCTGACAATCCTGATGGTTGATGTTTTCACAGACTGAACTTGGTGGGAGTGCATAGTTTTGATGCATTTAATGGACAAGAAAACAACCTGATTTTTCTGTATCTGACCTGCTGATCAAGAAGAAAAAAGGTTGTTCTGGCCAATTGAGTGGTGCATCTCTAGTAAAATTGTCTATGGGGATCATTTGACTGCAAATCCTCAACTCAAAAATAATTTTTATGTTATGAAATATGATGTTGTTAAGGAAACATCTGTACAAAGGCATAGGTTATAAAAGTTATTCGATATTTTAATTTATGAAATTTCATATAAACAGATTTTAATCTGTTTTCTTCTGAATGTGGTGTCTTTGTGTCAGGAAAATAAATACATTTAGCTTTTCTTGAAATAAAAATCCAAAACTCTTACTGGTATGTATTGTTGTTTAAATATATATGACTATTTTTTATCAAATGGCATGTTCTTGAGTCACGTTTTTCCACAGGAGTCAAACAGAGAAGTCAGAGGAGTGGCCATCTGTGTATAACAACCTCGTTTGAGATCTCCCCCCACTAACATACAAGCGTAAAGCAAGCAGACCTCTGATCTACCTGAAATCAGACACAGCTTCCTCTGTGTTTTCTATTTTATTGTGAGAGTAGTTTTTTTTTTTTAATCATGTTTCACTTCACATGCACTCACATGTCAGACCTCCACTTTGCATTGTGCTAATCCAGTTAGTCACTGAGCTGGAGAATCATTCAGTCCAACAGATATGATAACCAGAAGGACTGGAGCAGAAGTGAAGGGCCTGCTTGTGTTTTTTGAAAAAAGAAATCATAGTGCCTTGACTGCAATAACAAAACTTCTTCAACCTGCTGAAACTCCAGGAAACTTCTACACAAACTCCAAAAGAGGGAAAGACTGACTCTGGTGCTGGTTAATTATTAATATGTTTTTGAGTTGTATAAATATTTTACTCCATGTTTTTTTTACACCATAATCTGCCACAATCCATCTATCTTGTGGCTTGTGGTTCTTTGAATGTACAATTGGTTTCATCCAAAATGTGTTTATATTTCTTATGCTTGCAGATTCCCCTCCACCCCCCACTTCTCTCTTTTCATACAGCGGACTCTGTAATCTCTTTGCCAATCCATGCAAATCAGTAAATATGTGCAGAACACTTTTAGAAAATCAAGGAGAACAGATAAAGACAGCCCACTCCAATAAAATGATAAATGCAACTAAAAATCTCTGATTGTATTTGTTATAAAGAATGGAGAATGTAAAAAAAAATACTTTGCAAAGCAACGTGTTTTTTGAATCTAGAAAAGATTAGTGAGGCTGTAGCCTCTCTCTCTCCCTATCCCTCTCTTAATCTGCCACCACATTCAGATTAGGATTACAAAAATGATTTACTTCCGGAAATGAATATGGAGAGACGGGCAGCCAGTGGACATGCTTCAGCATGTTCTACCTTTGACACAACAAATATTTGAGGTGATGCTGACATGTGATTTATCTGTTTTTGACATTCTGTAAAGAAAAATATTTTAAAACCTTTTAATCTCTTATTGGAGATATTTATTGTAATAAACATGAGAAGTTGAGTAAATTTGCCAGAGTTTGCTTGTCTGACAGTGGAAAATCAAGTGGCAATTTGATGTCTGTAGCTATGATGACAGGAGCTAAAGCAGGTAGATGCATGCGAGTCACAGTACAATAAAAAACAAATACAACCAGCATTGCTATTTTTATGTCAAAATGCCTGTCTCCAGACTCAAATTCTTGGTCATTTTTACTTATTTTTAAAGTTTAAATACAGATAGTTCAACATGAAATTATGGAAGATACTTCTAGATTGATCAAGCTTAAAATACGGAGCCTGTAAAAAAACACACAGAGGCAGGAAGGAAAGAAGGATGGATGGATGAAGAAAGGCTTGATGGATAAAGGAGGGGTCGAAAGATGATGGAAGGGTGGGCATGTAAAGGAAGTATGGATGGATGGATGGATGGATGGACTTTTAGACAATGGGATAAGGGAATAAAACCTGGAAATGCAAATATTTTTTACTCTATTTTAATTTTCCTATGCATTCAGATCTAGGAAATACTTATCTCAAATTCCTCATTTTCAAACGTTTGGACATAGTTTGTATTATTTAAACCCCTCCAAACTGAGGTCACTGGTAAGTTGTTTACATATTTTAGTTTGAGCCAGTTGGTTGCTCTCACACCGCTGTCCTCTGTGTGCTAAACAAATGTGCTGACTCGCCCCCCCCCCCCCCCCCCGAGTGGAGCCCAAGCTGAATTTTACTTCAGAGTTAGTGGAAGCTGCAGGAGGATCCTCATTAAACATCAGAAACAGATTGCATCTTGACATCCACGCATATGCTGCTAACTAACAAGGGCAACCCACAGGAAAAATAGTTATTAATTACAGGTCTCCCACCAAAAAGCCACTCTTACTCTGCCCTGTGAGCATTTAAGAGTTCCAACATAGCAAAGCAGATCAGGGCCCTTTCTGCACCTGTGCAGGTTTATGAAAATGAAAGGTCAGAAACACTGGAAAGCACGTCATATTGTCGTTATTTGAAGCTCACTTTTACAATGGAGTTGGAAGCTCCATCAGCTGAACTTCCACTCAGCTTCTCCCATCAGCGTAGCGTAACAAGAACCTGACTCGTCTCAGCTGGCAACAATTAATGAGCAGGAGAGCATAAGCAGGCAGAAGCCCCGTGACCTCAGGCTCTCTGAACTATCATAATTAGAGCAAGAATGGGCTCAGAGAAGAGTCACATCTCCAAATGATCTGACGATGAACCACAGGAATCAGAACTGAGCCTATCTGGACCAAGAAATATGTCAAGATGTATTTAGACTAATTTAATCATTAAATTTTAAGATCACAAACTTTATTTCTTATTAAAAAGTCTTAAATCCAACAATGTAATGTGTCTCAGGTCCCTTTACTCTAAAACCACTAAATGAAATCCAGTGGAACCAACTGTCTTCAGAAATCATTAAACAGAGTCCACAAGTGGTGTGCAATTGAAATTAGTATAAATGCTTCTGTTCTCTGAGGACAGAACAGAGGTTTGAGAATATGAACATCAGCAAACCAGACAGATGTAATCTGGCCTTTTTGGATAAGTAGCAAGTTGGACGTCACTGTTGAAAGTGAGCCATTGAAAGTCCTGAAGGTGAGGAACTTTAGGACATCAAAGCTGCTGGATCCTGTTAGACTCTCACATAAATACACTTTAATGCTTCAGGTATCCAGACTTCAAGGCTTTTTACATTCTTTAAAAAAGACCTAGTTGAAAATAAGGGTGACTCAAAAAACAATGTTTGCAGTTCTAAAGTCAGTCTAAAGCTGGTAGAGACATGACCCCCGGAAAACTTGCAGCTGTAATAAAAGATGATTCCACATGGTATCGACCCTAGGGAGCTGAGAGCAATTGCAGGCCACACTTTTGAGTTTTTTATTTGTACAAAAAAAAAAAATAAATAACAAAAACAAGGACAACCGTAAATCCTTCACTTTCCACTTTACAATGTTGCACTACTTTGTGTAGGTCAATTACAAAAAACTCCAGTAAAATACAGTGAAGTGGGGGAATGATTACTTTTGCAAGCCATTGTTCCCACTTATTTGATGATTTCAAACTGCTAGGAGCACAGAGATAATGTGAGAATTTTACCATTAACCACTAAATATTAAGTCACAATATTAATTGTACCAGATTTACCAGTAGCTTAGTGCTGTGTGTAGAGCTGAACTTAGTGATTGAAACTTTATTTTAGGAGTTTGCAATAATTTTGTAACAGTGATTAGTCATGACTGCCCAGTAACCTAGGTCTTGTCTTTGAGCATCAAATTCACCAATTCACTGTGTGTTCTGAATAATCCTCTCTTATCAGGATGACAGAGATAGAGTGAAAGCCAGTGAGGGTGGGGGGGCTGAAAATATTATATAATGGCACATGCTCTGGTCAGCTTCTTTTCACATTTGTGTTAGGAAATTGATCCCTTTTCATTTCCTGATTTCAACATTTTGAAAATTTGTGCCAAATATAATATAAAGGAATGTGTTTTGCTAGTTATCCTGAAAGTGGTGTTTCACCCCCTTCCTTTGTGAGCTGCTCACTCTCCCTGAAGTGAACAGATTGGGTCTCAGTGGGACTGTGTCATCCAGGGAGACACCCTCCTCCCCATCCTGTCACAGCACTTTCCCCCCCACTCTCCACACACACACACATTCAAACACACCTAGAGTGTTTGAGTAGCCACATGTGTGACCTTCATACACTTATTATTTTTAAGGTAACTTAAAAAACGATCAATTGTTGATGTGGTGCTGTGGTTAAAACACAAGTAGAGCTGTGCAAAGAACAATATAGTGGAGCTGGACTGACTTCATGCATGCATAACAACACTGCAGCCAAAAAAAAGAAACATGCTGGGTGGATGCAGCTGACTCTCCAAACTGCTCATCTATGTTGCATGCGTCATTTTCAAAAACCTTTTTACTTAAAGACTTTTACATACATCATTACATGCAAGATTGATCCAGTTAACTGTGCCAAAATGACTAAGAGTAGTCACATGCACTATCTCAAAAAGCAAACAAACAAACAAACAAAAAAAAAAACTGTTGCTGATGTCCAAACAGGAGTAAATGAAATGATTTAGACAGTTCACTTTGCCCTTGTTTGAATATTTCATCCCTCCCACTTCTACAATGAAAAATGAAAGGTAGTAACAGACAAATGCACTGTGCTCCAAGTCAAGTGGATTAAATATGGATTACCTGTTATTTTCTGTATTGCCTGGTATGTAGTGAACCATAAACTCTCAAGTAATCCTACAGATGGATTTAGCTGCCATTTTAAAGGTTTCTTTAAGAACCCTTTTTTTTCTGAAAATACACTGTTTCAGCCCAATTTTCATTAGCTAACCATGGTTCTACATTATTATATTTTTTGGGTATTCTCCCTGGCACAAGGCAAGTAGATCATTTTATTCTGGGTTTAGCTACTGCGGAAACATGGAATGCACTTGACCTTATACTGCTGAAGTTTGTGCTTACCTTGTGCAGTTTAATATAGAAACAGGAGATGCATTCTGAGGGAGAAAATGTTTAAATAATAGATGGACTTCTGGCTGCTTTCATCGGGGGGGATCACGGTTTTGTCTGTGCAGAGGAGAGATTGAATCCAACTCGTAGCACACAGCAGCAACGCTTGTGTTTGAACGTGTTTTGTTGCTTTATATGCCCGCAGATTCCTAATTTTAAAGGGAAACATTGAATCTGTTTAAACTCTTGTAGTTTAATGACACTAAAAGTCACAAAAAAACCTTCACTGAGAAGTAGATCTTTAAAATTGTTAAACCGGGTAACTCTCAGCAACCTGAAGAGTTGCCTCGGCTGGTTGTTCAATGGGTGCGTGATGAGGAGGAGGAGCAGGAGCAGGAGACAGCGGTAGGAGGAAGTGACATAGAGCCAGGATGGAGTGAGTGGGAGGGGAGAGTTCAGGGATTTGCATGGCTCGACAGCTGGACTGAAAAACAGGCTATTTCAGGACGGGATTTGTACGTTTGGTTGCTACCTCAAATCCTGAGAGAGCGGAAGCTTAAAGCGGTGGTTATTGCACGAGGTTCTATCAGTGTCTTTAATCTCTCTTTTTTTCCCCTGAAATATTGTCATCAAACCAGTTCCTGACGCAACATTTGAATTGATATGAAATGCCTAAACATATCACTTCTCTTACTTTCTGCAAATAGAGATACAGATTCATAATATATGCATTCTGATTTAAATTTTAAAGTTTAATAGTTAAAAATGCATAAAGGTCTGTTTCTTAATAAACTGAGGAGACACCTGAATGCATCAATTAGAGGATGCAAATGAGGTCTTGTATTTTACATCACCTTAGAAGAAATATTTTCATTTACAGGCAGCTTGCATTTCTTTATCGGTTGGAACAGTAACACTATTTTAGCATTAAAATGGCAAAAAGATAAACTGAGAAATATCCATCATAACATCCCGAAGACTGCATGTTTTGTAGAGGCAAATGCCAACAACTTTTTTATTACTGGCACTTTTTTTCTATGTCATAAATTAACTCTCTGACAGCCTCCAGAACGCAATCTCCAAGGTAAGTTATCTATATAAATGAATGTACATTCACATTGTACAGTCATGGTAATAAAAAAAAAATCGTGCATCACCTTTAAATTTTAAGGTTTTGTATTTGTTTTTATTTTTTTACATAACTTAAATTTTTAGGGTGTACCTCAGTCTTTTTTTGTTTTCCTGTCTCTCTTTCTCGTTTTACAAACCTTTTCATTTTGAAATAACATCCAAAAAAATGACATGTTTTTGTTTTTGTTAAGGTTCCAAAAATGATGAATTTTTAAAAATGTGATAAAAGACAGAAATCTGGGCACAGTATTCTAAAAATACATTATAAACGAAACAGAAGCATAGATAGATAGATAGATAGATAGATAGATAGATAGATAGATAGATAGATAGATAGATAGACAGATAGATAGATAGATAGATAGATAGATAGATAGATAGATAGATAGTAGCCAGGCCAATAGAAAACGAAAGTATTATGTAACCAGACTTTCTTCTGGTTTGAATCACCACTTTGAGGGCCACATCTCATAAGAACAAATGTGCATTTGTGTAAAACTACGCAAATGTAAAAAAGGAAAGAAAAGGGAAAAACACCAAAAACAACGGTTTAGTGTTTCTCTCCATCAGGTGACCCATTTCTATTCACTTCTGTCAATCATTGCACTCCACAAAGCGGCGCACAAAACTACACTTTTGTGACGTAAATAACCCTTGCAAAACTGCTTTTCCCCTTTGTTATATGTAATAAACTTTCTAATCTGTAAAATAAAATAAAATAATCAAACACAGAGCACGGCGCTTGATGCTGCGTCCAACAGGAAACATGCGTAAAAACGCTGGCACAAGTCAGAGTATCAGCCTGAAAATATTTAAAAAGGATGTAGATTGCATACCTGTGAATTTTCCCCAAGGTTTTACCCGCCACCGCCTTGAACCTGTCCGGTCGGATCTCCATCCTTGCAGCTCCTTGACCCGGCCGGTGTGTTGATGTCCTGCGCGCCCTGCTATCCCGCCTGAACGCGCGCTATTCTCCTCTTTCGCACAGTCTATCACTCCCCCTCTCTCATCCCTCCCCAACCATTCCAACACTACTGATGGACTGCGACAGGTGGAAGCCTTTGGGTTTCCTTGTGCATCCATACAACATTTGAGAAATCTGTCAATGTGCTAGATTGGACCGTGCAAAGACATAGGATTTAAAATATTAATGTCCAAACTTTCGTCATCACTGCTCACAGAGTGCTGAGGGCTAAAAAAAACCAGACAAGATGTGTTTTTTTTTTCTTTTTCTGACAATTTCATGTGTTCACAAAACTGTGAATAAGGTGTTTTTTTTGTAGTTTGGAATAATTTGCAAATATGACGAATTAAGTCAAGCAAATGATTTCCATATAAAGTGTAAAATCTGTAGTTCTCAGAATTTAATATAAACTACAACGAAAAATCAAAACAAACAGAGACAAAAGGAAAAGCCACTATGTTATGATCAAGTGGTATTTGCCTATTTAAACATAAATGTTTTAAGCAGTGATTTAAAATGTTTGCTGGTCTGGAGATCTTATTTGTATGGCACAGATTAAACTCCACTTATCATCTGTTTCTTTGAGCCTGGATCTAGAAATGTCCAAAATACTTGGTATCTATACCTCAGGACTCAATAAGAAGTATTAGGCTTCCAAAGGTTTAGGCAGCTAGGTTGTGCTATCTTATAAAACAAGCAAATTAAACTGAATCAAAAAATACACCACTCACAAAAGTGTGTATTCCATAAATTTAACCCAAAAGTCAGGTATCCCTAACTTTTTGTGAGTGGTGTAGACTGGAAGTCTTTGTGGGGAGGCTAAGACAGATGTAACAGAATAGTTTCTTTCACTGAATGAAAAGGGCAGCTGCATTTTGAACAGCCTGCAAACACACAAGCAAAGATTATGACCAGCATATAAAGGATTCCTGTAGAATAAATAAAAGCATAGATTACAGTCTCAAATCCATGCAAAGGAATGTAGATGCTGACCTCTCAAAGAAGCCTTAGCTTGAACCCAAATCATAGACCCGCACTCAGAGGCTTGCACAGTAGACACTAGGCATGATGGGTGCATCACTTCATGAGCTTCTGTTTCTCTTTCCTTCACTCTGGCATAGGATAAATCTGGACTCACCAGTCCCTATAACTTTCTTTCATCACTTCAGAGCTCAGTCTTTATGCTCTGTAGCAAATTAAAACCTTTTTTCCAGATTAGCCTCACTAGTGTTTTTATTTAAAATGTTTTTATTCAAAATCCCTTGAGTTCCCTTCACACTGTAGGTGCAGACACGCTCTTACTTTCATTACTGAACATAGCTGAGATCTGCTGGGTTTTTCTTGTTGAACAAAGTAATTGTCTTTCACGATCATTTAAGATCATTTAAGATTTTCACAATTCCTCCACAAAGATGATGATTCCCCACTCCTTAGATGTATTCCTTGCTAAATTCATACCAATAATTTGACCCCTCTGAAACTGTTTAACATCTTTTTCATGACCATGGGATATTTCATCCAACACGGTTGTTTAAATGAGAAGCTACTCATTACATCTGTTAAGGTTTATTTAATATTGCATGTTGAAGATAAGATGAACAAGAAGGACTTTTAAGCATGTGAATAGCAAAAATCTGGGTCAGATTGATGAATCTGGTTTAGTTTTGTTGCCATCTTGTGCACAACACTGCACAAGTGTAAACTTGCAGTGTGGTCTTCTCAGGTAAAATCAAAGATAAAATAAATGACTGTCTTACTGTCACATTATTTTTATTTCAAAACCAAACCAATTCAGAAAAGATGCTCTTAAACCATCCTGCTCTCACAGAAAAACACAAAATAGGGATGAAATAAGAAACTTACTGTTGGTGCTCATATACACTGGTTATTTTTTCAAAGAAATATATCTCATCAGTACAATCCCTTGTAAAAAAGATGAAATTACAAGTTTATTAATGTTACTTTAATTTTCAGAACAACACAAGCAAAAAACTATAGAATCACTCAGTTATGAAGAAAAATGATGGAGTTCCACTGCAATTTGTACTTCTAAAACAAATACATAAACATATCTAATTATGCAAACGAGTCTGTAGATAAAAGAGGGTGAAACAATCGAAAGGAAGATCGAAGATGTTTTTTTTTTTTGTTTCTATAAACTGGTGTGACAAACAATTTAGGAAGGCTGGGTAAGGGAAACATACAGGTTGACCAAGGCAAAAAACAAAACAAAACAAAACAAAACAAAACAAAAAACCCCAAATCAAATCTCCAAGCAACATGCCTTGAAAACAGAAAACCCACCATAAGAAATAAAAGACAGATAGGTTCAAACATGGAAGAAGAAAACAAGGTTCCAGTGGATTAAAGAGAAGCTGTGGATAACTGGATGAAAGTGATGATCAGAGATTAATCATAAATCTTATTTTGTAACATCCCAATGAAATACATAAAGACAATTACATGAAAAAAATAAAACAAGCACATTGTTAGTAGTCTGCAACTCAGGTAGAGGAGCAGGGCAGATTTGAGTATTTTCCTCTGCAGTCAGGACCAGCTGGGCACCAAAATTTTAGACAGCCTTCTTATTGCATCAGTACAAAGTTGGACTATCTAAGTATGTTGATGATAACATCATTTTTCAAGATGATGTTGTATCTGTCTGTTGTGCTAAGAGCTTTAAAACCATTCTTCAGTAAAGTATATCAACTTAATAAAGCCAACAAAAAGTCCAGGTCTCACTTCAACAGAAAATGTTTGATGGATACTGAACAAAGCTTCTGGGCTCCATTCTGCACAGCTGATATGTCAGTTACCAGACAAAAATGTTGGACCTAGGTATGGACAGGTTACTGCCTACAAAGGATACTGAAGTTTTACAAAGTTCCTACAATTTAAAGTCCTTTCTAATTAGATGCCAGAGATAGTGCTGGAATGTTTCCACTGGGTGTTTGGAGCTAGAGTAGGGTAGCTGCTGCACATTACTGATCAGATGGCTTAAAGAAGACCAAAACTATTCTTTCTAGCTTACAGGAAAGATAAATTCAGCTGTCTGGAAATATCTATAACCCAGAAAAAAAGTAGTTGTTAGGACTGTTGCTTTACAGCAAGAAGGTCCAAGTTGAATCCTAGCTGCATGGAGTTTGTATGTTCTCCTTGTGCATGCATGGGTTCTCTCCAAGTACTCCTACTTCATCCCACCCTGCCTTTCACCCACTGGAGATGCATGGATAAACTGGTTTAGAGAATGGATGGATGTCTTATAACCACAGTCTGCAAGCTATGAACTGCATGTCTGTTAAGCTACCAACTGCAGAATGGGTATTGGAGCAGACAGCCTAACTAATTAAACAACTAATATTAGCTTTATGTATTTCCAATGTTACTCTTAAAAACACCAAAATGGTAAAAGGTAGGATGAGCAGGTATAGTTGAACACAACTGCTAAATGTAGTAAGTCTATGTATTTTGATGAAAATATTAAATACATATTACATATAAAGCATTCCAAATATTAATACAACTGTATTAGTCAAAATTATTTAGAATATTTTAAATGAATAACAATAATAATATTTTTATTATTTTAGCAGTAGTAGGAGTAATTCTTGCCTTCCTGTTTTAAATAAAAGCAAAAGGATCTTGTTGTTATTTTTAAATAACATCTTTATGAAAATACTTTGATACCATAAAGCCTCGGTATTTTCAGTCAAGGTAATAAGGCCTTGTAAGAGACAAAAAGAGATTGATATAAAATATTGTTTCACATTAGTGAAGTCAATGTTTTAAGTTGTTAGAAAAGTCAAAATAGATGCAACAAAATACAAAGTTCTTATTCTGACATTTATTGATTTAAATTAATTTCTTTCCTCATCACTGAATAATTCTATATTGTTCCCTCTGTTCTTCCTTTACTTAATTAAGAACGTCACTTTTTAGGTATGTTACACAAAATCAGAATTCTAACCTGTCAAATAAAATAGTTTTGTTTCATATCTGTGACCCTCTCTTAACCACAAAGTAAAATAACTTTCTGTAGTTATTCTGGATCTTTCGAAATGGGTTTCACGTGTGGTTTGTTTGCTGCACAACATTTTCGGTGTGGAATGCCCCGGTGACAGGACTCAGCAGTCACAAATACATAAATAGGACAGTGTAATGTAGAGTCAAGCAGCCTGCTGTGTGAAACAGCAGGAGACAGGAACCTTCCTAAAGCAAATGGTGAGTAAAACCCAAAAAATTGGAGTAAAATTTGCTCTGTGGCTGGGATGGAGCCTGATATGTTGTCCTATTAAGACATTAGAATGTGCAGCTCCATCCTTTCAACCACAAAAATGGTGACATCCCTGTCCAGTCTCACACAGGTTCACACACACACATTAACACCACTGCCATACACAAACACATCACAGTTTCACAAAGTAGAATTTTTTTTCTTGCAAATTAAAGCCTTATTTATCTAAAAACATACTCCTCATAACCTATGGGTGGCTTGATTCACCACCGGCTGCTCAGTTATGACTCCCACATGAAATTAAGGTGGTCAAAAGTAGTTGCATTTTGCTCTTCAGTTAGCTTATGCATGGTTCAAAAGTGGAGGTAGGGAACCAAATGGAGGAGTTGGATTTAAGATAAATACTTTAAAATGATTTTGTCTTATTAACACTAGTGTTTGAATATAAAGATATAAAACAGAGATAACTGTTCTGATGAAAAAAAATACTGTAACTGACTGTTTTCACTTTAGTTTGTGCTGTACACCCCCTCGTCTTGTTTTTTCTCATTCTAAGTCCAAAATTTCATAGGCCCGAAATCACCCTCAGACTCCTGTGTCTTGCTCCTCTTCTTCCTCTTCCTCCTCCTGCTGGGGCAGGAGTTGGTACTGCTCGTTGCCCACCGGCAGGAAGGAAGTCCTAGGACGAATCCCGTCTTCCTCACAGGGAGCCGGATGAGAGTTGGAATCCAGCTGATCGGTGGAGTTGCACTTGGTATACAGCTCACGATGCACCTCCGGGCCGGGGCCCTCCTGGGGAGGAACGTCGAGGGCAGAGCGGTTTTTCAGTATGGAATGGATGTAGCCAATGGGTACAGGAAGGCTGGCGAACACTATGAGCATGACGATCATAGCCAAGGCCCAGCCTGGGTACTCAAGTGTCATCTCAGAAGCCTGAAAAGACAAACAGGAGACAAGAAAGTGAAGAAAAGGACACTGGAGCTAAATATCAACCTAAAGAAGCTTGTAATGTGCTACTTTTATTGAACACTGCATTTTAATCTTTTACAAATGCATCTGAATAAATCAAAAACAGAAAAGTTGATTTATTAGCAATTCAAAAAGTAAAATTCCCCTGTCTTATACATTTGTTATTCAAAGAACATTAGATTTCAAGTGTTTATTCCTGTTATTTCTCATGATTATGACTTGAAACTAATGCAAACCCATCATTCAGTTTCTAATAAAATCAGATAAAAACAGACTTTTAAAACAGAAAATTTATGTTATTGCCTACACAAGAATGGGGAAGACAAATGAGTTGACAGTTGTTGAGCGGAAAGTTACTGACAACCTCCAAAAGGAGGGTAAGTCACAAAAATAAACCTCTAAGGAAGCTGGCTATTCACAGAGGGCTGTATTCAATAATATCTTTGGAAAGTTGAGTAGAAGGAAAAAATGTGGAAGATTTAGGATAGATTCAACAATGCAAACAAGCTTTAAAGGCCGCTATTAAAGCAACCTGGGCTTCCATTACACCTCAGCAGTGGCATAGGTTGATTCCCTTCATGCCACCTTGCATTAGTACAGTAATAGATGCAATAGGAGGCCCAACCAAGTATTGCCTGAAAAAACTGTACAGTAATTAGACTTACTTTTTAGCAGATCAACTTTTCTGTTTATTAGTCTTCTGTTCTTGTTTTCTGAGAAACTGAAACTAGAGTTCATATTAGAAATATAACAGAAATAAAACCCATCAGCTATATTGTTATGTGTGTACTTAATCTAGATAATATATAGGTTTGCTAAAAACAGAAATTAACTTTTAATATTAATAAATATATATGCAGTTAAAGTAGCTAAAACACATTTTCCATAAAGAGAGGAGACAAATGGTCTGATCATCAGTTCCCAGGTCTAAATCTGACTGAGCTGGGTTTCACTTTTACATAGGCCAGGTCAAAGGTTATGACCCCACCATGAGCTAAGGTCAAAGGTGCATGCAGAGAAAGCTTTCAATAACGTCACTTTAGTACTGATACATTTCTCAATTTGTTACATTTTGAACAGAACATGACTGACATTATGGGTTGCAATTGTTAAAACATAAAATATTATTATTATTATTATTATTATTATTATTATTATTTTAGCTTTAAATATCTTCTAATATTTCTGATTGCCTTACTGCTGTTTGATTCCAGGCGGTGTACGTGGGTCCCTTGAAAATCATTCGCAATAAACTAGCAGCAAGTAGACCAACCATTGCCAGCAGACACACATATTTCCAAAGATATTTGTACACCACTGGAGGGCGCCACTTGAGCATGAGTTCAATATCATCCAGGAAACTGTAGAGGTGGGAAATATTTCACAAAGGTGGCATTTTTGTTCAAATACAACATGATAATCATGAAAAAAATTAGACAAAGATTTTGTACAAAATATCAAATACTGTGTCTTACCGATCTGTGCCATAAACCCACGCCATACTAATTGTTTCAAAAATCACAACAATGACTAGTGGTAGGGTTGCAGAGTAGTCATCAAACATCGTCACAAAATAATTGCCAGATCGCTGCGTGAACAATAATCCGATTATGAACCCCAAGGCACAGCTGAACACTGAAAAACAGATAGGGACACAGTAAGATGTATATAATTAAACTAGTACTGAACAAAACAAAATATTTGATACAGTAGTCATTCCTCATTTATATTGTTTAATTTGGTGTTAATTTATGTTTCTGGTAATTACCTAAAGTTTTATATGTACTGTCGTTTAAAATACTGCCACATGTCCAATAGAAGTATTAAACTCCTTCAACCGTTTTAGATTTTGTCAAATTACAACCATAAACCTCAACGTATTTTATTAGGATTTGATTTAAAAGACCAACACAAAGTGCAAAATTGTAAAGTGGTAAGAAAATGATATATGGGTTTCAAAACTTTCTCCATATAAAAATCTGAAAAGTGTGGTGTGCATCTGTTTTCAACCTCCTTTACTCTCATATGCCCAAAAAATAACCCATTCAGATAACAGCCTTAAGAATGGTAGGACAATACAGTCCACTTTGGTGTAATTTCTTCTCAGCATAAACACACCTGTCTGTTATGGCCTTAGAGGTTTATTAGAGAACATCAGTGAACAAAGGGCATCTTAAAGACAAAGGAACCCAGCAGACAGGTCAGGGACAAAGTTGTGGAGAGGTTTAAAGAACGGTTAGGATATAAAAACAATATAACAAAATATGATAGAGCACTGTTCGAATACAAACCAACCAAAACATGGCTGTCCACCTCAAATAACAAGCCAGAAAAGAGGAACATCAGTCTGACAGCTCAGGTGAACTGGACAACTTCGTATTTTTTTTTTTGTGCATTTCACAAGTTTGGCTTTTATGTAAGAAAACATAAAAAATAGCCATAAGAAGTCCAGTTTACCATTTGTGAAATAATATGTAGGAAACACAGCAAGCAGGTGGAAAATTATCTTCTCGTTCTAAAAGATCAAAATAAATTATTCTTGTCTCCAATCAAACTGCAGGACTGCAAGACTGGAAGACCAACATACAGTATTACTCTAAACACATCATAATCCATCATGAAACATAGTGGTGGCAGCATTACGCTGTAGGTGATGCTGGGGACATGGAAACTGGTCAGAGTTGGTAGGACCCTAAAAAGACAGCCTGTCAGAGGTGGAAGAAGAGCATTTAAATAACAGGAACAATGAAACAAGATGGGGATGTCACAGAAAAGTAACATACCCAGTAATTATTTAGCTGAACACTTTGAATTTAACCCTACTGATTCCAGTATACATGCACTATTTAAAACAACAGACAAATGCTTTCACAGACCTGACACGACCTGATGTTCCACAACATGCACTTTGTTTCTTCCCATTTAGACCCATGTAAGACATGACTTTCACAGTGTGGCCGCAGCCAGAGCTACACTGAAATGACTGAGAACAAGAACAAGTCCAGACCTGAATCCAATAAAGAATATGACACAAGACTTGAAAATGTATGTTCACACTTACTCTCCATTCAAAAAAAAAAATAATTTTATTTCCACATCACAGTTATGAGCTACCATGTATAATTCCAATAAAATACATACAATTATGTGGTTGTAATGACATAACCTGAGGAAATGTTCAACTGGAACCTCATATAGATAGAGCACAGGATAATTAAAAACTGTCCATTCTAATGTATCCATGCTGACCATTTTAAAAATTGTTCAACATTTCACGAGCTAACAACAATCCCTGCAAGAATTCTGCTAAGGAACATACAGGCTCACTGTGTACAATTGAGTGTTTGAGGATGTGTTGTAGTACCTGTGAGGAGGGTCCGATGGCGCCCAAGGATTTTAAAGTTGTCCATGAGAGGCGTGAGGATTCCCTGCATGGTCCCGAACATGGTGCTCAGGCCCAGGTTAAGGAGCATCAGGAAAAACAGTGTGGACCAGAAGGGAGTGGCCGGGAAGAGGGCCATCACTTCAGTGAACGCTATGAATGCCAGGCCAGTCCCCTCAACGCCCTGCACAGACACAAAGAGGACACATTATACTGTATATTCCTCTTACAGCTTTTTGTTTGACTGTATAGATTGTTACACAACATAAACACTGGGAGATAACATGACCTTTTACACCTCCTTGGTTTCTATAATTTCTTTCCACTATAAAAGCATGTCCTATAATATTTGTGTTGGTAACACAAACCTCCTGCAAACAGCATGTTCTTATAGCTCCTATTTCTCATCTATGGCTGCAATAAAAAATGTTGCTATCTTTCATACTTCTTTGTACTGCCATACTTTACCTCACTCCACCCTAATCACTTTATGTGTTTCTGTTATTACATCTGATCTACATCCAGCCAAGACTGTAAAATTGTACGGAGCACTAACAGGAAAAGAGTGGTGAGAGTTGTGTTTATTTATCTATCAAGTATTTTATGGCTATTTTCATGTGAATTCTTTGCAAAATCAGACATATAAGACATTTAATATAAATTTAATAGCATTAATTGTTTCAAATGACAAAACTTCATCTAAGTGTGCCATGGCTCACTTTATGGTGCACTTTTATATCCAAATGTAGATTCGTTAATGATACAATGCTTTAAAAAAAGGCATTCATTATCATCACTTCCTACTTCTAAGTATGTTTCACAAAACTGGAAATGTTTTTGAGTTTTGACTGGATTCATTTTTCCTCTAATTTTTTATGTTATGTGTTTACATTTCTACAATAAGGTTTGATTCATAACATAACAGTTGAGAGTTACTAAGTTTGAGCCTGATTTTCTGTCTTTTTTAAAATGCATAATTACCTGTAGACCTTTTGACATAACAAAAAAGCAAGTAAAAAAGAAAGACAACAAAGTGTTAAAATATTCCCATCCAGTTTTTTTTCTTATTTTCTGATTGCATTGCCATGAGGTCAGATAATCACACACTGAAGTTCAACATCACCATCACTAATATGGACACGTTTTAAAGCAGTATCGTTACTATTTGTGAATGATATGCTGAGTTGAGTTTATTCAGTCTCAGTGTTACCTTGTTCATCTCCTCCTCCAAATTGCAATCAGTGAACTGAGGACCCAGCATGGAGCCATACTCATGGTACCACTGTCTGTATTCAGGTAAAGACACTGAACTCGGATCTGTAACGTTGAACGAAGGCCACCAGTACTGGCTGGATCCATTAGAAGACATAAGATTTAACACACCAAGATTTCTGGAAGAGGTTGAGATAAAACAAAAAACATCAGGAAGGACATTTTTATGGGAAAAATTAGAATAAAACACTACACCTTTTGATTTCAGCCACAAACACATAAGTATACATACTCAACAACGCAGTGTAGGGCAATGGTCTTGGCCCGGAAACCAAGCACCACAAAAACCACCAGTGAGGCCAGCACAGATGTCATAAAGTTGATACAAGAAACCATCAAGGCATCTCTGTGGCAGTTGTTGTGGATCGGATTGTAGGAAGAATATGCAATAACCGAGCCGTAGCCCAGACCCAGTGCGAAAAAACACCTGTGTTGCTGCCTGACGCCACACCTGTACATTGCCCCAAATTTCAAGCTGAAAATACAATAAAAGATCTTACTGAAAAAAAATGCCCCTTTAGCTTTTTAAATACCACTGGTTTCTGTTGGGATTTATTGAAATACAGTTTAGAACAAAACATATTTGGCTTGCTTACTTTGGGATAAAACATATATGTGATTCCATCTATGGCTCCATCCAATAACATCCCTCTGATGAGGAAAATGAAGAGCACCACATAAGGAAAAACTGAAGAAAAGTACATCACCTAAGATGAGAAGAAGCATAAAATAATTTATTTCCAAGAATATTATTTTCCTCTCAAAGAAGCAAAATTTAACCAGCTGATCATCAGTGTTAACAATGAAAATATGTCCCTCATAGTTTTACAGTCCTTTTAAAGACTTAGTGATGATATAGGCGTTGAGGTTGGTATTCTCTTACCCTTGCAGAGGACTTGATGCCTTTGATCATAGCCAGCGACACAATTGCCCAAGCAGCCAGTAAGCAGCCCGTCATGATAGGGTTAAACTCTCCAGATTCCTCAATGGAATTGGTGATGTTCAGCGCTTTCCTGAACCAGAAATATGGCGTTGGGGAGCTACTTGCACATTCCTTTACTGTTCATTGAAGACAGACGACAGTGTAGACCTTGGTCAGGTGCTTACACGACATATTTCATTAAATTTCCCTGTTATGGCAGTACCTGTTTCATTGGTGCCTGCTTCAATTGGGCACTGTTCCCACGGCAAAGGATACTGGAAGGAATTTCCCAAGTAGAAAAGACTCCATGCAATGATGACATTGTAGTAAAGAGCTACATAAAAACAAACCTAAGGAGAACAATGGCTTCAGTTATGACTATCTTACTGTGAACTTGAACATGATTTGTACTGTGTAGAAAAATCTTACATTTTCCTTCATGTTGAAGAAAGTGGTCTTAAAAGGTTTTTTCAGGATTTCTGAATGAAAGAATCATACTGAAATCTGTTTCTTTCAGATACTGCTGTTTCAGTAACTCAACATTCAGTATGTAATAAATTTCAAATCAATTATTTTTTTTAATGTGTTTAAGCGACTTAACTCTGCTGAATAAATCATTCAGGCACAATATAAGGGGTGAAGCAAATTACCACAGACACAATCCATCTAATCAAATCTATAAACGTATCCAAGAAAACAGTGTTTGCGTGTTTAAATAAATATTCCCAAGGAGGTCTTGTGTCTTTGGTGATTGTTTTTCACATTTTTTTTTCTTTTTTTTTTTGTTTATCAGCTTTAAATCATTATTCTACCCTGAGAATGCTTGTTTTTTATGATTGTCCTATTCCAACACTTTTTAACCATACATAACACAAACAGTATTACTGTGAGGCTCAAAGGCAGGGCAGGAAATAAGCAAAGCAGCCAAATGGTCAGAACTCCTCATTCCTGTTGTGTGCTCTGACTAGTTGTGATTCTATATACCCAAAGAGTTAGTCAGTGAGATATGCTTCTGTTTTTCTTACAATATAAATGTTTTTCATCTTCTATGCCTACTGTTAAAGAGAGTGTGTTGGCTACTGCAGCTTCCAGCCTGTCTCATGTGACCTGTTCTGTATGTTGACCTCTGATGTCCCCACACAGTTGTCTGCTGATGGGAAATTAGTAATTTAATTAATACCACATTTAACATTACATTTAACTCCAAGCAGGCAGCAAAACAATCTTTTGTTCTAATTTTCGCCATTGACAATTAACTGAAACTTGACTGAAATATGTTCAAACCCAATTATCAACAAGTCAGATCAAAAGAGAGAGTAAATGTGCATTAGCCAAGTGTCGAACTGCTACACATGTGAACGTTGTCAGCAGGATAAAAACAAATTTACTAGACTGTAGCTGTTCATGTCAAGCCAGATACTGAAAAATGGTATGCCTGATTTCACATTGTTAAAAGATTACAGTGAGCTCCCTATTATATAATTAGTTGTTTAAAGGAAATATTCACATATTGATTTGTAATCTCATTTGCTTTTATCTCTAAAAAGGTAACAGATTTAGTGGCACTTAACAAAAATGTACCTTATTTTTACTCTGAGCTCAAAACATAAAAACTTTTTATTCCTAGTTAAGCAATAAGTTAGGATAACCTACCCCCTAATATGCAGTGTTACTCCCTTTAGCTAAAAAAACTTTATTAAAAACTATCTTGGCATCATGTTTCTATCTCCAGTGGTTTTTGAATGAGAAACTGGGTTCACTGGACATTTTGCTGGTGAGATTCTGTCCTTGGTCGTAGAAAGTGAATGAGTATATGTTTCCAGAGTGGGAAGTGGGGGGTCATGTGTCTCTAATGGCAATTCTCCCTGGAGCCAGACACTCCTGGAGTAATGTTAGAAAAGGTCGACGGCATGAAAAAAGAAGCGGATAAGTGGGAAAGTTTTACACCATGTGTTTACAAGTCTATGAACTGAAATAATGACTGGCTGTGGTGTTAAGATTAATGGTACAGAGAATAAATAGTTCATCTGAATACATCAACATTTCATATATATATTTATTGTTTAGATAGAACAGGCCTTTTTTAAATTGAGCCTTTTAGTTTTTTGATTTTCTGTTGGATCTTATTTAAAATATATTTTTTAAATTTATTGAAAGACCAACTCAAATAAAGTTGCTTAAAAAACACTAAAAAGATCATCGGTGTATCGCTGTGTTAAAAAATACAACTTCAACTCTATTCCATATATTTGTTAAGTAGGTGCAATGAAATATTTTTTTTTCAAAGAGGTACATAGCCCTAAGAAAGCCATTATATGTGACTTATATTTTAGTTGACTGAATTAACTAAGACGTTCTAAAATTTAGTAAAATAAAACCAAACCAAAAACAGCTGACTAAAAGCTATTAATAAAGACATTTTTAGTCAAAACACTATGACTTAAAATATACTAGAATGTGTTGCCAAAATAAACAGCCTTGTTGCCATCTACCAGTTTCCAACATCAGTAAGAGCGAAGTTGGCCCATTCTTCAGCTGTGACATGTTTGATGGTTTTTTGAATGGGCATCCCATATGAGGTCATACCACAGCATTTTGTTGAGATCAAGATCTTGGTTTTGATTTTCGTCCAGGACTTTCAATTTCTTAACTCTGAGTTAGTCCTTGATGGATTTACTGGAATGTTTTGGGTCATGGTCCTACTGCAGGATCCACTTCTGCTTCATTTTTTTTACAGATAGTCTCACATTTTCCTCAA
Source organism: Anableps anableps (assembly GCA_014839685.1). Classification (NCBI taxonomy): domain Eukaryota; kingdom Metazoa; phylum Chordata; class Actinopteri; order Cyprinodontiformes; family Anablepidae; genus Anableps; species Anableps anableps. The sequence continues at coordinate 12,653,465 of CM026083.1, forward strand.
GCATTGATCCACGACAGACCTCATTGTGGATTCTATGCTTGTGAGCTGACCAGGTCTTGCTGCAGCACAACCATGATACGCTCACCACCATGCTTCACAGCTGATATGAGGTTTTTTTCCCCAGAAGCCCTATATTGGTTTATATCAAACATGTTGATCTTTGTCTATGTTGTTCTAGGAAACTTCAGTCTGGCCTTCATGTCTTTGTTAGAGAACAAAAGGTTTCTCCTGAAAATCTCCCACAGAAGTTTAATTTGTGCAGTGTCTTTCTGGTGGTATAGGCATGAACATTCAAACTTAACTTAACTGCATTGCACAAACAGGATCATACTGAAATCTATCTGATTTCAACAAACAGCTAGATCTGCTTGTTTTGTAATGTGCCTTGAGACAACATGTTTTGTGAAGCACCTAATAAATAAACTGTATTGCAGTGAATCATGTGACCCTGATATTAGACAGCATTGTGATATTAGGACTTCGTATTGACATGTGGTTAATCTAAATGACTCTAAACAGCTACAGAGGGGAAAAAATCTCACAGTATGACCATGTTGAGTAAAAACACTATGGCTTCATGGTATTTACACAAAAATCTAAAACAAAAATGTATCATGTGATTACTTTTATCTGAAATGGAAAAGGAACATCTAGTCCAACTGGTCTTTAAATAGGATTGATTATTACAATAATACTAATGTTATCTGTTTAGATTTATTTTAGGCTATTTTTTTACGGTTACAGCAGAATTTTTTCAATTAGTTTTGAAACTTTTTAAATCCTTGGTATACCAGGGCCTACTTATTCAGGACATTCCTAACAAGAGAGTCTGGCACCTGGGAAACATGTAAAAGCATTTGGGTACTTTTGCACAGCATTGTTTCCAAATACCTATATACTAAGTTATAGAAAAAATAAGAAAATTAAATGGGAAACCTTAATGTCCTAGAGAAGCTATTAGAAATATATTCCTGTGTCAAGACACAGAGCAATGACTATTTACTGCATTGGCAATGAGATACAAAAGCAAATGAAAAGAACTGCTTTCTATAGAAATAATAATACTTTCTATTATAACATCATACATACTATTATGTATTCTCTTTGAGCTGTTAGGTTGCCTTGTCTTGTCTGCATAGAAAAGTGTTACACAACATACTGACAGTAAAGAGCTACAGCAAACTGCTCTGCTCTCAAGTTACAGCATGAAATGAAATCACCGCCATCTCTAAGTATACACACACTGCAGCGACTCATCAAAACAAAGTTAGTTTACAGAACGTGGGACAAAAGAAACATCATAGGCTAATTAGTGGAAGACGCAGGAATCTGCAGATTATTTAAACAGACCAATTTCCACCCTGCCTTTAAATATCATTATCATTGATCACTAATCATTTAACTAACACATGCAACAAGTATTGTTAAAAGGATTTTCCTGCTTCCACATGGCTTTTACATGACTCAACTTAAAAGAGCAACTCTCACCACACAGCTGGAGTAGCCGATCCCCACCAGCTTCGGGGAGATGTGTTTCCATACGCCAATGCTTCCCTGTCGAATACTTTGGCCAGCTACCAGTTCCATAAAAAACAGGGGGACTCCCACAATCAGTAAAAGAAACACATACAACAGCATGAAGGCCCCTGAAAGAATTGAAAGAAGATTTATAAAACCTTAAGAAGAAATTACTCTTTCCTTTTCATTTAAAACTTTGTTAAATGTTGAAATGTTTTAAATTTGCTATGTTTAATCCCAGAGGATTAAACTCTTTATGTCAAGGCCCCCACCTCCTCCATTTTGGTGGCAAAGGTATGGAAACCTCCAGACGTTCCCTAAGCCCACGCTGAAGCCCACCTGAGCCAACACATACTGTATTTTAGAATCCCAGGCAGGCCGATCTCCATCATTTGGCTCTGTTGTATCCGGACTGGCTGCAAGCTGCACTTCAGACTGTCCCTCTCCCAGCCAGGCTCTCTCTTCACTTGAATCCAGAGCAGGCTTCTCCATCTAATCAAAAGCAAAGGAAGCAGAGTGATAAATTTAAAGGATATCAGTCCAGAATAACTAAAATACAGTAACCTCCACAAGTATCTAAAAAAATCTTGAAATAATTTATTCTTTCTTGCAGTAGCATCATCTATTATTGAAAAATTTAGAAGAATCCACCCTTTAAATTGAGAATATTTATTTATTAAGGAAAAATCCAGTGTTAAAAAATGTTTTTCTTAGAAGTCACCAGTGCACAAGGATCCAAGTTTGCCCAAGTCTCCATAACAACCATTGGACACAATCTACATGCTTAACCTGTTGTTTGTTAAGCAGGTTAAAAAGCCTTTTTTTTTTATCTAACATTAAGAGCATGTTGCCCTGCAATGGACTGGTGACATGTCCAGGGTGTAACCCGCCTCTCGCCTGATGATCACTGCAGATGGGCACCAGTCCCCCACGCGACCCTGCAAGCATAAACGTGTTCAGATAACGGATGGATGGAAATTAAGAGCATAAATGTGTGTAGTTTTATCAGTGCTGTAAAGAGTTTAACAATTCAGATGTGAGTAAGATTTTTTTTCACAACACTCTACTAAAGCACCTCATGTTAAACATGGCAGAGGACCTGTGATACTGTGAATCTGTTGCTTCTCCAAAGCCCCAGAAAACCTTGCTAGAGTGCATGGCATTATGAATTCTTTGAAATACCAGCAGATATCAAGTAATAATCTGGTGGACTCTGTCAGAAAAATGAGAATCGGTTAATGTTGAGTTTTTCAATTGGCTAATAATCCAAAACATGTGGCCAAATGACATAAATGAGTCTCCAGGCACAAAATTAACCTTCTTCCTTGGCCATCTCAGTCTCCAGAGCTTTATCTTATAGGAAACCTGTGGGGTGGGAGGAAGACATAGACAATTAACAGCTGGATTTTTCTACAATTTTCATTGTGAGATTATTCTACAGCAGTAAAAGAAGCAATTAGGATAAACTGGGTTAAGTTAAAAGTAAGCCAATAATTATTGGATCTTAATAACATACATTAAAACCATGTGCTACATATTAAAAGGGAATTTATTAAACTGCTCTGACGTTTCCTGTCTACTGTCTTTCTTTAATTAATGTTGATGTTCAGAAATCTTGATAATGTTTAGTAAAGAGCTCCAAAATTATGCTTAAATTAATCAAATCCTTCCACTGTAAAGAAATACATCATCAGCAGATGTGCCAACTAGTCCAAACCTGATCAACCTGGTAAATTTAGCTCAAGATAAAGTTGATTGCTGTTCGTGTCAAAGTCCGCGACCCCAAACATGTGCTCATGTTTGACTTGCGTGGGAAGCATGCCAGAAAAAAGTTTGAACCTTCCAAAAACAATATTAGAGTTTGTCAGTGAACCTATAGACAAGAACTTTCTGAAACTTTGTGTTCCTGGAGAGCTAAGTTGAAGGTACAGCTGCTAAGGGCAATAAAATGTACAGTTTTAGAATAGAGTAAAAACTTCTTCAGAGAAACAACATCATAACCAATTTTCAAACATGCACGATTGAAATGTTTTTGGTGAAGAGTTGTTTTATAGCTTGATAAATGAAAATTTAATGTTGATCTCTACAAAGATTTTTTAGCATGATGCATGCAGTGCGTTGTTTGTCTGTCTCTGTGGTTTATCAACTTAATGTGCAGGAACAGTTGCAAGAAAAATCAAATTTTGCTCTGTCAGATTGCCTCTGATACAACATATATCACAAGGCTGAGTCTAAATTCTAACAATATCTTTCTTTAGGTCAAAACTGAAAGCCAAATATTATTTTGTTGGTTTGCAGAGTGCAAGCTGACTCAGCTGACTGTGTGATGTTGTGAATTGTCAAGATGTGACAAAAGGTTCCTGTTCAACTGAATGTGATCTTTTTCAGAGCCTTTGGCCGTCGTTGATCAAAATGTGGTGTCGCTTTGGGTGCAAGAATTATCATAAGATGAGTTCTGAGTGTGATTTGATGAATTTTACTCCAAATACATGCAACACAACTGTCATTTACATACAAAGGCCCTCTTTAGTCACATGTTCAGTGGTCTGATCCACAGATTTTGCAATGTGCATTAGTTAAAGATGGTGTCTGATTTGAAAGTGGCAGAAAGAAATAACAGAAGATTAATGAAAGACTAAAAGAGACATAAAAAAACTATAACACTAACACAAGTAATACCCATGCAAATAATAAATATCTTTTAATTTTAAGAGCCCTATGCCAAATATTTAACAGCCTGTTTTCAAACCCATGTTAGTTCATCATGCAGCAAATTAAACCCGATTGTCCAGCATAATATTGTGCAGAACTATACAGGCCAAAATTATGTAAAAATGACTTTAGCATGGAACACACCTGGCTTTGCAGTGCAAGGTTATTCTACTTCAGATGGTATGCCTTGGAATACAATACCAATTAAACAACCACTGATCATATGGATTAAAAATGTACCCAGTCAAAAGATTCTTTACCCTCTTTATGCACGAGAAAACCACTGTTGCAGACTTTTTAAATATCCCTACACGCTGAGCATGATCTTATGCTTTTCAATGTTCTACTTAAATGATTTGAAATGATTTGCACATAAAGACCAGACAGTAGTTTTAGTCTACAATATTTTAAGCACAACAGCCATCTTCCTGCGACATCCTAAGCTCAGTCATTGCAAAAATATCAACTATTTCACAGGCTTAAATATTTTCTTGTTTTCTGTTACTTCCATTCTGTCAAAAGGTAGCAAGGGCACATTTTTTAAAATCTGTTTTAATCTTGCATTATAGCTTTATGACATGTTTATGCAATCACCCCCTGATCTCTGAAGTGAATCACTGATCAAATATAAGCTACATTAAACATATCACCTGAAATCTTGAATTATTTTACCAAAGTATGGACTAATAATTCTCTGATATATTAAATATCAGTTTTAAGAACACAGACAAACTCTTCTAAATAAACAATAGAAAATAAGAATAAGAACTCTCTTTAAAACATAACAAAAAATCCTATTCTTGGTGAGGAATTAATTAGGAAACTGCTACATTTATTCCCTCAAGCAGTATAACATCAGAAGGACATGAGAAAATTACTCTGTATTTTGAAACAGGGTTGCCATGTTTTAACCTCAGACAGTTCAAAAGAGCTGACTGAGATCTATAGAAAGAAGAGAAAGAGGATTGTAGCAGGTTACAGGTCTTGTCGAATAATTTCAAAGAGGTCTCAAGAGATTTTGGTATCTCATTCAACTATACTATTTATAAAATTAAAAAAAAAAAAATCTATTTACAATTGGATAACAAAACACCTGCCAACATAACCAGGTCTGGCTGTCCAAGCAAGTTCACCCTGATAGCAGACCGCAAAAAGAAGTTTTCAAAAACTAAAATTTCATCCAAGAGACGTGGAGTAGGCTCTTGCTACTGTTGATATGAAAGATCATGCCTATACAATACAAAAGAGGCCACAGAAGTTTAACTTTTATATGAGGTGTGCGAGGAGGAATATTTTGCTCTCTCATTAGAAAAACATCAACACCAGTATGAAGTTTGCCAGAGAAAAGACCTGCACTAATGTTCCTTGGACAGATGAGTCTAAATGTTTGACAAGGACTGAAAACAGTATTCCAGAAAAAGAGACTTACAACAACACAGAAGCATCGAGCTGTAAGTGTCATGGTTTGAGGATGCTGACCTGGCCAGCTCATTATCATGGAATCCACTATGTGACTGTGTTTCAGAGGGTTTTTCAGAAAAAATGTGAGACCATTTGTAAATAACTAAAGCTGAAGCATAATTTAACCCTGTACAATGACAGTGACCCAAAACACACCAGTAAATCCACTAAGGACTGGTTAAACACTTAAAATGGAAAGTCTTGGACCCAGTCAATATCTTGCCAGGTCTTGGTCTCACTGAGCTGCTGTGGAAATGAACAGTAACTTGTTTTCTCTCTTGCACAACAAGTCTATGATGACATAAACAACACAACCTGAAATCTGGTGTGGTATTTAAGAATATCCTACATTTACAAACTGCATATCACATGCATCAGCTCAGTTATGAGCAGATGAATCTGCCTGCTGAAGGTCCACAGCTCGAGTCAGCTCAGATGGTCTAAAATGGATTAACATACCTCAACCTGGCTTCAGAATTTCCAAGCCAGATAGCGCTCTTTGTCGGTTTCAACAAGTCAGAATGGAAAATTACAAGAGGCATATGACCCAGGAAGACTGTTGAAGACACACAGCCAGATAGGGCAGGTGTGTTCAGAAATAAATACACACAGGCAGAGGAGAGTGAGACTGTGACAAAAATATGCATATAGGAGTAGAGAGGAGGGGAGGCTAGTCTAAGAGCAGCCATTCACTGAGTGAGAGCAGGAGAAAAAAAAAAAATCTTTTGGGAGGTGTTGGCTTTGCATTGGTTGGTACTGTGGGTGGTGCTGAGGTGCACGAGAAGGTCATGTGAAGTTGGGAAAAATGTAGAAAAAAAGCTGTGGTTGATTGAACAATGCTGAGATCTAAAAATTTAGGTTCACAAACTTTACAGATATCAGTTTTCTAAAGAATAACAAGGTATGCCTTTGAAGTTCCCCTAATTATTTTTGTGTATCACAGTTAGGTCAAAATAAAACATACAATATATTCATCTGAATACTGAGATTGCTTTCTGTGACACCATCCAGGGTTTCAGATGAGATTTTATTTGAACAAGTACTCATGGTTTTATAACGTTTAAGGGTTAGTCTAGATGTCTAAAGATACATACTGAGTTCCTGATTAGAGCCTTTGCCTCCCATGTAACAGACATCTCTAATTTCCATCGTTTATCAAGTATGATCCTACATTTGAAAACTCTCTTGAGCCATTTCCAAATAGTAAAGTTAAAACATTTAAATTTAAAATTGACATTTTTTAACTTTACATATATTTCTATCAACAGATAAAGCAAATGTTAATAATAATTGTAATTTAATAGTTATTTTACCTGTTTTAATTTAATACTACAAGTTTAGTCATTCTTGCCTTCTGGGGTTACATTTTGCACTTACTGATTGAACAAAGAAGATCTAAAGAAATGTGCATATTTTCTGCTATTACTATTAAAAACTACCAGCGAAACTGTACCCTTTCTTCCTGACTGCACTAAAACTGATCTCAGGACACCACCGCCAGACCCAATAAATAAGAAAAATAACCATTATTTACAGCTTTCACATTTCTAATTACTTATCCCAACTGTTACTGATAAAGAAAAAATCATAAGCTACTGATTTGATATGTCAAATAAAACATTTTATTTACAATCAGTTTATGTAACTAAATGGTTTTTTTCACGGGACTTTTCTTTTTAACAACAAAATGCACCAAAACAAGATTCCATCTAACAAAACTAAAACAAATCATCATTAGCTATAAAATATAGTGTATTAATGGATAATGCAAAATTACAAGTCCATGGACAATATCAGATTAACTCTTAGTGTAACTGTAAGGACTGGTGGGTTGATGGGCCCCTTCAAACCCCAACCCATATCAGCTCCCAATCTTCATAACATAACAAAACCTTATCTCTAAGAACTAAGATCCTTACCTTTGTCAACTGTTTATTGAGTGTTGCTTTTAATTCATATCTCTATTATCTACTTTTCAAAAGCTTTTAATTTTCAGCATAGTTTACTATTGCAAAACTAAATTTTCAGTTTGAACTCAAGGAAGCTCAAAATTTTTTTCTAAGTGTCCCAGTTTAGAAAAAAAATTGCTAATCTGGGACACAGACAGCAATTTAAAACAGCTACAGTATATTTCCTTTCTCTTTTCTATACTTGGCTAACCCTAAATTATATTTTTCCGCAGGGGTCTGTTTCCCCCTTCACATACTCGCACACTCACAGAATGACACAAGTTTTCACATAGAGGGCTGGTATATTTCTGTTTCTGGTCAAGCAGGAGCTTTCTGAGCGTGTAGGTGGAAAACAGACAACCACAATCAGATGCCTAATCTAACCTGCTAAACTAAAGTTTGTAAAAACCTTTCCTATCAGGAGGCACTGGATTGTTTAGGGATGATTTTCACAAGCATCAAAGCATCACTAACAAGAAAAGCAATTTTATGTACGTTAGATCTCTGTCCCAATGCCCACACATTCCTAAATTTACACAGTAAAACATGTTACTTTAACAAGGACAAAGTCTCTTAGGGGAACCTATACAGATATGTCCTTTAAATTGAAAACATCTGACTTGAGGGCTGAGGGTTGTGCCACTTGTGGGTCTTTGAGGTTTATGTCAGCTCAAGATATTCATTTTTTCATCTTTTTATAGAAGAAATAGGCTTAGCATGGATATACCCAAAATCTTCTATAAACACTTGAATAAAAGCCTTTTATATGCCATACCTAGCAAAATACTTCCTAATTTTGCATGTTTTGTCATGTTATGACCTCCAACTTTAATGTATCTTGGGTGGATTTTGACAGATAGACTGACACATGGGACATACTTGTGAGGTGAAAGAAGACTTGGTATATGTCTTTCAATTTTTTAACCAATAAAAAACTTAAAAGTGTGTATTTGAATTTAGCCCCACTGAGTCAATGTTTGTGGACCATCTTTTAACTGCAATTACGCTTGTCTTTTGGGGGGATATGTCTCAACTGTTTCATTGTAGCTTTGGCTGTATGTTTAGGGTTGCTGGGTTGCTGGAAAGTGAACCTCCAATCCAGATCTCAAGTCTTTGCAACTTCCAAGAGGTTCTCTCTCCAGGGTGCCCGTATTTAACTCAAATCAATCTTCCCATGAATAATGTCCTGTTTTTCTGCCCTGCTGTAGCACCACCATCTTATAGTGTATAGTAACTGAATTATTATCTTTGGGCCATAAAGAGGAACAATCTCGAGTCAGCACGCAGCTTCAGTTATGACAGCTAGAAACTAGTGATCAGGCCTGAAATCTGGGTGTAGTGATGGACTCAGACTGAACCTTCAGAGATACATAAAGACAGTTACAAAGTCGGCCTTCTATCAGAATATTTCTAGGATTAAAATACTAATGTCCCAGCAATGTCTAGAGAAATTCATCCATGCATCTTTAGTCGCATTGATCACTGCAACAGTGTCTTCACAAGTCTACGTAAAAAATCAATTAGACATCTGCAGCTTATCCTGAACGCTGCTCCTCCTCACTAAAATTTGGAAAATAGAGCACATCAACCCAGTTCTAAAGTCTTTACACTGGCTCCCTGTAGCTCAGAGAATAGATTTTAAAATACTTTTGTTAGTTTAGAAATCACTGAATGGCTTAGCACCAAAATACATTAAAGACCTGTTGTCACTGTATCAACCTTCCAGACGACTCGAGTCTTCTGGTTCTAATCTACTATCTGTTAATATTAACATCACCGATGGACAATGTCTCCCACCCCATGCACGGAGCTGTTGCTGAGCTGGAGAGCTCCTTCAGTGACAGACTGCTGCATCCCAAATGCTCAAAGGAGCGTTATCATAGATCCTTTCTCCCAGCAGCTGTTAGACTTTGTAACCATCACTGCTCCCAACAGAATCACTAAGTGTTTACATCCCTGCTGGAATTTGAACAATCATCACTCTGTTCTTACTCATTTTTAAATAGCATTTCTGCTGTCATTGCACATCTGTTTTTCTGCACTGATATACTGTACTGTAAATAGTCTGTGCCTTTTTTTCAATGTTCAATGCACATGCACATTATGTACATTTGTGGAAAAAGTGATCCAACTCAGCTGCACAGCCCTTGTGAGTTGGACATGCTTATTTCTAATAGCTGCATAGTATTTTCTGCTAGAGTCTTGTACAGTATATTATTATTATTATTATTATATTTAGTCTTGTTTTTTTTTTTAATGTTTTTTACACTTTAAGAAAATTTTTTGTGAAACTTTATATACATTGCTGCTGTTACACCTGAAATTCCCCTTTGTGGGACAATAAAGGCTGTTTCTATTCTATTTCTATTCTTCTACTCTGCATTCCCAGAACCAGAACCAAACATGGAGAAGCAGAATTCAGTTTTTATGCTCCACTAATCTGGAACAAACTTGCAGAAAACTGCAAAACAGCCAAAACACTGAGCTCCTTTAAATCAACCTTTGATTCATAATAACTGGAAAACTGATCAATGTATCTGATGTATATCTGCTTGATGATTTTGATGACGGCATTTGACAAAATGTAATGTTTATTGCCTGTTTCATAATTGGTTCCTGTATTATGTTTTTGTGGTGAAAAGCACTTCGAACTGCCCTGTTGTTGAAATGAGCTATATAAATAAACTTGACTTGACACAAAGGATTTTGCATGAATGGTGAAAAGTTTGATTTTTTTTTCTTCTGACAAGAGAACATTCTTCCACATGTCTGATGTGGTTTTCACATGGCTTGAATCAAAACGCAAACAAGACTTATTATAGCTTTCTCACAACAGTGGCTTTCTTCTTGTCACTCTTCCATAAGTGCAGGGTTTGTAAAGTGAACAACTAAAAGCAGTCCTGTCAACAGGTTCTTGAAACCTCAGTTGTGGATCTCTGCTGATCCTCTAAAGTTAATATAGGTTTCTTGGCAGTTTTTCTAATTAATGCTCTTTTTTGACTGGTTCATCAGTTTAGGTGGACAGCAATGTCTTGGTATGTTTGCTGTTGTTACATACTGCTTCCATTTTCAGATAACAAATTGAACTCTGTATTGTGCTCCATGAGATGTTCAAATCTTGACCTGGCCTGTCTGTTCCTGGATGGCCATGTCATCATAGTTTGTAGTTCAGAAAATTGGGGTACAGTTTTATGACCTAAATATGCTGAAAACCTCCCCACAACTTTCTCACTTACCTGTTTGCTATGTTCCTTGGTCTTCATGAAGCTGTTTGTTCACTAATGTTTTCTAGCAAGCCACTCAGGCCTTCACAGAACCTCTGTATATATAAAGAGATTAAATTACACACAGCTGGACTCTACTTACTAACCAGCGGACTGCTGAAGGCAGTTAGCTGCAATGGGCTATCTGAGGTGGCTACAAATGCACACCACACTTTTCAGATTTTTATTTCAAAAATTGTTTAAAATGATATATTCTTTTATTTGAACACCACAACTATCAAGTACTTTCTGTTGGTCTGTAACATAAAATCCCAATAACATACATTCCTGGTTTTAACATAAACTGAAAAAGTTTGTACAGCTTAAATACTTTTGCCAGGTACTGTAGCAACTGCATACAGTTCTTTATGTCAATGTCATAATTAAAGTCATGATGACTGTTTTTTTCCCCCCTGTGCATATTTAAGGACTTGGATCATATATAAAATAAACAGCCCCACTTATCAGAACATCAGCTTGCTGACCATAGTGTATACATTAAGCTTACTTTCAAGTCAGCCGCCATGAGATCAAAGGCAAAATCTGCAATGTCAGCAAAAATGAAGCAAAAAAAAAAAAAAAAAAAAAAAAAAAAAAAAAAAAAAAAAAAAAAAAAAAAAAAAAAAAAAAAAAAAAAAAAAAAGATTATTTTTTCCTGAACATTAAATCATTTTAGCACACAGAATCATGTCCCACACTGATATCAGTCAACAACTGGCTAGCTTTTTTAAAAGTCCAGAATAACAACTACATTATTAACAGTATGTAATGACAGAGGTGTGAAGCCTAAAGAATGATCTCTGTTCACCCTGTCCCTGAAAAAGTCCCTGCATGTTTTAAATCAAAGGACTGGTGGATACACCGTGGGCTGTATATGTATCCTGTATACACATAAGATCCTCTCTCGATGAACATTACATAATGCAACTGTCATTGATGTGCTCACACACAGTATCCCTCATCAACATTTACACTGCTGCTCTTGGAAAAATATTCTCACTTGCTGCACATCCTACCATAAATAATAATAAAAACAGATTAATTAATCTCTTTCGCTTTTTTACATGTCTAAAAGTAACATGGGATGTCTAGGTCTGATTAAAAATAATAAAGGTGACGTTTTTAGCAACAGATGTCACCCTAAATTTCAAGGTGTTTACACATCAAATCAATATGCATGAAGTTATTTAATTTACATGCATGAAGCTACAAGAGAAACCCTGAGCAGACAGTGCAGTATATAGACATGTTTATGCTGCAAAAAAGGGTGTGAACAGAGAGCTTTAACATAAAGCTTAGGCATGACTTTCTGTATTTGGTTTAGCTGCAGCTGCAGACACCTGCTTTTTTAAACATGCTGCAAAACATATTCAGCAGTAAGATTGTTTGCATGAAATGCACAGAAACGATATCTGTAGGGAGCTAAACCACAGCCTTATAGCAAATCTCATGGGTTAACTGATGAAAAAGTCATGACTGTAAGTTAAATAAGCAATAATAACTTTTTACTTTGGAAAACTGGGGTTAGGAGGTTGTGCCGAGAGAGGTAGGACACTGAAGTCGCGTTCGTACTGAGTGCAGGCAAAACAGCGGTGTGTTGTGGACATACCATGTGAGAGAGAGCACTGTCCCCCAGAGGAGTAGAGTTTCCAGGAGTCCTGCTGCTGGTGTTGATTTCTCTGCTCTTCTTCTTACAAAGTTTCCTCAAGTATTCTCTTTATTTTGTTTCAGGCTTTATCAGGGTAACGCATATATATGATTTACTGACTAGGGCAACTTTCCACCAGGCAGTTTTGAGAAGTTGAGGGTACTTTGGTGAGCTGGAACAAACTGTCGACTCAACCGTAAGAAGAAACGGAGGAGCGGCTCCAACAGCTGAGCCAATAAGGAGACCACGGGGGCTGAGCGAGCCGTCCCCAAAACGGAGCAGCGGGGCAGGGCGATGCTGCAGAGGGGGTACTACCGCTGCTACTGCTCTGCAGCAAGAATGAAAGGGGCTATTACTGCCCTACAGCTTGTTTCTGTCACACTCAAATGAAATACACGGGTGACAAAAGACTATTTTTTTCTTGAAATAATCGATTTGACTGGAGAAAAAAAAAATTCAGTGATAAAGTAAATATTTTTAAATAATCATAACCACCAGCATTCTGGTTATTTCAACTTAAACAAACAAACAAACAAACAGAACAAAAATCCTACACAGAATGCATCCTGTAAAAAAGTCATTGGAAGATTAAATCAATGCATGTGATATCTGTGGATTAAATTAACTATGTTTTACCTGTAAAACAAAAATGTGGATACAATTGTGACAGAAACATTTTTGATTTATTTCAGATTCTTCTTTTTTATTATTTAAAAAAATCTGGTAAACCCCATAGACATAACATCAAATGCATCAACTGTTGCAGACCTACTTGGAGATTTTCATTATTAACCCATCCAAACCCATCCAAGCATTGAACAAATGCTTAGAACAAGTCAGTGCCAAAACTTTCTCCAGCTGAACAGAAACAAAACTGAAATCATTATCTTTGAACCTAAAGAGGAAGGATCAAGAGTCAGCATGCATCTTCAGTTATTACAGCCAGAAACTGGTGATCAGGCCCAAAATCTGGGTGTAGTGATGGACCCAGACCTGAACCTTCAGAGACATAAAAACAGTTACAAAGTCATCCTTCCACCACCCGAAGAACTTTTCCAGGATTAAGGGACTAATGTCCCAACAAGATCTAGAGAAACTCATCCATGCGTTTATCTTTAGCCACATTGAGTACTGCAATAATTTCTGCAATTTATAAATCACTGAACGGCTTAGCACCAAAATACATTAAAGACCTGTTGTTGTTGTATCAACCTTCCAGACCATTCAGGTCTTCTGGTTCTGGTCTACTCTGCATCCCCAGAACCAGAACCAAACATGGAGAAGCAGCTTTCAGTTTTTATGCACCACAAATCTGGAACAAACTCCCAGAAAACTGCAAAACAGCCAAAACACTGAGTTCCTTTAAATCAAGGCTGAAAACCCACCTGTTTAGAGCTTCCCTTGATTAGTGGCCTGGACCATAAATCTGCAAACAAATCCTAATGAGAAGCTGCTCTAAATAAAATATTTTATTACACATTAACCATCATCTCTGAATAATTAATTAAATTACAGAGTTGGTGGAGGGAGGACATCAGCTGAGGGCCAGTCACCCTGTAAAGAGTACAGGGAGGTTAAATTAGCAGAACAAAGTGAGGGTTCTGCAGGTGGTTTTAGTGATTCCTACACCTTAAAGCAGAAAGCCAGCAGGCAGACGTGCCTCTGTAAGGTAAAATGAGTTCTGGAACGTTAAAGGCCTCAGTGGTGCCTCCTCCTCCAGACTCCTCAATATATAAAACAATGAGAGAAGAAGGTGGAGATGATTGTGTTGAATGTGCCTTAATTTGGGAAATTTGAGTATAAATCAGTTCAATAAAGTAAGTGGATCATTGATCACTTACTTTATTTTTGAACTATATTTGCTTGAAGATATTTGCTTGATGATCCCTATGATTTTGATGCATTGATATTTTCCTGATGATTTAGATGATTTTCATATGTATTTGCTTGATGATTTTGCTCAATGGTTTTGATGTTTTTGAAGCTTTTGATGATTTTGCTGTATACTTGATTGATGCTTTTATGATGGAAAACACTTTGAACTGCCTTACTGCTGAAATGTGATACACAAATAAACTTAATTTAACTTTCTTCTTCTTCTTCTTCTTATTATTATTATTATAGAACCTTTTGAAACAGAGGTTACACAGTGCCTCATGAGATAAAGAAATGCGAAAAAAAATAAAAAACAGTATTAAATACAGGATAAAACAATACCAAAAGCAAGTAGCTAATAAAACACTACAAATAAAAAAAGAAAATATGATAATTACTTCTTTGAATGTAGTTTCTCTAACCCAAAATAATCAAAGCAAACAAAAACAAAACAACCTCTGGAACACAATGAACTTTTATTTGCAAAAAAAAAAAAAAAAAAAAAAAAAAAAAAAAAAATTATTTATCTATTGTAAATTATTTAAGCTGAAGAACAAAACTGCAACTGTACCTTCTTTAGCTTGACATGAACACGTTCCATTTGTACTCAGAAGATAATAGCTTAATAAGTTCCACATCCCAAAATATAAACTGGAAAGCCTCTTCAATTTAAATTTCCAATAGTAAAATTTAAAGGCCCCAGAGCAACTCCAAGCTCAAAATCTAATGTGGCTGCTGTGTGAATGTAGAATAAAGAGAGAAGTTTTTTTTCACTTTTAGTTGTTTGTATTTCATTAAACAGATGATATATGTTGAGTACTGGACAACATCTACTTGTAATCATGGTCCTTTGGTGTTTGAATTGATAATATGCAAAGAAAAACGTAGTTGTACTGTTGTATTGCAAACAGTAGTAGCCATTCGTTTAGCAATTCCTGCTGGTTTTCCAACTTGCAACTATACTCTTGAAGCAAATGACATACAGCTTTAAATTGAAAAGGAGTGGACATAGCTAATGAGGGAAAAAGGTAATGAGGTGTAGGAATCTTTTATCAACTGTAACAACTGAAAAATCTCAAACTGGGATGCCCTTCTGATAATTATGCAAAACATACCAGAAGGACCTAAAATGGTCATTAGTATTGTGTTCACATAAAAAGATCAGATAGCAACTATCAGAATAACTGTAATCATTTCAATAAAACCAATCAGCAGCTGTTTGGGTTATTGTTCTGTCATCAAAGTTAAGATTTTAATTCCAGACATGATTTTGATACTGGATAACAAATTTCCTTCTGCATTGCTGTGGTAATTAACTGATTTCCAGTCATCAGTGGGAATGAATTTTCTGCCCAATTCAGAGTTAAAATAGAAAAAATTAGATTAAATTTATCTCAGTATCTACATAGAAATATTATTACCTCAGGGTCATTTTTGGTTACTGAGTTGGTTACTGAGAAAAGAAGAAGATGGAGAACGATTAGTTGATGGCAGCATAATCTTATCTGAAACCCTGAAGACATGTTTATGCTTTTTATAACTGTATTTTAGATATTAAGTCATGGATGGCACAGAGCTTCAATCAGCTACATCTGGACAAAAAGAAGATTTTAGTTATTGGCACAGAGAAAAACAGAGACAAACTCACAGCTCAACCCCACTGACCTTGAATCCTTTAGATCAATTCAGACTTAAGTTTCACAACACACATAAAAATGTTACAAAAATGCATTTTATCATCTGAAGAACACTGCCAGACTGTGACTGTTTCTCTCTCAGTCCAATGCAGAGACTTTAGTTCACACTTTTATAACTTGTAGATTAGATCATTGAAATGTTCTCTTTTCTGGTGTCTCTAACAAATTTATTGTTCCATTACAGCTACTTCAGAACTCTGTTGAGGAAGAGGACCTCAAAGAGAGCTCTCAACGCACCAATTTTAAAGTTGCTCCAGTGCATGCTGATGGCTGGAAGATGTTAACAGAACCACATCATCTGTAAAAAGCAAAGATGAAATCTTTAGCTTTCCAAACCAGACACCCGCTTCTCTATGACTATGTTTGAGAACCTGTCCATGAACAACAAACAAGCTCAGGAACGAAGCACAGCCTTGGAGGGGTTAAAAGCATACAAGCTCGACTTGTAATGATAATTCAGATAAATCTCCGGCATAGTTCATGTAAGATTAAGAGCCTCCAAAATACCTTAGGAAATACAGTTGAAAGCTTTCTCCAGACCCACAAAACACATGTAGACTGGAAAACCAAACTCCCCTGACCTCCTAAGCAGTTCCACAAGAGCAAAGATCTGGTCCACTTCTAAATTCGAAGTTTAAGACTCAGCCGGAGTTCCTTTCCAAAACCATTTCCAGGGAGGCTAATAAGTAAAGGCAGCACCCCCTAGGATGGCTGCAGCCTCAGACACTTGTCTTTGGACGGGCTGTATGGAAATGTAATTTCCCCCCTGGGGAACTAATAAAGATATTCTTATTCTCAAGTGTGATGCTTCGATAATTGGAATAGAATTTCTGGCCCCTTCCCTAAATTTTGGGACCACCACATCAGTCTGCCACATCTCAGTCTTTAGTATCTCAGATAAAATGCTGTCTGCTCCAGGTGTCCTACCAACATGGAGATTTTTAACTACCACAGAGACCTCTACCTGTGATTACAACAGGAAGGTTTTTCTCCTTTTTATTTCCCGTTGTCATTTATAAACAACCTGATGCTTTGCATCCCCAAGGCCTTCTACTTCCATTTATTCTGCCTGCAGAATAATATAGTAATTATAGTAATTTGACTAATTATAGTAATTTGACTCAGACTTAAAAGTGTAAAGGTTGAAGGTCATACTGAAACTCTTCTTCTTCTCATCATATGTTCAAAATTATTTCCCATATTGTGAAATTACAAACTGCAAGAATTTTTTTTTGAATAACTTTTGTGTTTTTCATTAATAGGACAATTTTGACTTTGACACTGTGAAAAAGCTAAAAAAAAAAAAAAAAAAAAAAAAAAAAAAACAAGCCACGATTTACATCAAAAACATAATTAAATGGAAAAATTCAAGAAATTATACTATTAATCATGTCCAGAGTACATATTAGTCTGTGTTCTGTCTGTGAAATTAACTGACCATGCAGGCAGAGGAGCCACCCTGTTATGTAGACCCAATGACCAGCTGGTGTCACTCCTCACTTATATAAACGAAACCAGTTCACCTCAACATTAAGCAAAGTCTGCTGTTAAGTAAAACACAAGGACTCTGCTCTGTTTGGACTGTATTGATTATGTTTCCATAATCTTATCAAATGCTTTCAGAATCATCCTAACACTCTATAAATAAGCTTCCAATCTGATTGTGGATTTTCCAGATATGTTTCTTATTTAAAATGAATAAATCCCTTGTAGTTACTACATACAGTGCACTGTACTACTGAAATCATAAAAATATTTTTTGCAAATTAACTAACAACTGAGAGGATTTCAGACTCAAATTATTTGGATTATTTGTTGGAACAAATTAATGTTCTATTTAAGAGTAGATAGCCAACAACCTCAATAATGATGAATATTTAAGTCTCTATTTTTCAATCCACTCATTTATTATTTTGAATGTTTAGTGACTGTTTTTCTTTGGCTTTTGCTGTAATAGTTTCGAATGAAACTGCATGTCAGCAGGGTTTTTAAGAACACTGAAAACATTCCTGGAATAGTATTTGTTGCTCTTTTGGCTGACCTTATGGCACAAGCCACATGAAGGTGACAAAAACACCTGTCAAAAGGAGGAAGAGACTGCCAGTTGTACAGAGAAGACAGGGAGGGAGGAAGAATGCTATGCATGTGTGCGTGAATCAGAGAATCAGAGGAGAGCAACAGAGAGAGACAGGAGGAGAAAAGCTTGTTTTTCTTGTTCTGACACATCTTAAGAAGGTAGGACGTCCTCTTGTAAACAACCAAAACTCAGTGGTCATACAGCTAAGCAGGAGGAGTGGTGACTGCAGCTTGGACTTGAATTCTCACATCTTACCAAAAGGTAGGTGATAAATATTGATTTTACCTGATTTTTTTGTTTTAGACAAGTAGAGAAAATTATGAAAGTAATGAAAAATGAACACAGAGATGCACCTGTGAGATCACCAGCAGCTGTATTGTGCCAGTAGCACATTCCAACTATCATTGGAAATTGAAAATCCACCATGTGACATTTGAATTTTTTTTTTTTTTGTTTCTACTGCATACAAATTCTTTTTTGAGTATTTCTTGAAAAATAACAGCTTGTGGGGGTCGGGGGGGAGAAGAATAGAAAAAGGTGAAGTGATACCCTTAAGCCACCTATCTTTATTCATTCAATGAGTAAAGTTTCTCTTTAGATTCTTATTGTTGTGTCATCTGCATACCTCCTGGTCATGGTGGTTTTTCCTGAATTGACTTATTTGTCATTTTCTAAGAATGACACCCAGAAGAAAGCCCTCAAAACAGAACCTCTTTGTTAGGCAATAACCTAAGATAAGGAGGTCAACCAGATAATATTTCAGTTTTTTTTAATGCAATTTTATTATTTTTTTTTATATTTCAGACAAAACCACCAAGGTAAAATGGGGTAGCATGTAAAAACAAGTGTGAAAAACAAGTGGATTATTATCCTATTAAAAGACCCAGTGACAACCCATTTTCAGTTTTCTAATTGGAGCCACCAGATTTTTCTTTAAAATATGCTGGTGTTTTAAAGAGTCTATGATGCTATGCACTTTTACAATGTGTCCAGTGTTTTTGGGAGACAAATAAGCCCACAGATCCTCCACTGTACTTAAAAGTGGGCATGAAGTATTTTAACTATTATCCATTCTTTGTTTTACATCAGACTAATCTGATGTTTTATTGCAGAATATCCTAATCTGTATCTCATATGACTACAGAGCATGATTCCAGTAAAAATCCAAGTAAAGTGTAGCACAGTTCATATGTTTATGTTTTGTGATGGTAGGACTGAAAAACTGTTTGGCATGTACAGCGCATCAGATGGTTGTTATGGAGGCATAGTGACCCCAAGATGCCACATTTTGTTGTAATTCTGTACAACTGAGCTTTAACAATTTTTCAGAAATCTTCCCAGTCACTGTGCACACTGTGAGATGCCATTTATGAGTCCTTTATGCAGCGCACTGGCAAATGGCTAAAGGAAATGGACCTCAGTTAGGTCATATTTATATCCCTGGACTACCTATATTCATTGATTATTAATTAAAAGTTCCTCGATACACCAGTCAACCTAAAAGTAGCTATGTATGAATTAAAACATGCATCAGTGACAATTATTTTAAAGGTATTATAAGCAGCACCAGTAACTGTCACACTTACAGATTTCTGTGAAGAACAAATATTTTCTAATATGGGATGTTATTTCTTAACTCCTATTGAGTTAAGAAATAACAGACTTACAACTGTACTATTAAAGGTTTCAGTTTTTTCAATACATTTTCAGAGTGGGCTTCAGCAATAAAAGACTTATTTACATTTAGCCTTATTGCACAGCTTTGCTGTTGCCAATCAATTCTCCTGATTTGTATAAAACATTTGCTTTTACTCTGAATGCATGTGCTTTAAAGAAATGTCGACGTCACCTCCTCAAGTGATTGCAAGAAAGCCTTCAGGTGTCAAAGTGCTGATGCCATTTCGAGAGCAGCACCTTCCAAGTGGGCTGCCCAATGTCACAGATGATAGCAAAGGTATTTATGATCACACTGACAATTTAATTTATACCATTTCTTTCCACTGCATGGGTTGAGTTGCTGCATGAAGTATGCCTGATACATGGGGCAGAGTGCATCTGTAAAGTGTATCAGTTTTGCATAAATGTGGTTGTTTTGTGTTGGCACCAGAGAATGGCATAAGCGGGAAGTCAAGCCACATAACTCCGATGACTACAGAAAGAGAAGTTGTAAGTCTGAAAAATTTGGAAACTTGTTTCTGTTAAGCTGATGTTGTAGAACCATCTTGTTATCTGCACATTAAATCTGACAGATCATGAAGGCAATAAAAATGACACTAGAAATGTTTCATTGACCAAAAGCTAAACATACAGAAGCAGATAAATCTCAGAATATACTTAAACATTTATTCTAATAGAATAAGAACTTAAATAACATTGTCTTTAAAACTCTTGAAAAACTATTTTGTGTTAGTAGAGCCACATCTATTAAGATATTTTTGACATTTATGTTATTATGTTACACATTTTGTGTAATGATTGCTTTTTTCATAGCAGCAACTTCTGTTATATGTCCAATACTTATCAGGAAATCTTGAATCACTGCTTTGATGATATCGAGAAATTCATGGCTCGCTTGCAACAGACCGCAGAAGCCCAGAGCATTCTCAACCAAAGGACCAAAAGGAGCACCAAGAAAAGCACCAAAAATGTCAAACAAGGTACAAGCTGGTACATGTAAATTAAACTCTACTGGTCATAAACCTGGAAAAACTCCTCTGAAACTCAGTTTTTGTGAAATAATCTACCACATTGACTCAAGATGGCTTAGGTTACACCTTCAGGAATTGATTTGTTAAGGCTGTAGATCAGTAAAGGCAGAGAAAAACTGTTTTAGCATTTACTAAGACAAGCCAGCAGGAAGATTGCTGAAAAAAACTCTCAGGTTATTCAGAAAATTCTTGCATTTGTTGTGACGCCCCTCCTTTTGTCTTGAAGGGAGGTCAAACTAATCTTAGAGTGCAGCTTAATGACTTGGGATGGTCAACCTGTAATGTTCCTCACCTTACCCAATTAATCATTCACCTGGTGCTACTTGTTCTCATCTTAAATAACTATGTACACACCTACATTCACACCTAAATCATTATCCATTGTTGTAGCTTTATTAAATCTAATTTCAGTGCCAAGCTTGCATAGACAGTGTGTCACAGTCATTAATGCAGTTTGTGAGGCTAGGAAATAAAACATAGAAAGTCGCCTGAGTCAGAGCAGATAGATTCTTCTGTGATGACTGAGCAGCTGGAATTAAACACAACTATCAGCACAGAGCACACAGCAACTTGTAATGCTATTGGTACCACTGGTCAAAATGTGTACAAAACTCTTTAAATAATTTGTTCTTATGGAGACTTGGTGTCATGAAGAGGCCACTCTTTGGTGTAGTTCTCTAGCAGAAGATACACCTTGGAGATTTTTTTTTTTTTTTTTTTTTACTTCTCTTTATGTTAAACAGTGAGGAAAAAAGGGTTATGGATCTTTTTATTCACTGTTTTAACCATACACATATTTACAGTGATTAAAAAAAAAAAAAAACTTTTTATAATGATTTACTGTAAACAAAAAAGGTTATTGGTTGTAAAATTTACAGTATAATTTAAAATGTACCATACTGTGACACAACCTTCACATATTTTTTCTTCACATATTTTTTTAAAGTAAAATGTAAATTTTGTTGTTTTTTTTTTCACAGTGCAGAGGGTAAAAGGATGTAATTAAGAAGTCAGAAAGACATTTAGATGGGGGTTCGAGTATTTAAATTTTGTTTTAAAATCAGCTTTTTTTCCTTGCAACGGTACTGTGCTAGATTTGATAGTGCTGTGTACGTTACTGGATAATAAAACAGGGTTGTTGTGTTTTTGGACTTGCAATTACACTCCCACCTGACAATACTGAAACACCTGCCCATGTTTACAATTGTTTTCAAACAGTGTCCGCTTTCAGGTGCATGCTCTGTTCTGCTGCTACAGTTGTAATTATGATTGCACTCTATCATTTAGCAGATGACTTGTTGACCAAAAAAGCGATCCCTCCGTCAGAGCAAGAATTTGTGGACGTCTTTCAGAAAATGAAGTACTCCTTCTGTTTACTGGTAATATATAAACATCCATACCACACAAAATTCTGGGAAGTTTTATAAAAGAACTGTGAAGTGACCATATATAAAACTATTTCCTGTTTGATATAGGATCGCCTGAAGACATTCCTCTCACAGCCAAATGCACCAGAATTACTACACCACATTTTTGTGCCTCTCAGCTTGGTAGGACCTATTATATATGAGTGTTTGATTTAGTGTTTCCCTCTTGCTTCATTTTCTCTAACTTGGAGTGGCATTCATCCTGTTTTAAAGATAGTGAAGACCACTGAAGGGCCAACATTAGGTGCATCGGTCAAGAGTCCACGTTTGACCAGAGGTGCTATTTCTCTGCTCCAAGAGCACCTGACTGAAGAGGAAAAGGAACTGTGGAAATCACTGGGACCCAACTGGACCTCACACGGGTCTGTGTCTTTCTCTCTGTACCAATCTCTGCTTCAGTTTACGACATCACTGTTCTAACAAGACCATGTTCATACCCTCAGTTCGCAGATGAGTGTTTCTGCTCCTCCATATTCACCTGTCTTCCGAGATGGGTGGCAGCCTCAGGCTTATGACTCAGCTGGCCAGCTTCTGGAAGATCCCATCCAGTTACAGCACAAAGAGGATGCTTTCAAAGAAAGCAGGCAGAAACAAAGTCAACAAGAACATGCCCAGCTCATAGTCAAGAACCATGAAGAAGGAACAGAACAAGCGTAAGGGTGTAGTCACCAAAAAAACAACAACAACAACATGTTTGATGTGTGTGGGATGTGCTTAATTATGATTCTGTTAATTATGATGATTTTTCATCTTACAGGCTAATGCAAATGTGAAAATTAAGATTAGGACTTTACATTAGACCAATAAAAGATCTTTATTGCAGAAATGTGGGTTAAATGAAAAGTATGTTCAGTACTTGCTTAATAGTTATTTTTAAGAGGTACTTTTATTGTGACCAATGAAGCCTCATTGAAAAGCATCTTTTAATTTATTGAATATGATTGTATGTAGTTGTAATGGAAATTCAGTCAGACTTATGACAGTCCTCTTCACACCAGATTGAGATCTCCACATGGTCTCCCGCACCTCCTGAATCATTCAAATGTCAGTGCGTTGCAACAAATTTGGAAACCTCATTTTTGTGTGCCATATTTTTACTTTCAAATAGGATTTTACTTGCAGCTTTCCCAGCCATCTTACACAATATTATTGCCTCAAGTATCTGAATTGCACTGGGATGTCTCCTCATAGTCTATGCTACTTCCCTTGACACATGGGAGGCTTCTGCACCACCACTATCAGCTCCAGCCTTACCATAGTGGATAAGGAAACACCATCATGGCTTTCGTCAAACATTTAGCAGCTTAAGAGGATGTTTGTGTGAGACTTTTTAAAATAAACCACTTTTTATGGTATCCCAGAAAATAATTTCAACCTGAAGTTTGCTGTCATGAGATATGAATGAGCCGGAGCTTTTTTTGGAGTTTCTTTTTTGTCTTTTCCTTTCTTTTATACCGTGTCATCTTCTTGGCTAAATATATTGCTAGGACTTTTCTTTAACAGTAAAAGAAATACACTGTGCTTCTAAACTGTGGCCTCAGTAGCACAAAAATTCTTTAGGTCTCTTATTAACCAGTCTATGTGCAATTTGGAGGTGTGTGTGCTTCTCCCAAGCAGGAGCTCTATTCCACAGGTAGTCCAATCCATTCTGATCTCTATCTGCCAGAAGTTTGATCATGGCACTGTTTTTATTGGTGTGGGGAACATTTATTATAAGGTGCTTGATGAAGTCCATTTTATTCACAGCCACATCCATGTAGCTGTGGCTAGGTTGGCATGTTTTGGCTAATCTTCCCTCAAATTCTCTGAAGACCAAGGTACACAGGTGTATATGGGTCACATTGCACTGCACTAAATCCCAAAAGACCTCCCAAATACCCCACACAGAACTTCAAAATTCAGGCAAACTTTAATGCCATGGTTTGGACTCAGACTGGTGTGAAGGAGGGGTAAATTGAAACAGGGAAACACAAAAAAAAAATCATTGTTCCCCTTTACAATATTTAATAAACATTGTCATTATACACATTGCAAAACTTCTGAATGTAATTTCAGAAATAAAAATGGGCTTCCACCAAATGGCGAAAGAATGTATCACTGCAATTATGACTTTGTGGCCAGAAACAACAGTGAACTATCTGTGCTACGTGGAGAAACACTAGAGGTACTGTGCACCCCCACAAGTGGTCTCAAAGTTGATGGAGTGACCTGTAAGAGCAATGACTAATTTAACTTAACTTTCTTTAGGTCCTTGATTCATCAAAGCGATGGTGGAAGTGCCAGAATACATATAACCAAGTAGGATTTGTTCCATCTAATATTCTGGAGCCTCTGTCTGCAGTGAATAACCAACAGAGAGACCGTCCAGTACTTCGAACAGAGTCAAAGGTACAGACACTGCTTTGTTTGTGTTTCTGAAAATATTCTGCGACCTCAGTTTTGAATAACTCCTGCTTTATTCTCAACAGAAAACAGCTCTCACCCCTCGCAGTTTCTCGTATGCCCCATCAAGTAGAGACGGGATCAGCCCAGCCGCTACCAGCCCAACAGGGCGACATCAAAGCATGATCCTGCCATCTAACATGTCAAGAGAAGATAGTGACCGAGGTAACACACCAGTCCATGCAATGTAGTATGATTCAAGTACTGACAAACAAACAAAAAAATATCCGATTCTTTATGGTTCTTCTCTGTTCCTTGGTGCTAAACATACATTTATGCCCAAAAATAATTAGATGTTTACACATCATTAGCACAGTTCTAATATTTTCTGCTAAATGGTACATTGAACCCTCTGATGTCTGCTGGGCTTCTCCTTGGCACTCAGACAATTCTGATTGCTACACCACCAGACAGGACACGTGAATAAAAAAGAGATTTAATTTCATTTTGGGATTCATGAAGTATTAAATCTACATCACCTAAACTTTTCCACATCTTCTAACCTTACAACCAAGAACTGTGTATTTTTGAGGATTTTATGTGAGAGGTCAAAACAACAAGAGCACATTTGTGAAGTGGAAGGAGAGAAACAGGCTCTATTCTTAAAAAAAAAAATAAAATAAAATAAAACTGAACTTTTCCCATCCTTCTTTGCAAAATAGCTCAAGTTCAGTCAGATTGACTGATGTTTGACTGGGCCAAACTAACAAATGAATTTACTTTGATATAAATCATTCCATTGTAATTTTGTTTGTATTTTTAGGGTTGTTGTCCTGCTAGAACGTGAACCTCTAATGAGTTTGCTTCCAATATTACCCTGTATTTAACTCAATCATCTTCCCATCAACTCTGACCAGTTTTCTTAATCCTGCTGAAGAACAGCATCTCAATAGTATGGTGCTGCCACCAACATGTTTCATGGTGGGGATGTAGTGTTCAAAGTGATGTACAGAGGTATTTTTCCAACATATGTGGTGTTTTGCGCTTTGGTTAAAAAGGTTTTAATTTTAGCACATAGCGTTTTGTAGACAAGGCAAAACAAAAAAGGTCTTGTAAGACCGGAGCGCTTTCTTCCACATGGTTGCTGTGTCTCCTACAAAACATGTGACAAAATGGAAATCTTATGACTTTATTTGTGCCACTCCATCATCAAAAGTCAGATATGGGGAGTGCAGGGACTAGTTTCATGTCAACAGATTTTTCCACCTGACCACCTGATCTTTTGAAGCTCGTCAAGAGTTTACTATGGACCTCTTGGCTGCTGCTCTCCGATTTAAAGCTCTCCTTGCCCAGCCTTTTAGTTAGAATGATACCGTAGCCAGTTACCTATTATGCCATACTGTTTTAATTTCACCCTGACCTGCTTGCTTTGTTCTTTGCCTCTGAAGGCCTTCTAAGGAAAGCTGTACTTATACTGAGGCTAAATTACACTCATGCAAACTTACTACATAGGTGACGACTAGAGACAAGGGAGGGACAGGATTTTAAGAATATTGAAGCAAGGGGGGTTATATACAGACTACATCTTTTAGATTTTTATTTGAAAAAAATGCTGAAATCCATAAATAATTTTCCTTCTTTCTTCTTTCCATGGTTTAGTATATAAAATGTAAATAAAATGCATTGAATGCTGTGGTTATAAGGTGCAAAGGCTGTGAATCTATACCTATTGTATAACCAAATAGTACTCTCATCTCATCTGAGATGCTTTGTTGGGCCTTTGGAGGAGCCGTCCAAACATGCTGCCTAAACGTTGACACTTTTAGATCTTTTTATTAAACATCATTCTTACCATCATGTTTGAGCCCCTGAAAAGGATATTTCTACATATAAAAGAGAAGTAAACTTCCTGTATCTCTGGATGTTAATATCATCAGTCTTGGCATTATGCCTATATTCAGTTTATAATTCTCAATAAATTAAAATTTTGTGTTGATGTGGAAAAATGTATATAGACAACTGTAGCACAAAAGAAGGACCTGGTCCTAGCTCTTCTCCACTAAACACAGCGATTTAAAAAATGTCTTTCTATTTAAATCCTATTTTGAAAAAAAAATCTGCTGTCAGTGAAAGCAGCAGTTTTTAACAGTGTAAGCTACAATACTCTTAGAGGTTCTAACCACATTCAAGTCTTTATATTGTAGGTTCCTAGAAGCCAGTCTATCTTACGCTCTTTTAAAGTGGTCTTGAAAGCAGTTCTTCAGATTTTCAGAGTTTTCAATTTCACTCATTTTCTAACCTGTTTTTGCATCAAAAATGAGAAAAGGTATTTGAATGAAATGTCAGGCCTATGACACCATCTACCATATGAATGATAGTATCTAAAAGTAATTGGAAGAAAAATCTAATAAAGACCTTAGAGAACCTAAGAAATGCATCATCCTCAGGTTCTTTGCGTTCAGTCAGCAGCTCTTGAGGAGCCAACCTGTTGTAAAATCCTTATTCACTCTATCAAAATTGTGTTACATTTGCTATGTTTGTATAAATATAGTTTAAAGAATTGGGACCAAATTCTTTCTTTCTCATCCAATTTAAAGTTGTTTCTTTTCAGGAGGTTTTTAGGACTATGCTACACAGAAAATGAGAGAAAAAGCAGTCAATCTAGGTTACTCCTCCAGGAAATCTAGCTCTATTCCACATCTGTATGACATTGTTTTTTTCTTTTTTTAAACAGTCATGGTTATGAATAATGAGCTTATGCAGCGTCTGGCTAAAAAAAGGAACTCACTTGAAAAGATGGAGAAGCCCTCTAAAGCTGACATATTGATCCCCCTGAACTACCACTCCCCAAGTGATGAGGTGAAGGCCTGGCTCTCTGCAAAGGGCTTCAGTGAGGGGTGAGTGTTGAATACTTCAGAGATGACATAACAACATGAAGTGCAGAAGGTCAACTGGTTTGAAGAAATTTCATTTCAGTTTCAAAAAAGTTTGTTTGTCAGAACTGATGATAGCACAATGATGTAAAAGCTCAAGGTTTATTTTAACTAAAAATTAAAAAGCACAAAAAGTAAAGGAATTGGTGTTTGGTTGTAACAATGTTTTTTGGGCAAAAACCTGAAATGAAATTCTGCAGCCAGTGGCAGTCCAATTTTCTACTTTTAAGGCCTTTTAAGGCATCCCCCAAGATGTCAACGCTCGACCCACAGAGTAGGTTTTATCAGAAACCTCCTCCAGAATTTTGGAGTGGAGAGGATGAAGTGGCCTGCCTGCAGTTCTGGCCTCAGCCACATTGAACACTTTTTGGGTCAGCTTGGGCCAGGGGGACCAACACAACCACATTGGCCACTTTGCTACAAATGCTGGTTGATGCCATGAAGAGGAGGTGGTGTGGCTTGTTTACAGTTCTCCCACCCATTACTGAAGCCATGTTTATTAAATAAATAGCTAAATTTCAAATTTATGGTGATTCATCAAACTTCAATCATCCAATCAAAAAGGACAAAAAACACTAAGGCAGAATTAGCTGTTTGACATTACCAGAAAAGAATTGGCATGTTATTTCATAGGGGCACTCAACATACTCAACTCTGCTGCTCAATCCACAAATGCATTTTCCTTTCAAAGTGAGACCATTTAAAGAGGAAAGAACTCATTTTTCAGTGGTATAAGATTTAATGCCCAGAAGCATTGTCACAGTAAAGAAATTATCCTACCAAACACACATTTTCTTACTTTTTGTGTTAAGTATATACAGCGTTCAAAGGGCAGCAGTGGCCCAGGACGTAGGGACTCATCCTGTAACCAGAGGGCTGTGGGTTGAACTCCTGCCCTGTCCGTCTCAGTCGTGTCCTTCCAAGACACTTCACCTGCCTTACCTGCTGGTGGTGGTCAGAAGGCCCTGTGGCACTAATGTATGGCACCCGGCTTCTGTCAGTCTGCCCCGGGGCAACTGTGGCTACAATGTAGCTGACCACCATCAATGTGTGAATGACTGACTGTACTGGAAAGCGCTTTGGGAGTCCTCAGACTTGATCAAGTGCTATAAGTACATGCCATTTACCATTTTTTCTGAGGTGAACTGAGCTAAAACCACTCACTGCTTCCCTTGAGCCTCTTTTTCTCTCACTCTCTCCTATATGTTTGTATTTAATTTCCATTTGAATCTAAGCTGGCAACAAACTAAGCTTTCTTTTCACAATTTCTCTGTTAGGACAGTCCAGAGCCTGGGAATTTTGAATGGAGCTCAGCTCTTCTCCTTAAAAAATAATGAACTCTGCAGTGTGTGCCCGTCAGAAGGAGAGAGTGTTTACATGCAGTTGCTGGGACAGAAGGCCCTTCTCGAGGTATGTACAGTGTTGTTCTGGATTTGTTTGTTTGTCTCTGTTTTTGTACGGTCATGCTCAGGTTCAGGTGTCGGCAGGCGTTTATTTACTCGGCCTTGACTGATGCACAGACTTGCATCACTTTGCCAAATTGTTACTAAACCGACCTAGATTCCAATGAGCAAGGACAAGAAACTTTTCAACTCTGATTCTTTTTAATTTTTAGTTAGTAATAGCCCACATATAATATATTGTAAATTAATCTATATTGAAGGTATCATAAAAATGGTTACATTTGCATTTCATTCAGTAAGGCAAGACTGATAGTTACAGAGTTGGAGCCCCTTTGACCTATAAACAGTGGTATTTGTGAGAATCTGCTTATGTGAAAAATTGGTTCATTGCACAAAAAAGGACCTCACATCTGTAGTTTTAAAGACTATGAATCACATAAATCTGAGAATAATTTAAAACCCTTATCATAGACTAGACATTAACTCCAAAATTGCCAAAAAAAAAAAATGTCAGAGAACAGACTTTGCTCTGGTTCTATAACAAACCATCAACAAATTTCCATTTAAGTAAATGTAATGGACAATAAAGTAAGGGTGTTACAATAAATTCACTCTGATGGTGCATTTTGGTTATATCAGGTTTTAGAGAAGCGGATACAGATTATTGTTCATGCAGCCATAGCAGAAATCAAGCTGATTTAGCTTTCCATCTGTCCTATGACCAATCTGCTAGTTTCCACAAAAGCTAATGTAGCTTGAAGAGAGTGCAGCACCCCCTTTTAAACTTTTTAGAATCGTGTCATTGCTGTTCTTTTAATTGCCCACTTCATAAAAAAGAAGATAATTAAAAAACGGTTGAAAATGTTAAAAAGAATCTAAGTCTTATAGCTCTGCTTGTATGTTCTAGTGTGCTTTAAAAGAAAAAACAGTTTTGTTTAGATAGATGGCGTCTCTAACGTCTATCAGTCACTGCCTCTTATACATCGGCTGTTTAGATATTAGGCTGTGTGAATAAAACATCGTCTGCAGAGAGACAGAGCAGAAGCAGAGCATGGAGGGAGGAGGCTGGGCTACAAATTTCAAAACATTTAAGCTAAAATGTCAGTCATTTTCAGGCTTGTTTCTCATAGGTTACAAGTTCTGGTTTAAAGTTGCAAAATCAGCCATTACAAGCAAAGCCAAATAACTTTAGGTAATTTAGAGTGCTGTGAAAAACTATTCACCTTCTTAGACATTAATTCTTATTTTTTGTCACACTTAAATGTTTCAGAACATGAAACAAATTTTCTCATCAAACAAGGATAACTGGAGTCAATACATAAAATAGGAAAACAAGAAAACAGTTTTCAAACAATTTTATTTGCTAAGGGAAAAAGCTTTTTGACCAACCTAGCCCATGAAAAACTAGTAGTCCCCTAAACCCAACAATCGGCTGTGCCCCCTACTAGTTGCCTCCTTTGGCAACTATTAAGTGTTTGAAATTACTGGGAATGAGTGTTCTACATCACTATAGAGTAATTCTCCCCCACTGCTATTTGCACAATTGTTTTCATTCATCCACACTGCAGCACTGAAGGATTTGGAGCTCTAAAGGCTTGCTGAAGATCATGATGCAGCATTAGGCTACTCTAAAACCTTAAGTTTGTTGTTTAACCCATCCAGAAGTGGACTTGCTGTTGTTCTTTGGATCACTGTCCTGCTGTACAACCTAAGTTTTCTTGGGTTTGAGGTCAAAAATCTGATGGTCAGACATTCTCCATCATTCTCCATTTTCTGATATTAAGCAGAATCCAGGATCCATCAATTACAGCAAGTTGTCCAGGCCCTGAACCTGCAAAGCAGTCCCAGACCATCACATGATCACCACTATTTTTGACTGTCAGTATGATGTTCTTTTTCTCAAACTCTTAGTTTCACATCAAATGTAAGGTGATGCATCATCAAGTTTTTTTTGGCAGCTGCCAGACGGGCCTTTGTGTTTTTTTAATTTCCAGCAGTAGTTTTTGCCTCGGACCTCTCCAAGGATGCCTCTTTTTACCCACCTCCTTTATAGTATTCGGTAATGGACGCTGACCTTAACTGAGGCAACAGAGACTTGCAGAGCTTTAGATGTTGTACTGGTTCCCCTTAATGACGTCCTTGATGGGTCTCCAGTGCGATCTTGGAGTAATTTTGGTAGACCACCCACTCCTGGAAGGGTTCACCACTGTTCCATGGTCCCTGTTAATTCCTGTGTGAATGAAGGATTTCACTGTGGTTTGCACAAGTTCTAAAGCCTTGGAAATTACTTCATAAACGTCTTTAGGCTGCCTATTGTCAGTTATTGTTTTAAGTTCTCATCTATTCTTGAATTTGTTTAGATCTAGGCAGGGTTTGTTCCTTTTGAAATCTTTTGCCTACTTCATGTTGTCAGATGGGTTTTAAGTGATTTCTACAGTGCTGCAATTCATTATCCCTGGATAACTTGTGAAACTGAACCGGAAAATGTGGTAAATCACAGTTAACTCATCATTTAATAAGAAGAGGAGTTAAGTTTTCACATAGGACCAGGTTCGTTTGGATGGTTTTTTTTCCTTAATAAATGGAATTATAATAGATTTTAAAAAATATTTACTCAGGTTACTGGGGGAGGGGGTGTTAAAAAAGTGATTAGAATTTTGTTCTATTCAACAAACATATTCTTCTTTCCTTCTTACCAGGATGCGCGCAAAGTTTCTGAACTAGAGACTTTGGTGGAGAATTGAAATCTGACAGGTGACCTGGATTGGTACACAATATATGATGCAGAAATCAATAATGACTGTAGAAGATATGAGACCAAGCTATTTTACATGGTTACATACATGTATTAATTATACAGAGTAATATCTGCACTGACACAAAAAAATATTTTACAAGTTTTTACATAAACTTTGCTAACTTTGTTCTCATAGTTTTTATTTTGTCAGTTTTATGTATTTTTTATGTGATATTAACCTATATGTTAATTGTGCCAAAAAAGTCCTAAAAACAACACTATAAAAAAAAGTAAGACCTTATCTTACTGCACATCATCTAATTATCAATGATGCAGCCTAATACCTGGAGTGGCATGCAACATTTTTTTTTATTTTTACATGTTTTTAAAAGAAACTTTGTTCTTACTGTTTTTATTTTGTTACAGTCATAAGTCTTAATTGATATTCTGTTAGTCAAAATGTGGACACTAACACTGTAAATAAAATAAAATACACAAAATGAATGTAAAATGATTACATTTGTCCATAAAACACATAAACATAATTTCTTTGTAATTATTAGAGATGATGTTTATTTCACATTCAGCTTATTATGTTACTTTGTACAGCCTCATGTTGTTTCAGTCTAAATATACAAACATATCACATTAAAAAACATTAGTGTTGATTTTCTCTTGTGTTCAAGACAGTGAAGTGATTATTTGCTCTGTTATTTATTGTTTACAACACAGAAATGTACATAACTAGAATATTGTCATCAACAGAGGTCAATAAAAGTATTTGCAGTGTTTATTATTCCAGAATGGTAAATCCTCTAACTTAGTATGTTCTCAGAACTAAATTCAACATGATCTTCAAAGTCCTTCCTATCAGTTCTGTAGAGGTCTTGACTCTGTGACCCTGCAGATATCAGCACATGCAAAAAAACATCCATCCAGTGAATCAGGAAAAGGAAAAACGTCATGTGAACATAACGTTGTTTCACCAGAGTTTTACAAATAACTTTCACCAGAGGTCAAATTTTACTGTGTACACAGCAACTGACCTGTTAGATTACCCTGTGCTGATTTTGCAAGCTAGGCCTGATTTGCCTCCTTAATGTCATCACAGGTCAAAAGATGGATCTACTTTATATATTTATTACTCATTTTAGATATTCTGATGCATAGCATTTACAAATATGCCATTTTGTGTTGTATTTCAATTGCTCATAGAACAAGTAAACAAAAACATAAATTAAAAAAAGAAAAGTGGGGGGAATCTTAAGGGAGATTTAAGCTAGTAGGTAACAATGTGAACAATGAAAATCGGTCCTGCCAAGGCCAGGATTATGCAGAAGTGCTTGAGTGACAGCATAAGATGTCACATATCAGTAATTATTGTGCGTAAATACAACTTATTAACTCATCTCCTCCTGCACTGCAAAAGTCATTTTGAAAAGGCTGCTGATATTAATTTTGTCCTGAGTGTTGAATATAGCCATTTCTCCATGTCCTATTTTGCTGTGACCAGTGTGTGAAAAAATGTCCTGAAAACATCACAGGGATGAATCAAAAAAACAAAACAAAAAAACAGCCCTTGACCACACTAGCCTAGTTATAAAGGAAGAAGATTCTCATCATAACTGGTGGCTAAATAGACATTCTTCTGGTTTTGTTTAAATTTTTTAAAAAATTGTTAACTCTTTTTGCTGCGTTATTGATATTTTCACTACATGACCAAATGACAGCCTCAAAACAAATCTTTCCAGATGTAGAAAAAGTGGTTAAAATGTGACATTCTTGCAGCTGGACAAAAAAAAAAAAAAAAAAAAAATCACTTTAGAAAATATTTGTAAATTGTTTTTCTTCACTAAGAGAATGTGAATGAAAGGTTCAAATTGGATGTTTTTTAAAAATATAATTATAACAAGGTCTTTGTGATCTTAAGGCAATATTTTAAATCATAAACCTTTAAGTAATTTAACCATTAGTCAGAAACATGTTGATTACAAATCAATAAAATCTGTGCTGTTAAAAATAAAGCTTGAAAACTAAAATCTTACACAACATCAATAATTTTGTTTGAGTGCACTTCTGAGGTAAATCACTGAGATAGATCACTGAATATGGCTCATGTTTTACAATCACCTTTGGTCACACTGTCTGAAGTGACGGACCACTGAGCAGCAGGGAAAGCGGCAGTAAATCTAACTCTCACTTCCTTCGATTGGTGCCATCTTCACACATCGCTGGTGGTAGTCTGGTCCCAGCAGTTCCAGTCCAAAAGGTCTTTTGCTTGAAACCACAACTGGATCTCCTTCTGAGCCCCCTCCACCGAATCACTGGCATGGATCACGTTCCTTTAAATGAGCAGCACTTGTGATTACTTTATCTCAGAGACATGAGTTGTATTTTAGTAGGGGTGTTGTTTAATCATAAAGGGTATTTACATTGCATTACAAAAGTATTCATACCCCTTGAAACTTTTCACATTTTCTCCTTATCAACACAAATTTTTTATTGGGATTTCCTGTGACAGACTAAAATCATGCATAGTTGTGACAGGAAAGGAAACTAATACATGGTTTCTGAAAAATTTACAACCAAAAAAGTCTAAAAAGATTGATATTTATTTGTCAATACTTTGTAGAACCACTTCCTGTCACAATTAGAGCTTGAAGTCCTTTGGGGAAGTTCTTTAACAGCTTCTCACATCAATTTTTTGTTTATTCTTGTTTGGAAAATAGCTCAAGCTCAACCACATTAGATGGAGAACCTCTCTAAACATCTTTTTCCAAGTCCTGACACAGATTCTAAATTGGATTTAGGTCTTTGACTAGGCCATACATGAATATGCTTTGATCTAAACCATTTTGTTGTTAGGTCTAGCATATGTTTAGTGTTGCTATTCCATTGGAAGGTGAAATGTTGACTCAGTCTCAAATATTTTGCAGAACTATCCTGTATTTAGTTCCTTCCATCTTCTCATCAATTCAAACCAACTTCCCTCTAGGTTCTTTGTGGATGCTGAAGTAAAACATCCCAGCAGCATCATTCTGCCGCCACCATGCTTCACAATAGGAAGACAATGTATTCAGGATGATGAGATGAGTTAGCATTCTCAAATTACTTAACATTTAGGTCAAAAAATTCAGCTTTGGTTACATCAGAACATGGCACCTTCTTCCACATGTAAGCTGTGTTCCCAGCATGGCTTGTGGCAAATTACAAATGAGACATTCCTTCATAAACAGCTTTTATTCTTACCACTTTCTCCCTGTTTGTCTTGCATTAATTATCTGGTATTAATTGTTTTGTAAAACAAAACAAAATAAAATACGAGGTTACCTGCTGACATGAATGCTGAAATCTCCTCTGACAGTTCCTGCCTGGGCCTCAGCCGGGTTAGTGTTTCCCACCATGGTCCGTGATGTCTGAACAACGTTGTGCCCTTCCCATACCTAAACACAGATAAAGCAACACACATGCATTGCAGTGGACTGATAAGCAAGTATGAGATAAACAAAACACAATGTAAAAAACTGAAAGCAGCCCAAAACCAGGCAGAGAAAAAGGAAGCGCTCACCATCACAACCAGAGGTCCTGAGGTCATGTAATGCAGCAGATTATTATAGAAAGGCTTTGTCCTCAGGTCACAGTAGTGTTCAGACAGGACATCCTGAGATGCCTTCACAGCAAATACAGCTAGAGTCAGGAATTAAAAAGAGGGCATTCTCTTAACACAAAGTCAACACACAAAGCTTATGTACCTGCAGCATCTTCAGCCCGACCAACTTGAAACCTCGCTGCTCGAACCGCTGGATTATCTGTCCAACAAGACGACGCTGAACTCCGTCTGGCTTTATGGCGATGAGAGTCCGCTCCCTCACATCTGGGAGACCTGATGGGGCAAGAGGGAACACAGGAGCTAATATACAGCTCAAATGCATACATGTTGGCATAAGCATTAGATATTTACAGGGAAGATGAGTAATAATTATCTAAACTCAAGATCTTGGAGCAAGGAAGCAAATGTCCAAGTGGAACCTTACATGCATACAAGGTTGTCTTCTTATTCCAGCCCACAGAATGCCAACTAGAATTCATTGCATGGTCTTGTGTTATTCTGTACCAAAGAACGTCAAAGATGTTTTAAGGAAGTGATCAGTCTGAAGTGCACAAATAACTTTAACCCCTCTACTTGTTTACTGTACAGGCATGTAAATGCTCTAGGCAACAGAATGAGATTTTAGATAGTTTTGCTGAAATAACCAAAGCTTTCCTGCAAAACACATTATCTGCATGACAGTATATGATGCTGCACAGGCTATATTATTGAAAATTAAGGATGTCTACCTAAGTGAAACAATATTTTCGCATATCAAAAAATATCAATTATACTAAGAACAAGTAGAATGGGCCTCGTCACACCCTCTGTGTGATGTTTTTAAGATTTTTCAGGTTTTTTACATTATTTTATAGAGTGCTTTGAAAATGTATTTGCCCTAACCATGCCACATTTCTTTGACTTTTGCTTTGTTTGTGACACTTATATTTTTCAGATCATCAAACAAGTTTTGATATCAGAGAGATAACCTGAGTAAAGAGAAAGTGCTGTTTCAAATAACAGTTTTGTGAAGGGGGAACACAAGGGGTGGAGGTGACGGAGACATCCAAACTGACCTGGCCATGTGTAAAAACATAAGCCCTCTCCTTGTTGATTAATCAACCACATTTTTTTGAAAGCTGATTTCAATTTAACAACCACAGATCACACATTATTACTGTCTGACCCAAAGAATCAAGATACAGCTTAAACAGAACCTGCCTGACAATATGAAATAGGTAAGAAGATCACAAGAAGCAACAGAGAAACAAAGTCGGAGATACTTCTCTGTCTGGAAAGGGTTACAAAGCCATTTCTAAGGCTTTGTGACTCCTGTGAACCCCAGTGAGACCCATTAGCCACAAATGGAGAACGCACGAAAATGCACTCGTCAACTACATTTTTTTCCTCTAGGAGATCACACAAAAACCCAGAACAACATCTAAAGCACCACAGGCCGCATTTGCCTCAGTTATGGTCCCTGTTCAAAGTGGCATCCATGGAAACATATAAGGCAAAAACTAATGCTGATCAAAAAGAAGAGAAGGTGAGTCTCACATTTGTGAAAAATCATCTGGATGATCCCTGAGACCTTTTGGGGGGGTGGAATCTGTGCACTGAAGAGACAAAAGTGGTACTATTTGAAAGATGTGTGCCCGTTTTATAGGGAGAGAAACTAACACAGCTTAGTGTGATCGGATTGCTTTACTGCTTCAGGACGTGGAGAACGACCCTATCTAGCAAAAAAGCATGAAGGAGAGTGTCGGGTCATCAGTTTGTAACCTTAAGCTAGAGCCCGCCTGGGTCATAGAGCAGGACAATGATCCAATGCATGCAAAAACACGCCAGCAAAGTCCACCTCTACATGACTCACAAAAATAAACATAAAAACCCAGAACAAACTGAAATTTCGAAAAACGCTTAGTCCAAGTCCTGAGTTAAATCTGATTAAGATGCTGTCATGTTCAAAAACCTCTAATAACTTTGCCGACATAATTCCTCCACAGTCTGATAGTACTTGTTGATGCCAA
Organism: Anableps anableps; assembly: GCA_014839685.1. Taxonomy (NCBI): domain Eukaryota; kingdom Metazoa; phylum Chordata; class Actinopteri; order Cyprinodontiformes; family Anablepidae; genus Anableps; species Anableps anableps. The sequence goes on from CM026083.1 coordinate 12,690,874, forward strand.
AGGTGGCAAAACCAATAATTAGGCTCAGGAGGTCATTATTTTTTCAAAAGATTTAAGCAAAAGAAAAGGCAAAAACAGAAGAAATATGTAAGGGTGCAAACACCTTTTCACAGTACTGTATGGTATAGGAAGTCAACAATTTCTATACTAATTTGAGTTAAATAAACTCTATAAACTGTTAAATCTCCATGACTGTTACACATGTTAGATCGTGTTTTAAATCAGTTTAGTTGTACTCAACATCTCCCGATAGGAGCCACAACACCAGGAGCGCATGAATGACTGCATGCGATCCATTAACAACACACGAGACCCGCCACGAGCGCAGCTGAGAGGTGGCGGGTCGTCGTAATGCGAGACGTGAACAATGACGTACTAGCGGACTGGTTGCAAGTTCGAATCCATGGTGTTCTGAAGTCACCAAAAGTGCAGAAGACGCACAGATCCGGACTGAAACCGCGGACCTTTGGTCAGTAAAAAAAAAAAATGTTGTTGCCACACGGTCACCCACATCACAGCCACGAACCTTTAACACACTAACCTATCTCTGGTTCATGACTCCATTCGTCTGGCGAGCGAGTTTGTTGTCAAATATTGTCGCTGGGTTTGGGAAAAACTTTGCGCTTCGGGGTTAAAGTCTCTGACTCGAATGAACTCTGCCAGAGAGTCGGTTCTTTCATTAAATTTTAAAAACAGATTTCCAGAGTTACTCGGGTAAGCAGTGAATGAAAGATCACATCTAACATGTAACCACTATTTAAAAGGATAAACGCCCAAAATAGAACTTACGGAAATGAGCGAATAATTCAAATTTATCACCTCTTCCAATCTTCCACTTGGTAAAAAAAAAAAAAAAAAAAAAAAAAAAAAAAAAAAGAAAAAAAAAAAATCCCTCTTCACTTACTTGATTTGCTTCTGTGCCAGACGAGGCTGCGTCCCCACCGAAGCGCACAGAGGTGGTCACATGGCAGACTTTTGTAGGTTTGAGTCCCCGTGAAAAAGTGTTTAAGAGCGGTGTGGAAAATCCTGTGCTGCAACATGACCGTGCGCTTCACGCGTGTTTTGTCAGCCCCAAGAGTGAAATCAACTCTCCCCAATAAAAACTCACGAGTCACCCCCCACCCTCGTCCGGCTCCACTCATTGACTCTCACTCCTCATCATTTAACTCTACTCATGCCAGATCCCTCTTTTTCTCTTATTTTAAAGTGTTTACAGAAAATAAAGCAGATTTTATGAATTTAAGCGACTCAGAAGAAGCTCTTTTTCCGCAATCCCCTCTTCCTCCAGAACCCCCTTTCTCTTTGCAGCCACTACCTAAACGTGTTCTGATAACTTTGAATCAATCATTAGTATTGCCCTTCAGGCGTCTTCAAGAGAAGAAATAGAAACTTTACGCAAATAAAAACTAATCTGAAAAGGATAATTTAAAGCAGAATAACCGGTCAAGTCACAACTGGAGTTAAGCCCAACCTCTTTCACTCTTCAGTGCAGCTCAGCTGTTTTAATAAAACCCCTGTGCCTGTTGGAGACCACACAGGTTCTCTAAATTGGGGAAGATGTTCAGTGATCAAACTCAACTACAAAATGATAAATGCATAATATTTGAAGAGTAGATCCTGGTTTAATTTGCCTTTATTTTGTGCAAAAATTGGTGAATTAAGAATGTAAAATTCTTACCCTTGTTATTTATAAAGCTAGTGAAGCTTCTGCTTAGAATGAAGGTCTTATCCTCTATTTGACAGGAAATCTTTGCTGTTTTTGAAGAGACAGTTGTCTTGTTTCAAGAAGCACACTCCCTACCTGTTTCTGAATCTAAACTTGAAACTCAGGTTTTTGTTTTTTTTTTTTAAAAGACCGTTTGTTCAACAATTATTTTGCAGTAATTTTTCAGATCTTTTACATATCTTAACCTTTGTCTTTAATTTTCTGTTAAATACTGTTTATTGCTTTGTTTGTGTTGTAAAGCACTTTTAAACCTGTTCTTGCTTGAAAGGTGCTATTTAAATAAAAGGTGAGTTGAGCTGTTGTCACATGGTTTCTCATCACACATCGGATGAAGGGGAGAAGATTTAAAAACCCATTTCCCCCTATGAAGGACATTTCCCTAAACATCATGTTCTGTTACCCTTAAAGTATGTGCGTTGCTTTTGACGTGCGCCTGTTTTGTATAGTGCACGTGTATTGGGAACAAGGTTGGGATTGTTCTACAGCAAAGGGATATTAGTTTTCCCATGATATCACCCCTTTTCCCTCTTGACAAATTGTAACCACTTTCACATGTTTTTTCCACAATGGGACTGCAAACAGTGCAAACAGTTTGCATCTAAAGCAACTGTCATTTTAATTAAGACACCCATCAGTTTCTACACTTAATGTATTGCCTTCTCCAATCAACGTTTTAATCAAGGTACGGTATTCCTCAGAACAGTAACAACCAGGATCACTCAGATTTTCAGGGAGGAACGCACTATAACCAGCAAAAACATTTGCTGCTTTCATCCTTATATGAGGGCCACTTGTTTTCTGAGGAATAAAAGACCTCAGTGATGCAAATCCATAAAATTATTTTCAATACACACCCTTCCAGTCAATGAAATAATTGCACAGAACTAGCAGCATGCATGCTCATTTCTGTTGGTTTTACATTACCCTGCTAGACCTACTAGTAAATGAATTGCCATGTGGTTCGTAAAGTTTTTACCATTTTTAAACAACCTATGCCATCTCGCAGCTGCGATGAGTTAGCATAAGTCAGATGCTTTAAAAAAAAAAAAAAAAAAAAAAAAAAAAAAAAAAAAAAAAAAAAAAAAAAAAAAAAAAAAAAAAAAAAAAAAAAAAAGGTGGTACTGTGCTGTTATTTTCCAATGTCACTGAAACAGAAAGTAGACATGTAAAAGCATCTCAGCAACTGTTTGTTTCTGTGGATTAAAAGCTGAAAAGCCTGAAATACTCTAGTATTAGACACGTTAAATTTAATCTGTAATATTTTAAAAAAAAACTTTGAGAATCAATGTCAACCAAGTCAGTGTGGCAGTTCTGTTCCACAAGGGATTACATTTTGAATTCATCTTGGTTTAAAAGTTATCACCTGCTGATAATATTAATATTATATAATATTGACATTTTCTAATAAAACCACTATTGTTCGGCACCACTATGACATTAACACTAAACAGACAAATCACAGCAATAAAAACAAACAAGCTGTAATAAAAAAAGCAATTTATTAATCAAGCAGTTTTCACGTCTTCAGAATGGAATGATATGAAAGATCTTAAGTTGAGATTTCGTCTCCTTTGGAGATGAAAAAAGGCAAAATGAATAAAAGCAGACATTAAAAAAAACAATCAAACAAACAAAAAAAAAAAAAAAACCCAAAAAACTCATAATGAGTTGAAAGTGCTCAGTCCCAGCCCAGCTTTGTTGTAGCAGAATGGGAGAGAAGGCCTGGCTCAGACAGCTCCAGGTCTGGGCAGATGCCAACTGCAGACCAGGTTTACATTTCCTCATCAAACGTTCATTGGCAAGACACTAAGGAGGACACTGCTCAAAGAAAAATATCAATGTGCCAACCTTTTACAGTAGAAATTAAAGAACGTTATCAGCAGCATGCTCACCCTCCCATTACTCAACCAAGAAATGTGTGTGCTGCTCCTTGCCGTTGCTTTGAGTGGAGCGAAGCCGAAGTGGAGGAGTGTTGGGTAGAGTGGTCAGCACAGGCAGTCTTTGAAGATCACAGCTGACATGTGGAGTGGTTCAAGCAGTCGTTTTGCTATAGCTTGATGGTGCCAGTGGGCAAACTACTATTACACAGTCTATAGTAGCGAAGGTCGTTCACCAGTCTCTGCACGCTTTGAGTGAATGAGGGCAGGTCCTGGAATAAAGGTGGAAAACATTCATTTACCTTTAGTGTCATGCTGAAGTTAAGTGTTATGGATACTGCTTTTAGGATATAAAAACACATTAAATCAGTGTGTTATGCTTTAAAAGACTATTTTCATGCGACGAAAGCAAGCCCTTACTGAAGTGGAAACCAATATTCAACACATATCTTGGTGTTAATGAACAATGAGAAAACAATGGCTTTATGTGAACTGGTGTTTTCAATTAGAACCCTGCTGAGAGTAAAGAACGTAGGAGGAGCTGCAGACTCAATAGTGTGACAATGTGAAGTCCCGATGTGACAAAGTGAAATGTTAATGTGGTAATAATTAGCACCTCATTTACTTTGATTTCAGTGAATGCAAAGAGAAACTGCACCGTTATTTGTCCATCTCAGCTGAATTGCATTTTTAATACCTAACCTTGGTAAAACCACAGGAAGAACAAAAAAAAGTATTTAACAATATATAAATCTCTGTGTGAAAAATGTTTACACACCATTGGTATCTTATGAAATATTTCCCATTACAAAATTAATCAGGGTAGCCATTGGATGGATGCAGCTAAATTCAGGGCAATACAGGAGAAAAGTGCAATGGAAGGGTTTGGATCAAAGCATACAATGGCCCAGTCAAAGTCCAAATCTAAATCCAATCAAAAATCTGTGGCAAAAACTTGAAAATTGAGGTTCACACACACTCTGTGTCCAATCCAGCTTGAGCTATTTTGCAAATTGTGATGTGCAAAGATGGTAGAGGTGTGACACAGAGTTGGAGCTATAACTGCAGCAAAAGGTGGTTCTATGAGGGACCGGCTTGGGAGGGGAGCGGGGGGCAAATGTATGGGACACTGTTCAAAAAAAATCAAAAACAAAAACTACATGTCATTGTCCTTCCACTTCACAATTAGACTAGCAAAGTAAAATATCTCACATAAAATTCCAATAAAATACATTGAGGTTTGTGACTGCAATGTGCCAAAAAGCAGAACAAGCTGTATGAATATTTTGTAAGGCACTATAGTCACAAAAAACCTCAAAACAAAACAAAACAAAAAATCAAGGTAATGGAATTTAGCATTTATTCGTGTGTAGAAAGATCAATGATAAATGTTCCGAGCCAGCGCCGTTAATGTCATCTGCCTCCTGTATTTCTGCTCTACAGTTGAAAGATTCCATGAAAGTAGACTTTTGTCAAGTGCTGAGTGTTTTTGAATCACATGCAACTGTTTCAGATAGTTACATGTTAAGATGCAAAAAAATATGTTCATTCAATAACAATCAAAACCACCTTAAAAGGACAGTTCCTTGTGCTGTATTTTAAAGAAAAATTTAAGGTGTATTGCAAAGTGGTGAGTTAAAAGTGATATTATATTACACAGAATGCGTAAAAACAACCACGGGTCAGGGAAAAACCTCACCTGTTCCATCTTGAAGTTGCGTGCGAGAACGGCCCGTTGATTGGTGTCCACACCTTGACAGCCGTTCAGGAACTCTGGCATGAAAACTGAGTAGAAGGCGTCGAAGTCAACAGAGGCCATGTTGTAAATGGCAAGGGTTATTTCCTCCTGAAGGAGGTCGTGACTTTTGTGCAGAAGGACTTGGAGAAGCACGTTGATGAAGTGGAAGAGCATTGAGGTCCGGAAAAGCTTCTGAAGAATCAGAATAAAAAAATTAAAAATTATATAACAACTGAGTTGGAAGAGGATTTATAAAAAAACTGCAGTTTAAAGTGTTTGCAAAATATTAAAAGTTTTGCTTCCAGGTCTCCCTTGAAAAAAAGTCTTAATCTCAATGGTGACTTCCTGGTTAAATAAAAATATTTAATCAGATGTTTAATATGCTGAGGTATACTACTTTATTGTGTTTTTTTTTTTTTTTTTGTTACTTAAAAATGTAGAAGTTGCTAACCCTTAAATATTATTTTAGGTCACTGGGAAAAGAAAATATGACAGAGAGGGGTGGAGAAAAGGAAGAATTTAGCTGAATGTTCATTCAACTCATACTGAACTGCAACTCTTGAGCTCTAGCAACATATTAAACTCTAAATATTGGTCACTGTTATACCTATAATCACTATAAAATTTAATCACCCCTAAAAAAATATGACCTCTGATCTGTAAAAGAATATTGGAAGAAAAGCTCAACGTACTCTGTGATACAACTTATGCTTGCTGTTAAGTGACTCCAGGTAGGACAGATTCTGCTTGAAGATGTGGATATCAGTTTGCAGGAAGGACTGCCCAAAAGCCTGAAAAGATATTTGAACATCAACAGAAAATGAAGCGAAAGCAAAAGAAGCTGAGCGAGTGTTTACAAAACTCAAAGACGTAAAACTGAATTGATCCTTTTAGTTGTTATATTAATAAATGGGATATGCATAAACACACCTGCATGGCTGCTGTGAACTGAGCCTCATTCTCCATGGTGTCATCAACACCTCCTCTTTGGACACTTGTTAAGATTGAGGTTTTGAAGAAGTACCTCCAGTTTTGGTGAAGTATTTGGTAAAGCAACTCAAACATTTCTGCCTTGACATCTGGCGAGGATCGCTGTTCAAGAGAAATCATTAAGGGCAAAAATGTGATTCTGTCAGTCAGGAAATCTGATCATTATACATTTACTTTCAGGTCAAGGATTTGTTTTTACCTCCAATATCCTAGTATAAAACTTTGTATGTTTTTCAGAATTTCAAAGAAAAATGGCATGACATGCTATCGTGTTGCTCCATTACATGGCATAATACATGGCATAATACATGGCATAATACGGTGTGGCATGACTGTTTTTGCTTACAACAGTGCTTTAAGTAGGTTCATTTGTCCTCCCATGCACATTTTCTACATTGCAATTCTCTCACTCTGAATCCCTTGTGGTCAATATTTTATGAGTAAAATTGAGCAGACGGAGAAATTTTCATCCCTAAGAACAATTAAGAAATACTGAATGCTCAGCTGTACTGTTATTTAAACTGCAATGGCCAACAGGCTGTAGTGCACACAGCTGATGGATATCTACAAAATAAGCTAAATTACCGAATAACAGATAATTAAAATAAACAATTTCATTATATTGATCAATACTAGGCAAACTTGCCAGGATTAGTTATAATCACATCCTGAAAAACAATCTGACAAACACACTGTCAGCCACTTTATTAGGTACACCTGTTCAAATGCTTGTTAAAAAAAAACAACAAATAAATAAAAAGGAATAAGCCAATCAGGGGGCAGCAACTTGATCCATTTAGGAATCTAGATGTGTGGAAGAAAACTTGCTGTAGTTCAAACTGAGCATCAGAATGAGAGAAATTTAAGTGAATCTGAATGGTTGTTGGTGCCAGACGGGATAGTCTCACGCATGATCTTTCTTCAAGACTACAGTGAATGATCCCAAAGAGAGAAAATATCCAATGAGTGGCAGTTGTGTGAACAGAAACGCCTCATGATGCCAGAAGTAAGAGGAGAACGGGCAGGATGGTTTCAGATGATAGAAAGACAACCACGATGTGTAGAATACCATCTCTGAACCCACAACAAGTAGAAACCATGATGCAGATGGGCTATGAAGAAGAATTAAAGAAGTTCTGAAGTCCAAACCAGTACTGGGAAGCTGCAGCTAATTAAGAGGCCCGTGAATGAAAAATATATTTATATAACAGATGATTTTATTTATAATTTTCTCATTTTTGATGGTCAACTTTTATTCTAGTTAAACTTTATAAAACAATTAAAAATCAGTAGAATCCAGCCTTTTTAAATGTCATGTTTGTTATTGTTAAAGCTCCTCTAACACAAGGTGAAAATGACACCCCCTGGTGGTTCTAGTCTTAAAGATGGTCATAAACCTGGTGAAGTACTGATGCTTCACTTTTGTCACGTCTCAGTTAGCTAAGATTACGTGTGCTAGTTATGCAGTGTAAAAAATGAACGCACATTAATGGAAGCTGAGGGTCTGTCATGGCAACCAAACACATGGTGTGACTGTTACTAACACCCTGCCTGCAGTGTAAAACACATCTTGTTTTGATATGCCAAGTAAAACTGTACCATAGTGTTTCATGCAACTAAAAAGGGAGAGTAAAAATCAAGAGGCTGACTTTTTTTTATTTTTAAGTATGCATAAACACCAACTAACCTCTGCCACAACTGGGTAGACCTGCTCCATGCACAGTGACAGGATGCTGGGCAGGAAGGGCTTGAAAGCTTGACCAGGTTCTTGCACCACGACCTGCAGAATTTTCAGGAATTTCTGCACCACCCTGCATCCGGCGCTGCCTTCTTGCAAAATACTGGCAGCCAGCTGCTCCCTGAGAAAGCATCACATGACATTACTTAATATTTCCTATAAAATAGGATGTATTAATAAACTCGCTGAGAAAACTGATGCATGTTTGGGACAAAAACTGATGTTAAGTTTTCATTTTTACCTCGTGAACATGCTGAGAAAAGTGTGAATGATCTGGCCGGTGAAAGCAACACCCATTTGGACTCGCAACGCTTGAAACAGAGTCAAGAAGAAGGCCAGCATCTCATCTGTCACATCTGCAACAGAAGAAGTGATGATCACAAAAGCGGAAGTCACAGAGCTTTAAAAAGGTTAGTAAAATATTTTTTTCTGTTAGCAAAGCATTAGTTTCAGAAAACTTTATCATGGTACTGAGCTTAATATGCCTTGGACTAATTCATACAGTTATTATGAACTTGGTTCATAATCTTTAGCTGGTGAACTATGAACATTAATTCATTTAAACCTGGGTCAACAGAACTTGACAGTATGACAGTAGCTTTCTGTAAAATTTAACAAAAACTAAATCTCTACAAATGTTAATATGCTTTAAACACAAAGCAGTCAGGGACAAATTAAACAGCTAAATCATATAATGGACTGAATATACTAATAAGGAAGAAGAGAAGCATCCACCAGTTGTGCATGCATATCAAGTAGGGTAAGTATGCAGGGTAATAAAACTCCATGTCACACAAAACACGCCAGATTCAAATGAATATGTTAAAATGGCATCTGCAGAACTAGATACTGAGGATTTACATCAGGTGTGTTGCAGTTAAATTTGTTAAGACAAGAGACTTCATTTTACTATGGTCATTCATTCATTTTTGTATGGTCAGTTGTTTAGTTTAACCCTTGTACAACCAACACACCTGGCTGCTGAATAAAAACTGGGAACAGGTTAAGAGTCACTTGGACAGACTCCTGAAGACTCTGGTAACAGATCTGACGTGATTTTGTGGATTCACTCGAGATGCTGTCGACTATATCCCTGAGCACAGGTAGAGTTTGCTGTATCACTGCTTTCACTGTAGAGGAGACGAATGGTGGGAGAAAACAGTAAAAAGATGGTTACGATTCATGAAGAATAAAAGCGGGTATCATAACTTTTCTAACAAAATCAGCGGAACTGACAGAAAGTTATACTGACCATTATCCAGACCCGGCTGTCGTGGACTAATGTTCACTGTTCCCCTTAAAATGCGATATTCCCGAGTGAGAGCGGCCACTAGGCTGGCATGACTGTTGGAGCGCGTTTGCCACTGCTGCTCACTCTCTGGTAAATTTGGCCATGGAAGCAACAGCATGTTGGACAAAGCTCTGCACACGAGAATGTGAGCCTGAACAAAACACAAATCGACACATTGGTTATTTCAGGTTCTGAAAAGATTTTTAAATATTTTATCTCGAAAAGCAAAAAAAAAAAAAAAAAAAAAAAAAAAAAAAAAAAAAAAAAAAAAATCAATAATTTCCAAAACAATTTCGATGAGATATAAAGTGACAGCAAAACTTAAACGAGAATGAAGTATTTTCAGTAAATGAGATTAACATTACATAAAAGCTCTATAAAGCAAACTAACCTCTTGGGGAAGTCTGTGGGTCTGATTCTCTGTGGTAATCCGGTTGAAGATGTTCTGAACAGCTGGCAAAGTGACCAGAAACACCGGCCTCACTGTAGCAGTGATGGAAACCATCAGATAGCTGGCTGAGAGCAGCAACTTCTCAGGTACCTGGAGTAAAAGAAAATTAATTAATATAGTGAAAATTAGAAAAGGATTCTGGGATAATTAGGTTTTTTTTTTTTTTTTTTTTTTAAACAACAGCTTACAGGAATCAAACACCCAAAGAGATTTCTGTAGGAGGTAAAATTATTTCTTTTAAACTAAGTATTAAGTAGACTAACTTAATACTTTGACCTAATCCACTTCATCAAGTAGATTAGGTCTGCTGAGGTTTCTCTTCCAGCTGCTCAGACAGCAGCTTAAAAGTGATCAAAAAACTGGACATCAACATTACTAAGTGTCAATTTTACACATTCTTCCACAGCTGTGGCTGGCTTTATATGCGCCTTGGAACATAATCTCTGTGCATCATGGTTATTTTGGTCTGATTTCACTGTGTTGTTCTTCCCACTCGAACTGTTTTTAGCCAGGAACTTGCTCGACCAGTATTGTCTCTTAAAGTCGATCAAAAGATTGGCCGACTTTAAGAGACAAGGCTGGCGACAATAACAACTGATCCTGTTCTACAACCTGAAGTTTACAAAACTAGTTAGCAAGAGGGACAGTGAATATCATATCCAAATAATAAAACATATACATTAAACAATATAAAACTTTGGTTTGACAATTTTGTTAGAGAAACATTAACAACTAATTGCCAAAACTGAAAGGCCCAGCAAATGGAATATATAAAAGATGTTTTTTTTCTGTGAATGTACAAATTCAGGTTGGCAGTTTTGTAATATTATTTCCTCCTTAACAAACCACTGTTGCAACATGGAACTTTTTCTGCTATTCTGACCAGGTCTCATATGTCAAGATAAGAGACTCTCATTTAACCATGAAATATTTGTTTATATATATATATATATTTTTTTTTTTTTTCGAAAAGATCCAGAGCAGTTAGGCCTGACAAACAAGGGCATGGTATAATTAAGATCATCTTGTCACTCTAATCATGACTAATTAAATGTAAATTATAAGTTAGTAGTATGTATTTCTATAAACAATACCATTGTTGTGGCTGTTATATTTACTTAACATACACATGATGTTGCCAGCTGAATGTGCTTCAGTAATATCTAACCTCACCAGTTTTGTCATCTTTCCTAACCTCTGCTAAAGTTAAATGCTCACCAGTCATGAGCATGCTCATTAAAAATCTCTTTGGAAAATTGCTTATTTGACAGTTGTTTTTTTTTTTTTTTTTTTTTTCACATTAACCACATTATTCAAACCAATATCCTTCTTCACAGTGTATAAAACGCATACATTAGGCAACAGCTGACAAAAGTGGAATTGCCAACTCAAATACGCAAATCTCTATTAAAAAGAGATTACAATCTACATAAACTGTCAAATGGCTCACATTAACAACTTTAAAAGAGGAGTTGCAGGGAGGTCCCTGCAGTATTATGCCTTTTTCAGATGTCAGTGCCACAGTGACTGCAATAAGGAGCACATAGTAATGCACAACTGTCAGCCAGCTGGGTAAAGGCAGGTTACTACATTTTTCCTTCCCTCGGTTACAAAGTTTCAAAATAGTCTGGCAGAACTTTAAGCCCTACTAAACTTGGCAATTGTTTATTCTATATTTTTACTTACTCTTATTGTTAAAAATAACAATTGCATCATACTATATAACGGTAAAAACACTGGCGTTTACATAATTTTAGAAATATTTTCAGTTTCTTAAAGCCACGACTCTCTAAAACTAGTATTCTGACTGAATGTTATACCATGGAAATCTCAAACTGGCTTTTGTAAACGTGAGGCTTAAAATAAAGAAAAGCTATAATTTCAGAAAGTGACTGTATGATACAAGTCTTCAATCCAGAGGAGCCACATGACTGCCCAACTTTGTCTGTCACCCAAGGCTAAAGCCAACAAATATATGAAAAAACAGTCATGTCACAGATACATTTTGTTGAATAATGAACAGTCAATTGTTTTTGCAAAGACATGTGTGACAAATATTCTTACAAATTATTTTATCCCTATAATAAAAAATAAATAAAAAGAAAACCTACAACTCTAAAACTTGTATGTAAACTAGTTATGTAACGATAGATAATTTTTTTTTTTTTTTTTTTTTTTTTTTAAATCCTTACACCTTACAGCATGACCATTGCCATAGATGTCACCAGCATAAAAAATTCAAAGAAGGAAAGAATAAATTTGCGGGAAGTACCTTAGTTGTGATGAGTGGGCTGCTAGCATTTACTGCAGAAGTGATGAGGTTGATGAACTGGCTCTGGTTTTGACTGTGGACTTCACTGTAGAACTGAGTGAGCCAATGGGAATATGCCTGCAAAGCAGCAAGAGCCTGCGCATGTCTGCAATAAAGAAACAATACAGAGGAGCAGAGACAAAGCATGAAACATGGCTCACTTGTAGAAGGGCCTTGGTGACACCAATCGGATCTGATGCAACTGATCAAGCCTAAAAATGATCAAGACAAGACAGAACATAAAAAGTACAAGCGTGCAAAGGTCTAGAGGGCACCTTAGGATTGAGGGAGTTAAATAAAGAAAAGTTAAGATTTAAAATTCAGAGCCTATTTATTCTCCAACTGCATTATGTACAAGCATAAAGCTGCTCTAAACGGGAACCAACTACTCCCCCCAACCTGCCAGGGTGGCTTTTCAGCATTTTTATATATTCACAGTCTGCAACATTTAAATTCACACCAGCATTTTTTAACTATTCACACTCAGCTCAGCTTCTCTGGAGCTGGAACTCTGCATTTTGTAACCCAGCAGTGCTTGGAGGGAATTGCGATATGACATGTGATACTCACACGTCAGTGAGGTCTGGTTTGAGCACAGAAGGCACAGCTGTCTCCAGGTCATAAAGGCCGGTCTGAGAGCCATAACAAGTTACTTCAACCAACCTAAAAGAGGACACAAATGAGTCATTATATGCCCCATATTTCATAAAAACACCACAAAGAGAAAAAAGCTAACACATTAACAGTTTAAAAGAATTAAAAAGAAAAAAAACAGCAGCTCATGTCAGCACAACTGTACTGAGATGTTGGTATATACAGTACAAAAAAAAAACAACAAACAGTTTTATATGCAAAGGTGTTTTGTAATGCTAGCACTCTGATTCCACCCCCTCCTTTAGAAGACATAACCGAGCACGGACCTCTCCACCACAGCCAGAGCATCAGTGAAGCGTGCAGCAAAAACTTCTCCAATGAAATGCTCAGCTAAGCGTCCTACTGCCTGTAGAAGCGAACTGAGGTCCCTGAGAGAACAGTGGAGTCGACGACAGTCGTTCTCTGCTGTTATGTTCAGTCTTCGGCCTAAAAGGAAAAATTACATTATTGTCAGTTAGTACTGACTCTCGGGTTAAATCAGTAAACATGAGAAATGCTTCACACTCTACGTACTTGAGCCAGTGGTGACAATAAACTGCCTCAAACCCAGGTATACGTCCAAGTTTTCTTGGAGGACTGGAAACTTGAAGGATAAGATAGAAACAAATAAAGCTTTTGGAAAACATGCACATATCAAATTAACAGTCGTGTAAAACCAAACAAACTCTTAATAAAGTTTCAGGGTAGATGTGCATCAAAACCAGCACATACCAGATAAGGACAGTACACAACTGTGAGAAAATAACACACAAAATGAAGAGTTTGGAGCTATTACACAATAAAATGTCTCTTAGGAGAAGTAGGCTAAAAAAGGAACCATTTCAAAAGGTAACGCAATTCAAATTTAGCGTTTTGAGCTTAGTAAATAAACCATGATCATAAACTAGTTCCAACATAGAACTTGCAACCTTTAAAATGTGTCCATAATCACAACTGACTGGATGCAATTTTTGGCAGGATACATTTTATTTTATTTACTATGCATTCATGCTGTGAATATCTATAATATAAATGGCCAGTTTATTGGACTCCTGCTTCCCTTATTGACCACACCAGAAATATCGTAATAACCAAGATGCTAAACCTAATGGAGAGTGATAGGGAAATAGTGTAATGGTAAAATTAAAAACAAAGTCTGGAAAATAAAGATTAATAATAATTGACAGTTATTGCAATGTTCAGCAATACCATCGCAAAATACATGTTTTGCTAAATTATAATACGGTGCTTGCCATTTAAGAATTTAAATTTAGTCCAAAAAATAAAAAAAATAAAATTTGAATTTAAGATCCCAATGTTATATTTTACATCAAAGGTTTGGTGTTTTATGCAAATTTATGTAAATGAGACATCCCACTTTCTTCAGATATGCATTAAATTGCAATGTACTGCTGAACACTTTGACCCTTCCTGTATTAGTTCATATATTTTCAACAGGTATTTGTTAAAACTTTTACGTTTTTCTTTTTTTTTTTTTTTAAACGAAAAGATCTTCATACTAAGTAAAATTCCTCTGAAAAGAGGTGAAGATAATTTGAACCTTAAACTGAAAATCAAAAATACCAAGGAGGAACATTAGGGGTTTAGCAGGTGATCCTCCCAGAACAATTATATCCCATTTTTTCTATTACATCATAATCAATTTCCTTTCGATAATTACCCCTTTCAGCAAATGGCCGGAAAAACTGTTCCAGCTCTAGAAACTCTAGTAAACACAGCACCACTCTTATTGTGTTTTTTAAGAGTACAAAGTAACAACACTGATGTTTAAAGTACGCGGAACATTATCACTTCTCAGAATCTCCCAAGTTCTTCAGCTGATGTTGGTTCACATGATTATTAATGTAGCTGCTCAGGGGGAAATACACAGTAGTTCCTTTCAAAATAAAAGCCATATTCAAAATAAAAGTGGAACATTTGGATTAAAGAGCAGAATTATGACTTATTTAGGTTTAATTACAGACTTTCTATTGACCATATCTGTATAATGTCAACTGCTATCTTACCAGGGTAGAAAATGCATGGGATGGGAGCAGTTCCATCACCTTGGCAACTACCTCCAGACTCTGACGTAGGTACCTTTGCCACTCCGTCTGTTGCTATAGTGATGGAATGAAGAAGAATATTTAGCCTTTCAAGTAAGAGAGAGCCGAGCCTTTGTAAAATGTTAAGGAGTTCAAAAATTATTATGCTAATAATATAATACATTTTAATTCTAAACTATCCTTTGGTACAGGGTGACACAAAGTAACCAGTTGGAAGGCAGAATGACAGTTCATGAAATACATTTATATTTGTTAAATCTTCTTACATCATCATCCAGAGTCTCGTCGTCCAGCTCCTCCAACTGAGCCTGGTTGTATCTGAACTGAATGCGATTGAGAACTTCCCTTAGCAGGAGAACTAAGGCATCTTTGTACCTGTCAATTCCCACATGAATGTAATTAAGCACATTAATTACAAGAAACATCAAAAGATCTGTACCCGTGGTTAACTCTGATGTACTGTTTACAGTTGATCAGACTTACCTATTAAGTACACTTTCTCTGTCAGCAAGTCTGCTTTTTATTTTGGTCGTCAGAAAATCCAAAAACACACTCCAAATGTCCAAACAAGCAAAGTATCCCTCATGTGTAGGCTGTCAATTCAAGAGGAAGCAGGTCTGTATTAAATCTGTAGCAATTAATAAACATGGTAATTACTGATGAAACCATCATTACCTGGTTGAAGGTGTACTTGAAAAGCAAACCAAGAAACTCCACAATTGGAAACTGAGGACTCGACTCAATCCTTCTCAAGTGAACACTCACAAACAGGCGCAGAAAATCTGTAAACTTTTCCAAGTAACTGCAAGATTAGAGAGACTTCATTAATGCAAGACATATCACTAGATGAACAGTGCTTTGCAAAAGTATTCATATCACTTAGTATCTTGTCCAATCACAACCTTAATGTATTTAGTTAGCATTTTGGTGATAGGCAACATAAAGTAATAAACTTCTCCACGACTTTATCCCTGGCCCATCTCTGAGGCCTTCCAGAACAGCCATTTCTAAACTGAGATTAAGTTACACACTGGTGAACTCTATTTACTAATTAGGTGACTTCTGAAGGCAATTGGCTGCACACAGTTTTATTTAGGGGTACTAGAGTAAGGCAGCTGAATACATATGCCTTTGTTTTTATTTGTAAAATGTTGATAAAATGCTTATTGCTTGTTTGACTCAATATAAATTTGTTTTTGACAAGACCTCTGTCACAACTGCGCTGACTTTTCTAAACTTGGTTCAAACATAGTTCATGAAAGCTGGAGTGATTCCAGGTCTCTAGTAACAACAGCACTCTATAGTATGGCTACCATTACTTCCTCTCTTGAAGTCAGAGGAAGCACACAAGCTGTAGGAAATTATTGAAAGAAAAACATTTTTACAGAGGCAACTCAAAGAAAGTATGAGAATTCAGAGGGTAACATAAAGGCTCAACTGAGAAGAGCAAAGTCTCTGTTTTATTCATTTAAGCTTTCAACTGATAAATCTGAATTGAAACCCTGGATAGAGAATTGCTGGCAGCTTTTCATAAATCTCAGCTTTAAGATAAGGGTCTACATTTCTTGATCGTACATAAGAAATGCTAACTATGCTAACCTTACAAACTGCTAAAATGTTAGCAAACCATGCGACTGTCACAGATGCTGTAAAATTGACTTTTTTCTTAAAATAAATAACTAAAGATCGCCGTGGCAGGAAACTAAGGGTAGAAAAAAAACAAAAAACAAAAAAACAGTTTCTATATACACCTTTGTTAGCTCTTTATGAGAAACCAAACTCTGCTAAAAACTGATTGGTGTATCTCCAATAAAGTCATATAGCAATATTTAAAAAAAAAAAAAAAAAAGGGAATTAGATAAAATCAGATTGATCATATTAAACATATCATATCCTTAAACTATTTCCCAATGGATTGCAAACATCGGGTCAAACTCAGACAAGGAAAAAAAAGGTGTAAATAAATATTAGCGTTAAAAGTAGCATGATACTTTTTCAAATAGAAAGAAACACGGCTGTAAAGAATCCATGCAGAAAATGACTAGGATAAAGAAAGAGGGTTTTCATAGCTGGACTACCAAGAAACAAAAGGGAAACATAGATCTGCTAAGTCGGTTTTAGAGTAAAAATAAATATGATAAATTTATCAATAAAAACACACCAACTTCTTCACACTTTATGAAAAGACATAAGCTGCTTCTGTACTGAGGCATACCTCTCATCGAGTTCCTGTAATCGGCTCTTGACTGTATGAGCATTGTTCTCTCGTGTCAGCCTTTGCAGAAGAAAGAACGTCTGCTGGAACATTCGCAGCAGGAACTCCTCAAAGTCCATTGGCACACAGTTCTTTGACACCAGTTCATTGACACAGGTCATAGCAAGCACGCCAAGCCGAGCGCGATCTGCCTTATTAACCTCACTCTGCTGTCCATTTCGACCCTCTCCATTTGACGTTGGTACTGGCCCAGGGTTCAGCTGACCGTTAGAAGTGGAGGAGATGAGAGGTCCCGCCTTGGCCTTTGTCCGCAGATCACAACCAAAACGTGCAAAGTGGAAAATGGATGCCAGCAGGGTGGGTGTAATACTTGTGGACAGTGGGATCCAGCTGAACAGGTGAGCCAAGCACTCCAAAACAAGACAACAGAGCTGATGACTCTCATTGTCCAATGCAGCCATAGGCTGACAAAGCAGCTTTGAGTATTGGCTGCCCTGAAACAAACTGCCCAGCAATTCCACTGATACATTAAAGAAACAAAAATTGGTAATGTTAACTTACAAACTTCTTGATGAAAGACATGTTACAACTCAGGTTAAAGATAAGCAAAAATAAATAAATAAATTAAAGATTTCATAATTGATGTTATGCTTTTATATAAAACTAACAACAAAAAAAGGACAATTCCCTTACCACTTTCCCTTGAAGTGGGTGATGGAGGCGGAGTAGAAGCAATGACGCTGTGCTTGTCCCAGGAAGTCTCCAAGATACCTATTTAAAACAACCAGTTCAGTCATTTATCAAACGGTTATGTCAATGTTGTGCTGTGCTCCAATATTTGGCTAATTTATCTTTAGCCTATTTAGATTTAAATACAGTGCTTCTCAAAAGTATTCGTACTACTTTAACCTGCTCACATTTTGTCACATCACAATTTTACAGTAAACTTTATTGAAATTTAATGTGATACATCAACAAAAAAACAAACAAACAAACAAACAAAAAAAAAAAATAAAAAAAAAAATAATGGAGAGTAACTGTGAACATCAATCAGTTTGCAAATATTATCATGGATTCTTAGGTAGTTTTAGAATATTTAGGGTTGTTGTCCTGTTAGAAGGTGAACCTCTATGCTACAGTCTCCACAACTTTATTTCATGTCTAACTTTATGTTCCTTGCTTCCTTGCAACCTACTGCTTGTGCATGGATGCTTATGGTCCATCACAAAAATCCCAATAAAACCCATGGAAGTTTGTGGCTGCAATGTGAAAAAGTCAAGAGTATGAATACTTTTGCAAGGAACTCTAACATTAGCTTTTACAGTGAACCTAGACTCTGTTTATAAAAGAAGCATTAAAAAATAATTCTGGATTTCCTCAGGTCTAAACCAAAACCAAATATAGAGAAGCAGCTTTCAGTTTTTATGCACCACAAATCTGGAACAAACTTCTAGAAAACTGCAAAACAGCCAAAACACTGAGTTTCTTTAAATCTAGGCTAAAACCCCACCTGTTTAGAGATGCCTTTGATTAGCAGTAAGTCGAACATTGAATTATATTTGCTTGATGATCCTTATGATTTTGATGCATTGACATTTGCTCAACGATTTTGATGATTTTCATGTGTTTTCATGCTTGATGATTTGGCTGCATACTTGATTGATGATTTTAAGATGTGAAGCACTTTGAACTGCCTTGCTGCTGAAATGTGCTATACAAATAAACTTGACTTGCTAACTACCTCAAGTCAAGGCAGCACAAAATCTCAAAAGCTAGTTCTTACCAGTCAGCAGTCCAAGCACAGTTGGTACCTGCTCCAGCAGCAGTTTACGCAACTCGTCCTTCCTCGCAACGCTGAGGTCTTCTCGAGGACAAGCAAGTTCCTCTGATGTGGTTTTCAACATCACCAAACCCAGTGGAGCAAGAGCTGGGGTCTGGATCAGCTGTAAAAGGAACATTTGGAAGAGATTATTGAATTTGCCCACAAACTTAAGTCGTTATCACGCTTGAGCTGTACTTGCAAAATTTTTGGATGTTTCTTTTTAAAGTAGGAACACTGAAGTGCTGCAAGCTTCTTGTTGGTTTTCAAATCAGTTTCCGTATAAATTCTGGAAAAACACCCACCTGATTCAAATTATGAGCAAATATAAAAAGTTAACTTGAAGCTGCTATCAACCCAGTCATCACTTTTATGGAAACTTTTAGGTAAATGTGACACTGGTGTTGGACAACAACAAAACATGAAGGTGGAATATCTATTACATGTGACTCAGCATTTTTTGGGGGTCATTTTTTGCTTTTGGTATGCTCAAGTAGATTCCTCACCACATCTTAATCCCTTTTCTAGCTTTTTGGGTGCATTTCCAGCACAACACTTCCTACTGTGTGTCTGCAAAGTTCAGATCAAATAGTGGGAAAATGGCTTCAGAAATGGTTCCTAAAGGATACAACAAATCAAGATTTTCTGAAAGGTTTTGGCCAAAGATCGATGCTACTCGCATTACAATAACATTTGCTGAAGCATTAGAATAAAAAACAGAATAAAAGCACAATAAAATAAGGTGTTTTTTAATACAGGAGAGCAGGACACATTTACTCACATATTTTTCGAGAGTGCAGTTACTAAAATAATCAAGAAAATAAATGTAACAAACTATTTCACAAATGCAACTGATAAAGAAGCATTGGAGCTGCTTGTTATACCTGAGTAAACATGTTTCTTATAAGACAAGTTGTGGTTTTGCAGCGTTTGCCAAAGGCAACTCATTGGGTAGCTTGCATACTTTAAACATCATTCAGCAAACAGTAATTGATACTCAAAACGTTGCATTAGTTAAACAGCCATCAGCAGGGCTCACCTGAAGGGTGTTTGTGAAGAAATCATGGTAGAACATGGGCCAGTCTTGACGACCGATGTCCACAATGACTTTGCAGAGTTTGTTACGGATGAAATATGGCACAGACTTGTGCTGAGCAAGTAGGAGTTTGGGAAGACAACTGCGAATCTCCATCTTGTCTTGTGAAGCTAATCCAATCCACATTTTGTTCACTAGATTCTGAAAACAGACAGCAACAATTTTACAAAAATACATACGTATACAATGTTTTCTCAGTAAATAATACTGTAATTAAGTTTAAGCACCAAGTTTTACATGCAAGGCAGCCGTATTTGGTTTTAAGGTCAAGGGTTGGTGAGAAACCCGAGGCTTCCTCTCCTTTCTGTTCGTCCTTACAGCTACACATTTAACATTTTCTATCTCTGAGTAAAAATCAAACACTATTATACCACATGTATCAACCAGACATTTAGCATGAATGAATTTGTTTAGTTGCTGTTTTTATGACAACAATTGAAAAGGTCCACATACTTTTAACAACACTGGTCAAAAAAGCAGTACACAGTTAACTTGGTATTTACTGAGGTGGTACTTGTTATAAAAAGTTTGAGAACTACAGAAAATCTGTGCAAGAAGCTGAAATTTCAAGTTATTGTCGCAAAGAAACTTGAAGGATTTAAATAATTCCTGTACAGAAGTGTTGACCAAAATCCCTCCTGAGATGTGTGCAAATCAAAATTAGAGACGTTTTGCTTCACAGGTAAGCAAATCCCAAAAACCAGCAATGGATCACATCATTATTAGCCTGGTAAAAACCGGCCCCTTGTTCTACGCTTTGCTTTGTACAGAGGGTCTGGACTCTCAGCTATTGCTTGCTGGAGGCGTGGAAGTTTTGAACGCTCAGATATGATTTTACCTAATCGTTAACGTTTGGCCTAAGTATTTAATGCGCCAGCTACGCTATGAAGCTTACCGGAAATTGCGTGCACTGTAAACAACCATCTCCTACTGTGAAGAGAGAATTGCTGAGCTGAACATCTTTGCCAGCAACAAAATGTCTTAAGCATTCCTTTTGGTCCAACTTTAATTGCTCAACATTTACAAGCGTGGCCAACACGGACTTATTGGCTTCATTTACTTTCTCCGCTGCGATTGCCAAACTACAACCCTGTATATGCAGACTACAATTCTAAAACAGTGTAGAAAACTGACATCGTTCAAAACTCCTTCTGTTCGTTGATTTGTCCGGATTGAAATTCTACCAGAGAAATCGAGGTAAATGGGAAAAATCCCAGACGGAGCACTGAAGGGAGAGGAGCATCAAACGGAATTGCATAGGAAGGCAATGGCCAGGCAACATAATTATATCTTCCAACGTATAAAACAATACTTTTCTGTTAAAACTGTCTTCTTTCTAAAACACTGAAAGGGAAGTAGACTCTAGAACTTTAATCTGCCACTTCCAGGACTTACTTCAAATACTGTGAGACTGTACATCATTACATACTCATTCCGAGTATTGGAGAGGAAGAACAAGCAGTGGCGCCATGCTCCAGTCTGCTGTGCAAAGTTATTCAGCAGCTCTTCTGCAGAAAAAAAGGAAGTAAGCGTGAGATCTAAGAGAGGTACATGACTTACTGCTCTACTGACAGACAAATTGAAAGTATCATGTTGCAACACAGGAAGTATATAACATGTCATGTAAAAAACACAGTGAACAATATCATTCAAAAGAACTATTTACAGATCATTTGACATTAAATTTCTGTATACAGTACGTTGTGTTTGGGGTTCCAGACTTTTCAGACAGACACATGCTATAGGGAATAGTTTCATATCGTAAAACCTTATCTATTTGACATTTATAAGAACGGAGACCGCTTGTCTTTAAAATCAATAAAACAATATTTACGTACCTCATTTTTAATGTCTCAAAGGGATTTTGCATTATTCAACGATGAGGATAAAGTTACTGACAGGAAATGAGTAGGAGGATCTATATGTACGAACCGTTCTTATGGCCTAGATTTGAACAAGAGGCAACTGATGTGACTGATGATCTAAATGGGATATACCTTATATATGGGCTTCTTGTTGAGGAATGTAACAAATTTTACTTACTACACTTAAACTAAGCAAAAGCATGACTAGTGGTAAGATTATGAGAAAGCTGTATGGACATACTAAATGTCTTAAGAGAATAAAATATTTTGATAACAGAACAAACCATGGTGGATACAGACAAGTATTAACAGCTTCTGATCATATTCAGGTTATTATATTAAAATGTTCAAACTTATCAGTGTTTTCAGTTTCTAAAACAAAACATGTTGGTGTCTCTACTATGCCTTGTAAAAACCAATCAGCTCCTTGAAAACAATTATTGGTAAAATCATGAATTGGAACTCAGAAGAACTGATTTAGGACCATGAAGTTTAAGAGTAAAACTGGCTGTTTTATGTTCTTTGCATCTGCCTCCTTTGAGCTACAGAGAACTTTATGGTATAAAGTTTCATGTACTGCCTCTCTTTCTTTTTCCATTTTTTAGAGAGAATGACCTCATGCTAGCAGAGTATAATATTTATGTCAAAAGCCATACTTTTCCATATCATCAATCCTTTTAGCCTATTTTAGAGTATAAATTTAAACGTTTACTATGGAGAAAAAAGATTAGACTGTTGTTTAGACTGACCTGAAGGATGGTGGGCAATCAGATAGTTAATGTTTGGATGGAAGAATAGATGATGGTTAGACAAACTCATGGATGGGTGAATAAACTGTTAGATGGATGGATAGACAGGGATAGATGATAGAGAAAATGATGGATGGCGGGAGCTTTGAAATTATCTGATGTAAAATGTCTGGAAATGTATATTCCCCCCCCAACATTCTTTATTGTCACTTATCAGAACCTGAAAAATAGTTAAAATCAAATTCCATACTTTTCCAGACTGAGTCAAACCTAGGGATAGACAACCGTGACTTTGAATTATACCACAATATTCAGTGGTATTTACTACAATAGTGATAAGAGTAACTGTAACAAATTTAAAAAAAAAAAAAAAAAAAAAAAGCCTTTTTGGCTACAAGTGCATTCCTGCAAATAGTCAGAGTCTCAAAAACGAACACTGCCATAAAAGTATAACTTAACAATTAACAAAAAGGCAACTGAACCACAAACATTACATTTGGTAGTACACTTGGGCTGCAAAACAGTACACTATTAAGATCAGTCCTATTTTAAAATGCCGACTCAGCATTTATTTGTCCTCTTGTCAAAACAATAGTGGAAAAATAATTTAAACAGCAAAAATTCCAACACTAACAATAGTTTTGGGGGTTTGTAAACAATTTGGTTTATCCTTATTCTTACAGAATTACATATTCTTAGAGTATTGAAACGATATTTGCCTATCTGTACTAGGAACCTTTTACTACATCATGCATTAACCTGTTACATTTCTTTATAAATTTGAACTTACCTATTTCCCGTTTCCGCTCATTAGTCGTGCAGCTATGAAAGAACTCTGTCATCAGGTTCTCCAGCGCACGCAGCGATGATTCATCCGAAGCCTGAATGATGATAAAAGAAAACAGCATATTCAGACTATGGGGAAAGGATATGGTTAGTTTGAGGAAAAGAAGATATGCCTATATAAAAGATAAAATCAGCTTGCATGCCAGAACCCAGACAAACTTCTCCATGGAAGTGCTTCTATAGACAACAAAATGTCTCCAAGTAAAAATGATCAGGATGTGCCACAATGTTGAGCAGAACCATTTGTCCATTTCTTATGAGGTAATTTAGCGAAGGAAACGCACATGAATTAAGTGAATATAGCTTATTGTAACTCAGAGGAGTCATCTAGTGAGCTGGAAACCTCACTTCCTTTGCACGTCCAGACTTGCAAACGCAACTGTCTCACTGTCTACAATGTCAGTTTTCATACAATAATGCTAGCATTTTTTAAGAGTCTTCTTGTTCCAAAACGTAATGCTTCTTCTTCAATCTTCTTTTCTGCTGTAGGAGAAGCTGGGCCCTGTCTTGCAAAGGCGAGGAGCCTTTAAAGAACAGTCTACCTGGAAGGCAGGTTTGAATTCCTCAAATAAGCCACAACTTGCCGAGGCTAAACACTACTCAAAGCAAATATTTTGCAAGATGGGCGTCTTGCACCGTGAAATGGCTCAAAGAGCTGTCAGATTTCACGGAAATGCCTGGCTTCAAACCGTTAGATGGCACAACAACCACGAACCAACTCGTGGGATATTCTATCAGGCTGTACCGAAATTGCTACAGAGCTATTTCGATTCAGACATCAAACGATCCCTGCAAATACATCAAACAGAAAGACAAAAATAGACAAATAACACGTACTAATCTGTACTTACCATGTTAGGCTGGCTCAGATGCGTCCTTCAGTTTATTCAGTCGCTGATCAATTGACCGTAATAGGCCAACATTAGTACGTTGCTAGTAAATTCTATGCTAACACTGGCTAAGGTGTTGTTGGCTAACGCAACCGCACACCGTATTTATCATGGTGCACAACTGCTGGGTTGGTGCTCTGCACACAGCAATGGCCAAAAAATAGTTGACTTTTTATTTAAAATATCGACCACAGTACGACCGGTATATTTACCTTGCTATAATAAAACCTTACGAGTTAAACAGTCTGGACGTTGAACCGTCTGCCTCAAAATTAAAAGTTAACAGCATTGTCGTATGTCACTATTTACCGTTAGATTTACAAACTAACTTATCGAAAACCGAGCCAGCTTTGTCTCTTCCGACCCCACTGAAGTTACAAAGCATTAATCAGCGTTCAAAGTCTGCCATTTCGTCGCCTAATTACCCAGTTGCTACCACTGCAGCGGATGCGGCTAAAGCTGTTAGCTTTTCTAGAAGGCTAAAGGCATCAATTTCGTTAGCTTAAATGTCAACCGTAGGCATGCTTCCGTGACCGCTGCTCACGACAAATTGTCTTTACAGTTTATAATTTTGACTCAAGTTAATATTAATATCAAGGATTTATCTTACAATGTTGCAATATTAAAAATAACTCTCCACACGTCTGTTCCTGTTATTTCCCTTGTCAAAGCTTAGGGCGGCTAGCGTCAAGTCAGGGTCTGCCTCACAACTTCCTCTTTTGACATAACCCAATTAGCTCACGTCAAGTCAAAAATGGTAAGAAATACACAATATCCGGTTTTATCTTTCAAACTATGGTTTCTATTTGATAAATAATAGAAATTATAAATGTTTATACATGTATTATTATACATGTTTTGAGTGCAAGCTTTATTACCGCAATATTATGAGATAACTACTTATTTATGGAGAAAATAAATGTCTAAAACCGAACCCTCTCGGATTTTGATTTATTTTCATTTATTTCGATTTTGTCAATCGAAATCATAATTTTAACGATCGAGAAAAATTAAACGTATGTATTTAATTATAATTATTTAAACGCACAAAACTGTTTATTTTTCATGTTGTAAAGGAATCAACATAAATTTTTTTACATTTTGCCTTTTCAGTTCAAATAATGTAAGCTGTTTTTCTCTTTGCAACCCCTAAATGGTTGGATTATATTCCTGACTATTAAACTTAAGTTCTTGCTTTATAATTTTGATCAGAGAAACTGCTTGTAAATTCAATTCAGTTTTATTCATTGCAATTCAGTTTGGTTTAATAATATAGATTCCATAGCAGACAGTCTAATTAGATCCTAATTGTTATCCAAAATACAATTAAATTGAGTTTTTTATATAATGTCAATAAGGAAAAAGCTATCAAAGTAAACCCAGCAAACTGTATAAAGTGACAGCATCCTGAGTAAGTATGTGCCAACAGTGGAAGGAACCTAAAGCAGAACCAGGCCCAGTATGAGCAGCCATCTTCTGCAACTGACTCGGGGTAAACAGGATGGGAAGACCTTTTAAACAGTATTTTTTTTTTTTTTTTAAATGTTTTTAAATCTGTCTCTCATTGTACATTTTCTTTCATTTGTATTATTTACTTGTCTGCAAATGTTATTGCTGTGTTTATAAACAAAAAAAAACCCATCTTAAATATGGGAGAAAATTTACTAATTTTAACCCTACACTTTAAAAGGCACTTTATTTGTTGCTTTTGGCAACATATCTTTCTAAATATCAATATGACCTTACTACATTGACATATTATATAGTTACAATTTACATTAAACATAGATGTCAAAATCTGATCAAAAGCCATTTCTTGTAGTATATTCAAGTAAAATTTAAGCTGTGAATATGTTGCAACTTTTATTTTGAAAACTAACAAATTAAATGAAGAAATCCACAAAAAAA
Organism: Anableps anableps; assembly: GCA_014839685.1. Taxonomy (NCBI): domain Eukaryota; kingdom Metazoa; phylum Chordata; class Actinopteri; order Cyprinodontiformes; family Anablepidae; genus Anableps; species Anableps anableps. The sequence goes on from CM026083.1 coordinate 12,717,083, forward strand.
AAAAAAAAAAAAAGAACTGACCTGTGCAGACTTGAGTAGCTTGTGTATTTACTTTGAGGAAAACAACAACAACACTGGTTTAAATAGTATACCTGACCTGGGAATCAAACAAATATTCCTAAATACTGACTGGGAAACATTTACCTGATGTCAACATTGATAAACTGAGTCAACAATTACACTCTGTATTAAAGGGTAGTTTATTAACCATAGACAGATAAGAGCAATACCTTTTTTATTTACATCTTAGGAAAGATAAGTGCATGTAAATACAGTATGTATCATAAATAAGGCTATCTCTGTCAGCAAATAATACATAAAAAAAAACCTGTAGTACATAAAAACACATTAAAACTAAATATGAAAATCGATGCACTTTTACCCTGTGTACCTTATTTGTTCATGGGAATCAGAATCTACTTTTTTTTTAAGTTGGTGGGTACAAAGGAATTTGATTTCAGCTTCTGTCACTTGCATTGTAATCAAAGTATGATAATTATCTACATAAGTCACAAAACAGCACCTTTAATCATCAGTTTCTGGCATACAAGTTAAACAGCAAAGCAACAACTTGTAGAATACATAAAAAGTTTGTTATCATGGTGCAGGTAAAAAACAGCAACAGCAAACATGCTGTTTAATATTGACAGAACATTCTGTTTATCTACCTCTGTGTTAAAACAAGCTAAAATATTAGATATGGCAATTAAAAAACAAACAAAAGAAAATGAATAATATAAATCCAGGTCCACAGGACAGCAAAAATACTTACAGTGCATCTGGAAAGTATTCACAGCGCATCACTTTTTCCACATTTTATGTTACAGCCTTATCCCAAATTAAATTAATCTCTTTCCTCAGATACACAAAAATACTCTATTATTTTTTATTTTTAATAAATTTGCAAAAAATCTCAGACTCTTTTCCACATTGTCATAACTGTATATTTATGTGCAGAGTTTTGAGGGAAGAGATTAATTTAATACAATTTGGAAAAAGGCTGTAAAATAACAAAATGTGGAAAAAGTGAAGCGCTGTGAATACTTTCCGGATGCACTGTACGTTTTCCAGAAAAATCATATTGTACTGTCATTCTAATAAGTGAGTACATGCTCTGTTAGACAGATGGAACATTTAGAAAAATATCCATTTAAAACAGTTACGAAATACACAAATGCTGTTGGTTTGTTATTTTATAAAAACAATAAACCAAAAACTGATGCAAGTTTACATCTGAAAAAAACCACAAGACTTCTTAGGTAATGTCTCTTGGTCACCTAAAACCACAATAAACAAAGCCAAAAGTGTCTGGATGTAATCTCTAATATATATATTCTTACACTGTGATGTGATGCTATTTCTGTCAAAGAAGGCAGCACAAGTCATTTTTATCACAGGTTTTACTTTGTTCTCTTTATAGCAGCAATTTAATTTAGTATCTGTTAAATAAAGAAGTACAAAGTCTAACACATATCACGTTGTTGTTCATCTGCAATTACATTAACATAAATTTGGAAACTTTGTAAAGTTTACCTGACATTTGTTATGGTGACAGACACAATTTAACAATTTAAAAAGGGTATACTCACCTTTTTAAAATGTAAAACTAGTTAAAGTCTTAAAACTTCACTAATTCTGAATTGTTAACCTAAAGTCAGTCTGTTCATCTTTCCCATTCTGAATAAGAGCATCAGTTTGTCTTTAAAGTCAATCATTTTTCTTGAAGGAGTTTATTGTCAACGTCACTCACTGTTGGACTAAGGTTTTCGTTTTTCTGACTGAGGTGCTGTCGTTGTGCTTGCATGGTGTACGCCCAGGCCTTGTCCACGCCGTGTCCCTCAATCCTGCAAGGGTTCCAGTCTGGGAAAGGGAAACGGCCGGCCACCACTAAGGCATCGTCAGGAAGTTCAGCCTGCAACTTCTTCTGTAATAATGAAAGCTAGTAACACAAGAAAGCAAGACATTACTGCAAAACCTACATGTGATAGAAAATCTATTTTCATCAATGGGCAGTGTTGTTTCCAAATTCTTTATGTGGCTTTTATCACCAAAAATATGATGAGTTAATCGTTCCAACAATCCTTTTAAAATGTGTACCTAAATTGGCTAAAACAGGATCAGATAATGCAGGTATGAAGCTCCCTTTTCATGAGCAAAATAACAAAACAAGCCACGGTTCATATACGATGTAACTTCGGTGTTTAAAAAGCATTTTAATAGGTCAATCTGCCTAAGGACTTTCAGTTTTAAGAATGTAGTTTCTGTATTGCCTGTAAGGGATGTACCACACCCTCTCCCAGCTAAGAGCTATGTGTTCATAATAATGCTTACCACACTGGGAGCCAGAAACACGGTGACATTCTTGCATTTTGACAAGTCGACCTGAGGTGGAACATAAAGAAAAATATAAATATACAAACAGGTTTAAGCAGAATCAGTGCAGCAAGAAACATCCTCAACAATTAAAAAAAAGGTGTTTTTGTATTCATAATAGTTTCTTAGACAATGTAGTTATTTATGTGTCACTGATGATAGTAAAGAACTTCTGACTGGCAATGAGTTGAAAGGTTTTTCAAGAGTCTATTTAAACTTTGATTTTCAGGCTACAGTTTTAACTGCGACTAAACGCAGGTTTTGGAGATAGATACAGACAGACCAAACAGCTGTTGCAAACTTTGTTTATACCTTCAACTAGCTTTGGCAGAATTAGTAATGAGTGAAAAATATCAAACCTTCCAGAGATCTTTTCGTCTGTATGACACTTTTCCATGGTGACCTGCTCTCCAGGCATGAAAGCGGGCTAGTTGTACGAGCCAGGGGTTGAGCTCATAGCCAATGGCGGGATTAAAGCCATTCTGATAGGCTTCCAAAACCTCAATGGTTAAAGAAAACAATGTCAAACTGATAATCAGTGTAGTGCAATGATTTTTTGTTTGTGCAATCATACTTACAATACGACCATCACCAGATCCTAAATCGACCAGACCTCCTGTTCGACCTCTCATCAAAGTCATCACATTTTTTACTTGAGCTTTGCTGGCAGGGATGTAGGGGACCTGGAAGAACTGAATGTTCAGAACATATTCAAACATTATCCTACAGTTGTAAAGTTTTAAGAAGGATGCACATCAAACCTGTAGCTTCAGTGGCACTTTTCGGAAGCCAGGCTGAAGGACTCCAACCCACATGGCATAGACAGCAAGCCCAGTGCCAGCAGCTATCTGCGCAACACCCCAGGCTCCAAGATGTCTGGTCCTGAGATCAGAAAATACTTCGTCTGGTGTATCTTCATCCATTTCTGCAAGACATGATATGAAATATGTAGTCCTGGAGGAGTTACAGTATATATAGTTTGGACTAGAAACATAGTTTATGACACTGTAGTAACACAGTGGTGACCATACTACAATTCATGTGACGCTGTAAACAGAAAGACCGGTCACAACCTTGAACTAATATTGATTCAGACTACACCCTTCAACAAACCATTCACTTACAATATCATCATATTAATAATAAAAATATGAAAAATAAAATATTTCCATATAGTGAATGTTACATACAGCTAAAGCTGGTTCGATGTAGACAACAGATACGTCAAGCATTAAAGCGTATAGGACTGGTTGGACTTAAATCAGAGGACCAAGTTAACATTTAGAACACTGAGTTCCTTTTCTGTATCGCGTAACGTCTGAATAAATCATAAATATTCACACAGCAACAGCAAAAGTAAACGCCTACGTTCTGAACGTAAAGGATAAATAAAATCTCAGGTTTCATCAAGTTCTTAACAGGAAAACCCTCAGTGACCTGAGGACACAATACCATGTAGGACAGGTCCATCTACGAAACATTCCGTCCTCTTGAATACAGACTCAAGTTCCGGATACGCGATTTACCACGTCAGAGTCATTGGCTACCGTTTGGTTTCCGAAGTAAAATTATATACGACAAAATTGAATCTTACTCAGAATTTCTCAGTTTTAATGATCAATGTGCTTATGTTTAAATAATAAAAACGCTAGCTTTTTTTTCTAATTCTAACCGAGATATTGTCTTTTTGCCCTCTTTCTGTGGTGTGAAGCAAAGCTTTTTGCCTCACAAAAGCGGATTTTCTGATTAAATTATACAGGGATTGGTATGAAATTTGGGATAAGCCTATAAATTATTTTCAAACCTAATTTTAATGGATGTAATTCACCCACGCAAAAAAAAAAAAAAAGTATATCTTACATTAAATTTTTTACTAGAAGACAATTTTTTAAAAACTCAATCTCCTGTTTAAGTTCTTAAGTGTTAAAACCAATCACGTTACTGCGTGGACTTCAATATACTGTAGTCTGTTTTTGTTGTATATTATTTTAAGTTTACAACTGTGAAAAGATTTTATTGTGGAAATGTTGACTTTGCAGGCATGTAAATCCTAAGTGCTTTTGCCATCTTCATCTCAGTCTCTGCAGTCAAACTTTAAAGGCATCTACAGGCAGGCATAAAATTGGCTTAAAGTGTAAAATAAAAAATGAAAATCAAATGAAAATCAAAAAATATATGTCTTAACTTTTATTTTAACAGGAGCACTCAAACAAGTCACTATCAAATTTTCTTAAAAGGTTATTACAAAATATTCTGGTTTCAGCAACAAGCAAAATATTAACCATGTACAAGTCAATAAACAAAGAACAATATAAAAGTGTAAGAGAGTCCATATTTAGTCAGTGTCTGCATCATCACTGATGATCCCATGCAGGTTGGCCCACTGTGATATCTTTCTGTGTCCTTTGGGAGAATCGTTTTCCTGGTCACTGTCTGAATCAGAGTTCAGAGTGCGCTGATAAGAGGAGGGAGAGTCCTTATGTACCTGCATGGCCGAAGTTCCTCTGCGTCTAGGCCGACCTGAAAGGTGTGTACTTATTATCAGGTTATACAGAACAAAAGTTTATTGAACAGTATAAAAAAAAATTTGTATCAAGACAGTAATGCATCATAACTGCCTTTCATTTGAACTACTCAGTTTTTAAAGCTGGAAGAAGTTCTATAAATGTCTGATAACAATTAGATTAGAACTATTGCTTTTATTATGTGTATATTTGAACAGGAATGTTCAAACTTGTCAGAGTTCGCAAGTTATTAGTGGCTCTAATGATCAGTGTGTCTGGATAAAACAAAAAAACAACAGGCTAACCATAATATTATAGTATTTGTGTCAGGCACTTACTCATCTGGGGCTCCAAGAACAACAACAAAAAAATTAGAACATACCTTCAGTGGTGATGATGTTGTCAACATCAAGTTCAGCCAGTTCCTGAGCTTCCTCCCTCTTCAATCGAATTTTCTTACATTTCTCAATAGAGGGGTTACCTAAGCAAGAGGGGAATAGTCATATTACTTTAAAGCAGAGTAATAATTTATTAAAACAGTCTGTTGAAGGTGGTTTGAGAAGCAAAACACTGTTTTACAAATAATAAATGTTAAATTCCAATGAGAGCCATTTAAATGAAATCTACATCGAGGTTTGTTTTATTGGCTAATATTGAAAGGTAAGAAAAACTTGAGGGGTCCTAGCTGCTGAATAAAATCTCATCTGGACCAGTGGATACTGAATGAGAAAATAACCTGAAATAAGTCAGTCTGAGCTCATCTGCGTTTACTTTGACAATTTAAAACAGTTTTTATCATCCTCTCAGAATTTTGGGGGTATTTCCCATCTCGCACTCATTTGACTGCAATACATAAGTGCTGCAGAGCTAGCAAATCATTATGCTTGATTCAGGATGCTGAATTTTCATGTAATTAGTGGTTTATGTTCACGAAGAACACCGTTTTAATTCTAGTACTGAAACAGTTAGTACAATGTAATTATATTTACTTCTTCTAGACTTTTGATCATGATTTTGTATTCTCAGTTAAAAAGAGAGACCCTAGGTTTGGAGTCTATGAAAAGATGTATCCTCACTAACCATGGAGACCAAGATCCTCAAGCTCCTTCTTCAGAACTGCCACTTTAGAGCGAGTGGAGCGGCAGCCGTCCAGCAGCTTCTTGTAATTCCTCCTCACGCCACAGAGGGCAATGTAGCGTTTGAGTCGCACCACTGCTTTGTCTTCATTCTGCAGGAACAAGAACACAATTAAAGCTGCAGTATGTAAATTTATGAAAAATATGTTGTTGTTTTTTTTAACATATTTGTTAAAATTATCATTATGTCATCACAGTAAAATATAAGACAGATTATCTGTGAAAAAAAAAAAAAAAAAATCAAGCTCCTTTGGCTTCTCCATGTGCTCCCTGTACTAACTGCAGAAATACACCATTCAGTCAGAAACCACCAATGAGTCAGGAGGGTCTTAGCGCTGTCAATCACCCTCGTGTACATGCTGCTCACACACTCTCTCTTGCTCTCTGCTACTTCACAGCTGGATCATAGCAACATAACCTTCCACTAATGCTAAGACTAGTTAGCAAAGCTACCAATGACAGCGGATTAAGTTTTCCTGAAAAGATAAGTTGTTTCTTCACCATTAGCACATTTAGCGGCATGTACATGAGGGTGACTGACAGCGCTAAGACCTTCCTCCTGGCCCTGATTGGTTGTTTAGGTCGGGAGCGATGCATTTGTTTAGACGGCAATAGTGGCTCAGGGAGGAGGTGGAGGAGCTTGATCTTTTCACAGATTTGTCTCATACCATACTGTCACGACATGGTGACAGTTTTAACAAATAAGCAAAAAACATGTTTTTGTAAAAGTTACATACTGCAGCTTTAAGGAGATGACGACATTTGCCCTCCAATCCCCCATACAAACTGACAACTTTAATTTCTTTTTCATAGATCTTGATGTTTTGCCGTTTTCTGCAACTTATAGTGCAGCATTTTTGATCTCTGAATCAAATGCATGTAACTATTTTTATATGTAATTATATAATTTTATTATGATTGAAAGACTGCATTATACGAATGGGGAATATATATATATTTTTTCTTGATTTAGCATTTAAAAAAAAGTTCACAGCAATACAGCAGCTCTTTTAGTCATCTTACCATCATAAATTTCAATCTAAACAAAAAAGTCTGAAAGCATGAACCTTTTGGTTGAGATTAGCTCACCTTTGGGCCTCGGTTCTTCTCATCTGTCTTCTTTGTTTTCTTTTTCTTCGTCTCAGTTTTAGTTTTTTTTAGGTTGCTTTTCTTTTCCTTGTCCAAAGAAGGCAATGATGATGAATCTGAGTCTGAATCATTTCTCTGCTTTACATTTTCTTCTATTTGGAACAAGAACAAGGCATTCAACAGCATGTCAAGCATAATCATATTATTGTATAAGTGCTTAAGCACCTTTTTCACTGGCAGAAGAATCGCCGTCATTGATTTTGTCACTTTTCTCTGACTTGCCATCTGCATCGCTTTCACTCTCCTTATTGCTCCTTGGTGTTATTTCCCCTCCACTTGTATTGACGTGTCTCATCTCTTCATTCTCAGCAGTATTGACTTTCTTTTTCAGCCTTTCCTCTGGACTTGGACTCTCATTCCCACCTTCTTCTGACTCGATCATCTCTTCATCTGATGACTCATCACCTGTGGCACGGTGTTCAGCTTTTTTGGTTTTCTCATAGTCTGATTCTTTAACTGCTTTTTTATTTTTAGATTGAGATCCAATTTTTTCTTTATTTTGACTTCCTGTTTCACGGTTCTGCTCATCCTCAGAATCTGCGATGAATAACAAAGTACAAAAAGTCTTATTTTCCTCATGCAAGTCACATTTGTTGTATCCATACTGTTTAATATCTCGAAACACAGCATAAGCACTAACTAAGACAAATAGAGAATTACTGGATTCCTTGTTATCTCCAGGACATGGAGATAACATGGCAAACACGAGAGAAAGTCTTCTGTTAATTATCAAGAGTTAATTAATTGTGTTATAGCAACAGTTGTTTAAATGAAGTGAGACTCCTGAAATTATTCAAATTAGATGACATGTAAATGCAAGTCTGCTTAGTGGGCACTGAAAAACTAAATTAAAAATCAATTTACCTTTAAATGCTGATTACAGAGAAAATCACATTTCTTCTTGAGAGCTAAAGATGCACCAGCCCAGACTGGTGAGCTAAGACTAATTGAAACACACAGTAATGCTGCTGCATGAAAAAAAAATGCTTTTGTGTGCATGGTGGGTCTACTTTACCTCTGAGAGCTTCAGTACACACTATAAAGCAATATTTTCATGGTGTAGCAGGTTAGGTTCTTTAAGCACAAGTCTATCTGTGACTTGTTTCAGAGAATACACCACAATATTTAAAACAAGAACATTTTCCATGTTTCCTGCTTATTCAGGACAGAATAATGGGGGGAGCTGTAAAAATGGAGACAAAACAAAATACATTTGAGCCAGATGTGAGATTTTAACGCTCCGGTAATTTCTTGGGTCTGGATCTAGAATTAACTAACTCATGTGGAGAAGTTGTACCTTCCACTCTGAGCTGCTACAAAAATGTGAAACTTCTTGACATACCTTCAAAGATGATCAGACTGTGTTCACCCTCTTTTGGTCACAAACTATAGATCATCATCGCAGGGGTTGGGGTGAATGGACCAGGTACAAAACCAGTTTTGTAGGTTTAGCCATCATGTATCTGACTATAAATACTTTTGTTGCCTTTTTCTCTAAATAAGCAGCCCACTTATTTATTTATGTCAAAAAAACCCAAAACAAAACAACCCACATAAGCTGCACTTTGTGATTTAATTTTCTGGGGGGAAAAGTTCTGTTGTGCAATTTTATATTCTAACATGCATTAAAAAAAAAAAGAGGCTAAAAAGGTTCATTAAATGTATTTCACACACTGGGGAGCTTCAGATTTTTAGACTGCCTTTGCAACCTGCTACAGTAAAAACCTTTCATATTGTTCCTTGTAATGTCATAAGATATTAAAACTGAAGCAAAACAAAAAATGCTGATTAATGTATGCTGCAAAATGTGAGCCATGGTTGATGGTTCTAGTTTAGGAGGATGTGGTGTGATGGTTTGATAACCTCAGTGTGGTAAACAAAAACATGTTAATGAAGATAGTTAATGTCCGTACAAAGATCCCTGGTTGTGCTTAAAGAGACCTTAATCAGCTCTTCAGAACAAGAGTCACTAAGAGGGAAGCATCGATCCTTAAAGAACCTCAGCATCCTTTGCACACAGAATTCAGACTTCTACCATTAAGAATGAGGCTTACTTATGCACAAAGAGCAAGATCAAACCATTACTTGAGATCTTTTATTCCTTTAGCTGTTGGGTTTTTAAACAATTCCAGATGAATTGTGGTGTTTGGAGTCTTAATAACTTTGTAAATGTGAGTTTTTTATTTTGTTTGTTTTCTCTGGAGTGTGTGTGGATTTTGTAGACCCTGTTGCAAATGAATTGCCCCCCAGGGACAATAAAGTATTTCAAATTCAAAATTTTGAGGGCATGACTAAAAACATAATAAAAAACTGAACGTCAGCCTAATCAGTGAAGATATACCTAGAGACAGTGCTCTTAATGTCATGCAGGAGATTTAATATTGACAAACCAGCAGCATGCTTATGATTTTAAACATGGGATATCTGCGCAAAATACAGCATTTATACCTGATGATGAGCCCGATTGTCGTGATCGTGATTTCTTTGCTGTGGATTCAGTTTCATCTTCACTTTCCAGCTCCTCTTTTTCCCTTTCTCTCTTCCTTTTCTTCTGTGGTTTCTTGGTTTCAGGCTCTCTTTCACGGTCATCATTTTCCTAGAATAAACAGAACTTGTTTACTGCAAAAAGAAAAGTACTAATACTTCCTACGGTATTATACACATAAACAATAAAAAAACCACACTGCTTATATGTTAGCAATAAAACCAATACAGGTTCAGTGTTAAGCAACAGGAAACATTTGTCTTCTTTTCTTCTTCACCAACTTGCAACAAAAACACAATCATAACTTCGACGCAAGCAGATAAAGGCTTGACAACTCTTGTTTCAGATACCTGCATTTTCACAAGTTCTTCTTCCACCACTTGTTTCATGAATTTTCTGGCTTCAGAGCTTAATGATTCACATCCTGCTTCAGTCAGATATTGTTTTTTCAATATTCCTAAGGTCAGCGTGCTGAAACAAAATAATAAACATGTTTGATGAACATGAAAAATGGAACAGTTGCATCTACGATTCCAGTGAATGTTATATTGGAGAGGTATTCTACCAATGATTTGAGTATAGTTTATTTTCGTTTTTTTATATATAAGTGAATCATTTTTGTAATAGTTAAAAAAAAGCAACTTTAAACATATTACAGTAATAAATATGATGATGATAGGTACAGAAGTATTCATACTTTCGCTATTACACGTTTCACTGCTGACAAGTGCATATCAGAGCAGAAACTAAGAAATAAAGTTAAAGAAATTTGCAGCAGATCTCCAAAGACAGATTGTGTAAAAGCACAAATCTTTAAAAGGACACCAAAATAATGCCTGCATCCCTGAGCATCCCAAAACAAAAAGTGATCTGGTCTCAATTTTTTGGAAATGGCATCAGTTTGGAATCACCTGGATCAGAAGGGCACTGGTCAGAACGGTGACCAAGAACCTAAGGGTCAGATAGGTGAAGCTCATCTGTTCTGTTGTTGAGATAGGCAAACCATCCAGAAGGCAACCAAAGCTAATACACTCTACTAATCAGGCCTTTATGGTGGAGGAGTGGTGAGATGCATATATCAACTGTCTTGAATTTTGACAAGATGCACCTTAAAGACGATCAAACCAGTAGTGAAAAAAAACAAAATCTGGTCTGATGAAACCAAAAAAGAAGTTTTGAACTATACACTGCCTGTAAAGTTACAAAATGTAGCTAAAGTTCAGTGGTGGCATTGTATCTCGCTATTTTTTGGAGATGCGCTCAGTTTTCCCACAACCTCTTCCGTCTCACCTTAACTATATTAAAAAAATAAATTATTTTTTAATGTAGTTATTCGATTCAGCCTGTAAGTCCTGTTTCAAGTTACTTTAGTATTCCTCAAAATATTTTTGAACAACCTATACAAGAGTTTAACAGCATACATTTTAATGTGTTTCAATGTGTCTGCACATCTGAAAATAGCAACGTGAATAAGTCCAACATGCTTTTATGCCAACATTAAAGCTAATTTGTGCTCTAAATCTTTTTTTTTTTTTTTTTTTTTTTTAAACAAGGTGAACTGTCAAAACAACATATGATAGGATAACATTCACTATTTACTCCAATTATATGTCCCTAACATTTAGAATTTTCATTTCATGGCATTTTACAATAGAATGGATTAAAATAGAAATATGGAAAAGATAAATATCCTCTATTGTCCCACAGTGGGAAAATTCTGGTGTACCAGGAGCAAGTTACAGGTAAATGCGTATTCAAACAGCTATCAGTGTTTAAAGTAAAAACTTTCTAGGAAAAAAATAAAGAGAAAAAACATAACTTGAAGAAGCTCTTTTGTTGCAGTAACAACACTGTCACTAGAGGGAGCCAATTGACATTTACGGACTTGGCAATTTCTAAAACAAACTTTTCCCAAACACCTCATGTTATATCAGGTAGATTAGTTATTATTACACTTGAATCACAAAAAATGGAAAACACTAGCAACCTGACATAGCACTCTTGTGCTTGGCTCTGAACTATTAAATGCAGAAAGTGCAAGGAGTTAGAGTGCCTAAATGACTGTGTTCGGTGTCAATGTTAAAACAAACTGCTCCTTATCAAACAAAAACTCATGGCGATAACTAATGCTAACAAACTGCGGGTATTTTTTTATTGTTCGTACCTTTCTTTTTTAAGGTGTTAGAGGCTTTAAACGTACCTTAGGTCTGACTCATCACGGAGTTGATCTTTTACAAACCTCCGGATGCCGATTTTTTCCTTCTCTGACACCATCATTAACAGCTAACCAAAGCTTGACTTTTTTGGCGGCGCTTCTCTCGAACTTAGGCGGAAGTGACGTAGTACAATAAATGTATACGAATAACGCCCCCTTTACAACAACAGATTTTTTTTTTTATTTTTTATTATTTTTTTTGTTTGTTTTTTGCTCTGCTGCGTTCCAGTTTGAATCGGAACTGGGAAATTCTGATTTCCTAGTCGGAAAAATCAAATGGAACGCCCCCAGAAGTCGGATTTCCCACTGGGAAAGTGGGAGCAACTCCGATATGGCTGCTCCTCGTATCAACAGCAGTAAGATGTTGGAAACATGTTTATTTTACAAGACACGCATGTAATAAAGTGTCTGAAATTTGGGCGTAAAATGGGCGTCGCCATATTGAAATCCCGAACGATGTTTGATGCTAGGTTAGGTATGACGTCAAACCCAGCGCCAAATTCCGATTTCAGGGATATTTTGGTTTAGAATACATTCAGCTTTCTGCCTTTCTAATATATGAATATAGTTCGACACATATAAAAATATATATTAAAAAAAATGTTTTACCCCTTTGGAAGAAAACGAAACAGACATTTGGCTGTTTTCAAATAAATCCCTTGACGTTTCAGAAATTAAATCAATTTATAGAATTCTGCATTTACAAACATGGATACTTTACTTAAAATGCATTAAAAACAATTACAACTGAATTAAAATATTAATACAAAGAAATAAAAATCAAGATAAATATTAACTAGTTTATATCTTGATTAATGAAGCAGGCAAAATTTAAGAAGCTAAGACAGTACATCAGTAAATACTGGTCAAATCTGTTAAATGTGGTTATATTGTATAATTTGCTGTAGATTACTGTTGCATTTTGCCACAAAAGGAAAACAATTTTTAAATCAAATTTCGTTGTACTCAGTACATTGCAAAACTACTCATTCCTCTTGAATCATTTAACATTTTGTCTCATTTGAAACACAGATGCCAAAGTATTTTGTTGAGATTTTATGTGATAGACCAACACAAACAGTGCATGGTTGTGAAGTGGATAGAAAATGACACATTGGTTTTGTGCTGTTCTGTGAAGGCTTTAGAATTTTGTTGGAGAAAATTAGTGAACAAATGAACAGACCAAACCGGTCAATAATTTGCAGATTCCTAAAGCCTATTCATCTGTTTGACTGGCCTAGTCAAAGTCAAAATCCAATTGAGAATCGTAGGCAATATTTGAAAAATCGATGTTTTAAGATGCTCTGTATTTAATTTGGCTTAGTTGAGCTGTTTTCCAAAGAAGAAAGGGCAAAAATATCTGTCCTCTGATAATGGGGGGAGGGAGAGGGGTTACAACGAAAAAAAAGGTTTCCCCTAATTAACAACCACTCTTAGTTACCAAGCAGAGATCAATGATTTTCACTTAAACAGCATGTTATATGTTCTTGCAAGAATGAGAACAAGTAGCTGACATATCATACATGCTCAGTCTCTACAATCTATTCCAACTAGAAAACAGAGTTAGTATGTGACACTGGGAGGTGTCACATAGCAGTTTCTCACCAGGGAACCAACATTCTGGCTTGGATCAGCAGCATTGTAACTCTTCAATTAGGATGTTGACAAAGACCAAACCTTGAGCCTAGGAGAGAGCACTATTCTTAGGTACCTTCTGGCATCTCTAAACCCTCTCTAAGTTCCAGCAGGGGTTCAAAAACAACAAAAATACAAAAAACAAAGCAATAGGCTCATACACAAGTCTATCTACAACTGGAGCAGTTGGAGTGAATACTTTTTCCTCAGGCTATCCTAAATATAATAGAGAAGCTACTTTCTAAAATTCCACTAACATCCCCAAATGTACAAAGCTGGTAGACAAATCTCAAAAGACCTGCATCACAATATAGTTCTACAAGGTTTTCTCTCATGAGGCCGGAATATAACCACACCACATATCAGATAAAAAAAAAAAAAAAAAAAAAAAAAAAAAAAATTATGAAAACCCCTCCACTTCCTAGACATGTACAAGTTTGTGTTGATCAAATAAGTTACCAATAAACAAAACTAATCAAAACCATTGATGTTTATGGTTGTAATGTGACAAAATGTGAAAAAGGTCAAGTAGTAGAATTACTTTTGTAAGGCATGTCATTTTAATACCTCAGACATTTTAAAGAAATGGAAAATTTTGCATCTAGCTTTTTGTATAAAGAGAACAAATTTGAAGTTTATTATAAATATGAAGCTACTCTCCATACTTAAGGTTTCTATCAGTTTAATATGGTATGAGCCCTAATACTCAGTCCAGCACTTGATCACATTCAAGAAACAAAATCAAAATAGGAAGCAGAAGACGGATTTCATAAGCAATTTATTTCAAACCTTTCCAGGACGGAAGTTGAATTAGTGCATTTTCCAAGGTAAAGAGTCATACATACATATCATTCACATTCAATCACATTTTTTCCTTCTCACTTTTAAGAGTGCTTAGGTTACTACCAGTGAAAATTAGAAAGAAAGAAGTACCTAAATGACAGTTAAGTCCAGAATAAATTTTAAAGACTGTATGACCAACTAATTTAAGCAAAATGCTGTGATTTGGTGTAAGATGAAGCAAAAATGAGAGAACATGGCTCAGAAAAACATACAAAGAAAACAGTCACAGCTCTTTTTTTTTTTTTAAAACACTGAACTAAAGCCAGAAGTTCAGTTTGTATTAATCTAGAGGAGCAAATTCAAACTCTGTTAAGCACAACAGAGTGAACTCAATAACAGCAGAATCAAAACTCACTCAAGTATCAGGAAACAAAGATTGATTTCATTTACAAAAGTTAAATATCAAACAATAAATTAAGTTGATAAATTAATAAAAAAAAAAAAGAAGCTTGAAGCAGCATTTATAATAATTTAAACACAGAAAACTGAGCTGCTCAAAAACATCACTATAAACATGGCTTTTCTTTTTAATTCCAGTGTTAACATGTTGAGGCTCAACTTCACCAACTTCTGTCTGTCAGGCTCTGTGCAGCAGTACCATTTTTCTCCAACAGAGAAACCAGACGTATCACAGCCTGGGTAAATGTTTCCTACATATTAAACACAGACAAAGCTGCCAGTTCAAACTATTTACACCCATATAAATGGCAGGCGGCCTGTTCTACAAGAGAAATGGGTTTTGTGGCTCATTCAGTAACATGCGGGAAGGTTCTAACATTTGAAATATTACTCTACCAGTTTCAGTCACAGCTGACTTCCTGACTTCCTACACTTTCTGTTGAAATATGCAAATTGTTTTGTTGTAAACCTCACTAAATTCACCCTTCACTAAAATTCAGTCAACCACTGGATCTCTGCAAGTGTGCTTAAAGACATTTCATGAAATAAGTAAAGACTGAACTATTGCTGTGAACAAGAACATCTTTCATTTTACAAACATGCAAAACAAACAAACAAACAAAAAAAAACATTGAATAACTCTTTCATGCCATATTTTTGTCACAGTTAGTCCTTGTACACAGTTTGCTGGCCGTGTCCTCTTTCGTCATGCATTATGTGCCTTCTTACGTGGATCCGGCGCACTCGTCTGTCCCCTCCCGCAGTGCTGTCCTCCTCTGATTGGCCGGCTCCGAGTGATGAACCCGAGCCTCTAGAATCTAAAAGGTGCAACCCTCCTGGACCGGACCGGTTGTTCTCATAGATGAGGATATTGAGTGTTTCTTCGAATATCCGTGCCTCAGGAAACTCAACCTAAAATACAGACACCCCAAATGGTTTATTTTATATGAACACCGTCTTATTCATTTTTATGATGTCCCTTTATTTTAATTTCTCTTTCAAAGAATACCTTCTAAAAGTATTCATACCCTTGGAAAGTGAACCTCCACCCCAGCCTCAAACAGGCTCATCTAATCTAACAGGCTTCCCAATCTGAACAAAAGCTTCCCCACAGTATGATACTGTCACCACCACCACCATGCTGCACCATGGGAATGGTGTTTTATGGGTGACATGAATAGTTAGTTTTCCACCACAAAAGTTTTTTCATTTAGGCCAAAAAGTTTAATTCTGGTCTACTATGACATGTTTCAGTTCAATTCTATTCAAAAATGCTTTATTGATCCCAAAGGGAAATTAAATAAATTTTCCATACAACCCCCCTACATGGCTTTAGAAAAACCTTAAATTGGACTCCTTATATTTTCTGCTTATTGCTCTTCCGTAAAACACCAGACTTGTGGAGTTGATGACTATTTGTTGTCCTATCAACAAATAAGCAAAGTCTGGGATACATTCATCTTTGTTTACTTTTACTTTGGGGTATCAGAGTAAAGGGAGCTAAATACAAACGTTCACCACACTCAAGATTTTTTGCATAAAAACATTCCCAATCAAACACTAGTTTGTCTTGACCCATGACAAAATTCATTAATGTTTGTGGTTGTAATGTGACAAAATGTGAAGATGTTCAAAGAACTGAACACACTTTCAGCCAAAACCAGACTGTGAATAAGTTGTTGTCCAGAACATTTAACAACAGCTTTAAAGCCTGTCACACAAAGCTTACTTTGGTCTGCTTCTTCTCTGTTGCGTATACGATGGAGGTGCAGCAAACTTCTGCGATCTTGCGGCCTTCGCCGTAGAAAGACCAGCAGCAGATTTCATCACCGAGCACATCTTTGACAAACAGGACACGGTTGTTGAACCGGAGCACAAGTTTGTCAAACAGCTCTATGTTCTTCAGCAGGTTGTCATCTGAGTTGCTAGTCACAGAACAAAATGACAAGATAGAGAATAATTAGAATAATCAGCCATGTATATCTAGAAAAAACATGTTTAGTAAGCGTTTTACCTAGTATATGAATATTTGTTGTTTCCCCTGTTGTTTTGAAGCTTGACTACTGGCTGCAAACAAGAATACAGGAGACAAATAAAACAGATTGGCTGTTTTTAAGGATTCAGCAACATAAAAAAAAAAAAAAATGACTCAACTGAAAATGATTTAAGAAAGGGACATGTTAAAATACCTTTCTACATGTAGCAATCATTTTCTGCTCTTCTTTGGCTGATGTGATCATTGGGATACGACACACACTTTCAAAAACATCCTGTTGTTTCTAAAAGTAAAGAAAATGGCAAAATCACTGATTCTTTTCAAATGTGCAAAAAAATAAGGTGCAAATTTATCAATTTCTGATATTATTATTATTATTATTATTAAAACCACTCTGTAATTATAAATATTTTGTAAATATTTTTAGAATTCACTCAAACTAATCACATAGAAACACATCACATTTTGTGGAAATGAAATTCTATTTACATTGTTAGTCAGTTTAATTGAAGATGACCGACCAGTTAGGGCAGATTAGATGAACTCATTGACAACTTTCTTTTAAAATGAATATCGAGCTCATTTAAAAAAAAAAAAATCTTTATTTTCCCCGTCGATATCCATACATGTAAAAATTCTCCTAATTACCTGCATGGCATTGAGGCAATGCTGGACTAGTCCCTGCACCCTGTAGTACTGGGCCTCCTTTAGGACCTCATCAAGTTCTCTGTGGTCTTCTGGAAGTGGTACCGAGCCATCTCGCAGGAAGTTCAAAACCAATCCAAAATGTCGGCCGGACCTCTCCAAAACCACCCAACCTAAAGCAACAGGAACATTTCTCTCAGACAACGATATTTCTCTGCAAATTGCAGAACAAGTAAACAGACTCAAACAGGGAAAAGCTTAGCACTGTAAAACTGATCCAGCAAATAAGGACAGAAAACAATATATCAGATTTGCTAATAAGAGAGTAGCAATCAGACACATATCTACTGACCTTCAGAGTCTATTGTAACATCTGTTATTCCAGTGCAAATGCTTCGTAGAAGACTGTCTTCTTTGCTTAGCGTCTGGATGGTTGTATAATGCAGCGAGCCGCCAACATTTAACTTGACGTACTTGCTCCCCATCAGACCCGGATTCCTGTGCATATCTGTGCTGTGGCAGGCAGGCTGGGGAACAGCACGCTGGACGGAGTCGGCATCATGATCGCCGACTGAAGCCTCCGCAGACATGGGGCTGTGATCTCACTTCCTGACTGCGGTACAGAAGAACGGGAAAGCTTATTTCTTCCATAATATTGGACTACAAAAACGAGGTGGCTGAGTATCAGTGAAAAGTTGGATGATGACTCTCGCTGTTTTCAGGATTTTTTTGCAGGTTTAGATTGTTGACTTTTTAAGATTGGTGTTACTTAGACCCAACAAGAAATACAAAAATAACTTAAATTACAAACAAATTATCTAATATTTTGATCACTTAAAATGATCAATTAAGAAAAACATTTAAGTTGAAACCAAATGTGATTTAGAACCTTGTACAGAAAATCTGGGCATGTTTAAGACATTTATAGGTCCAACATTGAGATACATGACTTTAGAGCTGCACAATATATCCAGTTGCATTTGACATCACAATCTCTCTGTGTTCAGAATTACATATGCAAAAAAAAAGGTTGAATAGGTCGATAGACTAAAATATTTCAAATGCCATGCATTCATACTCTGGATTGTAATATTATATTTGGACAGTCAGATGCACCAATCAAGGATTTTCTGGGCAAAACTAATTTCCGGTAAGTTGTTTTTGTTTTTTTTTTTTGTTTTTTTTATTAAACTAGAAAAAAAAATAAAAATAAGAAAGATGTTAGTTTCTTTCAGATCAGAAACAAAAGAGATTGTTCAGTAGTTGACCTGCTAATTACCAGTCGGAACCTATACAGTAGTAGTAGCTGGTTCCACTCTCTGGCTAATTGATTGTTGCATCTGTAATCGGACGGACTCTCTCTACCCTTGTTGCACATAGTTGATATACATTCAAGTTACCAAAATGCTTCAGATCCAAGATATTGAGATAATGGAAAAGCGGGGAAAATGCAGGTTCATCACAATTAGATTCCTCATAATGTGCACCCCAAAATAAATGTAAGCGTTTTTAAAGTAAAATTTCTGAGTAATGTCAGGGCAAGAGCGAGTATGACAGTCTCTAACACTAGGGTGGTGTAATTCTGAACCTTAGTAAAAGTTTATTGTTATATATACACAGATATAGAAAAACAAACAAACAAACAAACAAAACAAAACAAAAAAAAAAACAAAACAACAAAAAACAGTAATTGTTGACAGCCAGTTTTAAGATCTAATGACTCTGGTAAATGTAAGATGAACTATACCAGAACAGTTTGGGTTATCTTTGAACATTATAGGTAAAGTTTACAGAGACATCACAACGAAAAATTTCTATATCTCTTACAGTATACTACATCGATCTACACCAGTTAAATTACTGTTGTTTTAAACTGTGTGGAAAAAAAAAATCAAATGATATAACCTCATCAGTCGTGAGATCTGAGTAAACTGAAGGCACACCTAAATATAGTCTTCATCAGAATACCTTTTATTATTTGAAATCGTGAATAATTTTTTTTTCCTATTTTACAAAACACAACCCACAACCCCATTCTTTAATCTATAAGGGACATAAATCTCGAAGTTGTAATATGTATCTTGGTTTTCTTCTCCGTAAAAAAGAAATAAATATACATTACAGCATCAACTGATGCCAACGTATCAATGGTAAACACGTAAATAAATCTTGGTTAGCTTACATGAAAACATACTCACCACGTTGAACATCCAAGGGTACTAAAGAGTGAAAACTCTTTCTAACTGTGACGGTAATATATCAGGAAATTATCATTAGCTAGTACAAACAAGCTAAATAACACACAATCATTTACAACGCAGCTAGCAGCACAAACATTCATTCTTCTTACCGCAACCATCTTTCCAAATAAACAAGCTAACAACGACTACTCTGTTTTCATTCGCTTCAGGCTAACAAATACCATTTACCTCATCTGTAGTGAACAGTCTAAATGAAATAATTAAAAACCGAAATTACTATATCAACTGCGGCCATTTCTATTGTTTCAGACACTGATCAACTGATGCTAATGTGAGAAGCTAAATAGGTCACTCGGAAATGAAAATCAAGACAATCCTCTTCCGCTGCTTTCCACAGTTCAGACGTGAATTACCGCCACCTGTTGGTTGGTTGTATTGATTACAATCTCAAATGCCGAATCTTTCATGCTTGACTGACCTCCTTGTATTTAAAATCAGAGAAAATACGTCGAGCAAATACTCATAATAACATCAGGTTTCAAAATTTTTAAATTTGTTCTGAAAGTGCTTGACGAGACATTAAAAAGTAATTTACACGGTGAAATCTAAGTTTTGCTGCCCCCAGGTGGTTAAAATGAGGAAACCGTAATATCGCCATTCTTCAATAAATTGATTTTCATGGCACACAAGAAATTATGTTAACTCTGACTCTAAAATATTATTAATCTATGTTTTTTTGATAGTATGTATGTATGCATGTATAAAAATAACATGACAATAGAGACCCACGTTTTGTAACTACCTTTAACAAGGGAAAGACAAGAGAGCATGTCATTTAAATATGGCAGCTATACCTTGATCTTCATAAGTCAGCAAATACAGGAAGATAGCTGCTCACTTAAACTTGAACATATCTACACACAGAGCATAAATAAAGTATAGGAGTTTTATGAGGTGTAAAACAACTGGAAATGTGACAAATATTGGAAATCACTAATAATCATCTTGCCACTGCACACAGGTTGACAATAGGGGTTAAAAAAAAAAAAACACTCCAGTGGTTACTGTAAGAAAATTGCAGCAATCTTAGTCTCAGTAGCAAGTTTCCAAAGCAACTTACGTATGTCATCTACCAGCCAAATGTTGTTCTAGAGGAATGTCAGAAAGCCTGGGAAGAACAGGAACTGTGGGCTTTTTGTCAAATAAACGTGATTATTTGACAAATAATTATTTATTATTATTATTATTAATTTCCCAGGTGGCTCTGGGATAAAACAAAGTATTAACATTTCAAAAGCACTTCATGTCCACTATTGGTTGGTATGGTGAATGAAATTTGATGCAGTGGGCCTGTTTCTCTTCCAAAGGACCCTGGGACCTTGTTAGAGTGCATGAAATACCAGGATATTAAAAACAAAAAATGCCCTGATGTGCTCTCGGCAGTAAAACTGAAAATTGGCTGTCATTGGATCATTCAACAGGATGCAAAACACATGGCTAAATCTATAAAGAGATCCATAAGACTAAAAATCAACCTTTTTTCTATGACCTTGAGATGTTCCAACCTCTCATAATGTTAAGGAAGAGGTGGTACTGTGCCATTTGCAAAAGGGGATTGTGCAAAGTATTAACAACCAGGGTACTAATAATTGTGGTAGTGCCAATTTTGTTAGAAAGATTTATTTCTTAACATATGATATTTTTTCCTCACACAATACATATACTGAAATTAAGTAATATATTTTTCTAAATTGTTCCATGTCAGAATATACTGTTGCACGAAAAGAAAAGCTTAAGTCTTTTTCTACATCTTTACCAGGGGTGTCAGCCAATAATTGTATAAATATATAGAATGAATGGAATAAGTCAATAAATCATTTTAATTTTTCCCCCATTGGGGTAGTCACCAATAAAAGTACTTTATTTACTTATTGATATTAAATGTGTGTTTGCATGTGAAGTAGGTGTCACAGTTATTTAAAAAAATGAAAACACACTTGAACACTTGTTACACCATTCAACAAAGACTTTATTTCCAATTCTGCAAATGATTCACTGTCTTTAAAAGAGTGTATTTATATATGAAGCAAAGAAATGCTGCTGATGATCACAGAAGATTTAAGTCAACAAATCAACAGTCTCAAGGAGTCCCTCATTTGGCCCAGTGAATATCTAAAATTCACTGTTCAAACAATCGTTTATAAATAAATACATAATGCGCATCACAGCAAGCGGCAAGATTTAAAATTTCTCATCAACGTAGTGCATACAACATCAAATATGATAATGATGATACCTGCCAGTAACTATAATGTTAATGTAAGAGATTGAGCAAAAGCAATATAATTTACAATCAGTGCATGCTCGAAGCGTTATGACATTCATGTCCTCACCTTTGCTTATACAGTATGTGGTGTGACAGTTTGCTGATGACGGCAGAAACAGCGAGGAATAAAATAAACACTGCCTTCGTAAACACTATTCCAACAACGGATGAAACACTAAGAGACATTAAATTATTTAACATTATATTTTGGCACAGAACTTTCATTATGTGTATATAATGAAAATATATAACCTCCTGCCACCAAGTGTATATATTAAGTCAAATATTTACATTCAAATAGTGTGAATTTGTTACAACCTGTGAGGAAAAAAAGGAAGGAAAAGATTATTGTTTTAAAAGAGATTTTTTCCCCTTGCTGCAAAACTTTGAAACATAAGAGCTGCTTTAGAAAGTAAAAACAAACATTCACCATGTATTATAGGATCATGAACATAACTTTTGATTGTTTCAACTAAAGCATTGCCATGCTCTCTAATGTTTTAGCCTTGTAGTGATCTAACAGAATAATAACTGAAATAAAATAAATCCCCCTTCCCAGTTTACATTTTCTTTTCCTACAGTTAGTTATATTTTAAGTCAATTTCTTATCCTTCATAAGGCACCAGTCCTAATAACACAGAAAGTTAGACTATTACCCGGGTCTCACTTTTGGCAACACAATCAATATAAAGTAGTTGATAATTGTGATGGTAAAAATAAAAACAAAAATAAAAAATAAGTTGCCTAGGGGGAGTGAGGCCTTTTTTATACAAAAAGACTTTGTCTTCCTCAAGAATTTAATGGTTCTGTGGTTTTATTTCTCACCCAGAAATGCTCTTCTTTAAATGGATACTTCATACTCCCGTGTGTCCTGTGATCACAGTAGAAAACAGAGGGACAGCTTTAAGCTTCGAAGGAACATTTAGAGACTAAGAGTTTAACTAGCACAAAGTGAAGGGATTTCATTAAATGATGGCTCCTTTACTTACTCCCGCCTCATAGAGAGGGTTGTTGAAATCCGATTCAACTGTAATGGGACTGTAGGAGTGTGTGTGAGATAGAGACTTCCAGAAGAGAGGCTTCCATTCTAGTCTGCAAATACTGAATGAGACAGATGATAAACACATCAAGCACTGTGTAAAGAACTAAGGCAGAGAAATAAAAAAGCAGCATTAAAGCTAAGCATAGGTTGGAATAAGAATGAGAATCCCACACTATGAAAACCTTGAGTAAAGACCCTACGGTTCACAGTACTGACACAAATATTGTATAAAATTGTATAACTTAAATTACGTACATATTATGCATACAATGATCTTCTTTTATTTTAAAAAGAAAAACAATGACTGCTGCTAAAATAAAATAACATATTGATTATTACATTTATAATAATCTTATTTGACTTTTGACTTTGCAGTTTCTTGTATGCACTTAATAGTTAATCACTAGGTAAAATTGAGGAGAGAGTGTCTGTTAGACATCAACAAAGTGGTGTAATTTGGAGCCTTGCTCCCACTGTTGGTATGTGATGGTTATCTTGAGGAGTGGGAGTGGGAAGAGGATGTGTGGTTTCAAAAACATTGTATAAATTTGTGTCTGCCTGCAGCAGACAGAGCTTTGAGGAACATTGCTTATATGACATTACTCTCCTTGTTATAACAAGATTTAATAAAATTCAAAGACAAAGGATTCAGTTCTTATCGCCTTATTTACCAGAAAATTCCACAACATTGTTAACTGTTAACTTTGATTAATGTCAGCACTTACTTTGTGTAGTACATGTAAATGCCTCCAATCAGGAGGATGACCAGGATGATGGGCAGAATTATCGCCAAGGCGATGTTTTCACTCAGGATCTGATGGGATGGCTCAAAAGACTGGGATACTGCAAAACAATCAAACGTCAGCTATAATGATTTTCTGTCTTCATTATGCAAAGTGTCTTTCACTTTGTGATAAAAATACACCTGAAGAAACACATTTAGATCACAGAGCTCAGCTTTTAATAATCTAGAACAGGGGTCACCAACCCGATGCCTGCATGCACCAAGTAGACCTCGAAGGCCATATGAGTAGCCTGCTGAGCTGTTTCAAAATTAGATAAATCATTAAGTGATATAATTAAAAGTAAACTGTGTGTATCAGTTTGGTAGCCCTTCGTATCACTTAGTACCCATGAAGTAGTTCTTAGTTGCAAAAAGGTTGGTGACTCCTGATTGGAATCAGTTTTAAAAGCGGTTGAGATGAGAAATCACCTTCTGACTTGTGGTCATCCAAAAGCTCCTCGTATGCCACTGAGAACAATAAAATAAGAGTCAACATCTCATCAGTTTGTTTCATTCAGATATATTTCATGTCTAAAACAATGACATGTATTAGTAAATTACATTTATAACCAACAAACCTTGAAGTCAAACCTTGTTTCTAAAATAAAACTACTTATGGTCCAAACTGAGTGAAGAACAGTAAAAGAAAAATACTTTCCTTATCTATTCTTTGATCAGAGCAGTAATAGGTGGTGGTTTAAGAAATGTGAAATACAACTCACCACCTCGGTGACATTTTGTTAGGGGGTGGCACAAGCACTTGGAAAAATAACGAAATCTTTTATTTGTCCCCTGAAATAAATTTATATTGCTTTTCTATGTATTGGATGGGTGCTCGCTGTAGAAGAAATTGTTGCCATGACCCTGAAGTTAGTATTGGGTCATAGCTTCTTATTCTGCCCTGAACTCAATGGTTATTTTACTGTTAATGACTCTGGACTGCATTTGATAATCTGTAGTTAAAAATATAAAACACATAATCTGGTCAACCCTGAACTATAGTAATTTTATTAAATTGAATTTTTTTAAAACAAAGGCCAGTATTGATTTTGTTTGATTTTCCATGTAAAATAGACATTTAAAAAAATTCAGTGCCCCACAATTCTTTATCTAGGAATCTAGATTCTTTAAAACAAAGTAGCTGAGTTATGAAACCTGTTTATCAAGTCAAATCAAATCAAGTTTATCTGTATTCCACATTTCAGTAACAAGACAGTTCAGTTCAGTTTTTTTTCTTCTTTTTTTGCAGCAGGTCCACTTTTAGAGGAGAAAAACTGGGTACAGAATGTGTGGCAGGAAAAGCCACAAGCTGTACCAAGAAATACTGAGACTATAATAACCTTTACCTTTGCAAAAGGGTGGCGGGCTGTTCCACTGAGATGGGTGGCCAGGAACACACGTGATGATGACCTCTCCAATGAGTTCATAGCCCTCATAGCAGAAGAAGCGCAGAGTTTCTCCGGCCTGGTAGCTGTGCTTGTACAAGGTTTGGTAGCCGTTGTCAGGGACTCCAGGGTTTGGACAAGGATCATATTTCACTGCATATAAACAAAAACACTCTTACTTTCAAATGGACAGCATCAAGAAAACAAGCAATCTTGGAAAAGAGACAAAAAGAGGCCTTACAGACACACTTTGGGCTGCGGTCGCTCCATTTAGGGGTACCAGTGTCACGCCCGTGGCAGGAGATTTGGCTGGGGCCTTCGAGTTGATAACCCTGATTGCAAGAGAAACGTACGATTGTCCCCACAGCGAAGCCTGCTTCGGGACGCACTGAGCGTGCCCCGTTCACCACCTCTCCTGGATCAGGACACTGCTGCACTGTGAAGGGTAAAATCAGGCAAGTGACACAAATTTAAACAAAATCTGCTCAAAAAAACTGTAGGAACTGTAGCTACTATAAGGGTGAATAAGTAGTAAGGCATTCTCTCTCATCTCCAGTTACAGTATAACCAGCTTTTTATAAAACAGTTGTTTCGTGGGTGTTTTCTTCAGATTAGATATAATGTTTATGGCAGACCCAAAGATCAAAGATATGAAAGCAAGTTAGCTTAATTAAACATAAACTTGAAATAAATTTATTAAAAAATCTCTACAGTGTCCTCATTTCCCACACAAGGCATTGGATATTTAAGAAATACAGCATAATTGGATGAATTTTTATTATTAGGATTTCAGCGACTGCTGGTGTCTTTAATGGTGCCACATCAAAGTATTTAGACCTCTTGACAATCCATATGTTCTGTCAAACTGCAAGCACAAATTTCAAGGTATTTTACTGGGATTTTATATGATAGACCAACACCAAGTAACATATATGTGAAGTAGAAGGAAAATTATAAATTATTTTATATATTTTTAGTAATAAAAATCTGAAATGTGCGGTGTGCATCATTCCAGGGCAATACATTTCCTTCTGAGGATAATTACCTAGTAAATAATTCACCTGTGTGTAATTTATTATCAGTATAAATCCAGTTGTGCTATAAATGCCTCAGAGGTCTGCTGGAGAACATTAATGACCAAACAGCATCATGAAGACCAAGGAACATAGCAGGCAGGTTGGGAAGAAATTTGGGGAGAAGTTTAAAGCAGGGTTAAAACAATATCCCAAGCTTTGCACATCTTATAGAGCAATGTTCCTTCCATTATCCAAAAAGAGTATGGCATAGCAATTGATTGTGCACTCTATGGATGCTATCTTTATGGAAATTTGGTTAGATGAAAGCAACTGTTGAAAAAAAGATTTAAAAAGTCCCTCTTGCTGTTTGCGACAACCATGTAGAGGACACACAAAATGTGTGTCTTCCAGTGTTATGTGTGGCAGAAAAACAAACACTGCAGATCACCCTGAAGACAGCATCCCCATGATGAAACATGTTAGTGGCAGCATCATTACTTGAGACAGGACAGTTGATAGGAGTTAATAGGAGATGGATAGAGATACATACACAGCATTCCTGGAAGAAAACCTGTTAGAAGCAGCAGAAGAATTAAGACTGGAGCAGAGTTCCACCTGCCAGCTGGACACTGATCATAGGACAAGCACCCAGATTGAGACCTATAAAAGCGTAACCATGTGTCAGAATGGAATTTAGCTTTGTTTAGGTTTAGGTAAACATTTTAGTCTTTAGACATACTAAAGTGGTATAATGACAAGCAAGGTCAGTCAGTAGGAATACTTCTATAAAGTATTGTATATAGTTGTAGAGGGAACACCTTAAAAATAGTGATTGTCTACGTTTTCTACAAGCAACCCAAGATTTTAATTCGAAGAATTTTTTTCAATTTATAAATACGAATTCTCCAGGACCAGATTATGTCTAAGAGAAGATTTCTCTGAACAAGAACTGTAGTTCTTAAATATCTGGGGTTTTTACCATGTTGTAATAAGAGTGAAAGCAAAGCAAGTTGTCATGGGATGAAAAAGTAAAGAACTACACAAAAGCCTCTTTTTTCATGAGGAAAAAACACTACAGCAAGAGAGAGTGGAAGTCCTTTTCTTAGTTAAGTGTATTGATAACCTGGAATTAGTATGCACATGAAAAGAGCAAATTAGTAGCAAAAAATAAGCTTTCTAACTTTAATATCTAACTTCTGATAATTTATATTTTTTCTATTGATTCTCTCACCTTTAACACATGTGGGTGGAGTGCTGCTCCAAGACAGGTCCCACTGGCAGGTGATGATGTCTGAGCCGCTGATGTCGTAACCTGGCTGGCACTGATAGGTCAGCACGCTGCCTCTCACAGGCGAGGAGTGGGATGAGCTGATCCAGCCAAACTCGATTTGAGGGAGGGTGGGGCAGGTGTCATTCGGTTCAACTTCTGGAAAGAGAGAGAGAGACAGAGACACTTGGTGAAAACAGATAAAACTAAGTTGAAGCAGATTCTGTTCTTACTGATCAGTGAAACACATCTTAACACCAACAAACTCCAAATCGTAAAGCAACTTGGAGATTGTTGGATTTCAAGTTCACTCACCACGATAATGAATAAGAAATCCCTGACTGAGAATGAAACTGGAATCATCTGGGTCGCTCTGAAACTGAATGGTGACCTCTGACCCCCCAGACACAATCTGGAAACGCTCTCGAGAGCCCATGTACTGGCCAATCACATGAGACATGACGTCACGTCCATCAAACACTGTCAGCACATCAGTGTGACGAATATTCAATCTAAAAGAAAAAGCAAAAATACAAAAAAAGAGATCAGCTTTCAATCCAGAGAGGGTTTGCTTTTTAAGTCAAGCAATCCACCCACCTGTGGCTTTATTTTAGTCAGGGCACAGAGGAGAATGAAGAAATTAAAAAGCATGGCAGGCAATAGATTATAGAAAACAGTCATGAAGTTATTTATCTATCTCTTTAAATAAAATAAAATCACGCCTCACTAAATAAAAGATTTGATATGGAATTGGTTATGGAAATGAAATTTCTTTCTCCAACCTTTGTGCAGTTGTTCACCAATAGACCTCCTTTATCTCATTTGGGGTATTATAAATACTCTGACATTAGAATGTTTGCTTCATTACTGCATGTTCATAGTATTTCACCAATTTTTGTATAGTTATTTTAAAATGTTCACTCATAATAAATAAATTATTTTTACCAATGCAGCCTTTCAAACTAATTAACTGTAAATTAATACAACTGCAATACTTATATAATATGTGAAAATTACTATTCAGGAACCATAAGGAAATATATAAAAAAGTGGGAGCCTATAATAAGACACAGAAAAAAAATGTATAACTAGATGAAAAAATTAAATTAAGGGGGCTTGGTGTGTGCGTGTGTGTGTGGGGGGGAATATAACATATTTTCCAGGCACATAATGCCATTTTATAGCACTATCAAGTAACTACAGTGGTGTGAAAAAGTGTTTGCCCTCTTCCTGGTTTCCTATTTTTTCTTTCATGTGTGTCTCATTTAAATGTTTCAGAACAGCAGACCAATTTAAATTTTAATCAAAGACAATACAAGTAAACACAAAATGCTGTTTTTAAATGAAGGTGTTTATTATGAATGGAAAAAAAATCCAAACCTAGATGGCCCTGTGTGAAAAAGTGATTGCCCCCTAAACCTAATAACTGGTTGGGTGACCCTTAGCAGCAACAACTGTAATCAAACATTTGCTATAACTTGCTATGAGTCTTTTCCAGATGTGGAGGAATTTTGGCTGCTCATCTTTGCAGAATTGTTGTAATTCAGCCACATTGCAGGGTTTTCCAGCATGAACGGCCTTTTTGCGGTCATGCCATGGCATCTCAGTAGGATTGGGGTGTTTTGGATCATTGTCCTGCTGCAGAACCCAAGTTGATTTCAGTTTGAGGTCACAAACAGATAGCTAGACATTCTCCTTCAGGATTTTTTGGCAGAATTCATGGTTCTATTTATCACAGTAAGTCTTCCCGGTCCGGAAGCAGCAAAGCAGTTTCAGACCATCATACTACCACCACTACGTTTTACTGTTGGTATGATGTTCTTTTTCTGAAATACAGTGTTACTTTCATGCCCACTGCAATTGGACACACACCTTCCAAACCTTCCTGTTTCTCACACAGGGCCATGTAGGTTTGTTATTTTTTTCCTCCCCTAGTAATGAACACCTTCATTTAAAAACTACATTTTGTGGTTACTTGTGTTGTCTTTGACTAATATATATATATATATATTGGTTTGATTTTCTGAAACAGTGTGAAAAACATGCAAAAAAGAAAAAAAAGGAAATCAGGAAGGGAGGCAAGCACTTTTTGCACACCACTGTATGTTACCTTCAGTTGTCATAAAAATGCTGTATATATCAAATATACTTAAAATAAATTTGACTTTGCAATTTGATGCCTTGAAATTGGCCTCTGTCTCTTTTTTAAAAAAAGAATTTTTAGGCTCTAATGGCCTTTATTGAGCAGTAAATGGACAGGAAATAGGGAGGAAAGAGAAGGGTAAGACATGCAGTGCCCAGCCTCTGTCTGTGGGGCGGAAGCTTGGTTGAGGACTGCAGCTCCAAGGAGGAGTTCCTGTTGTCTTGGCAGTTGGGGACAGTTTGGTCTTTTAAGCTCTGAAGTTCAACCTCTATGCATACACAAAGCCTTGCAGTTTCATTAAGCTTTATAATTTTCTACGGAAATTAAGATGCTTAATTTGAAAAAAATAAAAGAAATCTGCATTTTTACCACTGTTGGAAATTTCATAGGGTAATTCCTTTGCTGAGAGCAAGATTTATATTTATATTTTTATGAAAGAGACCTGAACACTGAATATTTACTGAAAAAAAATTAATTCACTTTTCTCCATAATGTTGGTGATAATAAACTCCTTTATTAGCATACTCACATCTGGACCTCCAGTTCAACTCGCTTCTCCTCATTAACATGGATCTGCCAAACACAGTCAAGACCCTTGGAGTAACTCTGGGGCCAGTCAGGGGACAGAATGGTACCAGAAGGCTCGGTCAACTCTCCTCCACACAAAGCTTACAGAGCAAAGCAGACAGCAACTTTAGGTAAGGATCGGGACTGATAGACAGGGAAACAGTAAATTACAGATATAAAACAAAGTTTGAATGAACTGAATTGATGAGAGAACACAAACAGACATTTGTGAATGGGCTTTTTTTGACCCTGATCAGTGAAAAAAATGAAGAGCACATTAATCCTGCTGCTATATATTCTCCTGTAAAAAACACTTCAAGTTCATATATTGTGAACTTTTCTATTTGTAGTTCAAGAAGCACCAAAATGAATGCAGAACTCTGAAAATTTTGAACATCACTTGCTCATCCCTTGACTTTAGCTTTAGCTGTTAGTGTTTTTATGACAGAATGATAATTATTCCAGCATTTAGAAGCTTAATAAGCAAATAAATGTTCCACTGAAAATGCTCAGAAAGCTTAAAGAAATATTTGTAAAGCTAATTTAAGAGATTATGAGAAAGCCTACTTGTGTGAACCAAAATCTAAAAAACTGAAGGATGAACATTATTGTATATTTCAGAGACTTTAAGTAGATATAAGGAGAGTAAGTTAAAATAGAACCATGCTGATAAATGCATGATCTCTGAAAGTAAATAAATATTACCAATTATAGTACTTGCTCTGACAAATGCCTGTCAATCCATCGCTGTTAGCAATTTCCTCTCTGCTACTCTACATGGACTCTCAAGGATTCAGCTTATTAGCATCTAATTATTTACCTATCTAATGTACTACAGACAGCAGATGATTTAATTTTTCTAAAATTAAAAATTTAATACAGTATTTGGCTTTTAGTGCTTTGCTAAGGTTATAGCAGCTGTGTTTTCAGGTGGCTCCTGAACCACCAAGTCAGTCTTATCTGAGTCACAGGTTCCATGCGGTTCTGTGTTTTCACAGCATATCAACACATCACACCATCACTGTGGATCCAAAACCTTGCAGCTTCAGGCAGCCATCTTAACAAAATTCAGTGTGAATATCCAGAAATAGACATGATGAAAACATCATGTGCTTCAAATAAATACAGATTACTGTTTTAGCTATCTATAGGTACCTTATAAAATTAAAGCATAAAGCTCAGAAAAGAAAATTTTCCTAGCCATATTTTTGCTGCACAAGTAAAGCCCAGATATAAACTTACCCCTGCACACAGGCTCACTGTCATTCCAGTGGGGATTGCCGGGGTCAACGCACTCAATGGTCCCTGAACCCTGCTCCATGACGAAGCCTGGGGAGCAGCTGAAGGTGACAGTGGTGCCAAGCTGATATGAGATGTCACTGCTGCTGAAGTTTCCATGAGGCATGTAGGGCTCCCAGCAATGCTCATCGTCAAAAGCTTCAGACACAGAGAAAAAGATCATTTCTAGTATTCTGTTGTTTGGCAAAATCTGGAAAAGATGATGTAAGCAGAAAGATGCAGGCTTAGCATCTGAAGACCCCTCTCACCCTCATATCTGAGAGCCAACAGTAGAGGAATGGAGGAAGAATCAGCTGTGAGCTCCAGGTACAGAGTGGAGCCCTCACTCAGCAGCCCGCGCTCCGGGACATCATCAAGATCAGAGTCAAAGAGCAGATGGGACAGGGAGCTGTTCCCACTACGGACAAGTAACCTGGAACAAGACAAGACATAAATGTGCAAAAACACTATGATTGTTGCCTCAATAAGGAACATGGATGCAAAGCAATCTGAACAGTGCTTCTCTGCTATAACATAATGGTCTCTGAATAATTGTTCCTCTTCTGATCTTTCTATTCTGAAAAACTACCCAAAGATTTTTGTCTAATGGTTTTGATGGTAATTACACTCGCCTCCTCTTAAAACTGAATGCTGGTGGTGAGTGCCAAGTTTAATTGGCTGGGCTTACAAGCAACCAAAGAACAGTGTTAGTTACATATTAAGAGTTATTAGAAGTAGAATGTGTGCTTGAAATGTGCCTCCAACACAAATATAAGCAGCAGGCATAATTAAACTAGCATTTAAATCCTGACTGATTATCAAACTATGAGGACTTTACTCTGTATGACAATAACTATAACTTCAAATGGAAAGCTTTGAGATCTTTATTCTGTGTGAGAAACGTTTGGGGGAAGCCTGGGGGCCTAAAGCATCAACTTTGTTTGCTCATGCCCAGGCCCAGCTCTGCAGTAGCACAAACTATAGTGGCCACTATGAAAGCAAAAATATAAACACCTTGAGAGGAGTGATAGTAGGAAAGACCCTCTGTAGCAATAAAAAACTCCTGCTATCAAAGCAGTTCTTACACTAAATAGACTAGTCTGTTACTTTTAGTCTAATCTGTTTGATAACTCTGCAGATATTTGTTCAGATTAGGTGGAGTATTGATATGAAATCTCAAAATGCAAACTTACCTGTCATCATCTTCATCTAGAGCAATCCTCTCAAAGTGAAGGTGCAGCCTATGTCCTTCTTTGGCTTCTATCAGCCAATGGCAGCTCAGATTGTTTCCATTACTGTGGTTGCTGACAGGTGGAGGAGGTGGTGACAGTATCCGTCCCACAGTTGCATTACGAATCCATCCTCCACAAGAAACAACTGATGGAAAAATGGTAAATGTTATTATTTTCTACAAACTGTAAATCAGCCAGCTCTGGTATAAATATTACAGCTCTTAATCATCGTATGTACCGACACACTGAGGCCCAGGAGTGCTCCAGTGGGGTTGCGTTGTATTGACACATGTTGCCACCTCATGGCCGCGGATCTGGAAACCTGGATCACAGTGGAAGTGTGCCTGGCCGCCGGGATGGATGTCTGTCACTGTCACTCCACCGCCCTCAGGTGACGTGGGGAAAGGGCAGGACAGCAGAAAGGCTGGCAATGAAGGCAAAAGTAAAGGTAACACAAAAGATGCAAAAATAGTCTAATTCTACTTTGCAACATCTCCTCCCAATGATGAGTTTCACCTCCATCCACTCTGACAAGTATTCAGGCTTTTATAAATGTGAAGTTATGATTCCTTTTGTCACAGTATTTACAAATTCACTCAGCCTTTATGTGGACATTCTCAACTAATCTGCTGGGTACTGATCATTACAATGTAAGATAGGCTATGTGTAATGCTGCTACATGTCTTTGTTATCTTCATTGTCTGACTTCAGTATCGTTCATCGTCACAGGCTTCACACGGAGTATAAATTCAGCACAGACTCAGCTACCTGGTATGTCACATGTTTTTGCTAAACTGTAAAAATATAGATCTCAGTTCACTTATTTATTTTTTAAAGGCCCTTACTGGTGACATTTAACAGACAGAGGTTATTTTACCTTGATAGTGGAGGCTGAATGTGCCATGGTTGGACTGCCGGAGACTGCGGTAGTGAATGGAAACCTGATTGGTTGTACTGCGGATCACCTGGCCCTCTTTCATCAGCGTCTCATTGGCTAAGAGCTCCGGCCCTGAACCGCCGTGACCCATAATCACCAGAGATTCTTCCTTTGAGAGGTTTGTCTTCCTCACCTTGAAGAAGAAAAAAGAAGATGTACACAGCCCAAGCTTAATAAATAATACCGCAAGAAACTCAGTTACTGTTGAAATAATCCTACTGACACAGGATGTATACTGTATTGATTTTCACCTTTGGCTATGAAATATTAAATTGTACAGTTTTACATTTCTGCTATTCACATTGTAGTCTAAACAGTGTGATATAGTCTATGTTTTATTTATTGTATTTTGATTTATGTTTATGCAATCTTTACTAAGTTGTGCTCTGAAAACTAAAATATCATATTATATTTATCTATTATAATTTTTGTAAACTTTACTTAACAGATTTAGAAAATATTAAATCATCTACTTTATTGTATCAATATTTGTCATTGTTTCAATCTGTGTCACAACTTTCTTGATCTTTGTATGTTAATTTTATGTTTTCTGATTTTTAGGCATTTTAAAAAATATTTTTTCAAGTGTTTCCTTACTTAACTATGTTCTTAGTTTATTTAATTAGTGTGGATATTACTAGTGTGGTTTTTTTTGTCTGTTCATATGTTTTTAATCTCAAAAACACTTTGGGTTGCTCTTGTGTGCATGAAAAGTGTTCTTCAAAAAAGTTTGATGCAATTAAATAATAATATGAATTTGTTTGTCTGCATATTCAGTTCAAAGTTAACATAAAAGAAATCAATAAATTGCTTTGCTGTAGAAAAACATTCATACATTTGAAGGGATTTAGTATTTTCAGTTCACAAAACCTGAATTTCCACACCGTAGCCTGGATACACAGTAATGCTGTAGGTGCATTCCAGAGTAGAAAATGAGGACGATGATCCAGGATCTGGAGACTCAACAAAATCCTCCATTGCTGACAAAGTGGCATTGCACTGCACTATAAAAACAGAAAAAAACAGAAAAGGAATAATAGTATAAACTGCCTTGGTTTACCCATAAACTTGTGTCTTTAAACTAACTTTCAGATTATGGTAAAATAAAAGGCAGTTGTTGTCTATTAAGAGCTCTGAAAATGTTTTAATTTAGTAAAAATTGAGTCTAACATGTCTCTTTCAAACAATACTCTCATTGTTAGGCCAGCTTTATCTCCACTTGTCCATATTGGTTTTAGTTGTTCTTCACTGTTTGCAGATTCATGGTGACTGCAAATCAATCAACACTTTGTTGCAGACTCAAATTTAGTATGCCCCACGGCACAACCGAGCCAAGAACATTTTCAAGAGAGCTGAAGCATTACTTTAAGGTACAACTGTGTTGCTGTGCCTGGTGAACAAACATGTTTGAAATATTTCTTGCAGACTACATGAGATCAGCAAACCACAATGACCACTGACGGCAAAATGAAACACTCGATGACCCAGGTGACGCTCCCTCTGTCTCAAGCACTCTCACAGCTTAGAGATCATCTGTCTCACATGACATTTCTCTCCCCACATTTGCTGTAAATCAACTACCCCCCTCCAACTCAATCACATTTCCTTCATTCCCATTTGTTGCTGCTGTTCACCAGCTCTCAGTCATAAGCCATGAGAGCTGCAGACACCTAAGCCAATAGAAATGCTGCATTGGTATGTCTCAAGTGTTTTTTCTGACACTCATTAGCACTGGATCATCTGTATCAGCTCATGCTTGTCTTAAGACTTAGTATTGACTGACAGACCACAGGCAGGCAAAGATAGTCTTACTATTAATATTTATATGTTCATCAAATAATAATGTTCTGTGCTGTATGTCTGGTATTGACTTTATCCAATGCATTAGGGTGAAAATTAAGGAATAAATCCAAAGATCTAACTCTTAATTAGTGTCTATCCTTTCTTTGGGTTACATCAAATTTCAAAGCTGGAAAGCACCTTGTCATTTTCATCCCTATGCTTGATATAGTGCCTTGCAAAAGCATTCATAGCCCTTGAATTTTTTCACATTTTGTCAAATTTATGCAAAACACAAACACAAAGTAGAGCATGATTATCAAGTGGAAGAAAAATCAGACATTGTATCACTGCATTTTATTCAATGCTATCAGAGTGAAGGGAGATGAATACAAATGGACACCCAACTTTTCAGATTTCTATTCTGAAACCTTTTGAGAACCTAGTGTCCATTTCTTACACATGTCCACTAGTTTGGTTGGTGCATCCCTTAAAATCCCAATAAATTAATTGAAGGTTGTGGTATGGATAGTTTGGTAGGTGACTGTAAATTAATTTGTGCATAGTTTTAAAGGAGACATCTTAGAAATGTGAAAACCTCCCCAAAGCATTTGTGTTCATGATTTGGACTGAATTCTTATTGCTTTCAAGAATTAATGAAAACTTAATTTTAAGCTAATGATGATAGGTCCGATAGCAGTGATAATAGTTTTAAAGAACTTAACCTAACCATATTTTCAGGAACAAAAATGAGCAAACTTATTGGCTCCAAACACAGTATGCAGATCTTAGTTTGTCCAGATAGTGTGTGACTATGAGGACATGAAGGAAACTAAAAACAGCATATTGCAAATATAATGCCATTGCAGCATCAGTGACAATAAGAGGAAAGAAGATTAAGTGGAAATAGTGAAGCAACATCTCAAGACATTATGTGGGAAATTTGGACATAAATGGGCAATGACCTTAAGCATACCAAATTAATTATAAAGTGGCTTAATGAGAACAAATCCAATGTTTTGAAATAGTAAATAGTAAACTGACTGAATTTATAAAGTGGTTTTCAAGTCATACTGACAGAAATGGCCATGACAAAGCCCTGATCTCAGTCACACAGAAATTTGTGGGCAGAGCTGAAAAGGTGTGTGCAACCGAGGCAGCCCACAAACCTGACTTAGTTACACCACTTCTGTCAGCAGGAATGAGCCAAATTTCCAGTAAACTAGAGTGAGAATCTTTAGGAAGGAAACCCAACATGTTTTATCCAAGTCAAGCTGTTTAAAAGGCCACTCTACCTAATACTAAGGAAACAGTTGTATCCCTCTGACTTCAAAGAAAGTAAAAAATAAACACTCTTTCCAATTTTGGAGTTGAGCAAATATTATCAGTTTAATAATCCCTTCTAACCTTAAACAGGAAAAGATTAGTTGGATTTAATTTCAGGGGGTGAGGAAAAAAGGCCATGTATCTTTTATACAGAGTAGGAAAATATCTGGTTTAAACTGTATACAGCCTCCCCTGTGGAGTCTCCATATAGCAGACACAACACCTGATGCAGATGAAAGTGCTAAAGATGCTAAAGGTCACAGAAAGTTGGAATCATTGCAATGAGAGTTAATGATATATGATATTGTCATTGTTATATTTATCAATATAAACTTTGCATGATTTCCAAGAACTGTACAGCTATACATGCAAAGTAAGAGAAGATTTCCATGTTTGGGTTAGAAGGCTGGAAGTTTTGAATCCCAGCACTGTGCCAATTTCTTCTGGACAAGGCACTGTTTTATCCCTTGACCCCTCAGATGTTTATCAGAGTAAAAGTGAGAATGAATATGAGGAATAAGCAGGTGTAAAACAAGCAAGAACAGCAATAAAACACATGTAAAAATCCTGAACATTTTTTTCAAGTGTCATCACATCACCTATAAAAATAATAGCATTCAAAAAATAATATACCTTTCAAAGCAACAACAAGTGAAGGCAAACTTGTACCTGGCATGTGCATTGTGGTTATGGTGGTGGTTGTAATCAACGTAGTGGTTGTCTCTTCTTCCAAGGGGAATGAAGACATAGGACTCCTCGATCCAGTCTTACCCGCAGCAGAAGAGGACCCTAAAGCTGTGGTGAGAAGCCCTGGTGATATGGCTGTTGCTGTAGACTCAGCCAGTCCAAGCCCAGGAACTGCCTGTGTTGGATTGGTGGTGGTACCTACAAAGTTAACAGCTTCAATTTAATGCAATTTCCAGTGAGAGATCAGTTCATGGATTAAAGTACATGCAGAACCTAAAGCAAAGTGTTTTCTGTAAGTGTACCTGTGCCTCCAGAAACCTGTCCCAGGTACTCTTTACTTTGCAGAGCAGCATGTATCAGCTCACCTGGTGGATAGGAGTCTGGAGCTGACGTTGGTGAAGTATCAGACTCAGGAGTCATAAAAGTCATACCTGAAACAATCAGCACTAGTTACTGTATTTGTTATTTACAATACAAAGAAAACACAGTGCTTTGCAAAATCATGTACATGTCTTGAATTTTCCCATTGTGTGCCATTTACCTGCACTTTATTCTATAGTGTATGCTGTCATGACACATGAATTTCCCCACTGTGGGATTACTAAAGTCTAATATGGAATGGAATATATGGAGTGGAATATTTTTCTTTAGATGAAGAAAAAAAACACAAGCATCAGACTGATGCAGCAAAAAACGATGCATGCATTGAAGAACACAAACAAAATTACCTGAAACCATGTGCATCATGGTGACAGAGAACATCACAGTGAGGTGTGTGAACCCCATGTTTCTGGATGAAGTTGAATGACCTGAGAAGGTTAAAGGGAGCAGAATGCAAAGAAACCGTTTTGTGATTTTGCAAATGTGTTTCTCTGGCTATTAATAGCTCACAATAGCAACAAGAGGCAAATAAATCACAGGGTGGTAATGAATAGGCCAACAATTTATTAGTCACCGCATATCTGACTGATATGTTTACATCAAACAGGCCATAATTGACTGGAATCAAATCATCTCGATATGATTCTGTAATAGGCTCTCCTAATGCAGTGTATGCCTATGATAAAATATGATGTTGGAAATCTATACACAAAACATTGTCACAGATGTTGTAAAATACAACTTAGGAATATACTCGTTTTTAAGGTTTAATATTCAGACTTTCCCCCGCTGCAATTTCTCACCCAAATCTGCAACAACGCGCCGAAAAATGCGCTATTCCAAAATCCAGCATATAACGTCTCTGAATGTTCCCCTTATTTTTATGGTTTCCAACCTGTTAATTGTACCAAAAACCTCATCCGCTGCTATTCGAGGCGTTTCCTCTGTGAAAAATGCCAGCCGAGTGTGTGACATAAATGATGGGGCTTATTCGAGAGAGAATCACCCGGCCCTCTTTGTGCTGAGGACGATTTTTTTAACATCAGTCATAACGCTGTTGTTTCCGCAGCAACAATAAAAAGGTGCC
This sequence comes from Anableps anableps, assembly GCA_014839685.1. Classification (NCBI taxonomy): domain Eukaryota; kingdom Metazoa; phylum Chordata; class Actinopteri; order Cyprinodontiformes; family Anablepidae; genus Anableps; species Anableps anableps. The sequence goes on from CM026083.1 coordinate 12,755,901, forward strand.
AGCTGCTTACCTGTCTTCCAGGATGCGTCTGCTGCCCTTTATTTTTTAAAATCTCGTATCTCAGCGGGTATAGCGTTACTTAAGGCCGTAAACACGGCTGTGTTTGTGCTGGTGAGATTGCCTCTAGCTGGTTACCGTGTGGTTGACGCATTCGGCTATGATGTGAGGGCATTTGTGCTGGAGCGTCAAGTGCGACCTAGCGGCCGAAAGGTGAACTGCAAAAGTATACATTTCTGTCTACTGGAGAGCTGGAGGAGCTGTCCAACACCACGGTGCTGAAGCTGTCAGACACGGAGCTTCACGGTGCATCAAGGTAATCTGACAGAGATGGTTGATCAGGCGCTATTTAGAGATTTTCGTTTGTATGTGCTCCTTGATAATGCATGGCAAACATTTTGCGCCAGGAGTTTCTTTAAATGGTGGATGTTTATGCCAATGTGGTGAGTAAACATGAGCCAGCTGAGCTGTGCGGGTTGGTGCAGAGCAAAGAGACAAAATGAATGCTTACGCCACTGCAAGAAGCATCAATTTATGAAGCATCCAACGCCTGTCAATGGAGAGCATCACTGATGTTGATGCAATAACAAGTCTGCTGCAACAAACCAGTGATTCAAAACTTGCATGCACGTATGTTCAAACTGTGCCTGCACTTTTATTTTCTGCATCCGTGTAACCGTATACCGCAACAAAATTACAAATAATACAGATCTTCCCTCTAGTGTTTCTTTATAAAACCCCACCCCCCACCCCACTTTAAATACAAATGCATTTACCATGATTCACCGTCTGGCTTGATCAAAATTAACATCTATGCTAAATAATACTAAACCAATAAAAAATAGATTAGGCTGACAACTATGTTGTTTTTAGTTAAAATGGCTCCCTAGGCAAAGATGTATAAAAATCCCACAGTGAAAGTTTTAGGAAAATCCAATTTATAATCTATGCATAATTATTCAGAGGAAAAAGTGTAATGAAAAGAATGAGTATTCTTTTACTACAAGAACATTTGACACAAATATTGTTACTCCTGACAAGTCTTTTAATGTAATGTACCTAAAGTATTATTAAGACACTTTTGAGGTGGTCAGAGAAACTTCCGAGACTTTCTGCTTCCCTGGAGTATAACGCAGAAGTAATTTTCTCTTGGCCACAGCACACTTGGCTGTACAGAACACATCTTTATTTTGTCATCGCAGACAGCAAGTAAGGTGGTATTGTAGGTTAAAAAAAAAAAAATCACCAAAGCTCACTGTCAAAAAGTTGCACTGAAGGGTGAGTCTTGATGTCACCAAGTCTCTGTAACAACCATTTGACACCGTCTATATCCCAGCAAGTTGTTTACAATATGCTAAGAAAAACAATTTTTTCCTGTTCTGCCATTACTAATGCAAATGTTTAAAACAAAACCTTTATTGGGACTTGAACTATATGCTTTTGTCAAAAAGGACACAGGTTAAACTTTTCAGCAATAAGTCACGTTATTTTGTTGTGAAATAAAGGATATATATGTTAAAAAAATACCTACTGCCTATGTACGGTGGAGGATCTCTAATGGTATCATGAGCTATTTAAAATACCAAGAGATTTTAAACAAAAAGTTTGTTTGGTCAGTGAGGGTGGGTTGTCACTTAGCTTTACAGCAGTAGATAATGATCGTGAACACATTCACAAATCAACACAGGAATGGTTCAGCACACATAAAATCAATGTCCTTCTACAATTTTAACCCAGATGTTAACTGTAATTAAACTTTTTAGTAATCATTACTTATTCTTTTATGTTTGGAAAAAATGGTGTCTCATTGCTAAAAAAATTAGTTGATTGTACTTTTTGACTAAAATATAGAGTGTTTTGCATGTTTGCCTAAGAAAGGCATCTAGTTTGCAAGTTTGGGCTCAATATAAAAAAACCCAAAAAACAATGATTATTTTTTTTTTCTTGGTCAGTTCTCAGCAATACAACCAGGATTTTGGTTACTCTTTTGAGTGACATTTGTTGCATTTAGCAAAATTTAATAAATTGATTAAAGCAAATTTGGATGAACCAGTGTCTGCTTCTAAGTGGAAGTAACTGGATAGATGTCTATCTATTTACAATGAAATTAAAGTGTAAAAAGTGTTTTTTTTTTTTAAAGAGAAATATTGCGTGTTTTACCGAATATGTTCCCTTGTAAGAAAATTTTAATTGGTCGGTAATGATATTGCCCTAATAAAAATCAAATGTCGCCATCTGCATCAAGAACCTGTACACACAGGGCAAATATGACACCATGTGGCTGAGAGGAAACCCCAAAGGGCCCTTGGTTCTGTGCTGGATAAGCTTCTCCTTAAATGTTGAATAAATTGACTCCCAGTGCATGTTGGGAAAGCCCTCAATCCACACTGACCCACAAGGAGATTAAAGGAAATAAGCAATTGTCCTCTTTGCTGTAAACCTTTGCATTTGGCTGTTGAATATTTATTGGACATAGACAAAAGCTTTGTGTTTCTTTATTAGCATTACTATTATTATGCTTCTTGAGGAACAGACTGCAACAAAAATAGCAAACAGAACCATACAGTGCCTTGCAAGAGTATATACCATTCATATTTACAAACAAGTTTACACCCTATCCTTAAGACAATTATTTGTACAGGATTTTAATTACAGCGGTGTGAAAAAGTGTTTGTCTCCTTCCCGATTACCTATTTTTTTGAATGTTTGTCACACTGAAGTGTTTCAGAATATCAAACCAATTTAATCATTAGTCAAAGGCAACACAAGCAAACACAAAATCCAGTTTTTAAATGAAGGTGTTCATTGTTAAGGGAGAAAAACCAAACATACATAGCTCTGTGTGAACAAAGTGATTGACCTCCTCCATCAAAACATAACTTAACTGTGGTTTATCATACCTGAATTCACCATCTTTACACACAGACAGGCCTGACTGCTGCCACACCTGTTCTCAATCAAGACATCACATAAATAGGACCTGTCTGACAAAGTGAAGTACACCAAATGATCCTCAAAAGCTACAGATCATGCAGAGATCCAAAGAAATACAGGACCAAATGAAAAAAGAAAGTCATTGAGATCTATGAGTCTGGAAAGGGTTACAGAGTAATTTCTAAAGCTTTGGGACTCCAGTGAACCACAGTGAGAGCCATTATCCACAAATGGAAAAAACATGGAACAGTGGTGAACCTTCCCAGGAGTGGCTGGCCGACCAAAATTATCCCAAGAACTCAGCGACAATTCATCCAAGAGGTCACAAAAGACCTCACAACAACATCCAAAGAACTCCAGGCCTCACTTGCCTTAGTTAAGGTTAGAGTTCATGTCTCCACCATGAGAAAAGAGAATGGACAAAAATGGCCTGCATGACAAAGACCACTGCTGAGCAACAAGAACATTAAAGTTCATCTCAATGTTTTCAGAACACATCTTGATGATCCCCAAGACTTTTGGTAAAACATTCTGTGGACTGACGAGACAAAAAGTTGAACTCTTTGGAAGTTGTGTGTCCCATTACATCTGGTGTAAAAGTAACACTGCATTTCAGAAAAAGAACATCATACCAACAGCAAAACATGGTGGTGGTAGGCTGATGGTTTGAAACTGTTTTGCTGCTTCAGGACCTGGTAGACTTGCAGTGATAAACAGAACCATGAATTCTGCTGTCTAACTAAAAAATCCTGAAGGAGAATGACCAACTATCTATTCATGATCTCAAGCTGAAACCAACTTGGGTTCTGCAGGACAATGATCCAAAACACACAAGAAAGTCCACCTCTGAATGGCTGAAGAAGAACAAAATGAAGACTTTGGAGTGGCCTAGTCAAAATCCTGACCTCAATCCCATTGAGATGCCGTGGGATGACCTTAAAAAGGACGTTCATCCTGGAAAACCCTGCAATATGACTGAATTACAACAATTCTGCAAAGATGAGCAGCCAAAATTCCTCCACATCTGGAAAAGACTCATAGCAAGTTATAGCAAATGCTTGATTACAGTTGTTGCTGCTAAGGGTCACCCAATCAGTTATTAGGTTTAGGGGGCAATCACTTTTTCACACAGGGCCATCTAAGTTTGGATTTTTTTTTCATTCATAATAAACACCTTCATTTAAAAACAGCATTTTGTGTTTACTTGTATTGTCTTTTATTAATATTTAAATTGGTCTGCTGTTCTGAAACACTTAAGTGTGGCAAACATGCAAAAAAACAAGAATCCAGGAAGAACATCAGTTCCAATTTGTTGGCAATACATTACAAATACAGTTAAATCTAAAGTTAAGCATATATCCATTGACGATTTCTCCATCTGTTTTGTTTATAGTTGTTCTGTGTCACCCTCGTCTAAAGGATGCACTGGTCAATAAACACACTGCCTTTGCCTGAGTATGTTGAGCTTGGTGTCCATTCACTGAGTGGCCTTTTGTGGACTTTGCTACTCCTGTTTCTGTGGCACTGCTACAGAATTGGCTCTGATCTGCCAATCCCAGGCCATGCTGGAAAGTTAAAGTCGAGCTCAAGGAGGTCCATGATTTCCCGGAGTGGTGTGTGCATCGGAACAAAGTGCAGTGCCCGGTCTAAGTTGTCCAGGAGCGATCAAATTGCTCCTTTCATTTCCATGGAAACAGCAAAAGATGAGGAGCTGGGACAGGGCTACCTCACGCCAGTGCTGAGTCATGCCTTGTTTCCTGCCCAGGCATCTGCAGAAGCCAAGAAGCTATATGCAGCACTGCAAGAGTATGCTAAGCGGTACAGCTGGGTGGGCATGGGCCGCATTCATAAAGGCCTTCGTGAGCAGGTAAAACACCCAAAATCTGGGTCTTTCTTCCGACAATTAAGAATAATTCACAAAGTTTTACTCAAAATGTTACTGATTTGGCTTTATGTTTTTGGCTGAGCATAAAATCAAAGAAACATGGCAAAAAATAACTAATAACGTTGTCATTTCTTCAAATTCAGGTGAGACTGAACGATCTCTCCACCATACAAAAACCACATCTCTTCTTCCTGCCAGATGTCCCAAGTGTTCCTTTTTTCCCGCGTGATGCTCATCGACATGATATCGAGGTCTTGGAAGCTAACTATCCTGCCATCTTGGCTGAATTCCAGGCTGTTTACCAGAGAGGCATTGACTCCAAATCAGGCTGGACTTGTCTGGGGCCAAAGGTACACAACAAAAGCATAAAGCAGAAGTAGAGAATGGAACAGTCTAAGGAAAACACTTACAGAAAATGACAACAATTGAGGGATGTTATTTTTTTTCTTTATTTAAAAGTTCACCCTGAAGAAGTGACTGGAATGAATAAGTACAAAAATTCAATAGCTGGACCTACCGTGCCAAATATATTAATATAGCTGGATCATTTGGCACTTTATGAGATAGACCAACCCAAAATACTGAATGATTATGAAATGAAAGGAATATAATACATGGTTTAAAAATCATTTTTTACAGATGACTATAATTTAATCTCAGTACAAATTTTGCTGTTGTATGAAGACCTCAGAGGTTTGCTCGAGAGCATTTGTGAACAAGCAGCATCATAACAATGAAGGAACATAGCAGACAGACCAGAGAGAACAGGGTGAAGTTAAAAGCAGGATTTGGTCTTAAAACAACAAGCTTTAAATATTTTGCAGAGAACTGTCAAATCCATAAATGGCGATTTTTGATATGGGCCATATGGGCAGTTGCCCAGGGTGTCATGATGGTGCAGGTTGGGGTGGGGTGGGGCGCTGATAGGGAAATACAGGCAATAGATAATGAAATATATGAACAGGTTTTCTATTACTTTTAAGTATGTACACTAGAAAGTTGGCTCCATGCTTCCTGCTGAGATTGGGGGAACTTTTTTGCCCACTCTGTGTGGGGCTGTACGACCTTTAATCCTGCCCTAGAATTTGGATGATTTCCTACATTTTGAATGATTATGAGATGGGAGAAAGAGGGACTCACCTTGGGCACCATTGATGCAAGAACAGCCACTGAAATCCATCATCTGAAAATGGAAAGACTATGGCGCAATGGCAAAGTTACTAAGACCTGATCATTCACCTAAGCTTCAGACCTGGCAAGCAAAACATTATTCAGAGAAAATGTCTGGAGAATCAGGAGGAACTCTAGACATCCACAGTTCAGGTGTGAGAATCTGTCGACGAGATAACTATTAGTTGAGCAGAGGAAAGATAAAAGCCATTATTCAAAGAAAGCCATGAGACGTCCTAATCAAAGTTTGTCACATGTAAAGGACATATGCATACATATGGAAGAAGGTGCTCTGAATCCAAATGGAACTTCTTGGCCCATATGTAAAATAATGTATATGGCAGAAAAATAACACAGCACATCACCCTGAACTCAACATCCCAGCAGGAAAATATGTTGGTGGGAATATCATGCTGTGGGGATTCTATTCTTTGGAAGGTACAGGAAACCGGTTAGAGTCTCTTTAAGTAAGGATAAAGCTGAGGTTCACCTTCCAGCAGGACAGTGACCCTAAATATACAACCAGAGCTACAATGGAATGATTTAAATCAACCTACATTCATGTATCACAATGGCCCAATCAATTCAATTCAGTTCAATTCAAAAATACTTTATTGATCTCAAAGGGAAATTAAATAATCAGACTCAAGACCTAAATTAAATTGAGATTCCATGCAAAGACTGGGAAATCAATGTTTAGTTTTAATCTCCACTCAATCTCACTCAACTTGATAAATTTTTCAGTGAAGAAACATTCTCCAAAACACTTGCAGGAGTAAACAACAGGAAAAAAGGCCTCCACAAATGATAGACTAAAGGAGACTGAATACAAATTCACCTAGTTCATTTTTAATTTGTAAAACATTTAGAACAAATGTGTCAAAAAGTGAAACGTGCAGGTTGAATCATGACTGAGACTTAAATATGGAACATGCTTTCTTTTTCAGAGCCAGGCTGTGTTTCCCTTGTACAGCGCAGGTGTCTGTGTGGCAGAAAACTGCCGCTCCTGTCCCTCCACATATCGCACACTTCTTTCTCTGCGTACTTTCATAAACAGCAATTCGTTGGGATCTGCAGGATTTTGGCTGCTGGGGCCCGGAGCTATACTGGGGAGCTCCTATGGACCAACAAACACACGCCTTCGCTGTCACCTTGGTATGTTAATGATATGTACTTTGTGGGTAAATAAATTCAGTGGTCATGAGATGATTTTGTTTGTTTTTATAGAGTTTTAGGATTTACTTCATTGTATTGCTCTGCTATTATCCTGGGCTTCACAAATGTGGAGTTTCTCTTCCAAGTCTAATTCTATAATTACATGAACTTCTCATGCACTTTGTTACAAAACAAGTCAGCTCATGTAAGCGTAACAAAATCACCAGTGGAATGACTGTACTCAAAGTTATGTAAATTATTAGAAATGCATTAGCAAGAGGTTGAGGTTAATTTCTCTGTTGTGCATCTTGTACTTGAGCCCATCTGACAATAATCCTCTCAGTTTTAAAACCAGATGGGACATTTCTGTGTATTGTCATATTGGAAGCTGAACCATGACAAAGTTCACTTCCACAGGTTTGCAGACTCCCCCTTCGTGTGAGCTGGTGGTGGGAGGGGAGCCTCAGTGTTGGTCAGAGGGGCACTGCCTCCTTCTTGATGATTCATTCCTTCACACCATCTCTCACAAGGGTATGAGAGCCGCATCCAACAGAAAACAAAATCTGTTTAGTGTAATTTTATGAAACCACCCATAAACTGGTTTTTTATTTCTCTAAAGGTCCTCCAGAATCTGGACCCAGGGTCATTTTGAGTGTGGACCTGTGGCATCCAAATGTGGCTGCAGCAGAGAGACAAGCTTTGGACTACATGTTCACCCCTGACCTCTGAGTTTGCTCCTGCACTTCCCGTGAGCACCGTGCAGGGATGCCTTAACTTTGCCCTGTCCGTCCTGGTTCACGTGTCTCATTCCAGTCAGTGAATCACTGTGTGAGTCCTCCCTTAAGAATTAGACAAGCCATTAGACGTGCATTCAAGCAGTGCTGGATGCTTGGTCCTCATTTCTAATCACTAAAACAGTGCAGTGTTTTGCTGTTGTGCTTCATGCATGGCACTCTGATTTAAAAGTACAAACTGACAACACCTGGAAGCGCAAACTGCAGAGCAGGGGTAAACTGATGTAAATTTTAGCATCTTAAACCTGTTTACTATGCTAATGCATGCATGCAAAGCCTCAGACTTGTTATTGTTACTGGCCTTATCTGAGCTGTTGTTGCATGTGCATGGGTTTTTGGATACTCTTATTTTGAAATGGTGTGTGACTACCAATGATGCAACCAAAAAAACTGTGAAAACTTCAATAAAAGTTACATAAATGTCAATTTAAATTTATTTTCTCTCTTAACATATTTCCAATCAAAATGTAACCAAATATACTGTGTTTTTTTTTCTTTCTTGTATAAAAGCTTTCAGTATGCTGAAATGTTTCTGTCCACAAACTTATGATTGTAGTTTTGATTTCTTGGTACATTCTCTTTGCTAGTTTCTTTGTTGTTACATATTTTATGTACAGTAAGATGTAAAAAAAAAAAGAGTATAAATGAGAGTTGTTGTCAGTGATGTCTTTTTCTTGAATTAAAGTAAATCAGAATTTTATGTGAAAGATAATTTTTAAAAGAGGAATTTAAATAGAATGAAAAAAAAAATTAAGAGAGAATAATATTGAAACCAAATGTTTACTCTCACTGTAAATCAGACTTCATTTTTCCTACTTAATGTCAGTTAGGATTTGAAAAATTGTTTACTTATTTAACTTTATATTTTCTAAATGCCAGAATAATTACTAATGATTATTCTTGGATATTTTTTATTTCTTTCTTCAGAGTCAGTAGTTTACATGCACTTAGATTATTAAGCCTTGATACATGTTGGGAAAGTCCAGCTGATGAAAGTTAAATGGAAATACACCTGTAAATATATTTTAAGGCATAAAACTCAAACACACTGCTTTCTTGTGTGGCATCAAGAAAAAAATCTAAAGGCATCAGCAAAGACATCAGAAACAGAATTGTGGACCTCCATTTGTCTGGTTTATCCTTGAGTGAAATTTTGGTTTCTGTGTCCCAGAAAGGAACATTTTTGTGTAAAATGAGTATCAACTCCAGAACAAAAACAAACTCCTTGTGAAGAGGCTGCCTGAAGCTGGTAAGAGTGTTAAAATCCACACTGAAACAAGCAGGGGTTGAACGCCACTCAGAGAGGGAGAAGCCATTGCTCCAAAAGCAAATTAAAAAGCCAGATGACAGTTTTCAAATCCGCTCAGGGATAAAGTCCTTCATTTTTGGAGACATCTCCTGCAATCTGATGAAACTAATATATATGTATATATTTTTGGATATAATTACACTCATTGCATTTGGAAGAAAGAGGGTGAAGCTTGCAATCTAAGAATTATAAATTCTAAAGGATTCTCTCCAAGTTTTCCGAAAATTTAGGAAATACAAACACTTATGCATGTTGTTTCTTTAGATGCATGAGTTTCCTCTAGGTAATCCAGTTTCCAAAAACATGCATGCTTTATTAAACTACTGAACTATTGACTCTAAGTGGCCCTTACGATTGTGTGTATGCATGGTTCTGTGTCTTATGTCTCTCTATGTTGGTTGAGTGATTTCCTGCTGACCTGTCAATGGTCTGTCTCTTGCCCTCTTCCAGAGTGACCTGATGCCCCCCCCATGACCCTAGACTAGATTAGAAGAATAGAAAATGGATGGATGAAAAAATAAAATATAAGAAACAAAATGAATTCCTCGACAGTCAAAAGAAATTGGTAATGATAATTTAATATAAAACCCAGACCACACAAGATTTTTAAAATATTTAATTACAATTTTATGTTTTTTAAAAGTCTTAGTGATCCTATTCTTTTTTTTTTTTAATTTTTTAAAATAAAAGCTCAAGTATCTTATGCCAGTGATTAGCTAGCAAAATTTACTCATTTATTTGTTACATAAATTATTAAATTAAACCATCACATTGAAAATTCCTACCTTTTTATCGCTTTGGTGTCATTCTTTCCTTTTTTTGTAGACAGTGAACAAGAATTAGTGTGGTGATTTTATCTTATCTGCCATCTGTTCATCTGAGGGTCCCATGTTGAGGATTACAGAATTGGAACTAATCCCACCCCGGAGAGACAGATTAGTCCCGAGATTGTTGACATGTGGTCACATGTATGTTGCTTCATGATCTATAACTCATTTGCCTCTGTTCTATACAGGGTAAGAGAGGTACAATGTAAAGTTTGTAAAAACTTTATAAGTCAAGTTCACTGAAAAACAATCTTATAATTTGTTGCTTAGTGAGAGACTCCTTGCCAGTTATATGATGATTGTAGGACAGAAAATATTGCCTTTTCTGCCAGATTTCATGCAGAGATGTTTGGAGGCCACAAGCTGCATTCATATATCTTTAAACCTAATATTGCTATTATCTGTTATTTATTTAACAAACAGAGCTGATTCCTACTATTAAATAGTTCCTTTGTTATGCAATAGCATTTGTCATTTGCAGAATGAGTAAAATGGCTGGGAAGAGAAAAAAATCCACTATACCCACCATCAATCTGTCATTTAAACATGATATCAGGCCACTCATACTTGTTCAGTTTGGATTCATGTGGTGGATATAAGCTTGTGATTTATTTAGAATAATGCTTAGCAGGAAATTTACATGTATGTATTAGTGGATACAAAGCACTGAGTAACCAGTTGTATGTCTGCACTGTACACAGTGAATAGCTAAAACTCATGATCAGATTTTGTATTCTTCTGCAAAAAACAAAAGAATATATAAACATGTAAAAACTTTTCATTTACAGTCTTACAGCATTTATGGAATGTTTGTTGTTTTATTTGATGTGTTTGTTTTGATTGGGGTTCATGCTAGATATTTTTTTAAATATCAAACTGACTTAAAAGCGAAAAGTGTTGAATGGAATGCAAGACAAAAAAATGACTTTCAGAAACTCATCAGTAAAACATTTTCTCAAAAATAGGATTTGTAGACATGATTTTGTCTACAAATCCTATTTCTAAAATTTCTATTTTATTTGCAATTTCAAATGTTGTCTATTTTAATTAAAAAAATAAATAAAATACTCTTCATAAAAATGCTACTAATTCAACATGTATCTCAAAAAAGATGCCTGATAAAAAAAAAATCTTTATAATTCACAAGAAAACAATACTTTGAGAAATTCTTTAATTTTTGTTAGATAACATTTACTGTCTCTCAGATGAAATACTTTAAGGCAGAAATAGCAAAAATTAAAAATTTTCAAAAACAAAGCCAAAATAAAAATTTAGAAGCACCTATTTGGGATCCTAACTTAGGATAAAATGTTAAAATCTATGGAAAATGAAGTTTGGGGGCAAAGAGAAGGCAGGAGACTGTTTGCTGCTTAGGTTGTCCTCCAGGTGTCACCACTGAAACAAAGAACTGCCAGCCCAATTTAAGGTTGCAGAGATGCTGAGGAAGCAGAGACAGCTTTTGTCTTTGGGAGGTACATTCCCATTAAAGCAGCTGCAGTTCAATGCAGATACGGTCAATAAAAATGAAAGAAGCTGCAGTTCATCATGAAAGTAGTGCTTCTGTCTGCCACAATCTGTACATTTTCAGCAGCCACTGCACAAGACAGATATACTGACAGCTAAGATTTTCCACTGTCGGTTGTTCAGTGCTGTTTAATAAGTATGAGAAAATTCATATGCTTATCATCATAATCATTTAATCAACTTCTTGGAATTGTCTCATTACAAAACAATGATAACAAGTTTAGCATTTATTGTCTGTACATAACATAATAAGCATTGAGTGATTCACATAAGCTTTACATCTAACAGATAGAGCAAGAAAAATCTCTGCACAAAATCTATAATACGGATAACCTAAAGTTACACAACACTGGGTTACAAAAACAGCACTCAATTATGGCACATCTAGTTGTTCACATCAATTAAATTATTATTGTTGGGAAAATTGAATTGAAAGGGATTTGCTCATCAAGAGGTTTTCCTAGCACATAACTTCATCCCATCATCTTATAATAAAAACATTTAAGTTAATAAAGTGCATGTGCACTAATTTTACTCCACACTTATCATGTAATTATGTAAGACTCATGTAACTTGCTTTCCCTTATTTTTCAAGGCTCAGGGTACAATCCAAAGCCCTTATGGTTACTGGTGAAACATCAATTACTTTATTACAGCTGGTATCTTTTCTTAAACTTCTGCTAACATGCTATTTTAATATCATACTGTTATTATATTGTATATTTATAATATGTATACATTATATTATTTAAAAAAAATCTTACTATTATGTTGGTGATTGACATAAAAATGGTCTTTTCATCAATATGTTTTTTCTGGGATAGTTGAACAAATGACACAAAAATTCAATGAAAGAGTTCTGGAGAACCAAAGGTAAAAATATAACAAACTTTAAAGAAAACTGAAATGATACACCAGAAAACTTTCTTTCTTTTTTTTATTACTATTAAAGACTACTACTGGAAATATATACCCATCATTTTTAAACAAAAAATAACAACTTTGTTATAAAATAAATGAACGTAATGTTACTGTAACTGGATATTAAGATTATTCACGAAAAGAAGGTTTTGTCAGATGAAAATTTAAAACATGGATCCTCTTCTGTCTTCCTTTTGTTGCCCTCATTTCTTTGACATCATTTTCACAAACTCTGGGGAGAAAATCAACAACAGATTGTTCAGCTGATTCATTCAAACAGAAATCAGATGGCCTTCAATAACTCCTTCAATTAGGAAACTGCGAATTAGGAATGATTTCAGATTATAATTTTTACCTGTACAACAATAAATACACCACCAACAACAAGGAAATTAAGAAGTCAACAAAAAGAAAACACGGAAACTTAACTGAACTCAGCTCAGCTCAGTTAAGACCTCTCAACTTAAATCAACTCAAATCAAATCAAGGGAACTCAGCTCACATCAGCTAAAATCAACTCAGTTTAAATCAGCTTAACTTAGAAAATCATGCAAAATCATTTACATCAAGTTATCTCAAATAATTAAATTTAATTAATTTATTTAATTCAATGCAATTCATTTCACAATAGAAATAGTTGACAACAAAAATTCAGCTCAGCATAAGTCAAACATCCCAACTCACCTCAGTTTACCTCAAACTCAACTCAACTCAAGCCAACTTGAGTCAACTTATTTCAAGTCAAGTCACATCATATCTGATGAATTTGGCTCAAGTGAACGTAACTAAACTCAAGTCATATCATATCAACTCAACCAAACTAAGTCTTAACTCAACAGAACTCAGATGAATTCAATTAAGTTAACATAAATTCCATTCAGTAAAATTAATTTCATGATAGTAATAACTGATAACAAAAGCCACATTTTTTTTGCTTTGTAAAAAAATAAACAAGTTCAGTTGATATTCAATTACAAACAGCATCACTCAACCAGTTCAACTCAACATGTTCCTTTTCAATACAGAGCAGTCAGATTTAGCAAATCAGAAATGACCAGAGACCAGTTTGGGAAAATAATGTTTTCTAGCAACGGAAGCCAACAGATTGCAATGTATTATTAGAAAGAAGTTAATTATAATCCTCTTTTACGTAACAACTAATGTTTCATTGCTGTATTTTGAGCCACATTAATTATGCAATTTCACAATGCAATCCTTTAACTTAACATCTGACTACAGATGGTTACATAATATTACTATGTCTGTGTGATTATGTATTCTTGTTTCTTACCCTCAAAGTCAACTTTTCCATCTCCATTGTTGTCTACTTCTTTGACCACTTCATCTATTTCTTTCTTACTTGTCTGTTCACCTAACAGCTTTATCATAGCCAATCTCAGCTCTTCAGAGGTGATAGCTCCATCTCCATCTATATCAAACTACATAAAAAAACAGATTTTATCCATTTTTAACAAGTTAATTCAAGGGGGTCCTATATTGCACAAAGACAAAAAGAAAATGTACTATATGTTGAGCTCACCTCTCTGAAAGCATCTCTGAGTTCTTTCAACCCTATCATCCCGGCGGTTTCATCCAGAAGCTTGGGGGTCATCAGTTCCACAAAATCTTCAAAGTCCACCCGTCCCCCCACTATTTCAGAAAGACGGTAAAATAACATAAAAATTCTGTTTATTTCACATTAAAAGGTGTCACTGTTATTGACATTATCATTTCAAATCAAATCAAACTTTATTTATATAGCACCTTTCAATAATGTCTCACACTGACCAAAGTACTTCACAAAGTAAAAACAAGTACAAAACATAAGAAAGCAGAAATTATGCTGAGTAAAAAACTGAAAAATACAACCACGTCAAAAGAAAGTTAAAAAAATATAAATATACTAAAAGTAAAACATCAGAAGCCTTTTTAAGTTTGGCTTTGAACAAAACCAGGCCAGAGATGGCACTATTCCAGGCTGTTGGGCCAGCACCAGAAAAAGACCAGTCCCCCCATTGCTTACACCTAGATCAAGGGACATCCAGCAGATATTGAGCCAGCTCTGTTGGGCTGGTGGGTCTTCAAAAGTTCCAATAAGTAGAGTGGTGCTAGGCCATTCAGTGCTTTAGAAGCAAACAGCAACAGTTTAAACTGTATCCTAAAATGAACTGAGAGCCACTGCAGAGATGAAAGGACAGAAGTGATATTTTCATGTCTTCATGAGTTAGTCACTAAGCAAGTGACAGAGTTTTCATTCATGCTGTATAAGTATAGGACATACATAAAAAAGCCAAATGCAAACACTATGAAACAGTTGTTCATTTAAATAATTAAATATGTGTTTTAAGAGTTTTGATAATGGGAGATATTAAATTTGATTAATAACTGGAACATTGATCAATATATTTGATGTGCATTTGCTTGATGATTTTGATGATGGCATTTGATAAAATGCAATGTGTATTGCTTGTTTCATTATTTGGTTACTGTGTTATGTTTTTGTGGTGTAAAACACTTTGAACTTCCTGGTTGTTGAAATGTGTTATACAAATAAACTTGACTTGACTTAATTTTTTCTTGAGTATTCCTGGAAAAAGATAAAAGAGATGTTATGATTGATTGTAGAGAATGGTTTTCCTTTTAAAAAATGGCTTTAGCTCTACTTCTAAGCATACACTATCTTTTATTATCTGCAGATATGAGAAAGTAACACCGATGGAACTTCTTCCATTTGATCTGGGATAAACCTATATTCTGTTGTCCACTTTAATACACAGTACTCACAGTTCATGTTAATGTTTTGGCTCAGTTCAATCAGCTCCATCTCAGTCGGCATGTAGCCCATGGTTCTCATCAGATTCCCCAAGTCTTTGCAGGTGATAAAGCCATCCTTGTCTTTATCAAACTCTACAAAAGCTTCACGTAGCTCTGGAAATCATACAAACACAGACAACAGAGAGCTATCAAACTTTAAAAGCTTCATTAACTCAATGATTGCATCTGAAAACATTGAACGGACATTACCTTCAAGCTCATCCCCTGTAAGATTTCTTGTCTGTAAAGCAATAAAAACAGTTTCAGGGACAAACATTTATTTCAGATTAAGTAGTACACACTGTAGTTACACTATAATGTTATGTTTTGTAGAATGCTGCACATTGTGTCCATTTGAAAAATGCCTACGTTTAATATATAATTGTATGTATATATGTATTATTGTAAATATGTACATTATCAGACACATGTGCTCATGAAGAGTAAATAATCTACAATGAATGAATCTACCCATTAGTGAAACTAAAATATATACATTTCATAGACATCTTTAAGTAGTTTTATGCAAAATTAATTTATTACATATAAAACTACATTGAATCTTTGTTGTTTATGAAATGATTGCATAAAATATTTTTTAACATTTAAATTATTAGTCATAATAAAGTTACATTCTAAAATAAGGTTTTCATATACCTTCAGCTTAGTCTTTCTGTGAGATTTTTAACTTTGGTCAAAATCTGGACAACAGTGATGATTCCAATAAAACTACAAAAAATAATTATATGGTTTTAAGTAAATTCAGGTTTTGAACAGAAAGCAGTTGAATATCAATAATTTGCTATAACTTACAAAATCTTTGCTCTTCTGCTCAGTCTGTTGTACAGTTATTTAAGCTTTCTTTGTACAGTAAATCAAAGGTCACATAAAGACTGACTGCTTCAACAAATGTGCCATTACAGAAATTAGCCAGTGATTGAACTGCTTTAATTAAACTTTAGACTGATATTTAGACTGATAAGATAAGAATGCATTTGATCATACATCAGAAAAACTAAAAAGCATATGTTCCACCCTTTACTGTTAAATCATCAAATCTTCCTGACTTACTTGTCTCCTCTTTCCTCCTCCTCTGAGAAAAATGCAGGGCTGCTTAATGCTCATGATGAGATGCTCAGTCTAAATCCTCTTCTAATGGCTATAGCTTGGTAACAAAATAATAAAAGAAACAAAATAATTCTTCTTTACATTCCACCAGCCTATATCTACAGGTATCTTTGTTGAGCACGGGGATCTTTCTGTGTATGAACCCAGCAGTGGTAAACTGGTCTCTGTAGCGATGAACAGTGACGTCTCGTGTGGATTATCTTTTCAGCTTTTGTCCGGAGAGGCAGCATAGGCTTAATGGGGACCATAGTTTCACATAGTCGATGGGTAGTGGTAGGGGGCTGGTGTTTATCTCCAGCAGTCATTGGACAAGAAGCAAGGGACAACCTGGACAGATCACCAGTCCATCACGGGGCTACACAGAGACAGACAGGACAGACAATCATGCACAATTGTACCTGAGGGCAATTTAGAGTAATCAATTAACTTAACAGTCATGTTTTTGGACTGTGGATAGAAACCAGAGTACCTGGTGACAATGCATGCATGAATGGGAAGAACATGCAAACTCTATGTTGAAAGACCCCAGGCTGGGATTTGAGCCCATGACCTTCTTGCTACAAGGCAACAGTGCTACTGCTCCACAATGCAGCCAAACCCAGAAATCGTGTCAGAAATGATAAAGCCATTAATTGTCTTCTGTGTGTTTTGCACATTGCCTTAATGATGTTACTATGTAACATATAGCTAAAGATCAAAGCAGAGATGTCATTCACAACAGAAAATTTTATTTCTCTTGCTTCCTCATGTCCCGCTACATATTGTGGAGAACTGTTAAAGAAATTACCATTTATCAGGGAATACAGTCAAGTAGTAAAGAACTGAACAGTTTTTATGTCCATTTAACATAAATGTATCCCAAGAAATGCCAATTACCAATAACGTTAAATATAATGCAAGAAAAGTCATAAAAGCAAATTTCTTGCAGAACAGGCACTATGAAGAAAGGTCAACTAAGACATAACACAGACAATCAGTGTGCACATTTCATTCAATCGTCTGTGCAGCACTTTGAAATAAATGGATCTGAAGCAAATATAAGCATATTTTAGCAAGACAGGTGCAGAAGAAACTGCTAAATTGGCTGAAGCTTTTATTTTCCATCTTCTGGAAAATATCACAGTTAGATCTTTAGATCTTCCATCCTCCATGAAACCATACAGTAAATCTAGCCATCATGACAGAATACTGTTCTTCTCCTAACTAGTGACTTTATTTCAGTGAAAGGCATGTGTACAGTAATGTAAACATCTTTTTGCTTACCATATGTATCAGTGTTTCAAATAGAAATTTCTATGTGGTAAATAATTCACTTGTAGGTGTAGTAGAGTACAAAGAAATAAATGATTTTAAATGCAAAAAATTGCAAAAAGACAGAAAACGACTAAAAGAATGGATCGAAGTTTAGCGTTCTAAATGTTGTGATGAACTGTGTGAAAAGTGGAGGAGAGATTCAACAAAAGCACCAGTGTCAATTTTTTTTTTTTGTCAGTCACCACAATAATCTCATTTGACACCCAAATAATACTGTTTTAATTAAAGGATGCTGAATCCACACCAATCTAAATCAAAAATCCAAAAAAGATGGGGAGTTGCTTTGCTGAAAGTTACTTTGAAATTGAAGTTTTGATATAGGCCTATGCTGTAGTTCTTTGGGGTTTCTTGGCTTTTTGAAAACTGATTTGACTACAGATGTTTACAAAGAGCTGGAAACCACACCTGTCCAAAGGGATGCACTGAAGAGAAGAAAATAACATCTGGGCAAATAATATCAAAGACTTTTAAAAGCAGTACTGTAGTGGAAAAACATAGAAACAGGAGGAGACACTCATTTTTCTAATCAAAGGAGTCACTTCCAGTAACATCTCCAGCATGACTTATTGTTGCACAGAAGAGAGGTAGAAGAAGGTCAGGTTTAATAAAAAAATGTTTGACCTGATGTTTAGATCATGCCAAGTTAAATGAAATGATAAGATGCATATTTGGCTTAAAAAAATGCTAAACAATTTGCAGAACATTTGAAAAGATAGAAAAACCCTTCATTTTATTCGTTCCTGCTTTCACAGTTTTAAACTTCGGTGGGAAGCAGAGTTTGTGTCTGTAGCAGCTTTTTAAACTCAAACCTGAAATCCCTAATTCTGCTTACACCCTAGAACACTCAACAGACAGGAAGATAGAGAATGGATAAAGAATTAACCCATGAGGTCAGTATCTTGTACAAGTTAATAACATGAATGTTCAGTGGAACAGAAAGAACTGGAACAGAAATGTTCCAAAATTCATTCACTAATGTGTTACATCCTGTTCTCTTTAGTCTGTACAGTGATCAAGCTCCTTCAGCTTACTTGTTTCCTAAAAGCTCCATGCCTACCAAACAGAAAAACTCTCGAGGGAGATAAGAAGTCTGTCTAATGAAGTCAATATTTAGATATTTTGGTCCTGTCCACAGCTGGAGAATTGTTGGACAAGTTTTATATATATATATATATATATATATATATATATAGCTCTTCTTGAATGGCTGAAACACACTATTCTAGCTCAGTTAGGTTTAATGGCAGGCTGTTCTGCTCTAGTTTTCCTGACCAGATCAGATTAATGTGCTTAACTGTAAAATGTTGAGTTATATTGGTACATATAATAACTGGAGCTGAATCAACTGCTTGCTATCTTTATGATTATAAACATTTTTGGAAAATGTCAAGGTGGTTAGGTTGGGGGTCATTTAATCGTCATTTAACATGAAAAATAACGCTTGTCAACTCCTCTTGTGCATTCCTCTTACAGTTCTGCTTTGCTAAGATACCATTTATGTTTCTCCTTTTGTAAATTGTATGTACATGTAAATAGTTCAGAAGTACATCCCATATTTAAAGCTGTAGGGGAAGGGCTTTTTAACCAGCAGATTATTGTGGCAGAACAATTGGGAGCTGGGTTAACTCTGAGTGTAAAGCTAACCAGAAACCAGAAACCAGTGGGCTTAAGTTAATGCAGAATGACAAATCTAGAAACCTGGAGTTTGTTAGTTGCAGTCATAATTCATGGTGAGAACCAATCATTTTATATGCTGGATACTCTTTGATAATTGTGAGTTTTTCTGATTTTGATCTTTGTCCAACATCATCTCCTTACGTACAGGAGTATGGGGTCAGATCAAACTGCAGCAGTCACCCTCTGTGGTGAAAAAACCTGGAGAGGCAGTAAAGATATCCTGTGTTGTGAATGGATTTGACATAGCTAATGAGTTGGTTCACTGGACACAACAAAAGACAGGGAAAGCTCTTGAGTGGATTGGAAGACAATCACTGTCAAGGAAAGAATATTCTTCATCCTTTCAAAATCGTTTTGCTCTCTCATATGATATATCCAGCAGCACTGCATACCTCAGCATCAGGAGTCTGACAGAGGGAGATTCTGCTCTTTACTTCTGTGCTCATACAGCACAGTGACTCAAAACATGCCACCACCAGTGTAAAAACCTCCCAGACAACAAGCAATGGAATCACAACTTTAGCATGTTCTCATATATCCTAAATGTAGTGCACAAAAGGAATCAGCTCAACATTAAGAAAGAGCCCCAAGTACAAAATTATTTTTAGTGAGACTCTGAAATGCTAGAAAAACAACTATTGATCCATAAAAAAAAACAAACTAGTGATAATGACTTAGGTACATTCCCTTTACAATTAAAATTTGGGCTTCCACATTTAATTGTCAGAGTTCACAAAAACTTAATCTCTTTCTCCTTGTACATCTGCAGTTGTTTACTTTGCTTCAGAGACAACAGAATGTAACAGGTGCATCACCAGATGGATGGTTTGATAATTTCTTTTTTCCTTTAAACACAGCACTGTACAAAACCTTAATCCTTCGCTTCCTTCCCAGGATCATTCTAAAAAAGGTTTCAGACTGACTAAAGTTTTTGATGAAAGATGCCAGTTTGGGTTGAATTTAACTAATGATACAGTTAGGTGTTAAAAAAAAAATCACTTAATTAGACAATAGATCTGGAATAGTGATTGGACTGGCAGGTAAACATACATTTAATCCATCATAAATCAGCAGAAAAAACACATTTCCAAATGAAATGCTTTTAGTTGCAATCCAGCCAAGTGGGTGCTATCAATGCAAATTAGGAAGCTTTTACATTTTTATTTGTATCCATCATGCTTGTAGGCACCAGCAGAACAAAATGTGGAATATTATGTCATCTAAGATCAGAATTTCAAATTTTTTTATGGATTAAAACTTTTCCCATCCATCCATCCATCTATCCATCCATCCATCCATCAAGCTGTTTTAACATTTCTCCAGCATAGTCTGGGCCTACTCTAAGGCTTGATTTCCAGCTGGACATGTCCCAAACACCTCTCTTTCTTTTCCACAAATGTATCAAGAGCTTTACTAGACATCCAAACTACTTCATTTGGCTCCTTTTGACTCAGAGTAAAGCTTAGTCCCCCTGAATAACTGAGCCACCTACACTGTGCCAATGGATGAGTCCAGCTTCTCTGTGGAAGAAGCTTGAACCTATGATCTCAGTTTGTGTATCACTCCTCTTAAGCTCTTGACTGAGCTTTGTTTTAAAATTAAGACTGAATCTACCTAATATTCCAAACTTGGTTTTGCAATTTATTCTAAACCTCCAGTTGGCAAGACGCTGTTTTCCAGCTGCAGACAACAGCATCAAAGTTGGTGTTGTTGACCTTTATTCCCATTGCTTTACACTTAGAAACAGCCCCAGTGACTCAGAATGGTTGCAAGTGATGATATCAGCTCAACTACTTTATTTGCAAAGGACTGGAACCATATACCTTCTCTCTGTGGCTAAAAATTCTGTCAGAAATAGCAATGAACTGAATTTTAATATCAAGTAGAAAAAATGGTGGAGTCACTACCTGGCAAGAAGATCTATTAGTGTTAATTGTTGACTCAAACTCTGAATTTTGTTGTCCAGGGCACAGATTTCTCTTTGCACAAGCCCAACAACTCAGTACAAATGATCCAACATCTCCTAGTGGACAAAGCACACAAGGACCTGCTGGTCTCAGAACCTGATGTTTCTGTAATGTTGCCAAAGTAAGCCAAGACACCTCAATGAAATTCAGGTTCTTAACAATTTGACACAATTCCCATCCACAACAACAGCCCTACACTTGTGAGCTGTTCAATTACCTCAACAAACGCTGCTCCAGCGACAGGTTAATCCCTTCCTGAGCCCTGGCCTCCATTGTTATTACAAGAGTTGAGGTGAATGCTCTTTTCATCTGGCTATCATTTTGACTGCAGGTTATATACTCATTTAATGATGAAACCTCTTGTCCTTCCCTGTATTCCCTGAACTACAGGTACATCTAAAAAAAATTGAATATCATGGAAAAAAATAAATAGTTTTTGTCACTATTTAAGAAATTGAAACTCATTTATTATACAGATTCGTTACATATCATGTCATATTTTATGCCTATATCTTGTAATTAAATATGACTGTATAAATATCAGCACAGGTTTGGGTAATTACATTTGATTATTTCTTGCAATGTTTTGATTGGATGACATAACAGAAAGTTATTAATTGCAATTTTATAATCACTTCTTAAAAGAAGATTCTAATTGTAGAACTAACTTCGGTATGGTTTAACGTAGAACTGACCTGGTGGTTTTTGTGTGACAGTTTATCACAGTGGTGGCCAGGAGGCTATGCCACCAAGAAATACAGCAACACAAAAAGCCACCAAAAAAAGAGGTCAAAGCACAACAGAAGAAATTGTGCTTTTTTCCCCCCCAAAAAAATTAAAGCTAAACATTGTTGCTGCGTAGTTTACACGTGGAATGAAGAAAAAAGCATCTTTTTTGATCATTTAGGATAAAAAGTATGTTTTTTTAGATGTAAAAGTTGCTCTCTTTGCTGTTCCTGCACATGATTAAAAGTGATGAAGTTTAATTGAATTACACAAACTCTAAGAATCACACCAGGATATCATACTGATGTTAAAATATACCTGCTATGTGTTTGCTTTATCTGCGTTTTAATATGTGTGTGTGTGTTTTCTGGTGCTTGATGTTTTTGTTCAGGCAGTGAGTGAGAACGCAGCACTGTGATGCCTTAGATTACTGGGGTGAAGGGACCAGAGTCACAGTGACTTCAGGTAAGCTGCATTTTCATGTAATTTTAGAGATGTTTACTCTTGTTTTGTTTTTTTATACAATGATTTTGTTACCAAATATGCAAAGGACATGCTCAGCATGTTTAATTTTGTAAATTAAACATGTAAATTTTTACATTAAATCATGTATCCCTCTTACGATAGTAAAAACAGAAATTGTATGCATAAAACCCACACATTTTTATTAATTTTCTTGGCTTTAACTACATTGTGTGTAACTCACACATAAAGAAAGAATTTTGGTGCTGACATAAAAAAGAAAAAACATAAATTGATACCAAAAAATCAACAGATAATATTCTGTAATTTGCTCCATACAGGATATTAGAATGTATTTACATTTACTGATCAATAAAAATGTTGGGATTAATTGAAGAGGGGAAAAAGATTACAGCAAGCTGTTAAAAGTGTAAAGAGTTATATGAAATTATTTTGCACAACTAAAATCTAAAATTTGAACTAAAAGAAAATTTTCTAAAAAGAATATGTCTGTTTTATTTTATTAATTTTTTGTACAGAGGGTTAAGGTAGTTTCTCACATGTTTCTCACCAAAGTCATAAATGTGTTTTGTCTGTACATGTTAGAATTTGACTTTGGGAAAAAAAAAGGAGTAAATATTTCTTAATGATTATTGATCGATTAATTAGATTAGAGGTTTCATTATATTTTTTGTTTGTTTGTTTGTTAAAAACTTTTTTCTTAACAGAACCACCTGTACCTCCAGCTCTGGTCCCGATGGTTTGGTTTAATTCTGCGTCTGGAGATAAAGTCACCCTCAGCTGCCTGGCTCTTGACTTCTACCCACAGAGTCTTTCTTTTGAGTGGACCGATGCGAGTGGAGCACCACTGGATTCTGTACGTTATCCTGCAGTAGGAACAAACAACAGATTTACAGAAGTCAGTTTGGTTCAAATGTCCAGATCTGAAGCAAATTTAAAGTCTTATCAGTGTTCAGCGACTCATCCTGGTGGCACCAAGACTGTGAACGCAAAAAGTAAGTACTTTCTAATTAGTTTTATATCTAATGCATTTAATATTCACACTTCTCTTCATCAAACCATATTAGCTTTAAATTTTTTTACCTGTATTTTTCCTCATGTTTTGTATGTCATATAAACAGATCTACGTTACACTGACAAATTTTCTGCTCTCTTCCTCACTTTCCTAGGGGCTTCCTCTCCCCCCAAACTGACTTTGCTCTCAGTGACAACTGGAGATGGTCAGACACTAGTGTGCACCATTGAGGATTTCTCTCCTGAAAATCTGTCAGTCAAATGGAAAAAGAATGGCAATGAGTTGTATGGACACAACGAATGGGCTCCCAAGCAACTCGGAGACTCGTATTCAGCCGTCAGCATCCTAAAGGCGAAGAGCTCAGACTGGAACAGTGGAACTGTTTACTTGTGTGAAATCACTCACCTTGGAAAAACATACATAAAGAAGGCTTCAAAAGGTAAAATGCAGCTTAGATTTTCACAGCTAAAGCTGGCAAACAGATTTAAGTTTTCAAGTCATTTGTATTTAAATAATTTATTTCTGTTTTGCAGCACCTATCACAGTGACACTGAACCCTCCAAGTCCTAAAACAGTATTCAGCAACAGCCAGGCAGAGTTGGAGTGTGTCATCACTGGACAGGACAATGCAATTGTATCTGGGACTGAAATCACCTGGCTGATTAATGGAGAACATGTGAGCAGTAACATTCGGGAAGCAACAATGTTTGAAGGCAGTCAATACAGTAAACAGAGTATCATCACTTTTAATTTATCTGACTGGAGGACAGTGAGCAAAGTGAGATGTTCTGCCATAGCAGAAGATATGGGACCAGTTATTCAAGACATGACTGTCAACAACGGAGGTATGTTATTGATAAATTGAATGGATAATAGAGGGGAGATACAATTCAGATGGCCTGCATGTGTAGTGCCTTGTAAAATTACTCATACCTCTCAGTCATTTTGACATTTTGTCACATTACAACAAAAAACTTTAATCTATTTTGCCTTCCTATCAACTTTAACCAGTTTCCTTGTCCCCACTGAAGTTAAACATCCCCCACAGCATAATGCTACTACCACTGTGTTTCAGAATGGTGATGTGTGTGCAAGATGATGTGCAGTATTAGTTATCCACAAGACCAAATTATCTGACCAGAGCACCTATTTTCACATTTTTACTGTCACCCCTTCATCATTTGTGGCAAAAATTAAACATTACTATTCATGACTTTCCTCCAGAAAAGGCATTCTTCATGGATCTCAGTGGATCCACACTGTGGATCTCTGGAGCTCCTCCAAAGTTACTATGGACCTTTAAATAGACACTTTTTAGATTTATATTGGTGAAAAATGTTGAAACTCATGTTTTCCTTTTACAGCCATTTTTGTAGTCATGCTCCACTTTCTGTATGGCTTTCAGATAAAATACCAGTAAAATTCACTGAGGTTTGTGTTTATAATGAGAGTAAACATAAAAAGGTTACAAAAGGTATTTATATTTTTGCAAGGGGCTGTATTCTGTTTTAATTCCAAATAACAAAAGGATTTGTGGCTTGCTCAATAAACAATAAATATTTCTTTCAGATGGGACAGAGCCAAAAGTAACAGTCCATGTGCTCCCTGAGGAGGATGTTGGCCAGGAAGCATCATCTGAGGTCACTCTGGTGTGCTTGGTTTCCAGTGATGTGGTTCAGGATTATTACATTGCCTGGACTGAAGATGTTGGACAAAGCAGTTCAGTATATTATGATGGCATCGACTTCCCACTAAGAAAGACCAAAAATGGCTACTCAGTTGTAAGTGTTTACACCACTACTAAGAAGAAGTGGAATGGAGGCTACAACTTCTATTGCAACGTGTGGTCTGCTGGGCGTGGAAATCGCATGAAATCCAGAGGAGTGTCTGAGGCCATGGGTAACTCTACTGAGTGTGAAAACGTCTAGATTCAGTTTTAAATGTGCCATTTTTTGCAAATATGTTGTTCTGTTTTTGTGAAAATATGTGTTTTGTGATGCCACCTGTCTCTGTAAATGTTCACAGGTCAGTTTGTCTGGTGTTTTTGTCATTCTGTTCATTTTATCGCATGGATTTGTCTCTGTGAAACTGTCCAGCTAATAAATGTTTTAAATAAATGTTGCATGGAAATAATTTGTTGACTGCTTGTGAATAAATAACAAAGGAGAAAGTAAATAATAATTTGAGTATTGAAATACTGGGAAAGTTTATAAAATTAAAATGTTTAAAAAAAATTATCTAAAAAGAAAGAACTGAACTCCAACGCACTCATGTGCAAGCAAAAACCCATCCATTCATACCTGCTTATACTTGCTGGATCACAGAGTGGCAGATGCCCCATCTCTACTGGCCACTGAGTGAAAGTTGGTTACACCCTTAACAGGTTGCCAGTCTATCACAGGACAGAGACAGAGACACACAGGATAGATCATGCACAAACAAACACACACTCCTAAGGACAATTTAGAGGAACCAATTAACCTTACAGTCATGTTTTTGGACTGTGGGAAGAACCCAGAGTATTTGGAGAGAACCAACACCTGCACAGAGAGAACATTCAAACTCCATGCAGAAAGACCCCAGGCTGGCATTTAAACCCAGAACCTTCTTGCTGCAAGGCAACAGTGCTTAACATGCACATTTCTTTGCACTTACAGAAATCCTTTTCTTTATTGCAGGCATTAGTGCCTTGCTAAAGTATTCAAACCTTATAAACTTTTACTTTCTCATATTACAGCCAGAAATGCCATTGTATTCTTAAAATGTTTTCTTTGCTGCACAAATAAAAAAAGATCACATAACTGTGACATGGAAGGAAACAGATACATGGTTTTCAACGATTATATTTTACAAACATCTGAAAAGTGTGGCATCCAACTGTGTTCAGCCCCCTTTACACTGATACCCCTAAGCTAAATCCTTCAGAAGTCACCACTAGTAAATAAAATCCTATAAATTGCATTTATCTAATTGGTCCCTGTTGTGTTTTCACCAGACTTCTCCACTCTGACATTTGCTCTGAGCAGCACAGATCATGGTGGCGATGATGATGATGAATTCAGTAGCCTGTGGTTCATGGCCTCGTCTTTCCTATTCCTCTTCATATTCAGTCTTTTGTACAGCTTAATGCTCACCCTGCATAAGGTAAATTTGTTGGCTGTTGTTGTCTGACAAACTGAATAGAAAGAATGCATTATTTTTTAATATATAATAACTTAATAATTTTTAATGTTGTACAACTACAGTACAACCTGTAAAAAGCAACAACTTTGAGAGATTTATATATTTTTTATTTGTTTCTCTTTTTTTTTTTTAGATAAGATGGGAGGAGAGGAATGTGGGACACACACAATAATCATTTTTTTCTGTTTTACTAGCTGAAAATGAACAATCATGAAGCCATGCATTTCCTGTCACATCTGCTTATGCTTTTTAACATATTTTTCTAAAATATAATAGTAGTCTGCAATCTTAAAGATGGATAGACATCTGAAATTAGTAATTTTATGTTTGTACAGTAACTATCAAAGTTTTGTTATCCTGAAAGTGCTGTAATATTGCTTTATTAAAATGTAATTTAAATATAGTATAATTAACATCTTTTAACATTCTCTGACATCAGCTTCCATATACAGCTAAGCAGATGGTTTATCTTTTTTTATTCATAGAGATGACAACATACAGCAACAACTGCTGTTATGGTATCTTATCCAGTTTTTCATTTCTACATGTGTTGAAAACATTAAACATGTAAAACTACAAACAAGAACTTTAGAGGTTTTTGTTATCAGATGAGAGAAGACATAATTCATAATTCAGATACCAAACCTTGAAGCCACCATAGCGTGACGTGCTGTTATCAGTTAAGTCTTGTAGGTCTCCAGTTTCCCTTTAGAAAGCCACTTCCTCTTTCTCTGCATACCTCTGAGAAAACACCTGCAGCTGTGAAACTTTGCAAAAACCTCCAGAAATATAAATAAACCTTTCAGATGACAGAAACACATCTGACTCCTTTCATTTGAATATCAGCTCAGTTCAGTAGCTTCCTGACTTACATCCTGACATAAAATGATCAAGCATTAAACATGAACACTGAAGGAAGTAGCTCATATTGTGTGACTTTCTTTTTGATAAAACATTGAAAATATCAGATATTAACCTTATTGGCGTGTAAATTTGTCTTCACCTCTCATCTGTGCTCAGATAACTCTTCAACACATCCTGCTGTCACACACAAGTCTCAGGCTAAAACACTATTTTAAAGTTTAAAATCTGTTGTCGTCTCAACAACCAACCAATTATGGGTCAAAGACCATAAAAAAGTGCTGAAAATAATCACCACAAAAAAGAGAGAGATTTGCACATTTATAAATTTTAATAATAAGATGAGGTATTCACATGAAAATGCTCTTCTTCTTCAATTCGAAACTTCGGTGAAAATAAACTTGTTAGATGTGTAATATTTTTAGAATGCATTATTTTACTTTGATAGTTTTAGCCTTTTCTGATCTAATGTTGCTTGACAGGACTGTATTGAATATTTTACTACAAGATAGTTTCTGAAATAGACTCCCGCTCACACGAACAAAACCTAGTAGCTGGTAATTTAAAACAGATTCATGAAATTAAAATTCGATTGCCAGTTTTTTGAATCTCAATTGATATTTCCTCAAAAGAATATGTAATGAAGATACAACATCCTCATCTATAATGCATTTATATTATTATTATTATTATTATTATTATTATTATTATTATTATTATTATTATTATTATTATTATTATTATTATTATATTAGTTTTATTTTTTTATTTTTTGCCAATGAAAAACAAGATTAATGCTAAAAGAGGAGTTTGCTTAACATTTGTATATTTTGTTTTTCAGTTCTTACATTTATTGTACACCATCACAGGGTTAGATTTTGCTCATTATTTTTACTTTCTTCAGTTTCAGAAAATTAATCAAAAGGAGATTCCAGAGTTTATATGGATTGAATTGGAATAGTTGTCACTGATATTAGGAAAAAAACAAACACAGTAATAAACCTCACAGAAAATATGACAAAGTGGTTTTCAAAAGTATTCACACTTCTGCTTAAACAGCAGGCTTTTAAGACTTAACAAATTAAGACCATACCACATACAATTTATTTAGAAATCTTCCTTTTTCTACCAGCAATAGGATATACATCATGACAAATCTACTGAAAAACACCTAAGTATGTTAAAAGGGAGAATATTTAAAAGGTTTCCATGAATTGAGTTTGTTAAATCATGTTTTGATTCGATTTTAGTATTCAATCTTCTTTGGTAAGAGTCTGTCAGGTTGCTGCATGTTGACTTGTCAATATTTGAGCTCCCTGCCTCTATGCCTCTCCAGCTCTAATATTGTAGATGTGACTATTTCTTCCTGTGTTGTTGTTCTATGTGTAATTAATCTAATGCTGTACTGGCTGTACTGCAGCAACAAATCACAGCACAAATGTTATCATGCAAAATGCATTTTATTACATGTAGCTTAGATAAGAAAAGAAAACAATAAAAAACAATACACATTTTTTCTCCATAAATTATTTTTATTTAAAAGCATGAAGACAGTCCAAAGCCTTACTACTTTTTATCTTTAAAGTTTTTTTGTGGTACTAGTGGCCTTTATTTGCAATATGTAGACAGGAAACAGGCAGAGAGAGAAGGGGAGAAGACACCACGCGATGCCCTGTTTACTAACTTAAAAAAAAAAAAAATCAAATTACAAGAGGGGAAACTTTTTCAATAGAAAATAACAAACTTTATTACTGTTAATTAATATAAATGTGTCATATCATAAATGAATATAACAGTCTTATACTCCAGCTGTAATTGAAAGAGGGATGACCCTTTATTATGAGGTGGACCTTTGACCTCATACAAGTCACATCCTTTAACGCAAACATTAAACTGAAATAAGATTTGCTGAGATAAAACTTTAACAACTCCCTAATAAACAAATAAAACAGTGGATGATCATGAATGGATCAAAATATACAATGTTGTATAAAATGTGACCAGAAATATTTGCTACAAAAATATTAAAAAGTATATTTTTTGAGAATAAATGCAGATGCATATTTTATCATTTGCATTTAATACTTAAACATTTTTATAAAGATTTATAATTCACCTGCAATGAATTGGTTACTTTGAACATTTTGGATGTCAGACACACACGAGGAATACATTATTTACAGTGTTTGTACAAAATAAAAGTTACATTCCTTCCTCCTGATAGTCTGATGCAGATATCTTTGCAGGTACATCTGTCCTGTTGACTGATGCTGTTCTTTGTGTGGAGCACAAAGAACAGCCTTCTATTTATGTTAAAAGATAGAATAGAACAGAGTATGGAGTCCATTCCCTTATCCTATGGTGAAAAAGCCTGGAGAGACTCTGCATCTGTCTTGTAGAGGATCTGGGATACAATTTACTTGGTGTGATCACTGGATCAAAAAAACCTGAGGGAAAAGCACTGGAGTAGATCTGATTTGACTCACCTGTTACTAGTTATAACACTTACGCCAGCAGTCTGAGGGGATGTGTGGAGATCAGCAGATGACAGTAACAGCATGGCTCATCTGAGATTCTGTAGCTTTGAGCCAGATGATTCTACAGTATATAAGTGTGCAAAGGAAGACACAAAATAAACATAATCAGACAGTGTGTGCAAAAAAATCTGATATGTTATTTTTATTGAAATCTATAGAGGGCACTAGAAGCTAGACAATACTGGGCCGCATACACTGACACAGAAGCATCCTCTCAACAGGTATTACAAAAAAAAGTGAATTTTTCCAACTATGTATTACAGCTAGACACCATGTTTTATGCTTGCTAGATAATGCATACAGAAACATGAATGACATATAAATTAGTTTAGAAAAGTAGATAATCAGGCAAGTAGCAACAAACAAATAAAAAAAACAAAAACAAAAAAAACCCCAGAAAAAAACAATTAAACAAACACCGTCTTTTAAACATAATTCTTCCTGATCCTTATACTGTAAATATTGTGAAATCTCTGTTGTTTATTTATTTTGGTATTATTGTATGTTTTCTTGTTTTCTTTAACTCTTATTTTACAACTTTGAACTAAACTAAACAGAAAACTTGTTGTAAATTTTGTAATCTCTTTGATTTGCTGTAGAGTACAAAGGGAGAAAAATGACCAAAAGAAGACAAATTCATAAGTCAAGAAGCATGCTGCAATGATTCACTGAAGAACAAGCTCAGTATCAATTAGGGTTATCCCTGTAGAACAGGGACCGTGCAGGCTGAGAACACAGCTATGTATTGCTGTGAACCACAGAACCACAGTAACACAAACATGTAGCAGAGCTTTAACAAAAAATAAAAATAAAAAAATACACTCAGTCTGGAGTCTGGAGACATGAAGTATTCATAAATAACCAGAGGTAGAACTATAAGACTGACTTTATCCAGCACTTTTCTGTCATATTGACCACTCAGATGAGTTTTAGACAAACTATATAATGTAACAAGATGGCTGGAAAATGAAGGGTGGAGAATATTTTCTGGAAGCAGTGTACATATTTCGAATATGATTCAATATGACTGTAACAAAGTACACCGAGGATTAAATCATTTTACAGTTTTCATTCTATTCTAAAGAATAGAAAAATACCAGTATTAAAAAGCCAATATTCCTAATATAATTTGTTAATATTTTAGATTGAAAGAAGTCACACAGAGACCAAGCAGTTATAAATAGTTCTAAAAAAGTTTTATGATGTAAAACAATTGTAGCTGAGAAAATGACTTCAGAACAAGAAAAAGAAGATCAAAGCAGAATAAACGACAAAGGCAAAAGTATGTTGCTTTTACAGGGATAAAATAAATGGAGTGTTAACTTTGAAAATTAATGCATCTTAATGCATGCTGGAAAAATTGAATGAACAGATCTTACAATGATGCTAGCTTCAGAGGAGAAACTCTCATCAGATCACCTTCAGCAACCAACATGTTCTCTGTAGCTCTGCTGCTGCTGCTGGCTGGTGTATCCTGTGAGTCTCACTGAAGCAGATAGATTAATAAAATAATCACACCACAGGGATTCCATGCTTAATTTTTGTCCCTCCACAGGTGTGAAGTGTGAACAGCTGACCCAGCCAGCCTCTCTGACTCTGCAGCCTGGACAACCTCTGACCATCAAATGTCAGGTCTCTTATGATCTGCGTAGCTACTACGCAGCTTGGATCAGGCAACCTGCTGGAAAAGGACTGGAGTGGATTGGGATGAAAAGTATTTGGAACACATTCTACCAGGATTCACTGAAGAACAAGTTCAGCATTAGTTTAGATGACTCCAATACAGCAGCAACTCTGAATGGACAGACTATGCAGCCTGAAGACTCTGCTGTGTATTACTGTGCCAGATACAACGACCATGACACAGTGATACAAACAAGCAGCTGAGCTATACAAAAACTCTTCAGAGCCTCAACATGAAAAACACACCAGAGGAGGAGCTATTCGACCACTGAAGATTTGAAACCTGCTTAGAGCAAAAACTTCTGAAATATTTACATTTAATATTAACTTCACTACATTTGAGTAAACTTGGAAAATATTGTGTAAAATGTTGCTAAATTTTCATAAAATTATAACAAGGTAGATTTTATACTATTTTTATCTGCAATGAACAAGTTGTTATGCTCTATACATATTTAAACAGTTTGTTTCTTTGTCCGTTAGAGCAATTTTATTGTTGTTTTGCTACATATACAAAGTGTCCTATTCTTAAATTGAGCAGATTATCAATTCAGAAGAATACGATATAGATTAGGCAACTTGATACATTTGCAATCTGCAAATAAATGCAAGTACATTCATCGTTTTTCTTCTTATGTGAGATCAATTTCACCAGCAACAGGCTGTACAGCAACAAAGAGTAACTGCACAAATACATTCACTCAAAAGTGTGTTCTGGGTTTAGATCTTAAGAAAACAAGGCAAACAAAAATAAAAAGAAATGTTAAAATATAAAATATTTTTGTGAAAAATAAAACAGTTAAAAGCTATTCTAGTTTTTCTCAAATATCAAGGTGAAGACACAGCTTATGTTCCTCAGCTAAAAACAAAAACGGTCATTGACATCAATTATTATACAGATGTCACAATAAATCAACATCATGATCTCAGAAGCAGACCTGACCTTCCTTATATGCAGGCATAGCTAAAAAAAAAGTTAATATTGGGACTTTCATTTCAGAAAGGGAAACTCATATATTACACAGATGATTGACTCATTGTCAATTCCAGTGACTCAGTTCCAGTGTTCTTCTGGACGATTTGAAAAAAAAAATCACAGAAGATTCATTTCTGTCTTTAAAAAAAACACATTTTGAAATGTTTTATCAGGAAAAATGCTTCATAGTGGATAAAGAACTAAGCTTTGAGGTTAAAGTTTAACATATAAGCCATTCAAGATAATTTAAAATTTTTTCTTCAGATCTTACAGTACCTGAACTTTGATGATTTATATCTGCTGAAAATGATTTAGATGATTATGAATTATGATAAAAATTAATTGAATTTTCAAGAAACTATAATATGAGATAAATGCACATTGAAAAAACAAACTCTCAGTATATTAAGTCCTCTCTTCTTCATAATAATGCAATTCACCAATCACTGCTATGTATTTCAGTCCTGCTTACTGGTTTGTAATTTATGTCTTCAGGACGATGAACACTCTACTATCCTCATTCATGTTCTCTCTTTGCGCTGTGTGGTCTCCTGCTTCCTTATGTTCTATCATATATTCTATATTACATAACCTATAAAAACAACAGAATTGGCAAGAAAATGTATTTATGTCAAGTATATATCTTTTACAATTTTTATTAAAATTTTGATAAGCACAAACAAATGACTTTTCTTCTCTGGCTGTCTCACAGAGGTACAGAGATGAAAAAAAAAAACCCCTCAGTTGTTATTGTGGTTTGAGATTTCCTGGTTTTCAGGAATCCATCAACATGTGGTTCAACTGATAAATCCCTCCATTCCTCCCTTCAACAAACAGCTCAAAAATGTGTATTAAAATGAATGAGAAGTTCAGAAACTCCTCAGTCCATGAACAGTTTTAAAATGAAAACAACACGAGAAGTCATTAGATGAAGTTAGATGAAACTATTTTTTGTGGACTTCTAAAAAGTGTTCTTAATCTGCTCAGAAGAAAATAGTTTGATGGATTTTTTTGGCAGTTTAATTCCCCCATAGGAAATGATAGAATAATTTTAATCTAGAGAAACTGAATTCCTGAAAAGTTCTGTCTGAATGTGTGTGAAAGTGTTGTCCATCACTTCATGTAGTACATCTGCTGCTACCTGCTGAGTGGGAAACTCTGTGTCAGAGAGGAACACTGATTAAAGTCATCACAAGTAGAGAAGCTTGAGTACCTGTTGGGAATAAAAGGAGCTGTCATAAAACCCATCTTTGCCATGTAACTTTCTGAGTTCCTAGCTCGAGATCCTGTTGTGGGTCTCAAATCATATCCTGATGATGCTGGAGTGATGGAAACTGGAATATGTCCTCAGCTTCTTCTACCCCTTCCTTTGTTTTGCCTCCAAACTCCACTGCCACAGCCTCACTTCTCCTACTTGCCAGTTGATGGTTCATGAGATGCACCGTCGAGCTATTTCAGAAAACTGGTTGATCATCGGTTGATCTGATGCTTCACACATTTACCTACACTGGAGAAAGCCAGGATTCACCTGGGAGCAATTTATCAGTTCAGGACAGATTTAGAAAAAAGTCTAATGGAAATGTATAGAAATATGCTTGACACATTATGACAACTTTTTCAAGCATTTTGCATGTTCAGACTTATACAATGAACTTATGATTAAATGTTGAGGAGGTTGAACCTATTCAACAGAGACCCATATAATTCATTTTGATCAACATGACAAAAGGAATTGAAAAGCAGAGAATTTCACATAATCACTTGCAATGTATTCACAGAAATAAGAAACTGCTTCTTTGATCTGCACAAGTGACACAATGATTTGAAGATTGAACAAGTACTTTTGAGAATTTCAATTCAGTTCTGAGAAATGCACAAAAGCGACTGAGAAAAACTGTAAGTAACAATACAGAATATATTTTATGAACAGTTATGAAGGGAACAGTAAGTCAAACCTTGATCTTAAAACTAACTTCACTTTCTCACCGGCACAACTGTTGTTTGTAGGACACATTTTTTCTTAAAATAAGTAATTGTTTTTCTACTGACAGAATTCTCACAGAAAAAGTTGTTGATCATTATTTAAGTCGTAGTCCCAAATATTCCAGTATTCCAAAGTTTTATGATACTGACATCAGTTGCATTAGCATTGGGTGATTAAACGAAAGTAAAATCCAATAGTAACAATTAGGAACAATTCAGACCTCACAAAAATGATTAACAAAAAACACAAAAGCCAGTTAGTTTAAGAAAATATAAGGTGTCTTTCATTTTGAAAGACTATTTGATGTAAATATTTTAATATTTTCCATGAGTAGAACAAAAATCACTGAAATAAAAGGGAAGCCAAAAGAAGATTTTAAAAAATACTGTTTTCGTCTGTAAGTATATGAAATCCAGGTATACTTTTGACAATTGCTGCTCGAATGAACAGATAAAGTTCTCAGTAATGCTCTGTCAAAACTGACTGGTTGTTATGCAAATTAACCCTTGACTTTTAAAGACCTTATGTAGAAGAAGAGAATCTTCCATCAGATCATCTTCAAAACCATGTTCCCCATGGCTCTGCTGCTGCTGGATCCTGTAAGTCTCACTGAGACAGACATTTACAGCAGTAATCCAGCAGTAATATATTAAGGATTACTGTGAACAGTAATCCTTAATATAATATTTCAGTCTACAGGTGTGAAGTGTGAACAGCTGACACAGCCAGCGTCTATGATTATGCATCCAGGTCAAAGTCTGACCATCAGATGTCAGGTCTCTTATGATCTGAGCAGAAACACAGCTTGGATCAGACAACCTGCTGGGAAAGGACTGGAGTGGATTAGGATGAAATATACTGGGGCTTCATTCTTCAAGGATACATTGAAGAACAAATTCAGTATTGGATTTGTTCTTTGATTTTGATGATTTGCTGTATACTTTATTAATGTTTTTATGATGTGAAGCACTTTGAACTGCCTTGCTGTTGAAATGTGCTATACAAATAAACTTGACTTGACTTAGACACTTCCAGTAAAACAGTGACTCTGAATGGCCTGAAGACTCTGCTGTGTATTACTGTGCCAGACTAAACCACAATGAGACAAACAAGTAGCAAAGCTTTACAAAAACCTCTATGAGCCTGGACTTCATAAATGATCATGGAAACGGTTTATACATAAATGGATATATGCTTCCATATACATCATTTTTTTATATACATTTAAAACTATATTTGTAGTAGTGGGAGAAGAAAATATCCTAGTCTATGGGCCAAAAAAACAAAAACAAAAACAAAACAATGCGTATGTATGATAATGCGAATATTTGATTTAGTTTTATTAAATTACATCCAGATACATTTTGGATATGTGCTATCTTTTTCCATATTGCTAAAGAATGACTTGATTAGATGATCATGCTGTAACAAGTGAACAGTGTTTCTAATGACTTGTGGTTCAAAGAAATTTAACATACATATCATTGCTCAGAACAGTCTTCTAGTTGGTTTCCTCTCTGATTCAACCTAGAAACAATTGTCCTTTCACACAAACCAAGTAATCTTTTCAATTTATTATCTTTTGCGTCATTTATATTTAGGCCAATATTGTCTGCCTTTATAAAGAAAGAGTCAAAGTTCAAATCCTGCCTTGCAAAAGTGCAGACTGGTGGTAGACATACTGTCCCACCATGATGGCTGAAAGAACAAACACATTTTAAACAATAAGCAGACAAGGCCCTAAGTGGCTGTTTATCATTATGTAAATGATGTGTTTTGGTTTATAAACTTGATCTGATGCTGTTGGCTTCAGAAGAGAAACTCCCATCAGATCTCCTTCAACACCAACATGTTCTCTGTAGATTTGCTGCTGGCTGCTGGATCCTGTGAGACATATCCTAAGATGGAAACATTTACACCATGATCATAATAAACTGTCATCACCACTTCAGTACTCAATTTTTCCTCCACAGGTGTAAAGTGTGAAGAGCTGACACAGCTAGCCTTTAAGACTGTGCAACCAGGTCAACGTCTGACCATCAGATGTCAGGTCTCTTATGATCTGAGCTACTACACAGCTTGGATCAGACAACCTGCTGGGAAAGGACTGGAGTGGATTGGGATGAAAGATAGTTATGGAGATTCATTCTACAAACATTCACTGAAGAACAAATTCAGTATTGACTTAGACACTTCTAATAAAACGGTGGCTTTGAATGGACAGAACATACAGCCTGAAGACTCTGCTGTGTATTACTGTGCGAGACACACACAGTGACACAAACAAGTAGCAGAGCGGCACTAAAACCCATAAATGCCTGAGCCAGAGTAGTATCACTAAATCACTGGAGAAATCACTGGAGAAGGCACTCTAATATCACAGTTGAAGCAAACTCAGCTTTAAATATCTATCTAT
The DNA here is from genome assembly GCA_014839685.1 of Anableps anableps. Classification (NCBI taxonomy): domain Eukaryota; kingdom Metazoa; phylum Chordata; class Actinopteri; order Cyprinodontiformes; family Anablepidae; genus Anableps; species Anableps anableps. The sequence goes on from CM026083.1 coordinate 12,793,181, forward strand.
CTATCTATCTATCTATCTATCTATCTATCTATCTATCTATCTATCTATCTATCTATCTATCTATCTATCTATCTATCTCTCTCTCTCTATATATATATATATATACCACTCATTTTGCTACGTAATATAAAGTAACATGTGGATAGAGAGACAAAATCTTGTTTTGTGTGTGCATTCTACAAATAGCTAGAGAACTTGTAGCAGCCATGGATCTACTTTCTCTATGTTGCAGCTTATAGACAACAACTGTCAACATTTCCAGGGAATATTTTATGTAATGTGATAATATTCTATTACTGATGTGAAGTGGATGATATAAAAGAAAGAATGAGAAAGAAAGTATATCTGTTTTTATGATTATAAAATAAGATAAGATTATAATAAACAAAAGTCAGTAGTATAACTATTATATGATACTATTAATTTTTCTTCTTGTTTATACATTTGTGCCACATAAACAAGAAAAATCAAATGTTATTTAAAAAAAAAAAAAAAAGCAAAACAAACAAACAAACAAAAAAATCTCCACCAGATTTTTGGATGCTTTTTTTTTTTATTTTTATTTGGGTATAGTTTTAAAATGATTAGTGACACTTGTACTGTCATTCCATAAAATATGTAATTTTGCATAAATCTTTTTATTTTAAACCCATGTGTAAAAACACAAAATGAAGAGTTAAATTATACTCTTAATACAAGACAAAATTCTCCTTAAATTCGAGTATATTCTCAGTACATCAAGCCCCTCCTTTTCTAAACTAATGCAAATTACCAATCTCTGCTGTATATTTCTGTCCTGCTGACTGCTTCCTAATTTGTGTCTCCACTTTTAGGATGATGAACACACTCACTGTCCTCCTTCTTGGTCTCTCTCTGTGCTGTAAGTTTTCCTGCTTCTTTATGTTTTATGACATATTACTGGCTAAATGTCAGTACTTTTGTAGTTCTCATCAGTGGTTCCTCTTTTTTATCTCTTCAGGTTGTACAGGACAGAGGATGGAGTCCATTCCTTCCAGTTCAGTGGTGATAAGTCCTGGAGAGACACTCAGTTTGTCCTGCAGAGGATCTGGCTTCACATTTAGCAGCTATGCTATGAACTGGATCAGACAGCCTGCGGGAAAAGGACTGCAATGGATAGGAAGCGGGTTTAACAACCACAACAGCAACACATATGCGAATAGTGTGAGTGGACGTATTGAAATCAGAAAGGACAGCAGTAACAGCATGGTGCATCTAAGACTTTCCAACCTGAAACCAGAGGACTCTGCTGTGTATTACTGTGCTGCAGAAGCACAGTGGTTAACGTGAGCAGAGAGGCTGTACAAAAACTACATGAAGTGCATTATTTATGAGAACCTGGAGAGGGCAGCAGATGACTGATGACAACACATACAGGCAAACAGAGAGACATCCTATTCTGTTTGATAATGTATCTTAAGTAATTAACACAAACTGTAAGGACTAACAATATTATGTTAAAATGTTATTGTATTTCATATGAAAAGCAGAAAAAAGCATCTTCATTTGTTTCCCTTTCTGTAATAACATCTAGTTCTCTGAAAAAAAAATCAACACAAAAGTGATTCTACATAAGTCTTCACAGTCTTGGTTTAATATTTTGTTAAAGCCCCTTTGGCAGAAATCACAACTCCAGAGTCTTCTATATTTTTATGAACTTGGCACACCTGTTTTGGAGTAATTTCTACTTCTCATCTCTGCAGATCTTCTCAAGCTCAGTCAGATTGAATGTACAGCATCAGCAAAAGGCTACTGTCAGACTTTCCAAAGACGTTCAGTTGGATTTAAGACTGGGCTCTGGCTGGGCTTCTCAAGGATATTCACAAACTCTTCATCAAACTAATGCTCTGTTATTTTGGCTGCTTACTTCCAGTCATTTCTGTATTGAAAAATGAATGTATCCTGCTGTCATCTTACCCTCTATGGGCACTTTTCAATCAATTCCTGCTTCAGAAAAACATCTCCACAGCATGATGCTGCCACCACCGTGCTCACAGTAGCGTCAGTATTAGCCATGTGATGAGTAGAACCTGTGGTTTCTTGACATAATGTCAAGAGTTCAGGCTAAAAATGTTTTATTTCAGTGTCATCATATCAGATAATGTTGCTTCTTCTGGGCTAACCATCTCTAAGCTACATTATGTATATTATGTCAAAAATTCAAGCTGGCTACCATGTTTGTCTGGCCATTGTAGCATAAAGTCCAGACTGGTGTAATTTATATACCAATGGGTGACCTTCTGTATTGTTCTCCAGAAGTTAACAATGCAGCTTGCAACCACTGGGTCCTTGGTCACCTCTCTGATAACCGCCCTTCCTCCCTGATTATTCTGTTTGGTTTGGCTGCCAAATCTAGGGAGGGTTGCAAATTTTTTCCATTTCCAAATTGCAATCCTTTTGAGAACCTTCATTAGTGCTTAATCATTTTTGCGTCCTTCAGCAGATTTGTATTTTGATGCAATTCAGTCTAAAAGGTATACAAATACATCCTTTAACTTCATTCTGCTCTTATATGTATTGTCTACCAAGAAATCTCACACAAACAAGTGGGTTCCATTGCAAATCATGTTAAATCAAGTGAATTTACCACAAGTGGATTCCAATCAAGTTTAAGAAGCATCTGAATGATGAATAGTAGAAATCAGATGTTTAATTTTGAGTGTCAAAGCCATAGGTGTCAATACTTATGAAGCTATAATTTTAAATGTTTTTATTTCAAAACTTTTTATAAAAATGTCTGAGAACTTATGTAAAAAAAAAAAAAAAAGTCCTCAGGCCGGTCTGAGAATAAGTTTAGAATGTATCAAAATGTGGAAAAAGTCATGGGTGTGAATACTATCTGGATGCAGTGTACACATATTGAATGTGCTTCAGTGTGAATGTAACAAAACACATTTTGGATTAAAAGGTTACACAGTTTTCAGTTTTTGCTGTCAGTAGAAATACACCTTTAAAGATGCCATTTTATTCATTATAAGTCAAACGAGGAAAGAGTAACATTCAATATTCCTAAAACAATTTAATGATAGACAGAAAAATTTAACAGAGTAATTGAGTTTATAAATAGATATAAAAATATTGCAAAGTGTTTTGCAATAAAACAATGGTTCATGTTTGTGAATCTTTGATCAATAGGGAGTATGAAATGCAGTTCGACAAGCATAATAAAAATAAATCGGAAATCCAAGTATACCACAAATAGCATTTGTAAATTAAAAGGTGTGATTATCACAGCAAGCTGAAAAAATTAAATGAACAGATAATATCTGATACGATGTTCTTAAAAATACTGTATGCAAGTTTATCTTTATGCAAATTAAACACACAGGTTTATAGACTTGATCTGATGCTTTCAGCTGCAGAAGAAGAGAACCTCCCATCAGATCACCTTCAGCACCAACATGTTCTCTGTAGCTCTGCTGCTGCTGCTGGCTGCTGGATCCTGTGAGTCTCACTAAGGCAGAAACAGCAAATATGATCAGATCACCCTGACTATTCTCTGTTCTTACCAGTTCACTTTCAATGTTTTTAACTCTACAGGTGTGAAGTGTGAACAGCTGACACAGCAGGCCTCTGTTACTGTGCAGCCAGGTCAGCGTCTCACCATCAACTGTCAGGTGTCTTATTCGGTGCGCAGCTACTGGACAGCTTGGATCAGACAGCCAGCAGGAAAAGGACTGGAGTGGATTGGCACTTCATGTGATGGATGCAACCCAAATTTCAAAGCTGAAAAACAAGTTCAGTATCACCTTCGTTTCTTCCAGTAACACAGTGATTCTAAATGGACAGAATATGCAACCTGAAGACTCTGCTGTGTATTTCTGTGCCAGAGACCACATTGCTTCAAACAAGCAGCAGAACTGTACAGAAACGTTTCTGAGCCTGAACATTTTTATTATCACTCATCAACCATAGGAGGCGCTCTTGGACCATTTTGGAACTGCATTGAAAGTCAAGTAAACTTAACAGTCTGAGAAAAAAATTCTTTACAAATAAGCATTTCTGTAATAAAAGGCCTGCTCAACTGTGAGCCTTTTAAAAATAGATTAACTCTACTGCCATCAAATGCTGTCAAAATTTTCTTCAAAAATGGCTATGGAAATGGTTTGAATTGCCTGTTTACTTCCCACCTACTAGTGCTGATGTCATTTTCAATGACCAGATACAAATCAAAAATACGTTGCTCAGGAGACACGCCAGATTATCATTTTTAGAAGATTTCTGATTTTATTTATGTTTTAAGTGTGTTTTGGTGGTTTTACCACTGTCACCTCAGAGCCACAAGTTCTGTAGTTCTTTCTGGATGCTTTCTGTGTGAAATTTGCATGTTTCCCCCTTGTTTGTGTGCATTTTCTCCTTCCAGTCCAACTTCTTTGATTTTCTGCATCAATTAGAATTTGCTCTTGTCACCTCTGCAACCCCTGAACAGGGCTGAGTATTCAAAACTCACAAGAGGAAGAGGAAGTAAAATGATGCTGTGACAAAGCTTTTAAGTCTCTGAAGAAAATAGAAACATTTTCAGAAACACTGAATAAAAGATTTTTTGCATGATTTTGAAAGGGATCAGTCAAACCGAAAATTAAAAGATAATTTAGCTTTCACTATAGCCAGATTTGTTAATCTATTTGGATTTTAGTTTGATAGTTCTATAATAAACTATAATAAAGATTTGTGAAACCAATAAGATGTGATAAGATTAATGTAGACTAAAAATGAAGTAAATCAGACAATTAAAAAAAAATTCTTTAATTGTGATGAAAATCCTAATTATTTTAAGGAACCCAGTAGTTTTCCCTTTCCTTTGAAAAATAGTTTATATATTTTAAACAATCTTTAAAAGAAAATGGCAAAATGGTTGATGTAATTTTAATAATATTATCCATCCAACCACTGTTTACACTGCTTATCCTTGCATGGTTGCAGGGGACTGGTGCCTGTCTCCAGTGGTCTCCAGTGGTCAATGGGCAATGGTACACCCTGAACAGGTTGTTATTCAATCGTGGGGCAAAACACAGAGACCCACAGGACAAACACAACCATGTGTGCACACATTCACACGTGAGCACAATTTACAGAGACCAATTAACTTAACAGTCATGCTTTTGGACTCTGGGAGAAAACTGCTGGAAAGAACCCACGCAAGCACTTGGAGAACATGCAAACTCCACGCAGAAAGAGCCTATGATTGAATTGCCGGGATTCAAATGTTGGACATTCTTGGTACACGGTAAAAGTGCTACGACCTCAATCTACAAAGATTCCCTCGAGAACAAGTTCATTATCAACTTTGTTCCCTCCTATATAACAGTTACTGTGCATGTACACAATATACAGCCCGAAGACTGCTTTGGATTAATGTGCAAGATGTTATTGTGATGCAGACAAGCAGCAGAGCGAAACAAAACTGATCAGAGCCTCAACACATGTATTATTAAATGGCCAGAGGGGCGTTCTGAGACCACAAATAAACTCACACTATTTTATTAATGAACGTCTTACAGTTTACAGTCTCTGTAAATACTTTACAAAAAATAAACAAAACAAAACAAACAAACAGAAAACATGACATAAAACCAATAGTAAGATAAATTTCATCCTTAAAAAAAGGAACTATCCAACTACAGGCCGTTGCTTCCTTAACATCAGAGTTCTCTTGCTATCTAACATGACTAATATGGGCCTAATGAAACAAAAACTTGTTTGCACTCCTTCTACAAAGAGCTGGAGAACTTGCATCAGTTCTGGATCCGAGATGCAACATCAGATCACACACTAATCTTGATAATTGTTGGCAACAGTAAATAGATATATCTGGAGGTTTTGTTAAATGTTAACTTTAATCTTCTGACCTAAGAAATGTAAATAATTTAAATATAGTGATAATGATATCCTTAAAAACATTTTAGTGTATCATAACTCCAGGAACTGATTGCAGTGATTAAGTTTTCTTACTTCTGTTTCTGTTAAATGATAATTCAAACCTGACTGCAGATGGATACTGACTTAATGATGAGTTAACATAAAGAACATCAAGATAAAATTTTACGAATTTGCTAACCAAAAAACCTACACTGGATAACACTGTGCTATATATAGTTTTCATCATGTTTATATTCATATAAAAAAATAAGAAAACAACGAAAGTAAAGATTTAAAGACAGGTCCAGCGTCCTTCCCTTATTTGAGTACACTGTTGAAAATTTCACATTAGATCACGGAGGTTATCACTTCCATTTTAAAAAAATAACCTTTCATTTTTCCTTCTATATGCTAAGTACTAAAATTGCAACAGAAAGAGCAAAATTAAAGTGTTATCAAAGATAAAATTCACAAGATATTGGAGCTCACTCTCAGTACATTAAGTCCCTCCTTCTCTATAATTATGTAAATCACCGATCTCTGCTGTGTATTTCTGTCCTGCTGACTGGTTTATTTGTGCCTGGGCATCAAGATGATGAACACACTCACTGTCCTCCAGCTTCTTGTCCTCTCTCTGTGCTGTAAGTTCTCCTGCTTTCTTATGTTTTATATGACATTGCTGACTAAATTCCAATAACTTTGTTATTCCCATCAGTGGTTCCTCTATTTTCATATTATCAGGTTGTACAGGTCAGAGGATGGAGTCTATTCCTTCGACTTCAGTGGTGAAAAAGCCTGGAGAGACTCTCAGTTTGTCATGCAGAGGATCTGGCTTCACATTTAGCAGCTATTATATGCACTGGATCCAGCAACCTGCGGGAAAAGGACTGGAATGGATAGGAATAGGGTTCTCCAGTCAAAGCAGTAACACATATGCCAGTAGTGTGAGAGGACGTATTGAAATCAGTAGAGAAGACAGCAACAGCATGGTGCATCTGAGACTATCAAACCTGAAACCAGAGGACTCTGCTGTGTATTACTGTGCTGTAGAAGCACAGTGGTTAATGTGAGCAGAGAGGCTGAACAAAAACTATATGAAACACATTTTTATGAGAGCCAGAAGGGGGCAGAAGAGGATCGGAGACACCAACAGAGACACAGGAGAAAATAAATTCCGACCTTACAGTAATTACATTTATGCAAAGTGAGAGTTTGATATAAAACTTGTTTACTAATGGATGGATTAGATCTGACAGCTTGCAATGAAAAGCCAGTGTGTTGGAATCACACACTTGTTTAAAGCTAAGATCACAAATATTCACTAGAGAACAATATTGGCATCCGATCAGAACCTTCCAACAAAGAAATGACTCTGACTGGACAGACGAGACAGTTGCTGCGGTCAGACGGAGTAACAGTAACACAAACCATCAGTTTAAAGTGAGGGATTCATTTTTCTTTGTGAAAATCAAATCATTCACATTCAAAGAGCTGATCTGATGCTTCTGGCTGCCAGAAAAAAATATTTTCAAATCAAATCACCTTCAACACCATCATGTTTTCTGTAGCTTTGCTGCTGCTACTGGTGGCTGCTGGATCCTGTAAGTCTTTAATGATGCAGAACAACTGACAATATGATCACATCACACTGTTTTCTTCTCTGATTATAATATCAAAGAAGAAAATTATAATATCCAGCATGTTTGTCTGTCTTCTACAGGTGTAAACTATGAACAATTGACTCAGCCAGCCTCTGTGACTGTGCAGCCAAGTCAACATCTGACCATCAGCTGTCTATCTCTCATTCTATCAGCACCTACTAGACAGTTTGAGTCAGACAGCCCATTAGGAAGGGACTGGAGTGGATTGGTGGATCTGACATGGGACATGTCACACCGTACAAAGATTCACTAAATAACAAGTTCAACATCAGTTATGATGGCTCCAGTAAAATAATGACTCTCAACAGACAAAATATGTAAGACACTGCTATGTATTACTGTGCCAGAAAGGACTATAGTGACATAGCAGAGCTATATAAAAACCTCTCAGATCCTGAGCACTCATATACCACTCAAGATTTAGACCAGATTCAAAGAGAAAATATTCAAATTGTGTACAACCTGCATTTTTTCTGTAATGATTGAGCTGGTATAATATCCATACATTTATAATTAGCTTTTTTCAGGCATTTTAACATTTATCAACAATTATGTTGTTACTTCACATCCGAGAAGCATGGATATGACATGCTGCAGATTATGTATTCAGGAGAGAATAATACAGATTAGGGTTCCAACACATACAACACATTCAACTGATTATTGCAGGCACATCTTTTTGTTGTCTTGACTTTATTTGAATATTAACATCTGGCTGTATAGAAGCAACAGGTCAAAGCATAAATACTGTCATGGAAAAGCAGAGACTGAGTCTAGATCTTTAAAAAAAAAAAAAAAGCAAACAACAACAACAAAAAAATAGTTGCTCCTTGCAGCCTCCTTGACTGATTTCTGTCTAATGTTTTCACCACTGGAGAGGCGTCATTTCTCGCTGTTGTTCTATACTTTCTCATTGTCTTGATAATTGTCTTCACTGTGTCATGAAACTTGAGTTTCTACAGTTTTTTTACTCTTCCCCTGATTGATACCTTTGAACAGCAAGATATGTATAACCTGTGCAACTGGCTATCACCCCTTCACCTCCCTGGTGTGTGGCCAGAGATGCAAGATACACTACCATCACTGCCACCAGTCTAATTTGTTTTATATACACAGATAAAAAATGACATGACTCAACATGATTTACCCGTCTGTCACACTGCAGTTTGATTCAGGGATTTTAGGTTAAAAAAAAATTCAAAGAGATTTGATGTGATTTAATGCCACACTAATGGAATCAAGTAAGCACAGTTAAATAATAAAGCTGCTTTTCACAAACAAGTGCTGTGTAACAAATCAAGTGCATTTTTATAAAATCTGTCTTATATTGGAAAAAGCAATGAGACTTTGTGTGTTATCAGAGCCAGCCCAAGGGACAAGTGAACTAGGTGGTTTCTAAGGGCTCACACCACCATAATCAACCCCCTCAAGAATGTTATTAACCTACTTAACTGTGAGTGGGCCCCCATAAAATGTTTTGGGTCTCATTCTGCCGCTGTGCATCATTAGAAAAACCTGCTTTACACTCCTTTGGTGAGTCAGTAGCGAGTAGAAAAATTAATTTTCTTTATTACGAGCAGTGAAACAAAAATAACTTTTAAAGAACTTAATTTAAAACATATTGCTTTCCAAACCTTGAAGCATACAGTGCTGCTGTAAACTTACACCAGTACCATTTGCAAAATTAAAATATAATAACAGTGAGGTTGCTCAACGGCACAGAGAATATTGTACCTAGGCTTAAAAACAATATTCTCTGTGAAGAATTGTACAGAATTTATTTTGCATTAAAAGTATTAAAAGTGTGCAATAAATCAGTTTCGAAACATCAAAAAATAACAATTAAACATGAGGATTGTATATACATAAATGCAGTTTCTGTACGCTGATGAAAAAAAAAAGATAAAACTTCTTGCAATATGTGATCAAAAATATTGACAGGCGGGACTGTTATGCAAATAAGATGATTCTAGTTTAAAGGCTTGATTTCCTGCTGTCAGTTGCAGAAGAAGAGAAACTCCCAACACATCACCTTCAACACCAACATGTTCTCTGTAGCTCTGCTGCTGCTGCTGGCTGCTGGATCATGTGAGTCTCACTGGGCAACTGAGTTTCAGTTAATAAGACCGTTTGCTGTGTGTTAAATTGATACACTCTATTTCATCTTTTTAGATGTGAAAAGTGAACAGTTGATACAACCAGCATCTATAACTGTGCAGCCAGGTCAACGTCTGACCATCAGATGTCAGGTTTCTTATGATCTGAGCTACTGGACAGCTTGGATTAGACAGGCTGCTGGGAAAGGACTGGAGTGGATTGGGATGAATGATAGTGATGGCAATTCAGACTACAAAGATTCACTGAAGAACAAGTTCAGTATCGACGTAGACACCTCCAGTAACACAATGACTCTAAATGGACAGAATATGCAGCCTGAAGATTCTGCTGTGTATTACTGTGCCAGACAGCCACAGTGAGACAAACCAGAAGCAGAGCTGAACAAAAACCCCTCAGAACTTGAACATGTCCATTATTACTAGCTGACCAGAGGAGGTGCTCTTAGACCATAACTGAATTTCCACTGTTCTATAAAAGAAACAACTACAATTTTCCATCTGGTTCAATGTTTTTACTATTTTGAAATGCAATAAAACAATAACAACAAAAAAGATAAAGCAAAAATGACAAGAAAGTAGATTTTTCATTTATTTTAATTCTAATAAGTGAACTATCCAGGAAGCACAGTGGATCAGTTGGTGGCACTGTTGCCAAGCAGCAAGAGGGTTCAGGGTTAATGTTGGCCTGTGGTCTTTCTGCATGTAGTCTGTATGTTCTCCCTGTGCATGTGTGGGTTGTCTCTGGGTGCTCTGGCTTCCGCCCACAGCCAAAAGCATGTGCATGGTTATTTGTCCTGAGTATCTCTGTGTTCCCCTGTTAAGGACTGGTGATCTGTCTGGGGTATACCCTGTCTCTCTCTCGATGATCGCTGGACATGGGAACCAGCCCCCTACGACCCTGCAAGGATAAGGGGTATAGACAATGGAAGCATGGAGTTAACTATGAATTACAGCTGTTTGTGTAACATTAAAAAGCCATTTTTCACCTACCGTGATTATATTTTGGACAAGACAAAATGTTTTTTGCCCCTTTTCTACAAAGAACTGGTACTTTATGTATTTCCTTACATATTAGTTGTAATATATTATAGAATATAGTCAGGAATTGTCAAAATTTCCACAGAATGTTTTATTCAATGTAACGTGAGTCTGCTGTTGGTGTGAAGTGGATGAAATAATATAAAGAAGAAAAACAGCATGTTTTATTCTTAGGATTCAGCAACAACTTTGGTTACTAAATATACACATAATTACATTACAATTTATTCAGTCTTCTCTACCTTCATAAGAAAGTAGAATGATAAGAAAATAAGACAAAAGTCAAAGACAGATAAAAAAAAAAAACTCCCAAAGGTAGGTGAAGTGTGGTTGCATATGTAAAAATTTTAAGTTTGACCACAAAAGATTTTGTTGCCTTTAAGCAAAAAAAATGATCAGCTGTCCTTTTTGTTTTTTAATGTCATGAAAACTAAAAAAAACATTCAATTAAAATCTTAATCAGGGTTAAACTTCATATTAAAATTGTTCAGATTCTCAGAATTTTAAGTTCCTCCTTCTCCATACTGCTGTGTATTTCTGTCCTGCTGACTGGTTTGTATTTTGTCTCCAACTCAGTACAGTGATGAACTCAGTACAGTCCTGCTTCTTGTTCTCTCTGTGGGCTGTAAGTTCTCCTGCTTCCTTATGTTCTGTGTCATATATTATTTGTCACATAGGCTACAGAGCCTGCAATAAACTGTATATGTATCAAGTTTATAAATATAATTTATAATATTTATTAATAATGTAATGGGCAAAGACAACTTGCTTTCCTTCTCTGACTGTCTGACCTAGAGACAGAGGTACAGTGGTAAAAAAAATATTCAGCTGTTATTGTGGTTTGAGATTTCCTGGTTTTCAGGAATCAACATGGTTCAACAGTTGAATTCCTCAGTTCCTCCCTTCAACAAACCACTAAAGTATTAAAATGAATGAGAGTTGCAGAAACTCCTGAGTCCATGAACTGTGTTATCGTACAAACACAACAGGAGGAGCCGTTAGATCGATTTAGATAATTTAGATGAAACAGATGTAAAAGTGATGAGATTAACTTTAGTGGACATTTGAAAAATGTTCTTAATTTTCTCAGAAGGAAATGTTCAAAAATTTAAATGTAGAGAAATTGAAGTCCTGCAAAGTTCTGTCTCAATGTGCATGAAAGTGTTGTCTGTTAATTCCTGTTGTACATCTGCTGCTACCTCTTGAGTGGAAAACTCTGAGCCAACTGTGTTTTTATTACCGATTTTTAGAGCACCTTCTCTGAAGCATCAAATACAAGTTTAATCTTCTGTATGAAATTCATGAACAAAACCAAAGTCTTGTAGCAATGTTGAAACTATAAAATTAAACAAAATCATCCTATCTGTTGAACACATCAGATGAGGGATTATTGACTTGATAAAATTTTCAGCTTTAAAAGTTGTTTGAAAGAAGGTTAAATCAAACTAAAAATGATAAACATAGTCACTCTTCTTCTGGTTGCTGTCTCTCTGTGAGTGTCCAGATAACAGTCTCAACATCTTCTCTCAGAGACACTCAGTCAGAGCGTCAGGTTTCTCATTTACTTGATGTTGCACCGGATCAGAGAACCTGAGGGAAAAACAAATGAAATGGATCAGGGTTGTCTGGTCTAATCTGTCAGAAGTAATCCTCTTTAGAAAGATCAGTTTACTGGTTTATTTGTGACTACCTTACGTAAAACCAGAGGACTCTGCAGTGTATTAAGGTGCCAGAGAACAACACTGACTAAAGTCATTTCAAGTAAAGAAGCTGTGTAAGGTTAACCCTTATAAAACAAGATGCTCAGAAATATTGTCTGTGATCTGTGACTTTTTACTCTAAGTTGTTTTATTAACATCATATTCATATTAGTAACCTCCAGCACAGTGGTACATGAGCTGATGTGATTTTCAAAATATTGATTGGCCGCTTTGTAATTATGCAAATTCAGGTTTTACAGACTTTATCTGATGCTGTGGCTGCAGAAGATGAGAACCTCCCATCAGACCAACTTCAGCACCAACATGTTCTCGGTAGCTCTGCTGCTGCTGCTGGCTGCTGGATCCCGTGAGTCTTACTGGGACAGATATTTACTGTAGGATCACACTAAAATAGCTGATTACCAATTTTATTGTAATCCTTAATGTCATATTTTCCTCCACAGGTGTGACGTGTGAACAGCTGACCCAGCCAGCCTCTCTGACTCTGCAGCCTGGACAACCTTTGACCATCAAATGTCAGGTCTTTTATGATCTGGGCTACTGGACAGCTTGGATTAGACAGGCTGCTGGGAAAGGACTGGAGTGGATTGGAATGGAAAATAGTTATGGAGGTTCATACTACAAAGATTCACTGAAGAACAAGTTCAGTATTGACTTAGACACTTCCAGTAAAACAGTGACTCTGAATGGACAGAATATGCAGCCTGAAGATTCTGCTGTGTATTACTGTGCCAGACAGCCACAGTGATACAGACAAGCAGCAGAGCTGCACAAAAAAATTAAAAAGAAAATAAATTTCCTCATATGATCTGCTGGAAATAAGGTTTTTTGAAACCTTTATGTAAAGAAAAAATTTAATTATCTAAAATTTTTCTTGGTGATCATACAATCAAAAAAATTTTAGATGTTCAGTGAAAGTTAAAGAAATGTTAATATAAAAATATTGTAATGAAAACAGTCACAACCATAAATATACAGACCAACAAAAAACATAACACTTGCTATTTGTAACCAAACAAATAATAGCCTTCCACTAAAACAAACAAAAATGCACATAAAAAGCATTAAAATGTCAAAACCTTTGCAATAAACCGTGTATTATGTATGAAGAAAAGATACATAACACAGAAAGTTATTGAATTAATGAACAATCAGTCTTCTTTCTCTGTCTGCCTGAACCAGTGGAAAAAGACCTGTAGTTTGTAGTTTGATATGCTTAACAAACCAAATGTAGTGAAGTGTAGTGAGAAAAATGATTTCTAAGGTAAGTGTGATTGGAAAATATGAGAACAGAGGGATGAGAAAACACCATGTTCAAAACTGACAGTGGTGAAAGTGACGCACAAACTAAACACACTGCTAAAGCTGGTGTGGTGACTAATTTCCTGTTTTCAGGGGTTTTGTCAACATGTTTGTGCAACAAACATTTGTTTTTGTTTTGTCCTTTTTTTTACAGTTTGAGCTTCTGCACCTACAATTTGTCACAAATACAACCATTTAATTAATATCCATTTTCCCCTTTCTCTTTAGTTTATCTGATAAATATTGTTTTTCAAGATTTTGCCTCTCTAAATGTTTTAAAAACTGTAGAAATATACAGTGCGAGTTAAAAGATAAATATTGCAATACTTTAATCATGAAAGCCGACTGTATGGAAATATAAGAAGAAGAGTTCTGTTTTGCTTTTTTAGGGGAGTAATTATGTTGTTTGTGCAATTTTAGTTAGGAAATGTTTGAGTGTATGGTCCAGGTCACTCTGACCAGAAAAGTCAGGAAGGAACTCAAACTTGAAGAGATGTAAAAGATTAATTGCGACATTGTCACTTCACTGGTTAAAATTTTCAGAGAGACACTCGGATATGAAATATTATTAAAGATTTTGTAACTAATAAGAGGCAGGAGATTTTCTGTAATTGTGGAATTTGAAATGTAAATGCAGATATACTGTTGACCTGATCGGAGCAGAGCGATTTGAAAACTCTGTGAAGATTTTATTTTTATTAATTTGCCAGTTTCCACCCCCAACACTTTCAGGGGGAGGAGTTTATTCAAACTAATTGCAATCATCTTTACATGTCTCGCTAGAGAGTTTAAGACCTAAGGGCTGTTTCACAAAACCAGGATAGCGGATTAAGCAGGGATTTTCCGGATATTCTGTCTGAATTAGGCCTGGACTTGGTTTCACAAAAGCAGAAGCACATAAGTTACCATGGCGATTTATCCTGTACAGCTAGCTTGCTCCAGATCAGGCTAACAGCCAGGCTTGGTTAATCGTGGTGCCTTATCTGTTCAGTCAGTGATCACGCCCATTAGAAACCAATGTGTTCTGTCAGTGATTCAACTTTCTTATCTGTTTTGGCCTTTTTTCTAATCAGCCTGCATTAAAATACCACTAATTCATCTTGGCATTCAGTCAAGTATATTACATTTTTGGTACATTTCAAGTACATTACTATTTTAACATTAAGCAAAAATAGAACATTTTATTTTTGGCAATTACAATGGTGGAGCAGTAAGTAATGTACAACCACATATGGAAAAAATCTGTTCAAAGCCAAAATCTACCTTTTCTTAAAAAAATCATCTTGTGATTTTCTAAGAAAAGATTTTAAGATCATGGAACACTTGGCTGAATCTGCTATCAGTGTTAGGAGAGAGCACTAAGCAACCCCTTCCCATCTAATTATAGAATCGTAATGGATGCTAACAGCATGTTGCATTTCTGATTGGATGGTTTATTTATTTTTGGCCCTCCCTGTATGCAAAGTGAACCTTCAGGCGTCAACTATAAATGGTTTAACAGAAGCAGAAGAAGAGAAACTCGCATCAGATCATCTTCAACTCCATGATGTTCTCTGTGGCTCTGCTGCTGCTGGCGGTTGGATCCCGTGAGTCTCAGTGACTGACTTCGAATATGACTAAGCTTAGCTTTTCTTCTGTTCTCACACTGATATTCATTATTTGTAGTTTTTTCAGGTGTTATGTGTGAACAGCTGACACAGCCAGCCTCTGTGACTGTGCTGACAGGTCAAAGTTTGATCATCAGATGTCAGGTCTCTTATCCTTCTGGTGGTGGTGCTTATGCAACTGCTTGGATCAGACAGCCTGTAAGGGACTGGAGTGGATTGGTAGAAAAGGTGTTGGCTGGACCACTGAATACAAAGACTCCTTGAAGAATAAGTTCAGTATCGATGAAGACACTTCCAGCAATGCAGTGTATCTGAATGGACAGAATATGCAGCCTGAAGACTCAGCTGTGTATTACTGTGCTAGACAAGGACTCCCACAGTGACACAAACAAGCAACATAGCTGTACAAAACCCCCGCAAACACATGTAATACAAAAACATCAGCAAAGGTGCTCTTGAACAAGTTTTGTTTGGCTGGGTGAATTGAAAAATAAAAGGCAAGTTTATCCTTCCATGTTGATATATAGCTGAAATGTCAAAAACAAAGAAAACATGGTGAATTAAAAACATCATATTGTGTCATATCATTAAATATACCTGAATTTTATTGTATGAACATATACTAAACCAAATACTAAAACCTCAGAAGGCTCCAAAACAAAATAACTGCTCTTATAAATTAGATTTAAGGCTTCTTTTAAAAATAGGTTTCACAACTTCTAGAAAAATTGTCTTAAAAAAGTTAATTATTTACAGTGGCTTGCAAAAGTATTCATACACCTTGAACTTTTCCATATTTTCTCACATTACAACCACAAACATAAATATATTTCATTGGGATTTTATGTGAAAGACCAACACAGAGTGATGTGCAGAGTTAGTTCTCTGCCACACATAGCATTTTTCATTTTGGCTAAAAGTTTAATTTTGTTTGCTGTGTCTCCAACATGGCTTCTGGCAAACTGCAAACAGGTTGCTTTTAACAATGACTTTCTTCTTGCCACTCTTCCATAAAGACCACATTTGTGCAGTGCATGAGTAATAGCTGTCCTGTGGACAGATTCCCCCACCTGAGCTGTGTGCTCTGCATTTCGTCCAGAGTCACCATGGGCCTCTTGGCTGCATCTCCGATCAGTGCTCTCCTTGTTCGGCCTGTAAGTTTAGGTGGACGGGCTTGTCTTGGTAGGTTTACAGTTGTGCCATAGTCTTTCCATTTCCGGATGATGGATTGAACAGCGCTCCGTGAGATGCTCTAAGCGTGGGAAATCTTTTTACAACCTAAGCCTACTTTGAACTTCTCCACAACTTTATCCCTGACCTTTCTGGTGTGTTCCTGGACTTCATGATGCTGTTTTCTCTCTGATGTTCTCTTAACTAACCTCTAAGGCTGTCACAGAGCAGCTGCACTTGTACTGCAATTAGATTACACATAGATGGACTCTATTTATTCCTTAGCAATCATGAGGCAACTTTTGAAGGAAATTGGTTGCACTCAGAGAAAAGGGGGATGAATACTTTTGCACAACACACTTTTCAGCTTTTTATTTGTAAAAATGTTTTGAATCATATACAAATTACTTTCTACTTCACAATTGTATACCACTTTGTGTTAGTCTTTCACATAAAATTCCAATGAAATATATTTATGTTTGTGGTTGTAATGTGAGAAAATATGGAAAAGTTAAAGGGGTGTGAATACTTCTGCAAGCTACTGTAAGTACAGGCCATTCACCATTTATGTAATAATAAATTCTTGTCTTGGTTTCCAACACTGAATTTCTACTTTAATATGTAGAACAAACCAAGAAGTGGAAAAATGTTTTAAAAAGGCGAGAGGAAAATCTTAGTACAATGGCCTCATAAAACACTGCATAGCAGAAAGAAATAATCTAAGAGTGACACATAAAACGAAAAACACACGTTTCGAGATTTCCTGTTTATCAGAGCTTCTGTCAACATGTCTGTTCAACAGAACGTTTTTTTTTCCCCCACCTTTTGCAAATAGCTTGAGGACATCCTGTATATCATTGATGAAATGCTGCATTTTTCTTTAATACCAATTTTTTACTCTTTTTTTCCCACAAATTATTCAGTTGGTTTGTGTTGTAAAATTACACACTCACCTTTTTTTCTAAAATGGCTTGTTTGTAGGTACTTATTGTAGAAATACCTGTTTGCCATCCCTTTCTATTTTTTATTTTTTTCTAAGTGCCCTGTCTTTTAATGTTGAATCCAAATGCTAGGACAACAATATAGGCATATGTTATTAAGATTTTGTAAATGGTAGAATGAAATATATAGTAAAATGGAGGACACCTTCAGTACATTAGTCCCTCCTTCTCCATTATGCAAATCAACAATCCCCGCTGTGTATTTCTGGCCTGCTCACTACTTTGTAAATTGTGTCTCCTGCTTCAGGATTATCAGAACACTCACTATTCTCCTTCTTACCCTCTTTCTGCAATGTAAGTTCTGTTGCTTCCCAAAGTTTTATATTACAGTGATGAATGTGAGTACATGTCATTTCCCTTGTCATGTTCTTCTGTGGTTCCTCTCATTTTATCTTGTCAGTCTGTAGAGGATAGAGAATGGAGTCTATTTGATCTAGTCCAGTGATAAAAAAAACAACAACCAAAAAACAAAACAAACAAACAAAAAAAAAAAAAAACAAAACATGGAGAGACTCTCAGTCTGTCCTGCAGAGAATCTGGCTTCACATTAAGCAGCTATGTTATGCACTGGATCAGACAACCTGTGGGAAAAGGATTTGAATGGATAGGAATAGGGTGTTCTAATCCCAGCAGGAACTCTGATGCCAGCAGCCAAGGGAATGCCTTGAGATTCCCCCAGAGGAGCTGGCCCAAATGCCTGATGAGAAGGAAATCTGGGACTCTCTGCTTTGGTTTCTGCCCCCGTGACCCGACCACTGATGAGCGGAAAATAATGGATGACTGGTTGTGTGAAAACAGACTTTTGTGCATGTAATTTACTGCTTTATGTCACAAGACATTCAGACTGCAACTACCTGTGAGACACTCACTGAAAGTGTTTGTGAGTACTGGCTTCTTTTTATCAACAGCTGCGATACAGAAATACATTTCTAAATGGCAATACTTCATGTCTCTTGAGATTCAAGACATTAACAAACATACTATAAATCAGATAATTTTCAAAAACAATAGCTTATAAAGAGCAACATTATGGTCAGAAACATTTGAAATCTATTTTTGATTTAACACACAGCTTAAACGTATTATTTTTTTAACTTGTTAAATGTTTCATGTGGTGCTAGGAGAAAAAAAGCAATAAAGTCACTGATGAACACATAAGGTCAAAATAAAGCAAGTCATTTCCACCCCTTTTTTCTATTCAGTCACATAATTACTTAAAACAGTGTTAAATAATGGAGTACTTCTGTTGTTTGATAGTATTAAAAAAAAAAAAAAAAAAACTGCAGAAAAATCATTGTGTATTTTGTTGTTGGACACACTGACTGGACAATTTGCTGCAATTTAAAGTATCTTTCCAACTCTTACATGTTTCATGCAACCCAGAAGGAAGACAAGCAATGAAACAAATAGGATTCACAGCAGGTCAGGCGGAAGAAGTTAAATGTGGTATCTGTTTCTCACAATCACAAAAGAAATTTAACATAAACGTTGTAAAATCAGACAGATCGTTCATTCATGCTTGCTGAAAGAACCAGAAATTATTATCCTGCACTATGTGACCATGATACTCATTGGCTGTTTCTCATTATGCAAATAAATTGTTGTGGTTTTTAGACATGTTCTTGTGCTGTCAGCTGCAGAGAAGGAGAAACTCCCATCAGATCAGCTGCAACACCAACATGTTGTCTGTAGCTCTGCTGCTGCTGTTGGCTGCTGGAACCAGTAAGTCTCAATGAGGCAGAAACATTTACATCATGATCACACTGTTTATGCTGTCACTCTAAATTCAACATTTTCCTCCACAGATGTGAAGTGTGAACAGCTAATGCAGCCAGCCTCTATGATTCTGCAGCCTGGTCAACGTCTAACCATCAGATGTCAGGTCTCTTATTCTCTGGGCAGCTACTGGACAGCTTGGATCAGACAGCCTTCAGGAAAAGGACTGGAGTGGATTGGGATGAAACATGGTGGTGGAACTTCATACTACACTGATTCACTGAAGAACAAATTCAGTATAGATGTAGACTCCTCCAGTAAAACAGTGACTCTGAATGGGCAGAATATGCAGCCTGAAGACTCTGCTGTGTATTACTGTGTGAGAGACCCACAGTGACACACACAAGCAGGAGAGCTGTACAAAAACCTCTTTCAGCCTGAATAATTATATTATTACTCATCTACCAGAGGAGGTGTTCTTAGACCACAAATGAATATAGACTAATAATTTATAGCACTGCAGTATTTACATTCTCTGTGTAACAAAACAACATTGCATTCATGACACAAAACTTAGAACAAATACATTTATAATTATTTTATCTTTAATGAATGGATTGTTTCAATATGTGCCTTTCTTTGGTAATGTTCTTGTCACCTGATGACACTCCAACATACTGACACTAATTCAGAAGAAACTTGAAACACCTTACTGTTCAACAAGTCCTAGCTGCTTATTTAATGGCGGAATCACAGTATTTCAAATAAAGTGATCATTAGCAACACAAAAATACACATTTGCAGCACTATCCTTTTTATACTGGACAGATTACGTGTTCAAAAGACTTAGATCCTCATTGCGTAATTGATAAGCAGCAGTAAGTCACTCAAAAACAGGGTGAAAAATAGTGCATTTATCTTACAACTGAGAAAAAAAATCATCACATAGAGCAAGAACAACTCAGAGATTATCAAACGATTATATTTCTATTCCATCTTTCCAAATATTAGGAGATTAAGACACAGCCTATATATTTGATGAAGACATAAACCAATAATTACCTTTGGATATTGTTTGCCAAGGTGATAAAAATGACATTTTATCATCTGGAACAATATTTAGGTTTTGGAAACATATGTGCTTTTCTGTTTTTTTTTTTTTTTTTTTTTTAAAGATGCTGTAAATATTTTCTTTTCTCCCATCCATTGTATAACAGAAGGATTGGAACTATATCTTTGAGTTATATAACTGCCAGTGAAAATCAAGTATATAATTTCTGTCTTTTACAGTTAAAATAAAATTGCACTTTGTACTTCAAGTATGATGGCTCTACATGCTGCTGAAATGACCAGTTGAGGTTTCCTTCAAAAATACTGGCAGGATAGTTTGGCATTATGCAAATGAAGCATTCTGCTTTAAATACCTGATCTGATGCTGTGAAAAGAAGAGAAACTCCCTTCAGATCATCTTCAGCAACAACAACATGTTCTCTGTAGCTCTGCTACTGCTGCTGCTGGCAGCTGTATCCTGTAAGTCTTGCTGACTGATTCAGAGTATGACTATTCTCTGATTTTTTTTTTTATTTTTATTTTTTTTTTTTATGTTCTCACAATAATAAACAGTATTTTAGGTGTGAAGTGTGAACAGCTGACACAGCCAGCATCTGTTACTGTGCAGCCAGGTCAGCATCTGAACATCAGATGTCAGGTCTCTTATTCTCTGAGCTACTACACAGCTTGGATCAGACAGCCTGCTGGGAAAGGACTGGAGTGGATTGGGATGAAACATGGTGGTGGAGCTTCATTCTACAAAGATTCACTGAAGAACAAATTCAGTATAGATGTAGACTCCTCCAGTAACACAGTGACTCTGAATGGGCAGAATATGCAGCCTGAAGATTCTGCTGTATATTACTGTGCCAGATACGACCACAGTGACACAGACAAGTAGCAGAGCTGCACAATAACCCCTCAGAACTTGAACACATGCTTTATTTGTAAACAACCAGAGGAGGCGCCAAGGGACTACACATTAATTTAGATTATTTTCTAAAAGAACATCTTGCAGTTTTTACTCTTTAGTTTTACACAAATAACACCAACATTACAGTTAGTTAGTAGCTTTTACATTTTTAAATTTAATAATCAAATTGTTCAAATATAAGTTTTTGTTTTCCTAATATTGAAAGCATCTTGCTGCCAAAATATGATCCAACATAATAAAACACTATTTAGAAGTTTTTGAAATCAGTTAAGTCACATAAATTTTTTTTAACTTATACAAACTAGGAAAACTGTGTGTGTTAGACAGCACCAATCAAATTGTTTTTTTAAAAGAATGTGATGTAAATTATACAGGAGGTCCTTATTTTATGACACTTCAAGAAGTGCGACCCCCCCCCAACAAACAAACAAACAAAGAAAGAGGGACAATCAAAATCTAGGTGTCTTTTACATTTTCTCAAACAATTACAGATTAGAAAAAAGCTTAAATACTTGCTCAGAAAATAAATTATTACAACTGGTCAATATTTGTTTAGTGGTTCTCAGCCTAAACCCTTAAAAAAAGAGATAATTATACAGGACATGATTCAGTTGTGAACTTATAATGAAGCTGTCAGAAAGGCTCACAAATATCTTGATATAGCAGACCTTTGACCTCCAACATAAGACATCAATAATTCAAAAACCAAAAGCTGAAAAACCCTGCAGAAACTGAAGGATTGACCTGATCATTGATAAGAGACGTGAAATAAATGAATTTAACTGAACATGAAAAAAAGGACTTTGGATGTTTTACTGTTAATCAGAACCTTTTCATGAAGCCATACTTGATTTTATTTCTAATTCTAACTCAGCCGATTAATGTGTGAAACAAAGCAAAAAGAGACAAACATGATTTGTAAGGAAATAGAGTGTTTAATGAAAACACAGAGACTTTACAAAATAGAACAATAGGTGGCAATACAGGAGTAACACACTGTTAAAGAAACAGCTCATATTATGGTTTATGATTTCCTGGTTTTCAGGATTTCCATCAACATGTGGTTTAACTGAAAAAATCTTGTTTCCTCCTTTCACAAAAAGCTCCATAAATGCACAGATAAGAACACTTATAAAACATTTTCAGCCATTTCTCTTCCAATTTCATTGATTCATCTATGTTTTTAAAATGATAT
This sequence comes from Anableps anableps, assembly GCA_014839685.1. Taxonomy (NCBI): domain Eukaryota; kingdom Metazoa; phylum Chordata; class Actinopteri; order Cyprinodontiformes; family Anablepidae; genus Anableps; species Anableps anableps. Next base: position 12,815,570 of record CM026083.1, read on the forward strand.
GATGACAGTTGGTAAAGAAATAAGTAAAAGCTGCTATTATAAGTTTTATGTGTTTTGATAGAACTGGAATCAAGCTGATACCAAATGATCTCAAAATTACTTCAAATATCAAAATGTCTGGAAATAATCTGAAATAATCATCCAACTTTGTTTTCATTGATCAGATGAGTCCTGTTTCCTTTCCATTGGGTGGAGTCAATGCAAATGCTAACCGCTCCACTTTTACATGCCCGTTAGTTTAAGACCAGCATTGAATTAGTGGCAAACACTGTATGAACAAAGACAAATGGCTTCTACAATGATGAGATTTGAGGTTGTACTTGCCTGTATTATCTTTGCTGTAAACTGGAGCGGTAAGAAAAAAAGATGTTTTCAACCAACATCATGATTGATGAAGAGATATGGTGGTGAGACATTTAATAATAATTTGTCTGTCTGCAGGTACTGATGGTCAAACACTGATTGAGTCCGAACCAGTGGCTAAAAGGCCTGGAGAATCCCACAGACTGACCTGTACATATTCTGGGTTTAGTAGCACTCCTATCATTAACTGGATCAGACAGGCAGCTGGAAAAGGACTGGAGTGGATTGCTTATATCAGTGATAGCAGCGGCAGCATCTACTACTCTAACTCAGTGAAAGGCCGGTTCACCATCTCCAGAGAGAACAGCAGAAGTGAGGTGTATCTGCAGATGAACAGTCTGACAGCTGAGGATTCTGCTGTTTACTACTGTGCTCGAGAGCCACAGTGACACAGAAAACAGAAACACTGTACAAAAACTCCTCTCACCATAAACAGTTTTAACAACAAACCACCACAGGAGGAGCCCTAACACCACTTTTCTTTGTCACAACCAACAAATTTGAACTGAAAGCTTCAACTGGAGAAATAACTTTGAGACAATTTGAAAGATTTTAAAGTCTTTTCTTTATAAACAGGTTCTTGCATCAATATTTTAGATTAGATTAAATCAGGATTTTAGGAGAAAATACATGCATCAGAAAAAAGTACTGCTTTAATCTTTAAAACCTTTCATGTGTCTTTATATTTTCTTAAAAATATATATTTTGCTTACAAACTTTTTTGAATGTCAAAATCAGCGTCAATAGTTAAAATATGAACTTGTTTGAAATATTCATCTTTTTACATTATTTCATTAATGAATAAAACTCTTCAGAATTTAAAAAACTAAAAAGTAATGACTGAATGTATAGAATATATAGCTTGATATCAGACAGAAAATCATAATAACAGAAACATTTAGTGGATTTTCACAAAAATCTCTGAAATTCAAATCACTTGTGGGTTTAAGGGACCAGTTGTGGAAACCTGAAACCACTCAGCTAGCCTCCGGTTTTACTGACAGGTGCATAAATTTTAAAAGGAGAACTACAGCTGATTTTAAAAGTTATTGTTGATATAAAGCAATTTTAAGAAATGAAATGAAAAACATGGTCTTGTATTAGCTCAGATATGGTTCTAGCATGGGTTTACAAAGGTAAGATCAATATTTTTAAAGGAAGAAGGAATAAAGTTTACTTTGAAAAAAAGAGAAAAAAGTTATTTTAAAAACTAAGCGGTCATGAAAATGTAATTGTTTTGCTTTTTTATGACTTTGTTTTAGCAAAACATGAAATGTCTGCCATGTCTTCTGTCCATCTGCAATGAAGTTCTCTTTAACGTTTCTACTCCTTATTATGCAGATCATATTTGATTCAGATTATTCTGCTTGTGTGTGTACATCATTAAACAACATGGTGTTCAAATAAAAGGAATACAAGTAATTTATTCTATGCTTAAGTTTAACTTGGTTGTGTCTCAGAAGACCCTTCAGGCAGAGCATTGATAAACAGCTGTAAGAAATGGACGAATGGACTTTACAGTTCATGTTCTAAGTTGTTTTTTATTGTACAGGAAAATTAAGCACTTTCAAACAAAGCAAAAATAAAAAAAAAATAAAAATGACAAACAACAACTAAAATTTACAATTTTGGCATTCATTTATAAGCAAATATAGTTTTTGAAGACACCACATATGTGTCAAATTTATACCAGAGCCAAATACAGCTTTTCTTTTACATTTAATCTCACTACTAACAAAACATAAATTTGACCTATAGAACTGTAAAAACTCACATTACATGGAGCAGTTTTGCTACAGTTGCTAACAGTGTGGGAAGAAAAAGCAATGAGCAACTCTTATTCTTTAGAGTGGTAATGTGTTCATTATTCATGATACTGATGTGAGGGGTACCTAATGCTGCTCCTCTGATTGGGGAGAATTTATCTTTGCCCCTCCCTATGTTCAGATTTAATATCCATACAGCTAATTATGAATAGCTTAGTGGTCGCAGAAGAAGAGAAGCTGCCATCAGATCATCTTCAGCACCAACATGTCTCTGAAGCTCTGCTGCTCCTGCTGCTGGATCCTGTGAATCTCACTGTGACAAAAATATTTACAGCATGATCACTCGAAACTGATAGATTCATGAAAAGATACATTTTTTCTAAAAGTCTAATTTCAAAAGTGATGTGAATACTACATACATATTTTCAAAGACACATTTGAAAAAAAAAAAAAGAAAGATAACATGGCATTTTTGACAGATGTTTTCAAATCATAAATGGCTTGCCGACTTTCACATCCTTGTATTTAAAGGTAAATACAAGTAAATTTTACAGAACAATCTCAGAGAAAGAAAAAATTATGCTCCGTGGACTTCCGAAATGATTTTTGTAAGAAGATAAATCATGTCACATGTTACACAGGGGGGTTGTTAATTCATCTCAGATCTACAAGTCTCCTGGTTTTGGTGTTATATAGTATTAAACCATATACCAGGGGTCTGAGAGCTGCAACTCACCACTATGGCTGTTATTGCTTTGGCCAAAAAATGCTACAATTTGAGCAGTGTTTTAAAATGTAAAAGTAATTAAAAATACAAGCTTTAGTGGGTTTTCTAAAGCCTTTGCATGCAATATATGCATACCATTTCCGTAAAGACACTTAATGTAAGGAATAATCTTTGTTTTTATGAATTTTGTTGACAATGCTTTGCAAGCTGTCATTAAGCTGTCAATAAAAGTTGTATGTCTCATTGAACACATTTCATTAAACCTAAAATAAAAACTGAAATATTTGTTATTTAATTTAAAAATCTAAAGAAATATTCTATAGTAGGTATTATAAAAATAATAAGGCATTTTTCTTCAAAGAGTAATGTTGCTTTTGTGACTCTAACCAAATTTTGGGTTGTAAAGGTTGCTGACTCCTTCCACATACCAGCTAACACTAGCATAAACATGCAAGACTGCTTCCAAACGAGTCACCACGTAAATCATGGTCATCTATGTCACCTCTGAAATCAGCTCTGTTTGGAAAGCCTGTGACTGTCTTCACATCACTCACCTTTGACCTTTTGCAAGACGCTCACATTGCCTAACTTTCACATTAAGCTGAAGGGAAAAATTACTGTGACAATTGTTTAAAACAAAAAAACGTCTTTGAAAAATATGAGCATTTTAACGAGCAATACAGAATGTATTCTATGGATGGTTATGAAGGGATCAATAAGTCCAACCTTCAAACTAACTTTGCTTTCCCAGTAACATGACTGTTGCTATGTCTATAAGACAGGCTTCCTCCTAAAATAATTCATTATGTATTTTTGGGGCTGGAATTCTCACAAATAAAGTCTTGTGCTTTTTTTATTTCATTGTTTAAAAATATTCCAAAGTTTTATGAACTTACATCAGTTAGATTGGCATTGGTTCATTAAATAAAAGTAAAATCCAATAGGAACAAACCTCAGAAAAAAAAGATAAACAATCATGGAAATGTTATGAATGAGTTTAGGAGAATAAAGAATGCCCTTTCCTTTGAAAGACATACATTTAGAACAAAAATCAATGAGATAAAAGGCAAACAAGAAGAAATTAAAATAATTACTTTTCTTTTAGAATTATATCAAATCCAGGTATAGTTTTGCCAAATGCTGCTTGACTGAACAGATAAAGTTCTCATCAATGTTCAGACAAAACTAACAAACTGATTGTTGCAATATGCAAATCGACCCTTGACTTTTAAAGAGCTCATGCTGTCGGCTGCAGAAGAAGAAAAACTCCCATCAGATCACCTTCAACACCAACATGTTCTCTGTAGCTCTGCTGCTGCTGCTGGCTGCTGGATCCCGTGAGTCTTACTGGGACAGATATTTACTGTAGGATCACACTAAAATAGCTGATTACCATTTTTATAAGTAATTCTAAATGTAACATTTTCCTCCACAGGTGTGAAGTGTGAACAGCTGACCCAGCCAGCCTCTGTGACTCTGCAGCCTGGTCAACGTCTAACCATCAGATGTCAGGTCTCTTATTCTCTGGGCTACTACACAGCTTGGATTAGACAGCCTGCTGGGAAAGGACTGGAGTGGATTGGAATGGAAGATAGTTATGGAAGTTCATACTACAAAGATTCACTGAAGAACAAATTCAGTATTGACTTAGACACTTCCAGTAACACAGTGACTCTGAATGGACAGAATATGCAGCCTGAAGATTCTGCTGTGTATTACTGCGCCAGACAGCTACAGTGACACAAACAAGCAGCTGAGCTGCACAAAAACCCCTCACAGCCTGAACACCTGTTACATGCAGTTACCAGAGGAGGCGCTCTAAGACCATTTTGTGTGACTTTAAGTAAGTTTACATCACGATACAGATATCTGGAAAAAAAATAACAGTAAAAAAGAAAGAAAAAAACTAAGTTAAAATTTTAAAATCTGTCTTTTGTTTTTCTGGGGTGATTATACACTCAAGAAAAACTTTCACTAAAATTTAAAAATATTAAAATTTTCCAACAAAAAAGGTCTGACACAATCATAAATTGATAGGTCAATGAGAAACATAACACTTGCTGTTTCTAACCAAACAAAAAAAATTAACTTTCCACTAAAACAAACAAAAACACACATAAAAAGCTTTAAAATGTCAAAACCTTTGCAATGAAAGTTATTGAATTAGTGAACAGACTTCATTCTCTGTCTGCCTAAACCAGTGGAAAAAGACCTGCATCTCCAGAGATGTGAGGTGTGAATGGCTGATACAGCCAGCCTCTGTGACGCTGAAGCCTGACCATCTCTGAGTAGCTATTTAACGTCTTGGATCAGACAGCCAACAGGAAAAGGACTGGAGTGGATTGGTTATGCAGGTGAAGGTTGGACCACAACCAACGAGGATTCCCTCAAGAACAAGTTCACCATCAGCTTTGTTTCTTCCAGTAAAACAGTAACTCTGAATGGACAGAACAAGCAGCTTGAAGACTCAGCAGTGTGTTACTGTGCCAGAGACCAACTCTGACATAAACAAGCAGCAGAGCTGTACAAAGACACCTCAGAGTCTGAACAGGTTACATGAAACCACCAGAGGGTAGCTCGAAGACCATTTATTGTTAGACAGGTTAAAGTAAGAATTATTTGAAATGTTACCAATCAAACAGGAAAACATTTAACTGAAAATAAAATAGCTCAATATATTAATCACATTGAAATTATGTTCTAATCTTCACTTAGAGATTGTGGGAAAAGTTATGTTTGCTTCAAATGAAGTCATAAAAGATAAATCAGTTTGTCGAAATGATCAGATAAACATCACAGTGCTCTGGGTTTTGTTTTATCCATATTAACGAAGAAATCCAAACACAGAAAAATCCAAAACGTCCAAACTCATTTCAAAGTTTCTTGGAGAACAATGGCCAATGACAGAATATGCAGCCTGAAGACTCTGCTGTGTATTACTGTGCCAGATACAACCACAGTGACACAAACAGGCAGCAGAACTTGAACACATGCTTTATTTGTAAGCAACCAGAGGAGGCGCCAAGGGACTACGAATTAATTTAGATTATTTTCTAAAAGAACATCTTGCAGTTTTTACTCTTTAGTTTTACACAGTTAATACCAACATTACAGTCAGTTAGTAGCTTTTACATTTGTATATTTAATTATCAAATTGTTCAAATATAGGTTTTTGTTTTCCTAATATTGAAAGCATCTTGCTGCCTAAATATGATGCAATATAATAAAATACTCTTTAGAAGGTTTTGAAATCAGTTAAGTCACATAAATGTAATTTTTTTTAACTTATACAAACTAGGAAAACTGTGTGTGTTAGACAGCACCAATCAAATTTTTTTTTTAAAGAATGTGATGTAAATTATACAGGAGGTCCTTATTTTATGACACTTCAAGAAGTGCGACCCTCCCCCCCCAACAAACAAACAAACAAACAAACAAACAAACAAACAAAAAGGGACAATCAAAATCCAGGTGTCTTTTACATTTTCTCAAACAATTACAGATTAGAAAAAAGCTTAAATACTTGCTCAGAAAATAAATTATTACAACTGGTCAATATTTGTTTAGTGGTTCTCAGCCTAAAGCCTTAAAAAAAGAGATAATTATACAGGACATGATTCAGTTGTGAACTTATAATGAAGCTGTCAGAAAGGCTCACAAATATCTTGATATAGCAGACCTTTGACCTCCAACATAAGACATCAATAATTCAAAAACCAAAAGCTGAAAAACCCTGCAGAAACTGAAGGATTGACCTGATCATTGATAAGAGACGTGAAATAAATGAATTTAACTGAACATGAAAAAAAGGACACTGGATGTTTTACTGTTAACCAGAACCTTTTCATGAAGCCATACTTGATTTTATTTCTAATTCTAACTCAGCCGATTAATGTGTGAAACAAAGCAAAAAGAGACAAACATGATTTGTAAGGAAATAGAGTGTTTAATGAAAACACAGAGACTTTACAAAAGAGAACAATAGGTGGCAATACAGGAGTAACACACTGTTAAAGAAACAGCTCATATTATGGTTTATGATTTCCTGGTTTTCAGGATTTCCATCAACATGTGGTTTAACTGAAAAAAATCTTGTTTCCTCCTTTCACAAAAAGCTCCATAAATGCACAGATAAGAACACTTATAAAACATTTTCAGCCATTTCTCTTCCAATTTCATTGATTCATCTATGTTTTTAAAATGATATGATGACAGTTGGTAAAGAAATAAGTAAAAGCTGCTATTAAGCTTTATGTGTTTTGATAGAACTGGAATCAAGCTGATACCAAATGATCTCAAAATTACTTCAAATATCAAAATATCTGGAAATAATCTGAAATAATCATCCAACTTTGTTTTCATTGATCAGATGAGTCCTGTTTCCTTTCCATTGGGTGGAGTCAATGCAAATGCTAACCGCTCCACTTTTACATGCCCGTTAGTTTAAGACCAGCATTGAATTAGTGGCAAACACTGTATGAACAAAGACAAATGGCTTCTACAATGATGAGATTTGAGGTTGTACTTGCCTGTATTATCTTTGCTGTAAACTGGAGCGGTAAGAAAAAAAGATGTTTTCAACCAACATCATGATTGATGAAGAGATATGGTGGTGAGACATTTAATAATAATTTGTCTGTCTGCAGGTACTGATGGTCAAACACTGATTGAGTCCAAACCAGTGGCTAAAAGGTCTGGAGAATCCCACAGACTGACCTGTACATATTCTGGGTTTAGTAGCACTCCTGACATAGCTTGGATCAGACAGGCAGCTGGAAAAGGACTGGAGTGGATTGCATATATCAGCAGTGGCAGCGGCAGCATCTACTACTCTAACTCAGTGAAAGGCCGGTTCACCATCTCCAGAGAGAACAGCAGAAGTGAGGTGTATCTGCAGATGAACAGTCTGACAGCTGAGGATTCTGCTGTTTACTACTGTGCTCGAGAGCCACAGTGACACAGAAAACAGAAACACTGTACAAAAACTCCTCTCACCATAAACAGTTTTAACAACAAACCACCACAGGAGGAGCCCTAACACCACTTTTCTTTGTCACAACCAACAAATTTGAACTGAAAGCTTCAACTGGAGAAATAACTTTGAGACCATTTGAAAGATTTTATAATCTTTTCTTTATAAACAAGTTCTTGCATCAATATTTTAGATTAGATTAAATCAGGATTTTAGGAGAAAATACATGCATCAGAAAAAAGTACTGCTTTAATCTTTAAAACCTTTCATGTGTCTTTATATTTTCTTAAAAATATATATTTTGCTTACAAACTTTTTTGAATGTCAAAATCAGCGTCAATAGTTAAAATATGAACTTGTTTGAAATATTCATCTTTTTACATTATTTCATTAATGAATAAAACTCTTCAGAATTTAAAAAACTAAAAAGTAATGACTGAATGTATAGAATATATAGCTTGATATCAGACAGAAAATCATAATAACAGAAACATTTAGTGGACTTTCACAAAAATCTCTGAAATTCAAATCACTTGTGGGTTTAAGGGACCAGTTGTGGAAACCTGAAACCACTCAGATAGCCTCCGGTTTTACTGACAGGTGCATAAATTTTAAAAGGAGAACTACAGCTGATTTTAAAAGTTATTGTTGATATTAAACAATTTACAATTTTGGCATTAAATTTACAATTTTGGCATTCATTTATAAGCAAATATATTTTTTGAAGACACCACATATGCGTCAAATTTATACCAGAGCCAAATACAGCTTTTTTTTTTTACATTTAATCTCACTACTAATAAAACTTAAATTTGACCTATAGAACTGTAAAAACTCACATTACATGGAGCACTTTTGCTACAGTTGCTAACAGTGTGGGAAGAAAAAGCACTGAGCAACTCTTATTCTTTAGAGTGGTAATGTGTTCATTATTCATGATACTGATGTGAGGGGTACCTAATGCTGCTCCTCTGATTGGGGAGAATTTATCTTTGCCCCTCCCTGTGTTCAGATTTAATATTCAGGCAGCTAATTATGAATAGCTTAGTGGTCGCAGAAGAAGAGAAGCTGCCATCAGATCATCTTCAGCACCAACATGTCTCTGAAGCTCTGCTGCTCCTGCTGCTGGATCCTGTGAATCTCACTGTGACAAAAATATTTACAGCATGATCACTCGAAACTGATAGATTCATGAAAAGATACATTTTTTCTAAAAGTCTAATTTCAAAAGTGATGTGAATACTACATACATATTTTCAAAGACACATTTGAAAAAAAAAAGAAAGATAACATGGCATTTTTGACAGATGTTTTCAAATCATAAATGGCTTGCCGACTTTCACATCCTTGTATTTAAAGGTAAATACAAGTAAATTTTACAGAACAATCTCAGAGAAAGAAAAAATTATGCTCCGTGGACTTCCGAAATGATTTTTGTAAGAAGATAAATCATGTCACATGTTACACAGGGGGGTTGTTAATTCATCTCAGATCTACAAGTCTCCTGGTTTTGGTGTTATATAGTATTAAACCATATACCAGGGGTCTGAGAGCTGCAACTCACCACTATGGCTGTTATTGCTTTGGCCAAAAAATGCTACAATTTGAGCAGTGTTTTAAAATGTAAAAGTAATTAAAAATACAAGCTTTAGTGGGTTTTCTAAAGCCTTTGCATGCAATATATGCATACCATTTCCGTAAAGACACTTAATGTAAGGAATAATCTTTGTTTTTATGAATTTTGTTGACAATGCTTTGCAAGCTGTCATTAAGCTGTCAATAAAAGTTGTATGTCTCATTGAACACATTTCATTAAACCTAAAATAAAAACTGAAATATTTGTTATTTAATTTAAAAATCTAAAGAAATATCCTATAGTAGGTATTATAAAAATAATAAGGCATTTTTCTTCAAAGAGTAATGTTGCTTTTGTGACTCTAACCAAATTTTGGGTTGTAAAGGTTGCTGACTCCTTCCACATACCAGCTAACACTAGCATAAACATGCAAGACTGCTTCCAAACGAGTCACCACGTAAATCATGGTCATCTATGTCACCTCTGAAATCAGCTCTGTTTGGAAAGCCTGTGACTGTCTTCACATCACTCACCTTTGACCTTTTGCAAGACGCTCACATTGCCTAACTTTCACATTAAGCTGAAGGGAAAAATTACTGTGACAATTGTTTAAAACAAAAAAACGTCTTTGAAAAATATGAGCATTTTAACGAGCAATACAGAATGTATTCTATGGATGGTTATGAAGGGATCAATAAGTCCAACCTTCAAACTAACTTTGCTTTCCCAGTAACATGACTGTTGCTATGTCTATAAGACAGGCTTCCTCCTAAAATAATTCATTATGTATTTTTGGGGCTGGAATTCTCACAAATAAAGTCTTGTGCTTTTTTTTATTTTTTTTTATTTCATTGTTAAAAAATATTCCAAAGTTTTATGAACTGACATCAGTTAGATTGGCATTGGTTCATTAAATAAAAATAAAATCCAATAGGAACAAACCTCAGGAAAAAAAAGATAAACAATCATGGCAATGTTATGAATGAGTTTAGGAGAATAAAGAATGCCCTTTCCTTTGAAAGACATACATTTAGAACAAAAATCAATGAGATAAAAGGCAAACAAGAAGAAATTAAAATAATTACTTTTCTTTTAGAATTATATCAAATCCAGGTATAGTTTTGCCAAATGCTGCTTGACTGAACAGATAAAGTTCTCATCAATGTTCAGACAAAACTAACAAACTGATTGTTGCAATATGCAAATCGACCCTTGACTTTTAAAGAGCTCATGCTGTTGGCTGCAGAAGAGAGAACCTCCCATTAGATCACCTTCAACACCAACATGTTCTCTGTAGCTCTGCTGCTGCTGCTGGCTGCTGGATCCCGTGAGTCTTATTGAGACAGATATTTACTGTAGGATCACACTAAAATAGCTGATTACCAATTTTATTGTAATCCTTAATATCATATTTTCCTCCACAGGTGTGAAGTGTGAACAGCTGACACAGCCAGCCTCTGTGACTCTGCAGCCTGGTCAACGTCTAACCATCAGATGTCAAGTCTCTTATTCTGTGGGCAGCTACCACACAGCTTGGATCAGACAGCCTGCTGGGAAAGGACTGGAGTGGATTGGGATGAAATATACTGGAGCTTCATACTACAAAGATTCACTGAAGAACAAATTCAGTATAGATGTAGACTCCTCCAGTAACACAGTGACTCTGAATGGACAGAATATGCAGCTTGAAGATTCTGCTGTGTATTACTGTGCCAGAGACCCACAGTGACACAAACAAGCAGCTGAGCTGCACAAAAACCCCTCAGAACCTGAACACCTGTTACATGCAGTTACCAGAGGAGGCGCTCTAAGACCATTTTGTCTGACTTTAAGTAAGTTTACGTCACAATATTGATATGTGGGGAAAAAAATAACAGTAAAAAAGAAAGAAGAAAAACTAAGTCAAAATTTTAAAATGTATGTTTTGTTTTTCTTGGGTGATTATACACTCAATAAAAACTTTAACTAAAGAGTTTTTCTGATAAAGATATTTCAGAATGTGGTTTTTATAAAGATAAAATATTGAAATAGTTTTACCCATATAATAATAAAATAATTTCATGTGAACATTGTACAGAGGCGGAGAAACTCCCATCTGATCACCTTAAACTCAAACATGTTCTCTATAGTTCTACTGCTGGTGGCCGCTATATCCTGTAAGTCTCACTGAGACGGAAACATTACAGCCTAATCAACCAAGAGTTACCGTTCATTGTTGTAAATAATTCTGTTTGGATGTTTTTCTCCACAGATGTGAGGTGTGAATGGCTGATACAGCCAGCCTCTCTGATGCTGCATCCTGACCATCAGCTGTCAGGTCTCTTATTCTCTGAGTAGCTATTTAACATCTTGGATCAGACAGCCAACAGGAAAAGGACTGGAGTGGATTGGTTATGCAGGTGAAGGTTGGACCACAACCAACGAGGATTCCCTCAAGAACAAGTTCACCATCAGCTTTGTTTCTTCCAGTAAAACAGTAACTCTGAATGGACAGAACAAGCAGCTTGAAGACTCAGCAGTGTGTTACTGTGCCAGAGACCAACTCTGACACAAACAAGCAGCAGAGCTGTACAAAGACACCTCAGAGTCTGAACAGGTTACATGAAACCACCAGAGGGTAGCTCGAAGACCATTTATTGTTAGACAGGTTAAAGTAAAAATTATTTGAAATGTTACCAATCAAACAGAAGAACATTTAACTGAAAACAAAATAGCTCAATATATTAATCACATTGAAATTATGTTCTAATCTTCACTTAGAGATTGTGGGAAAAGTTATGTTTGCTTCAAATGAAGTCATAAAAGATAAATCAGTTTGTCGAAATGATCAGATAAACATCACAGTGCTCTGGGTTTTGTTTTATCCATATTAACGAAGAAATCCAAACACAGAAAAATCCAAAACGTCCAAACTCATTTCAAAGTTTCTTGGAGAACAATGGCCAATGTACAGAATTAGCAACTTTTTGATGTCATCCTCTTTCTGACCCACGATTTAAAACAGACAGACAAATATTAAACATTTGATGGTTTGCTGGATTGCTTGGATCTGACAGGAAGCTATTAAAAGGACTGCAGAGGAGTTTGATCATGAAAAAAGTCAGTGTCATCGCGTATATGCTCACACATTTTAGAGGCATTGTGTATTAAACATTTTCAATTCAACCACAATCTATGTCTTGATCTACTCTTGTCTTGGTTTCTAACACTGAATTTCTGTTTTAATGTGTAAAACAAACCAAGATGTGGAAAAAAAATGTTTTATGACATGCAGAGTGGAATATCTTCATACAATGGCCTCATAAAACATTGCTTAACAGAGAGAGATGATCTAAGAGTGAGACAAAAACTGAATACATGTTGTTTGGGATTTCCTGTTTTTCAGAGCTTCTTTCATCTTTGTTCAACAGGAAATTTTTCTTGTTTTCCCTTTTTCCAAATAGCTTGAGGACATATATCATTAATGAAATGCAGCTGCTTTTTTTAAACCCAATTTTTAAAAACATTCTCTTGTTTCTTTTGTTTTAAAATGACATATTCACATTCAGTTTTTAAATGACTTGTTTTGAAGTAGTTAATGTTGAAGTACCTGTTAGTCATCCTTTTCTATTTTTATTTTTATTTTTTCACCCTGTCTTTTAATGTTGAATCCAAATGCTAGGACAACAATATAGGCATATGTTGTTTGGATTTTGTGAATGGCAGGATCGAATTATGGTAAAATGAAGGGCACTGTCAGTATGTTAAGTCCCTCCTTCTTCATTGTCATGCAAATGAACAATCTCTGCTGAGTATTTCTGTCCTGCTCATTGCTTTGTAAGTCAAGTCTCCAGCTTCAGGATGATCAACACATTCACTGTTCTCGTTCTTGCCCCCTTTCTGCAATGTAAGTTAGTTTGCTTTCCAAACTTTTATGTGAGAGGGATGAATGAATGTGAGTACATTTGTCATTTCCCTTGTCATTTTATTCTGTGGTTCCTCTCTTTTTATCTCATCAGGCTGTTTAGGACAGAGAATGGAGTCTATTCAATCTAGTCCAGTGATAAAAAACCCTGGAGAGACTCTGAGTCTGTCCTGCAGAGGATCTGGCTTCACATTTACCTGCTGTACTATGCACTGGATCAGACAACGTGCAGGAAAAGGACTTGAATGGATAGGAATAGGGTATTCTATTCCCAGCAGTAACGCCTATGCCAACAGTCTGAGAGGACGCATTGAAATCAGCAGAGATGACAGTAACAGCATGGTGCATCTGAGACTATCAAACCTGAAACCAGAGGACTCTGCGGTATATTACTGTGCAAAGTACACACAGTGGTTAATATAAGCAGAGAGGGTGTACAAAAACCAAAGAATACATTTTCAAGGGTTCCTGCAGGGGGCAGTATCATATGTGAATTTGTAGGTTGAGTCACATACACAAAAAGGCAGATGCTGAGGCATACACAGTGAATTCAATTATAATTTTTTTTCCTAATTATTGAAAACACGCACTATTTTAGAATAGTGCATGAAAACGGCCAAGGGAATGCCTTGAGATTCCCCCAGAGGAGCTGGCCCAAATGCCTGATGAGAAAGAAATCTGGGACTCTCTGCTTTGGTTTCTGCCCCTGCGACCCGACCCCTGATGAGTGGAAAATAATGGATGGCTGGTTGTGTGAGAACAGAGTTTTGTGCATGTAATTTACTGCTTTATGTCACAAGACATTCAGACTGCAACTACCTGTGAGACACTCACTGAAAGTGTTTGTGAGTACTGGCTTCTTTTTATCAACAGCTGTGATACAGAAATACATTTCTAAATGGCAATACTTCATGTCTCTTGAGATTCAAGAGATTAAAAAACATAATGTAAATCAGATAGTTGGCAAAAACAATAGCTGATAAAGAGCACCATTATTGTTTTTCAGAAACATATGAAATATGTTTTTGATTTAACACACAGTTTAAAGTATTATTTTTAAAGTTGTTTAATGTTTTATGTGATGCTAGGAGAAAAAAGCTGTAAAATCACTGATGAACACAATAGGTCAAAATTAAGCATGTCATTTCCACCCCTTTTTTCCAATGACAGTCACATAATTACTTAAATAATGGAGTTATAAATAATAAATAAATAGTGTTATAAATAATGGAGTACTTCTGTTTTTGCATATATTAAATAAAAGCAGAAAAATCATTGTGTACTTTGTACTCACTACTAATAAAACTTAAATTTGACCTATAGAACTGTAAAAACTCACATTACATGGAGCACTTTTGCTACAGTTGCTAACAGTGTGGGAAGAAAAAGCACTGAGCAACTCTTATTTTTTTAGAGTGGTAATGTGTTCATTATTCATGATACTGATGTGAGGGGTACCTAATGCTGCTCCTCTGACTGGGGAGAATTTATCTTTGCCCCTCCCTGTGTTCAGATTTAATATTCAGGCAGCTAATTATGAATAGCTTAGTGGTCGCAGAAGAAGAGAAGCTGCCATCAGATCATCTTCAGCACCAACATGTCTCTGAAGCTCTGCTGCTGCTGCTGCTGGATCCTGTGAATCTCACTGTGACAAAAACATTTACAGCATGATCACTCTAAACTGATAACTTCATGAAAAGACACACATTTTTCTAAAAGTCTAATTTCAAAAGTGATGTGAATACTACACAAACATTTTTAAAGGTACATTTGAAAAAAAAAAAAAAAGAAAAAGAAAGATAACATAGCATCTTTGACAGATGTTTTCAAATCATAAATGGCTTGCCGACTTTCACATCCTTGTATTTAAAGGTAAATACAAGTAAATTTTACAGAACAATCTCAGAGAAAGAAAAATTATGCTCCGTGGACTTCCGAAATGATTTGTTTAAGAAGATGAATCATGTCACATGTTGCACAGGGGTTTTGTTGATTCACCTCAGATATACAAGTTTCCTGGTTTTGGTGTTATATAGTATTAAACCATATACCAGGGGTCTGCAAGCTGTGATCCACCACTATGGCTCTTTATTGCTTTGGCCAAAAAATGCTACAATTTGAGCAGTGTTTTAAAAATGTAAAAGTAATTAAAAATACAAGCTTTAGTGGGATTTCAATATATGTATACCATTTCCGTAAAGACACTTAGTGTAAGCAATAATCTTTGTTTTTAGGAATTTTGTTGACAATACTTTGCAAGATGTCATTAAGCTGTCAATAAAAGTTGTATGTCTCATTGAACACATTTCATTAAACCTAAAATAAAAAAACTGAAATATTTAATTTAAAAATCTAAACAAATATCCTGTAGTAGGTATTATAAAAATAATAAGGCATTTTTCTTCAAAGAGTAATGTTGCTTTTGTGACTCTCACCAAATTTTGGGTTGTAAAGGTTGCTGACTCCTTCCACATACCAGCTAACACTAGCATAAACATGCAAGACTGCTTCCAAACGAGTCACCACGTAAATCATGGTCATCTATGTCACCTCTGAAATCAGCTCTGTTTGGAAAGCCTGTGACTGTCTTCACATCACTCATCTTTGACCTTTTGCAAGACGCTCACATTGCCTAACTTTCACATTAAGCTGAAGGGAAAAATTACTGTGACAATTGTTTAAAACAAAAAAAAAAAGTTTTTGAAAAATATGAACATTTTAGCTAGCAATACAGAATGTATTCTTTGGATGGTTATGAAGGGATCAATAAGTCCAACCTTCAAACTAACTTTGCTTTCCCAGTAACTTGACTGTTGCTATGTCTATAAGACAGGCTTCCTCCTAAAATAATTCATTATGTATTTTTGGGGCTGGAATTCTCACAAATAAAGTCTTGTGCTTTTTTTATTTCATTGTTAAAAAATATTTCAAAGTTTTATGAACTGACATCAGTTAGATTGGCCTTGGTTCATTAAATAAAAGTAAAATCCAATAGGAACAAACCTCAGAAAAAAAAGATAAATAATCATGGCAATGTTATGAATGAGTTTAGGAGAATAAAGAATGCCCTTTCCTTTGAAAGACATAAATTTAGAACAAAAATCAATGAGATAAAAGGCAAACAAGAAGAAATTAAAATAATTACTTTTCTTTTAGAATTATATCAAATCCAGGTATAGTTTTGCCAAATGCTGCTTGACTGAACAGATAAAGTTCTCATCAATGTTCAGACAAAACTAACAAACTGATTGTTGCAATATGCAAATCGACCCTTGACTTTTAAAGAGCTCATGCTGTTGGCTCCAGAAGAGAAACTCCCATCAGATCACCTTCAACACCAACATGTTCTCTGTAGCTCTGCTGCTGCTGCTGGCTGCTGGATCCCGTGAGTCTTATTGAGACAGATATTTACTGTAGGATCACACTAAAATAGCTGATTACCAATTTTATTGTAATCCTTAATGTCATATTTTCCTCCACAGGTGTGAAGTGTGAACAGCTGACACAGCCAGCCTCTGTGACTCTGCAGCCTGGTCAACGTCTAACCATCAGATGTCAAGTCTCTTATTCTCTGGGCAGCTACTGGACAGCTTGGATCAGGCAGCCTGCTGGGAAAGGACTGGAGTGGATTGGGATGAAATATACTGGAAATTCATACTACAAAGATTCACTGAAGAACAAATTCAGTATAGATGTAGACTCCTCCAGTAACACAGTGACTCTGAATGGGCAGAATATGCAGCCTGAAGATTCTGCTGTGTATTACTGTGCCAGAGACCCACAGTGATATAGACAAGCAGCAGAGCTGCACAAAACCCCTCACAGCCTGAACACCTGTTACATGCAGTTACCAGAGGAGGCGCTCTAAGACCATTTTGTGTGACTTTAAGTAAGTTTACATCACAATATTGATATGTGGGGAAAAAAATAACAGTAAAAAAGAAAGAAAAAAAACTAAGTCAAAATTTTAAAATGTATGTTTTGTTTTTCTTGAGTGATTATACAATCAATAAAAACTTTAACTAAAGAGTTTTTCTGATAAAGATATTTCAGAATGTGGTTTTTATAAAGATAAAATATTGAAATAGTTTTACCCATATAATAATAAAATAATTTCATGTGAACATTGTACAGAGGCAGAGAAACTCCCATCTGATCACCTTAAACTCAAACATGTTCTCTATAGTTCTACTGCTGGTGGCCGCTATATCCTGTAAGTCTCACTGAGACAGAAACATTACAGCCTGATCAACCAAGAGTTACTGTTCATTGTTGTAAATAATTCTGTTTGGATGTTTTTCTCCACAGATGTGAGGTGTGAATGGCTGATACAGCCAGCCTCTCTGATGCTGCATCCTGACCATCAGCTGTCAGGTCTCTTATTCTCTGAGTAGCTATTTAACATCTTGGATCAGACAGCCAACAGGAAAAGGACTGGAGTGGATTGGTTATGCAGGTGAAGGTTGGACCACAACCAACGAGGATTCCCTCAAGAACAAGTTCACCATCAGCTTTGTTTCTTCCAGTAAAACAGTAACTCTGAATGGACAGAACAAGCAGCTTGAAGACTCAGCAGTGTGTTACTGTGCCAGAGACCAACTCTGACACAAACAAGCAGCAGAGCTGTACAAAGACACCTCAGAGTCTGAACAGGTTACATGAAACCACCAGAGGGTAGCTCGAAGACCATTTATTGTTAGACAGGTTAAAGTAAGAATTATTTGAAATGTTACCAATCAAACAGGAAAACATTTAACTGAAAATAAAATAGCTCAATATATTAATCACATTGAAATTATGTTCTAATCTTCACTTAGAGATTGTGGGAAAAGTTATGTTTGCTTCAAATGAAGTCATAAAAGATAAATCAGTTTGTCGAAATGATCAGATAAACATCACAGTGCTCTGGGTTTTGTTTTATCCATATTAACGAAGAAATCTAAACCCAGAAAAATCAAAAAGTCCAAACTCATTTCAAAGTTTCTTGGAGAACAATGGCCAATGTACTGAATTAGGAACTTTTTGATGTCATCCTCTTTCTGACCCACGATTTAAAACAGACAGACAAATATTAAACATTTGATGGTTTGCTGGATTGCTTGGATCTGACAGGAAGCTATTAAAAGGACTGCAGAGGAGTTTGATCATGAAAAAAGTCAGTGTCATCGCGTATATGCTCACACATTTTAGAGGCATTGTGTATTAAACATTTTCAATTCAACCACAATCTATGTCTTGATCTACTCTTGTCTTGGTTTCTAACACTGAATTTCTGTTTTAATGTGTAAAACAAACCAAGATGTGGAAAAAAAATGTTTTATGACATGCAGAGTGGAAAATCTTCATACAATAGCCTCATAAAACATTGCTTAACAGAGAGAGATGATCTAAGAGCGACACAAAAACTGAATACACGTTGTTTGGGATTTCCTGTTTTTCAGAGCTTCTTTCATCTTTGTTCAACAGGAAATTTTTCTTGTTTTCCATTTTTCCAAATAGCTTGAGGACATATATCATTAATGAAATGCAGCTGCTTTTTTTAAACCCAATTTTTAAAAACATTCTCTTGTTTCTTTTGTTTTAAAATGACATCTTCACATTCAGTTTTTAAATGACTTGTTTTGAAGTAGTTAATGTTGAAGTACCTGTTAGTCATCCTTTTCTATTTTTATTTTTATTTTTTCACCCTGTCTTTTAATGTTGAATCCAAATGCTAGGACAACAATATAGGCATATGTTGTTTGGATTTTGTGAATGGAAGGATTTAATTATGGTAAAATGAAGGGCACTGTCAGTACGTTAAGTCCCTCCTTCTTCATTGTCATGCAAATGAACAATTTCTGCTGAGTATTTCTGTCCTGCTCACTGCTTTGTAAGTCAAGTCTCCAGCTTCAGGATGATCAACACATTCACTGTTCTCGTTCTTGCCCCCTTTCTGCAATGTAAGTTAGTTTGCTTTCCCAACTTTTATGTGACAGGGATGAATGAATGTGAGTACATTTGTCATTTTCCTTGTCATTTTATTCTGTGGTTCCTCTCTTTTTATCTCATCAGGCTGTTTAGGACAGAGAATGGAGTCTATTCAATCTAGTCCAGTGATAAAAAACCCTGGAGAGACTCTGAGTCTGTCCTGCAGAGGATCTGGCTTCACATTTACCTGCTGTACTATGCACTGGATCAGACAACCTCTGGGAAAAAGACTTGAAAAAAAGCTGTAAAATCACTGATGAACACAATAGATCAAAATAAAGCACCTCATTTCCACCCCTTTTTCTAATACAGTTACATAATTACTAAAACAACAGTGTTATAAATAATGGAGTACTTCAAATTCAAATTCAAAAATACTTTATTTATCACAAAGGGAAATTAAATGTTGATGTAACTCATTTAGTCAAAGAGTTATTACAGATAGTGATGGCTGTGGGCAGGAAAGATCTCCTGCAGCGGCCCATTTTACAACCAAACTGTAGAAGCCTCTTTCTGAAGAGACCCTGTTTTCCAATGACAGTCTCATGAAGAGGATTTTCAAGGTTGTCCATAATTTTCTTGATTTTATGAAAAATCCTTCTTTGCATCTGTTAAATAAATACTTCTGTCATTTTTGCTAGTATTAAAATAAACTTCAGAAAAATCATTGTGTATTTTGTTGTTGGACACACTGATTGGACAATTTGCTGCAATGTAAAGTATCTTTCAGATTCTTACATGTTTCATGCAACCCAGAAGGAAGACAAGCAATAAAACAAATAGGATTCAAAACAGGTCAGACTGAAGAAGTTAAATGTAGTATCTGTTTCTCACAATCACAAAAGAAATTTAACATAAACATTATAAAATCAGGTAGATCGATCTTTCACGCTTGCTGAAACAACCAAAAATTATTATCCTGCACTGAGTGACCATGATACTCATTGGCTGTTTCTCATTATGCAAATAAATTGTTGTGGTTTATAGACATCTTCTTGTGCTGTCAGCTGCAGAGAAGGAGAAACTCCCATCAGATCAGCTGCAACACCAACATGTTGTCTGTAGCTCTGCTGCTGCTGCTGGCTGCTGGATCCAGTAAGTCTCAATGAGGCAGAAACATTTACATCACGATCACACTGTTTATGTTGAAACTCTAAATTCAACATTTCCTCCACAGATGTGACTTGTGGACAGCTGACCCAGCCATCCTCTATGACTCTGCAGACAGGTCAACGTTTGACCATCAGATGTCAGGTCTCTTATCCTCCGGGCAGCTACTTCACAGCTTTGATCAGACAGCCTGCAGGAAAAGAACTGGAGTGGATTGGAATGAAACGTGGTGATGGAGCTTCATACCACAAAGATTCACTGAAGAACAAATTCAGTATAGACTCCTACAGTACAACAGTGACTCTGAATGGACAGAATATGCAACCTGAAGACTCTGCTGTGTATTACTGTGCCAGATACAACCACAGTGACACAAGTAGCCAGCAGAGCTGTACAAAAACCTCACAGAATCTCAACACTTGTTACATTAAAGTACCAGAGGGGGAGCGCTAAGACCATTTTTTACAAAATGAAACTCAACTATTGAATTAAAAGAGGATTCTGTAATGGTAAAATTTCAACATTCTGACATATACTGGGAATAAAAAATAACTACATTTATTGATCATGGTTTTGGAACAAATGTATTTAGAAAATTACTTTTATTTGCTTTTGTGGTATTTGCTTCTAAAAGTTAGGCTTGCTAATATAATGGAACTAATGTTTCCATCATTGAGCATGAATTTGCCCACCAAAAAGTAACTTCACTACTTAAATGAAATGAAAATTTGAAAATAAACAACAAATAGACCCAAAGAGAAAATAAACCAAAAACTTAACAGTTAGTAAAACAGGTATAAATCCATCAAAGTCTAAAGTTAGTCTCGAAAAGATTTACCAAGGTTGCTAATATAAAAAAAACTATAGCACCTGCAGTGATAAATCCTTTCAAAACTCCAGTAGTTAGCACTGTAAAGGTAGACTTGTTCAGAGGCAAATTACTGATAGCTAAACATCCAGATATTCTCAAAAACAGAAGGCAGAAACTAAATTTTCTTTTCACTTTTCACAAAAAAGCTGTAAATAAGCAGCAGCAGCTTTGTGTATCTGAGACTTACAAGCCCTATGTATGATTATGCAAAAGAGGAACAGTGGGGATAAAATCTGCATGGAGGTTTCACAAAAAATAAGTATATTTATTTTACCAGAATGGGACGCCAGCATAAACTGTACATTTTATATAAAGTGATTAAAACAGGACAACAACATATTTTCTTGGTAACAGGTGACTTCTTATACTCAATCACTATGATAAATCTATTGTCTTCATGATTTTATGTTGCATTTTATTATTTCATTTTTCATTTCTGTAGAGAGGGTGAGAGCGATATACAAATGCAATAAATTGCACCACTGATCGCACTTTATTTAACAAATTCAATTTTAAGTCTTTTCACAAACATAGAAGTTGATGTAAATCAATGATTTTATTTTATTTTTTTCATGTAATCTATTTGGTTGTTAAATTTGATCAAAATTTGTGGTGTACACAATAAAGAAGGCATTAAAATGTTTCATTTCTTTTCAAAAGCGCAATTATTTGAATATTAGCTCTATAAAATCTCAAGTCCTGTCTGTTATGACTGTTTGTTGCAACACATAGAAAAAAATACTACCAGGCTGGGTGGTCATTATGCAAATGAAGTGTTCAGGTTCAAAGACTTGCTTCATTCATTTAGCAGCAGAAGAAGAGAAACTCCCATCAGATCAGCTTCATCACCAACATGTTCTCTGTAACTCTGCTGCTGCTGCTGGCTGCTGGAGCCTGTGAGTCTCACTAAGGCAGAGTCAACAAATATGATCACATCACACTGACTTTTTTCTGTTCTTACCAGTTCACTTTCAATGTTTTTTACTCTACAGGTGTGAAGTGTGAACAGCTGACACAGCAGGCCTCCATTACTGTGCAGCCAGGTCAGCGTCTCACCATCAGCTGTCAGGTGTCTTATTCAGTGGGCAGCTACTACACAGCTTGGATCAGACAGCCAGCAGGAAAAGGACTGGAGTGGATTGGCACTTCATGTGATGGATGCAACCCAAATTTCAAAGATTCACTCAAAAAAAAGTTTAGTATCACCTTCGTTTCTTCCAGTAACACAGTGACTCTAAATGGACAGAATATGCAGCCTGAAGACTCTGCTGTGTATTACTGTGCCAGAGACCACATTGCTTCAAACAAGCAGCAGAGGTGTACAAAAACCTCTCTGAGCCTGAACATTTTTATTATCACTCATCAACCAGAGGAGGCACTCTTGGACCATCAATAATTTTAGAACTGTTTCAAAAGTCAAGTAAAATTAACAGTCTAAGAGAATATTTTACTAAAAGGTATTTCTGTAATAAAAGGCCTGCTCAACTGTGAGCCTTTTAAAAA
The DNA here is from genome assembly GCA_014839685.1 of Anableps anableps. NCBI lineage: Eukaryota > Metazoa > Chordata > Actinopteri > Cyprinodontiformes > Anablepidae > Anableps > Anableps anableps. The sequence goes on from CM026083.1 coordinate 12,838,332, forward strand.
TAGATAAACTCTATCTTGAAAAATGACTATGGAAATGGTTTGAATCGCCTGTTCCTTCCTACCTACCAGTGCCGATGTCATTTTAAATTACCAGACACAAATCAAAAACACGTTGCTCGGAAGACATGCCAGATTATCATTTTTAGAAGATTTCTGATTTTATTTATATGTTCCAAAGGTGTTTTGGTGGTTTTTCCACTGTCACCTCAGAGCCAGAGGTTCTGCAGTTCTTTCTGTGAGTGGGAGTTTGCATGTTTTCCCTATGCTTTTATGCATTTTCTCCATTCAGTCCATCTTCCTTGATAGTTATGTATCAGTTGTAATGTGCTCTAGTCACCTCTGCAACCCTGAACAGGACTGAGTCAGTACAGAAAATATTGAAACTTATGAATAAATCATCATCATGGTCAACTCTTTTTGGAAATCTCATGGCCCACTTCACATTGGTGAACTTTGACATCTTGCATAAGACTTACACTATTCAAAACTCACAATAAGAGGAAGTAAAATGATGCTGTGACAAAGCTTTTAAGTTTCTGAAGAAAATAGAAACATTTTCAGAATAAAAGATTTTTTGCATGATTTTGAAAGGGATCAGTCAAACCGTAAATTAAAAGAGAATTTAGCTTTCACTATAGCCAGATTTGTTAATCTATTTGGATTTTAGTTTGATAGTTCTATAATAAAGTATAATAAAGATTTGGGAAACCAAAAAGATGTGATAAGATTAATGTAGTCTAAACATGAAGTAAATCAGACAATTTAAAAAAATTCTTTAATTGTGATGAAAATCCTCATTGTTTTAAGGAACCCAATAGTTTTCCTTTCCTTTGAAAGAATACTTTCTATATTTTAAACAATCTTTAAAAGAAAATGATACAATGGTTGATGTAATTTTAATAATATTATTCATCCATCCACTGTTTACACTGCTTATCCTTGCATGGTTGCAGAGGACTGATGCCTGTCTCCAGTGGTCAATGGGCGACAGGCAGGGAACACCCTGTATAGGTCATCATTCTATCGTGGGACAAAACACAGAGACCCACAGGACAAACACAACCATGTGTGCACACATTCACACGTGAGCACAATTTACAGAGACCAATTAACTTAACAGTCATGTTTTTAGACTGTGGGAGAAAGCTGGAGTACCTGGAAAGGACCCACGCAAGCACTAGGAGAACATGCAAACTAATGAACAAGTTCATTATCAACTTTGTTCCCTCCTACATAACAGTTACTGTGCATGTACACAATATACAGCACAAAGACTGCATTGGATTAATGTGCAAGATGTTATTGTGATGCAGACAAGCAGCAGAGCGAAACAAAACTGATCAGAGCCTCAACACATGTATTATTAAATGGCCAGAGGGGCGTTCTGAGACCACAAATAAACTCACTGTTTTATAAATGAACGTCTTACAGTTTTCAATCTCTGTAAATACTTTACAAAAAATAAACAAAACAAAACAAACAAACAAAATCATGACATAAAACCAACAGAAGGTAAATTTTATCCTTAAAGAAAGAACTATCCAACTACAGGCCATTGCTTCCTTAACATCAGAATCCTCTTGCTATCTAACGTGACTAATATGGGCCTAATGAAACAAAAACTTGTTTGCACTCCTTCTGGACAGTTGCTGTGGTCAGACAGAGTAACAGTAACACAAACCATATGTTTAAACTGAGGAATTAATTGTTCTTTGTAAAAATCAAATCATTCACATTTAAAGAGTTCATCTGATGCTACTGGTTGCCAGAAAAAAAATGTTTTCAAATCAAATCACCTTCAACACCATCATGTTTTCTGTAGCTTTGCTGCTGCTACTGGTGGCTGCTGGATCCTGTAAGTCTTTAATGATGCAGAACAACTGACAATATGATCACATCACACTGTTTTCTTCTCTGAATATATCAGAGAAGAAAATTATAATATCCAGCATGTTTGTCTGTCTTCTACAGGTGTAAACTATGAACAATTGACTCAGCCAGCCTCTGTGACTGTGCAGCCAAGTCAACATCTGACCATCAGTTGTCTGATCTCTCATTCTATCAGCACCTACTAGACAGTTTGGGTCAGACAGCCCATTAGGAAGGGACTGGAGTGGATTGGTGGATCTGACATGGGACATGTCACACCGTACAAAGATTCACTAAATAACAAGTTCAACATCAGTTATGATGGCTCCAGTAAAATAATGACTCTCAACAGACAAAATATGTAAGACACTGCTATGTATTACTGTGCCAGAAAGGACTATAGTGACACAGCAGAGCTATATAAAAACCTCTCAGATCCTGAGCACTCATATACCACTCAAGATTTTTCTGTATTGATTGAGCTGGTATAATATCCATATATTTATAAATAGCTTTTTTCAGACATTTTAATATTTTAGAGCAATTATGTTGTTATATTCATTCAAGAAGCATGGATATGACATGCTGCAGTTTATGTATTCAGGAGAGAATAATACAGATTAGGGTTCCAACACATACAACACATTCAACTGATTATTGCAGGCACATCTTTTTGTTGTCTTGACTTTCTTTGAGTTATTCCACTAACATCTGGCTATATAGCAGCAACAGATCAAAGCATAAATACTGTCATGGAAAAGCACAGACTGAGTCTAGATCTTTAAAAAAAAAGCAAACAACAACAACAAAAAAATAGTTGCTCCTTGCAGCCTCCTTGACTGATTTCTAATGTTTTCACCACTGGAGAAGCATCATTTCTCGCTGTTGTTCTATACTTTCTCATTATCTTGATCATTGTCTTCACTGTGTCATGAAACTTGAGTTTCTACAGTTTTTTTTACTCTTCCCCTGATTGATACCTTTGAACAGCAAGATATGTATAACCTGTGCAACTGGCTATCACCCCTTCACCTCCCTGGTGTGTGGCCAGAGATGCAAGATACACTACCATCACTGCCACCAGTCTAATTTGTTTTATATACACAGATAAAAAATGACATGACTCAACATGATTTACCCGTCTGTCACACTGCAGTTTGATTCAGGGATTTTAGGTTAAAAAAAAATTCAAAGAGATTTGATGTGATTTAATGCCACACTAATGGAATCAAGTAAGCACAGTTAAATAATAAAGCTGCTTTTCACAAACAAGTGCTGTGTAACAAATCAAGTGCATTTTTATAAAATCTGTCTTATATTGGAAAAAGCAATGAGACTTTGTGTGTTATCAGAGCCAGCCCAAGGGACAAGTGAACTAGGTGGTTTCTAAGGGCTCACACCACCATAATCAATCCCCTCAAGAATGTTATTAACCTACTTAACTGTGAGTGGGCCCCCCTAAACTCCGTTTCGGGTCTCATTCTGCCACTGTGCATCATTAGAAAAACCTGCTTTACACTCCTTTGGTGAGTCAGCAGCGAGTAGAAAAATGAATTTTCTTTATTATGAGCAGTGAAACAAAAATAACTTTTAAAGAACTTAATTTAAAACATATTGCTTTCCAAACCTTGAAGCATACAGTGCTGCTGTAAACTTACACCAGTACCATTTGCAAAATTAAAATATAATAACAGTGAGGTTGCTCAACGGCACAGAGAATATTGTACCTAGGCTTAAAAACAATATTCTCTGTGAAGAATTGTACAGAATTTATTTTGCATTAAAAGTATTAAAAGTGTGCAATAAATCAGTTTCGAAACATAAAAAAATAACAATTAAACATGAGGATTGTATATACATAAATGCAGTTTCTGTTTGCTGATGACAAAAAAAGATAAAACTTCTTGCAATATGTGGTAAAAAATACTGACAGGCGGGACTGTTATTATGCAAATAAGATGATTCTAGTTTAAAGGCTTGATTTCCTGCTGTCAGTTGCAGAAGAAGAGAAACTCCCAACACATCACCTTCAACACCAACATATTCTCTGTAGCTCTGCTGCTGCTGCTGGCTGCTGGATCATGTGAGTCTCACTGGGCAACTGAGTTTCAGTTAATAAGACCGTTTGCTGTGTGTTAAATTGATACACTCTATTTCATCTTTTTAGATGTGAAAAGTGAACAGTTGATACAACCAGCATCTATAACTGTGCAGCCAGGTCAACGTCTGACCATCAGATGTCAGGTTTCTTATGATCTGAGCTACTGGACAGCTTGGATTAGACAGGCTGCTGGGAAAGGACTGGAGTGGATTGGGATGAATGATAGTGGTGGCAATTCATACTACAAAGATTCACTGAAGAACAAGTTCAGTATCGACGTAGACACCTCCAGTAACACAGTGACTCTAAATGGACAGAATATGCAGCCTGAAGATTCTGCTGTGTATTACTGTGCCAGACAGCCACAGTGAGACAAACCAGCAGCAGAGCTGAACAAAAACCCCTCAGAACTTGAACATGTCCATTATTACTAGCTGACCAGAGGAGGTGCTCTTAGACCATAAATGAATTTCCACTGTTCTATAAAAGAAACAACTACAATTTTCCATCTGGTTCAATGTTTTTACTATTTTGAAATGCAATAAAACAATAACAACAAAAAAGATAAAGCAACAATGACAAGGAAGTAGATTTTTCATTTATTTTAATTCTAATAAGTGAACTATCCAGGAAGCACAGTGGATCAGTTGGTGGCACTGTTGCCAAGCAGCAAGAGGGTTCAGGGTTCAAATGTTGGCCTGTGGTCTTTCTGGATGTAGTCTGTATGTTCTCCCTGTGCATGTGTGGGTTGTCTCTGGGTGCTCTGGCTTCCGCCCACAGCCAAAAGCATGTGCATGGTTATTTGTCCTGAGTATCTCTGTGTTGCCCTGTTAAGGACTGGTGATCTGTCTGGGGTATACCCTGTCTCTCTCTCGATGATCGCTGGACATGGGAACCAGCCCCCTACGACCCTGCAAGGATAAGGGGTATAGACAATGGAAGCATGGAGTTAACTATGAATTACAGCTGTTTGTGTAACATTAAAAAGCCATTTTTCACCTACCGTGATTATATTTTGGACAAGACAAAATGTTTTTTGCCCCTTTTCCACAAAGAACTGGTACTTTATCTATTTCCTTACATATTAGTTGTAATATATTATAGAATATAGTCAGGAATTGTCAAAATTTCCACAGAATGTTTTATTCAATGTAACGTGAGTCTGCTGTTGGTGTGAAGTGGATGAAATAAAATAAAGAAGAAAAACAGCATGTTTTATTCTTAGGATTCAGCAACAACTTTGGGTACTAAATATACACATAATTACATTACAATTTATTCAGTCTTCTCTACCTTCATAAGAAAGTAGAATGATAAGAAAATAAGACAAAAGTCAAAGACAGATAAAAAAAAAAAACTCCCAAAGGTAGGTGAAGTGTGGTTGCATATGTAAAAATTTTAAGTTTGACCACAAAAGATTTTGTTGCCTTTAAGCAAAAAAAATGATCAGCTGTCCTTTTTGTTTTTTAATGTCATGAAAACTAAAAAAAACATTCAATTAAAATCTTAATCAGGGTTAAACTTCATATTAAAATTGTTCAGATTCTCAGAATTTTAAGTTCCTCCTTCTCCATACTGCTGTGTATTTCTGTCCTGCTGACTGGTTTGTATTTTGTCTCCAACTCAGTACAGTGATGAACTCAGTACAGTCCTGCTTCTTGTTCTCTCTGTGGGCTGTAAGTTCTCCTGCTTCCTTATGTTCTGTGTCATATATTATTTGTCACATAGGCTAACAAAAACAACAGAGCCTGCAATAAACTGTATATGTATCAAGTTTATAAATATAATTTATAATATTTATTAATAATGTAATGAGCAAAGACAACTTGCTTTCCTTCTCTGACTGTCTGACCTAGAGACAGAGGTACAGTGGTAAAAAAAATACTCAGCTGTTATTGTGGTTTGAGATTTCCTGGTTCTTAATTTTCTCAGAAGGAAATGTCCAAAAATTTAAATGTAGAGAAATTGAAGTCCTGCAAAGTTCTGTCTCAATGTGCATGAAAGTGTTGTCTGTTAATTCCTGTTGTACATCTGCTGCTACCTCTTGAGTGGAAAACTCTGAGCCAACTGTGTTTTTATTACAGATTTTTAGAGCACCTTCTCTGAAGCATCAAATACAAGTTTAATATTCTGTATGAAATTCATGAACAAAACCAAAGTCTAGTAGCAATGTTGAAACTATAAAATTAAACAAAATCATCTTATCTGTTGAATACATCAGTAGAGGGATTATTGACTTGATAAAATCAGGGTTGGCTGGTATGATCTGTTAGAAATAATCCTCTTTAGAAAGATCAGTTTATGTGTGACAACCTCATGTAAAACCAGAGGACTCTGCAGTGTATTAAGCTGCCAGAGAACAACACTGACTAAAGTCATTTCAAGTAAAGAAGCTGTGTAAGGTTAACCCTTATAAAACAAGACGCTCAGAAATATTGTCTGTGATCTGTGACTTTTTACTCTAAGTTGTTTTATTAACGTCATATTCATATTAGTAACCTCCAGCACAGTGGTACATGAGCTGATGTGATTTTCAAAATATTGATTGGCCACTTTGTAATTATGCAAATTCAGGTTTTACAGACTTTATCTGATGCTGTGGCTGCAGAAGATGAGAACCTCCCATCAGACCAACTTCAGCACCAACATGTTCTCGGTAGCTCTGCTGCTGCTGCTGGCTGCTGGATCCCGTGAGTCTTACTGGGACAGATATTTACTGTAGGATCACACTAAAATAGCTGATTACCATTTTTATAAGTAATTCTAAATGTAACATTTTCCTCCACAGGTGTGAAGTGTGAACAGCTGACCCAGCCAGCCTCTGTGACTCTGCAGCCTGGTCAGCGTCTAACCATCAGATGTCAGGTCTCTTATTCTCTGGGCTACTACACAGCTTGGATTAGACAGCCTGCTGGGAAAGGACTGGAGTGGATTGGGATGAAATATACTGGAGGTTCACACCACAAAGATTCACTGAAGAACAAATTCAGTATAGATGTAGACTCCTCCAGTAACACAGTGACTCTGAATGGACAGAATATGCAGCCTGAAGATTCTGCTGTGTATTACTGCGCCAGACAGCCACAGTGATACAGACAAGCAGCAGAGCTGCACAAAAACCCCTCACAGCCTGAACACCTGTTGCATGCAGTTACCAGAGGAGGCGCTCTAAGACCATTTTGTGTGACTTTAAGTAAGTTTACATCGCGATACAGATATCTGGAAAAAAAAAATAACAGTAAAAAAGAAAGAAAAAAAACTAAGTTAAAATTTTAAAATTTGTTTTTTGTTTTTCTTGGGTGATTATACACTCAAGAAAAACTTTCACTAAAATTTAAAAATATTAAAATTTTCCATCAAAAAAGGTCTGACACAATCATAAACTGATAGGTCAATGAGAAACATAACACTTGCTGTTTCTAACCAAACAAAAAAAATTAACTTTCCACTAAAATAAACAGAAACACACATAAAAGCTTTAAAATGTTAAAACCTTTGTAATGAACAAGATACTATCTATCAAGAAAATGATCAACACAGAAAGTTATTGAATTAGTGAACAGACTTCATTCTCTGTCTGCCTAAACCAGTGGAAAAAGACCTGCATCTCCAGAGATGTGAGGTGTGAATGGCTGATACAGCCAGCCTCTGTGACGCTGCAGCCTGACCATCTCTGAGTAGCTATTTAATGTCTTGGATCAGACAGCCAGCAGGAAAAGGACTGGAGTGGATTGGTTATGTAGGTGAAGGTTGGACCACAATCTACAAGTATTCCCTCAGGACCAAGTTCACCATCAGCTTTGTTTATTCCAGTAAAACAGTAACTCTGAATGGACAGAACAAGCAGCTTGAAGACTCAGCAGTGTGTTACTGTGCCAGAGACCAACTCTGAAACAAACAAGCAGCAGAGCTGTACAAAAACACCTCAGAGTCTGAACAGGTTACATGAAACCACCAGAGTGTAGCTCGAAGACCATTTATTGTTAGACAGGTTAAAGTAAAAATTATTTGAAATGTTACAAATCAAAAAGGAAAACATTTAACTGAAAATAAAATAGCTCAATATATTAATCACATTGAAATTATGTTCTAATCTTCACTTAGAGATTGTGGGAAAAGTTATGTTTGCTTCAAATGAAGTCATAAAAGATAAATCAGTTTGTCGAAATGATCAGATAAACATCACAGTGCTCTGGGTTTTGTTTTATCCATATTAACGAAGAAATCTAAACCCAGAAAAATCAAAAAAGTCCAAACTCATTTCAAAGTTTCTTGGAGAACAATGGCCAATGTACTGAATTAGGAACTTTTTGATGTCATCCGCTTTCTGACCCACGATTTAAAACAAACAGACAAATATTAAACATTTGATGGTTTGCTGGATCGCTTGGATCTGACAGGAAGCTATTAAAAGGACTGCAGAGGATTTTGATCATGTATAAATTCAGAGAGACTCTGAGTCTGTCCTGCAGAGGATCTGGCTTCACATTTACCTGCTGCACTATGCAGTAGGTCAGACAAACTGCAGGAAAAGGACTTGAATGGATAGGAATAGGGTATTCTAATCCCAGCAGTAACTCCTATAACAGCAGTCTGAGACGATGCATTGAAATCAGCAGAGATGACAGTAACAGCATGGTGCATCTGAGACTATCCAGCCTAAAACCAGAGGACTCTGTGGTATATTACTGTGCAATGTACACACAGTGGTTAATATAAGCAGAGAGGGTGTACAAAAACCAAAGAATACATTTTCAAGGGTTCCTGCAGGGGGCAGTATCATATGTGAATTTGTAGGTTGAGTCACATACACAAAAAGACAGATGCTGAGACATATACAATGAATTCAATTATAATTTTTTTCCTAATTATTGAAAACAAATTTTAGAATAGTGCGTGAAAACAGCCAAGGGAATGCCTTGAGATTCCCCCAGAGGAGCTGGCCCAAATGCCTGATGAGAAAGAAATCTGGGACTCTCTGCTTTGGTTTCTGCCCCCGTGACCCGACCCATGATGAGTGGAAAATAATGGATGGCTGGTTGTGTGAGAACAGAGTTTTGTGCATGTAATTTACTGCTTTATGTCACAAGACATTCAGACTGCAACTACCTGTGAGGCACTCACTGAAAGTGTTTGTGAGTACTGGCTTCTTTTTATCAACAGCTGTGATACAGAAATACATTTCTAAATGGCAATACTTCATGTCTCTTGAGATTCAAGAGATTAAAAAACATAATGTAAATCAGATAGTTGGCAAAAACAATAGCTGATAAAGAGCACCATTATTGTTTTTCAGAAACATATGAAATATGTTTTTGATTTAACACACAGTTTAAAGTATTATTTTTAAAGTTGTTTAATGTTTTATGTGATGCTAGGAGAAAAAAGCTGTAAAAGCTGATGAACACAACAGGTCAAAATTAAGCATGCCATTTCCACCCCTTTTTCCAATGACAGTCACATAATTACTTAAATAATGGAGTTATAAATAATAAATAAATAGTGTTATAAATAATGGAGTACTTCTGTTTTTGCATATATTAAATAAAAGCAGAAAAATCATTGTGTACTTTGTTGTTGGACACACTGACTGGACACTTTGCTGCAATTTAAAGTATCTTTCCAACTTTTACAAGTTTCATGACACCCAGAAGGAAGACAAGCAATGAAACAAATAGGATTCACAATAGGTCAGACTGAAGAAGTTAAATGTGGTATCTGTTTCTCACAATCACAAAAGAAATTTGACATAAACATTGTAAAATCAGGCAGATCGTTCTTTCACGCTTGCTGAAAGAACCAGAAATTGTGATCTCGCACTATGTGACCATGATACTCATTGGCTGTTTCTCATTATGCAAATAAATTGTTGTGGTTTTTAGACATGTTCTTGTGCTGTCAGCTGCAGAGAAGGAGAAACTCCCATCAGATCAGCTGCAACACCAACATGTTGTCTGTAGCTCTGCTGCTGCTGCTGGCTGCTGGATCCAGTAAGTCTCAATGAGGCAGAAACATTTACATCATGATCACAACTGTTTATTCTGTCACTCTAAATTCAACATTTTCCTCCACAGATGTGAAGTGTGAACAGCTAATGCAGCCAGCCTCTATGACTCTGCAGCCTGGTCAACGTCTAACCATCAGATGTCAAGTCTCTTATTCTCTGGGCAGCTACTACACAGCTTGGATCAGACAGCCTTCAGGAAAAGGACTGGAGTGGATTGGGATGAAACATGGTGGTGGAACTTCATACTACACTGATTCACTGAAGAACAAATTCAGTATAGACGTAGACTCCTCCAGTAAAACAGTGACTCTGAATGGACAGAATATGCAGCCTGAAGATTCTGCTGTGTATTACTGTGCCAGAGACCCTCAGTGATATAGACAAGCAGCTGAGCTGCACAAAAATCCCTCACAGCCTGAACACCTGTTACATGCAGTTACCAGAGGAGGTGCTCTAAGACCATTTTGTGTGACTTTAAGTAAGTTTACATCACAATATTGATATCTGGGGGAAAAAAATAACAGTAAAAAAAAAGAAAAAAAAACTAAGTCAAAATTTTAAAATGTATGTTTTGTTTTTCTTGGGTGATTATACAATCAATAAAAACTTTAACTAAAGAGTTTTTCTGATAAAGATATTTCAGAATGTGATTTTTATAAAGATAAAATATTGAAATAGTTTTACCCATATAATAATAAAATAATTTCATGTGAACATTGTACAGAGGCGGAGAAACTCCCATCTGATCACCTTAAACTCAAACATGTTCTCTATAGTTCTACTGCTGGTGGCCGCTATATCCTGTAAGTCTCACTGAGACGGAAACATTACAGCCTGATCAACCAAGAGTTACTGTTCATTGTTGTAAATAATTCTGTTTGGATGTTTTTCTCCACAGATGTGAGGTGTGAATGGCTGATACAGCCAGCCTCTCTGACGCTGCATCCTGACCATCAGCTGTCAGGTCTCTTATTCTCTGAGTAGCTATTTAACATCTTGGATCAGACAGCCAACAGGAAAAGGACTGGAGTGGATTGTTATGCAGGTGAAGGTTGGACCACAACCTACAAGGATTCCCTCAGGAACAAGTTCACCATCAGCTTTGTTTCTTCCAGTAAAACAGTAACTCTGAATGGACAGAACAAGCAGCTTGAAGACTCAGCAGTGTGTTACTGTGCCAGAGACCAACTCTGACACAAACAAGCAGCAGAGCTGTACAAAAACACCTCAGAGTCTGAACAGGTTACATGAAACCACCAGAGGGTAGCTCGAAGACCATTTATTGTTAGACAGGTTAAAGTAAAAATTATTTGAAATGTTACCAATCAAACAGAAGAACATTTAACTGAAAATAAAATAGCTCAATATATTAATCACATTGAAATTATGTTCTAATCTTCACTTAGAGATTGTGGGAAAAGTTATGTTTGCTTCAAATGAAGTCATAAAAGATAAATCAGTTTGTCGAAATGATCAGATAAACATCACAGTGCTCTGGGTTTTGTTATATCCATATTAAAAAGAAATCTAAACACAGAAAAATCCAAAAAGTCCAAACTCATTTCAAAGTTTCTTGGAGAACAATGGCCAATGTACAGAATTAGGAACTTTTTGATGTCATCCTCTTTCTGACCCATGATTTAAAACAAACAGACAAATATTAAACATTTGATGGTTTGCTGAATCGCTTGGATCTGACAGGAAGCTATTAAAAGGACTGCAGAGGATTTTGATCATGAAAAAAGTCAGTGTCATCGCGTATATGCTCACACATTTTAGAGGCATTGCGTATTAAACATTTTCAATTCAACCACAATCTATGTCTTGATCAATTCTCGTCTTGGTTTCTAACACTGAATTTCTGTTTTAATGTGTAAAACAAACCAAGATGTGGAAAAAAAATGTTTTATGACATGCAGAGTGGAATATTTTCATACAATGGCCTCATAAAACATTGCTTAAATGAGAGAGATGATCTAAGAGTGAGACAAAAACTGAATACACGTTGTTTGGGATTTCCTGTTTTTCAGAGCTTCTTTCATCTTTGATCAACAGGAAATTTTTCTTGTTTTCCCTTTTTCCAAATAGCTTGAGGACATATATCATTAATGAAATGCAGCTGCTTTTTTTAAACCCAATTTTTAAAAACATTCTCTTGTTTCTTTTGTTTTAAAATGACATATTCACATTCAGTTTTGAAAATGACTTGTTTTGCAGTAGTTATTTGAAGTACCTGTTAGTCATCCTTTTCTATTTTTATTTTTATTTTTTCACCCTGTCTTTTAATGTTGAATCCAAATGCTAGGACAACAATATAGGCATATGTTGTTTGGATTTTGTGAATGGAAGGATTTAATTATGGTAAAATGAAGGGCACTGTCAGTATGTTAAGTCCCTCCTTCTTCATTGTCATGCAAATGAACAATTTCTGCTGAGTATTTCTGTCCTGCTCACTGCTTTGTAAGTCAAGTCTCCAGCTTCAGGATGATCAACACATTCACTGTTCTCGTTCTTGCCCCCTTTCTGCAATGTAAGTTAGTTTGCTTTCCAAACTTTTATGTGACAGGGATGAATGAATGTGAGTACATTTGTCTTTTCCCTTGTCATTTTATTCTGTGGTTCCTCTCTTTTTATCTCATCAGGCTGTTTAGGACAGAGAATGGAGTCTATTCAATCTAGTCCAGTGATAAAAAAAACCCTAGAGAGACTCTGAGTCTGTCCTGCAGAGGATCTGGCTTCACATTTACCTGCTGTACTATGCAGTAGGTCAGACAACCTGCAGGAAAAGGACTTGAATTGATAGGAATAGGGTATTCTATTCCCAGCAGTAACTCCTATAACAGCAGTCTGAGAGGACGCATTGAAATCAGCAGAGATGACAGTAACAGCATGGTGCATCTGAGACTATCCAGCCTAAAACCAGAGGACTCTGCAGTATATTACTGTGCAAAGTACACACAGTGGTTAATATAAGCAGAGAGGGTGTACAAAAACCAAAGAATACATTTTCAAGGGTTCCTGCAGGGGGCAGTATCATATGTGAATTTGTAGGTCGAGTCACATACACAAAAAGACAGATGCTGAGGCATACACAGTGAATTCAATTATAATTTTTTTCCTAATTATTGAAAACACACACTATTTTAGAATAGTGCATGAAAACAGCCAAGGGAATGCCTTGAGATTCCCCCAGAGGAGCTGGCCCAAATGCCTGATGAGAAAGAAATCTGGGACTTTCTGCTTTGGTTTCTGCCCCCGTGACCCGACCCCTGATGAGTGGAAAATAATGGATGGCTGGTTGTGTGAGAACAGAGTTTTGTGCATGTAATTTACTGCTTTATGTCACAAGACATTCAGACTGCAACTACCTGTGAGACAGTCACTGAAAGTGTTTGTGAGTACTGGCTTCTTTTTTATCAACAGCTGTGATACAGAAATACATTTCTAAATGGCAATACTTCATGTCTCTTGAGATTCAAGAGATTAAAAAACATAATGTAAATCAGATAGTTGGCAAAAACAATAGCTGATAAAGAACTCCATTATTGTTTTTCAGAAACATATGAAATATGTTTTTGATTTAACACACAGTTTAAAGTATTATTTTTAAAGTTGTTTAATGTTTTATGTGATGCTAGGAGAAAAAAGCTGTAAAATCACTGATGAACACAATAGGTCAAAATTAAGCATGTCATTTCCACCCCTTTTTCCAATGACAGTCACATAATTACTTAAATAATGGAGTTATAAATAATAAATAAATAGTGTTATAAATAATGGAGTACTTCTGTTTTTGCTTATATTAAAAAAACTGCAGAAAAATAATTGTGTACTTTGTTGTTGGACACACTGACTGGACACTTTGCTGCAATTTAAAGTATCTTTCCAACTTTTACAAGTTTCATGACACCCAGAAGGAAGACAAGCAATGAAACAAATAGGATTCACAATAGGTCAGACTGAAGAAGTTAAATGTGGTATCTGTTTCTCACAATCACAAAAGAAATTTGACATAAACATTGTAAAATCAGGCAGATCGTTCTTTCACGCTTGCTGAAAGAACCAGAAATTGTGATCTCGCACTATGTGACCATGATACTCATTGGCTGTTTCTCATTATGCAAATAAATTGTTGTGGTTTTTAGACATGTTCTTGTGCTGTCAGCTGCAGAGAAGGAGAAACTCCCATCAGATCAGCTGCAACACCAACATGTTGTCTGTAGCTCTGCTGCTGCTGCTGGCTGCTGGATCCAGTAAGTCTCAATGAGGCAGAAACATTTACATCATGATCACAACTGTTTATTCTGTCACTCTAAATTCAACATTTTCCTCCACAGATGTGAAGTGTGAACAGCTAATGCAGCCAGCCTCTATGACTCTGCAGCCTGGTCAACGTCTAACCATCAGATGTCAAGTCTCTTATTCTCTGGGCAGCTACTACACAGCTTGGATCAGACAGCCTTCAGGAAAAGGACTGGAGTGGATTGGGATGAAACATGGTGGTGGAACTTCATACTACACTGATTCACTGAAGAACAAATTCAGTATAGACGTAGACTCCTCCAGTAAAACAGTGACTCTGAATGGACAGAATATGCAGCCTGAAGATTCTGCTGTGTATTACTGTGCCAGAGACCCTCAGTGATATAGACAAGCAGCTGAGCTGCACAAAAATCCCTCACAGCCTGAACACCTGTTACATGCAGTTACCAGAGGAGGTGCTCTAAGACCATTTTGTGTGACTTTAAGTAAGTTTACATCACAATATTGATATCTGGGGGAAAAAAATAACAGTAAAAAAAAGAAAAAAAAACTAAGTCAAAATTTTAAAATGTATGTTTTGTTTTTCTTGGGTGATTATACAATCAATAAAAACTTTAACTAAAGAGTTTTTCTGATAAAGATATTTCAGAATGTGATTTTTATAAAGATAAAATATTGAAATAGTTTTACCCATATAATAATAAAATAATTTCATGTGAACATTGTACAGAGGCGGAGAAACTCCCATCTGATCACCTTAAACTCAAACATGTTCTCTATAGTTCTACTGCTGGTGGCCGCTATATCCTGTAAGTCTCACTGAGACGGAAACATTACAGCCTGATCAACCAAGAGTTACTGTTCATTGTTGTAAATAATTCTGTTTGGATGTTTTTCTCCACAGATGTGAGGTGTGAATGGCTGATACAGCCAGCCTCTCTGACGCTGCATCCTGACCATCAGCTGTCAGGTCTCTTATTCTCTGAGTAGCTATTTAACATCTTGGATCAGACAGCCAACAGGAAAAGGACTGGAGTGGATTGTTATGCAGGTGAAGGTTGGACCACAACCTACAAGGATTCCCTCAGGAACAAGTTCACCATCAGCTTTGTTTCTTCCAGTAAAACAGTAACTCTGAATGGACAGAACAAGCAGCTTGAAGACTCAGCAGTGTGTTACTGTGCCAGAGACCAACTCTGACACAAACAAGCAGCAGAGCTGTACAAAAACACCTCAGAGTCTGAACAGGTTACATGAAACCACCAGAGGGTAGCTCGAAGACCATTTATTGTTAGACAGGTTAAAGTAAAAATTATTTGAAATGTTACCAATCAAACAGAAGAACATTTAACTGAAAATAAAATAGCTCAATATATTAATCACATTGAAATTATGTTCTAATCTTCACTTAGAGATTGTGGGAAAAGTTATGTTTGCTTCAAATGAAGTCATAAAAGATAAATCAGTTTGTCGAAATGATCAGATAAACATCACAGTGCTCTGGGTTTTGTTATATCCATATTAAAAAAGAAATCTAAACACAGAAAAATCCAAAAAGTCCAAACTCATTTCAAAGTTTCTTGGAGAACAATGGCCAATGTACAGAATTAGGAACTTTTTGATGTCATCCTCTTTCTGACCCATGATTTAAAACAAACAGACAAATATTAAACATTTGATGGTTTGCTGAATCGCTTGGATCTGACAGGAAGCTATTAAAAGGACTGCAGAGGATTTTGATCATGAAAAAAGTCAGTGTCATCGCGTATATGCTCACACATTTTAGAGGCATTGCGTATTAAACATTTTCAATTCAACCACAATCTATGTCTTGATCAATTCTCGTCTTGGTTTCTAACACTGAATTTCTGTTTTAATGTGTAAAACAAACCAAGATGTGGAAAAAAAATGTTTTATGACATGCAGAGTGGAATATTTTCATACAATGGCCTCATAAAACATTGCTTAAATGAGAGAGATGATCTAAGAGTGAGACAAAAACTGAATACACGTTGTTTGGGATTTCCTGTTTTTCAGAGCTTCTTTCATCTTTGATCAACAGGAAATTTTTCTTGTTTTCCCTTTTTCCAAATAGCTTGAGGACATATATCATTAATGAAATGCAGCTGCTTTTTTTAAACCCAATTTTTAAAAACATTCTCTTGTTTCTTTTGTTTTAAAATGACATATTCACATTCAGTTTTGAAAATGACTTGTTTTGCAGTAGTTATTTGAAGTACCTGTTAGTCATCCTTTTCTATTTTTATTTTTATTTTTTCACCCTGTCTTTTAATGTTGAATCCAAATGCTAGGACAACAATATAGGCATATGTTGTTTGGATTTTGTGAATGGAAGGATTTAATTATGGTAAAATGAAGGGCACTGTCAGTATGTTAAGTCCCTCCTTCTTCATTGTCATGCAAATGAACAATTTCTGCTGAGTATTTCTGTCCTGCTCACTGCTTTGTAAGTCAAGTCTCCAGCTTCAGGATGATCAACACATTCACTGTTCTCGTTCTTGCCCCCTTTCTGCAATGTAAGTTAGTTTGCTTTCCAAACTTTTATGTGACAGGGATGAATGAATGTGAGTACATTTGTCTTTTCCCTTGTCATTTTATTCTGTGGTTCCTCTCTTTTTATCTCATCAGGCTGTTTAGGACAGAGAATGGAGTCTATTCAATCTAGTCCAGTGATAAAAAAACCCTAGAGAGACTCTGAGTCTGTCCTGCAGAGGATCTGGCTTCACATTTACCTGCTGTACTATGCAGTAGGTCAGACAACCTGCAGGAAAAGGACTTGAATTGATAGGAATAGGGTATTCTATTCCCAGCAGTAACTCCTATAACAGCAGTCTGAGAGGACGCATTGAAATCAGCAGAGATGACAGTAACAGCATGGTGCATCTGAGACTATCCAGCCTAAAACCAGAGGACTCTGCAGTATATTACTGTGCAAAGTACACACAGTGGTTAATATAAGCAGAGAGGGTGTACAAAAACCAAAGAATACATTTTCAAGGGTTCCTGCAGGGGGCAGTATCATATGTGAATTTGTAGGTCGAGTCACATACACAAAAAGACAGATGCTGAGGCATACACAGTGAATTCAATTATAATTTTTTTCCTAATTATTGAAAACACACACTATTTTAGAATAGTGCATGAAAACAGCCAAGGGAATGCCTTGAGATTCCCCCAGAGGAGCTGGCCCAAATGCCTGATGAGAAAGAAATCTGGGACTTTCTGCTTTGGTTTCTGCCCCCGTGACCCGACCCCTGATGAGTGGAAAATAATGGATGGCTGGTTGTGTGAGAACAGAGTTTTGTGCATGTAATTTACTGCTTTATGTCACAAGACATTCAGACTGCAACTACCTGTGAGACAGTCACTGAAAGTGTTTGTGAGTACTGGCTTCTTTTTTATCAACAGCTGTGATACAGAAATACATTTCTAAATGGCAATACTTCATGTCTCTTGAGATTCAAGAGATTAAAAAACATAATGTAAATCAGATAGTTGGCAAAAACAATAGCTGATAAAGAACTCCATTATTGTTTTTCAGAAACATATGAAATATGTTTTTGATTTAACACACAGTTTAAAGTATTATTTTTAAAGTTGTTTAATGTTTTATGTGATGCTAGGAGAAAAAAGCTGTAAAATCACTGATGAACACAATAGGTCAAAATTAAGCATGTCATTTCCACCCCTTTTTCCAATGACAGTCACATAATTACTTAAATAATGGAGTTATAAATAATAAATAAATAGTGTTATAAATAATGGAGTACTTCTGTTTTTGCTTATATTAAAAAAACTGCAGAAAAATAATTGTGTACTTTGTTGTTGGACACACTGACTGGACACTTTGCTGCAATTTAAAGTATCTTTCCAACTTTTACAAGTTTCATGACACCCAGAAGGAAGACAAGCAATGAAACAAATAGGATTCACAATAGGTCAGACTGAAGAAGTTAAATGTGGTATCTGTTTCTCACAATCACAAAAGAAATTTGACATAAACATTGTAAAATCAGGCAGATCGTTCTTTCACGCTTGCTGAAAGAACCAGAAATTGTGATCTCGCACTATGTGACCATGATACTCATTGGCTGTTTCTCATTATGCAAATAAATTGTTGTGGTTTTTAGACATGTTCTTGTGCTGTCAGCTGCAGAGAAGGAGAAACTCCCATCAGATCAGCTGCAACACCAACATGTTGTCTGTAGCTCTGCTGCTGCTGTTGGCTGCTGGATCCAGTAAGTCTCAATGAGGCAGAAACATTTACATCATGATCACAACTGTTTATTCTGTCACTCTAAATTCAACATTTTCCTCCACAGATGTGAGGTGTGAACAGCTAATGCAGCCAGCCTCTATGACTCTGCAGCCTGGTCAACGTCTAACCATCAGATGTCAGGTCTCTTATTCTCTGGGCAGCTACTACACAGCTTGGATCAGACAGCCTTCAGGAAAAGGACTGGAGTGGATTGGGATGAAACATGGTGGTGGAAGTTCATACTACAAAGATTCACTGAAGAACAAATTCAGTATAGATGTAGACTCCTCCAGTAAAACAGTGACTCTGAATGGGCAGAATATGCAGCCTGAAGACTCTGCTGTGTATTACTGTGCCAGACAGACACAATGACACAATCAAGCAGCAGAGCTGTACAAAAACCTCACAGAATCTCAACACTTGTTACATTAAAGTACCAGAGGGGGAGCTCTAAGACAATTTTTTTTGCTGAAGTGAACCTAAACTAACTATTATATTAAAAGAGTTTCCTGTAATAGAACAATTTCAACCTGCTGACATATAAATGAATTAAGAATAAATACATTTATTGATCGTGCATTTGAAATAAATATATTTAGAAAATAATTTGTGTTAGCTTTTTCGTATTTGCTTCAAAAACTTAAGTTTTCTTAAAGAAAGGGAACTCATGTCTCCTTCACTGAACTTGAATTAGCCACCCATAAAGTAACTTATCAAAATCTAAAAATAAAAAACAAAAATCCAAAAAGAAAATAAGACAGTTTATAAACAGGCATAAAACCATCAAAGTCTAAAGCTATTCTGGAAAACATTTACCAAGGTTACTCATAAAAAAACAAAAGCATCCAGTCCAACTTAAATAGAGTAATAAAAAAGTGTAAGCATTTGACTGATAATCAACAGTTTTCAAGATTAAGAGGAACACAACAAACTTTCTTAATGATTAAAACAGGAACATATTATTCAGCCAGGCAGTTGTTAAAGGATGGCAGTGAGCTTCCCTAAAGTCAGAGGTTGAAGCAAACACAGAATTAGGCAGCAGAGCACCTGCAGTGATAAATCCTTTCAAAACTCCAGTAGTTAGCACTGTAAAGGTAGACTTGTTCACAGGCAAATTACTGATAGCTAAACATCCAGATATTCTCTAAAACAGAAGGCAGAAACTAAATGTTCTTTTCACAAAACAGCTGTAAATAAGCAGCAACAGCTTTGTGTATCTGAGACTTTCAAGCCCTATGTATGATTATGCAAAAGAGGAACAGTGGGGATAAAGTCTGCATGGAGGTTTCACAAAAAATAAGTACATTTATTTTACCAGAATGGGACGCCAGCATAAACTGTACATTTTGTATAAAGTGATTAAAACAGGACAACAACATATTTTCTTGGTAACAGGTGAATTCTTACTCTAAATTGCTTTGATAAAACTGTTGTCTTTATTATTTTATGTTGCATTTTATTATTTAGTTTTTCATTTCTGTAGAGAGGGTGAGAGCGATATACAAATGCAATAAATTGCACCACTGATCGCACTGTATTTAACAAATTCAATTTTAAGTCTTCACAAACATAGAAGTTGTTGTAAATAAATGATTTTATTTTTTTCATGTAATCTATTTGGTTGTTAAATTTGATCAAAATTTGTGGTGTACACAATAAAGAAGGCATTAAAATGTTTCATTTCTTTTCAAAAGCGCAATTATTTGAATATTAGCTCTATAAAATCTCAAGTCCTGCCTGTTATGGCTGTTTGTTGCAACACATAGAAAAAAATACTACCAGGCTGGGTGGTCATTATGCAAATGAAGTGTTCAGGTTCAAAGACTTGCTTCATTCATTTAGCAGCAGAAGAAGAGAAACTCCTATCAGATCAGCTTCATCACCAACATGTTCTCTTGAGCTCTGCTGCTGCTGCTGGCTGCTGCAGCCTGTGAGTCTCACTGAGACAGACACAATGACAGCATGATCAAATCATACAATTTACTGTTCTTACTCTGCTTTACACTTTATGTTTCAACAGGTGTGAAGTGTGAACAGCTGACACAGCCAGCTTCTATAACTTTGCATCCGGGTCAACCTCTGACCATTAGCTGTCAGGTCTCTTATTCTCTCAGTAGCTATTTAACAGCTTGGATCAGACTGCAGGGAAAGGTCTAGAGTGACTACAATGACACAATCAAGCAGGAGAGCTGCACAAAAACTCCTCACAGCCTGAATAATTGTATTATTACTCATCAACCAGAGGAGGCATTCTTAGACCACAAATGAATTTAGACTAATAATTTGTAGCACTTCAATGTTTACCATTCTCTGTGTTAAAAAAAAGCACTGTATATATGACATAAAACTTAGAGCAAGTACATTTATAATCATGTTATGTTTATTGAATGGATTGTTTCAATATGGACATTTGTTTGTTAATGTTATTGTCACCTGATGACACTTCAACATATTGACACTAATTTAGAAAAAAGAAGTTCAACAAATCCTAGCTGCTTATTTATTGGCAGAATCACAATTTCAAATTTGGAGCATTGTCATAGACATTGTCACTGGACAGATTATGTGTTCAAAAGATTTAGATCCTCATTGTGTAATCAATAAGCAGCAAATAACTTAAAAACAAGGTAAAAAAATTGTGTGTTTTACTTAGAACTGAGGAAACCCCCCCCACAAAAAACAAGAACAACAACACAACAGAGATGGTCAAAAGTGTTTATTTCTATTTGATCTTCCCAAATGTTAGGACATTAGGACACAGCCTTTATCTCTGATGAAGTAATAAACCAATAATTGCCTTGGATATTATTTCCCATGGTGATAAAAATGTGGTTAAATTTTATTTATAGAGCAATATTTAGGTTTTGGAAACGTGATTTTTTTTTTTTTTTTTTTTTTTTTTTTTTTTTTTTTTTTAAAGGTGCTGTACATCTTTTATTTCCTCCCATTAATTGTATGATAGAAATAGAAGGATTTGAGCTATATATATATATGAGATAACTCAAAAGGAAATTGAGTATTTCATTTCTTTCTTTTACACTTCCAATAAAAATCCACTTTCAACTTCAGTGATGTTGGCCCTATATGCTGCTGCTGGATGATGGATTCTGTAAGTCTCTGACTGACTCATGTCTCCTTACAATTTTTGAATGTTCTCACAAAAATATATAATATTTGTTGATTTTTAGGTGTGAAGTGTCAACAGTTGTCACAGCCAGCATCTGTTGCTGTGCAGCCAGGTCAACATCTGAACATCAGATGTCAGGTCTCTTATTCCCTCAGCAGCTATTAAACAGCTTGGATCAGACAACCTGCAGGGAAAGGACTGGAGTGGATTGGTAAGAAAAGGTGGTGAATTGATCACAAAATACAAAGATTCGCGAAAGAACAAGTTCAGCATCGATGTAGACATGTCCAGTAAAACAATAACTCTGAATGGACAGAATATGCAGCCTGAAGACTCTGTTGTGTATTACTGTGCCAGAGGAGCCACAGTGACACAAGTCGCCAGCAGAGCTGTCCAAAAAAAACCCTCCGAACACATGTAATAACAAAAATCACCAGAGGAGGCGCTCTGTAGTTTTGTTTGAGTCAGTAAATAAAAAATATGTACGCAAAGTTTATCCTTGACATGTTAATGCAAAAATAAAATGACAATAATAATAATAATAATAATAATAATAATAAAATAAATAAAAAAACCATAATTAAATATACCTAACAAATTTTAAAGTCTCCTCATAATTTTCTTGTACAAACATATTAAATCAGAGTGAAACCTCATAGGGCTCCAAATAAAAGTAACGGTTAATATTTGTCAGTTTTTCAAGCTTCTAGTCAACATTTCTCCAATTCTACAAAGAGAATAACATTGTTTTCAAACAAAGTTAATTATTTAGTTTTAAAATGTTCCTTTGAAGTTGTTAGAAGTTTAAAGATGTTTTCTGTGTGAAAAAAGTTTATTAAAATAATCCCATATTTTCAAATAAGATTTCAAACCTAAATTCAGAGGATTCCAAAAACAAAGAAATATTTGTTATATCCATTTTTTCAGGTTTCTGTTCAACATGTGGTTTAACAGAAAGCAATATTGTGTACACACTTCAACAAAGAGCTTGGATTTTTTTTTTATTTATATATAAAATAGTTTCTGAGTGCCTTTAAGTGACAAAATAATCCTGCATTCAAAACAAAGATGACCAATTTATCTTTTGTAGCCACCTTTGCTTTATATTCACGTTATTTCTAAGATGATTTTCCCATATTAGTGCATACACTCATAAAATTTGTCATTATTTGGCCTTAAATGTGTGTTGCTTTAAATAAAATGAAAGTTAAATTACCTGAAACTAAATGTTTAACTAGTCATATATGTTCAGCATATCCAAAAATAATTCAAAGCAATAATTAAAATCAAATGTCTGAAAAGAATCAAGATGAGCTATGTTTCTTTTCCAGAGGGAGGAGTTGATGCAAAATTTGTTCTGTTTCCACCCTTATATGTCTTTGAGTTCAAGTCCTGCAGTAAATCAGAGACAGACAGACTGAGCAGAGACAAATGACTGCTACAATGATCAGACCTTATGAGGTTGTGATTGTTTTTCTCATCCTGACAGTTAACTGGAGAGGTAAGAACAACTATCAAGTTATAAATACAGAATAATTATATTTCAAAACCTAAAGATCTGTATGTCTGCAGGAACTGATTGTCAACGACTGATTAAGTCTGAACCAGTGGTTAAAAGGCCGGGAAAATCTCACAGACTGACATGCACATATTCTGGGTTTAGTAGCATTCCCAGCATGCACTGGGTCAGACAGGTAGCTCAAAAAGGACTGGAGTGTATTGCTTATATCAGCAGTGGCAGCAGCAGCATCTACTACTCTGACTTAATGAAAAAACTTTTTGATCCTTAAATTAAAAATATTAATTAGTTTTACAGTATGCAACAGGTCATAGACATGTTTTCATAAAGCAAAACCCCATCGGAATGTATTTTTTCATCTCAAAATTCACAGGCTGATATTTTAGTTCCTAAAATAAATAGATCATTACGTAATTTTACTTTCACATGAAAAACTTTCTCCAAAACAGCAGAAATACAATCTTGACCACTCAGTGTAAGAAAGTAAATGCATTTTTAAAGTATGTTTTATGATTTTAAACACTCAATGTGTTTGTAACTATATAAATCATCAAATTTGATGAATCTGACAACTTTGCCTTGTTAAAGCGCAAATTTTAATTTGTTACGAATCTTTAAATATATTACATGGTTCAAGGATTTTACAAGTTTTTGGAATAGCTGATGGTTCAAACAAATCTGAATAGCTTATTTATTTCCATTGTCATTGTATTTCAAAGCAAAATTCCATTTTCATTTCAGAGATACAAAATTTTGTTTGTTAGAGCAGACCGAATATGTGTTCAGTAGATTATGATGTGATTTATATAACAGATCACTAACACCAGCAGCTCTCTGAAAAAAAGAGAGATGAAAAATTACATATTTACTTGAGATTTTAGAAAATGAACGAGCACACACAAAAAGCAAGAACAAAATATAAAAAGAAAAGCATCTGTTTTATTTTCCCAAATAATGACATTAGGACAACTCTTTTGCACTGAAATGAATAAGTCTGTCCCATGTTAGTTACACAGATTTAATCCCACAGTTATTCTTCAAAAATGTATCTGGGCTAAAATAAGCATAAAACTTCATTATGGACCAGTTAAAAGGATGATGTCCCTCTTCATATGGCTGATCTTTCTTGGAAAGGAGTTGCACTGTTTAGCTCAAATGTTAAGTTCAAACAATATTGTGGCAAAGCTTTAAATGATTATGTTTCAGAAAATAAAATAAAAAAAAAGATGATGGATAATGTTCTTTGATCAACAAATGAAAGCTTGGGCCTTCAACCTATTTTGCCTTTACTGACAATAAATATATAGGAACTAACATATAAATATATAGATGTTTTTACTGTAGAAGTGACAAAATTATCATGTTTATGGTATTAAATATAGTATTAAATTTTACAGTCAATAAAATAGGTTCTATTTGACACATGGTACAAATAGAAGAACAGAGAACTATAATGATAAGATACATAATAATTTAAAAAAGAATCAAATCTTTTCTTCTTATGATCATAATACACATGGAGTTTTAACTTTATTATTTTAAGCACAGTGGAGATGCATGCTGCATGAAAAACAGTTAAAGTTCTCCTCAAAAATGCTGACAGGATAGTCCGTCATTATGCAAATTGAGCATTCTGCTTTAAATACTTGATCTGATGCTGTTGGAAAAAGAGAAACTCCCATCAGCTCACCTCAACACCAACATGTTCTCTGTAGCTCTGCTGCTGCTGCTGGCTGCTGGATCCTGTGAGTCTCACTGAGACATAAACATTTACAGCATGATCAAACCAGGTTATCTGTTTACTTTCCTCACTCTATTTTGCATTTTCTTTTTCTACAGATGTAAAATGTGAACAACTGACACAGCCAGCCTCTGTGACTCTGCAGCTGGGTCAGCGTCTGACCATCAGCTGTCAGGTATCTTATTCTCTCAGCAGCTATCCAACAGCTTGGATCAGACAGCCTGCAGGAAAAGGACTGGAGTGGATTGGTCAAGCAGGAGAAGGATGGAGCACATACTATAAAGATTCACTGAAGAACAAGTTTAGTATCTCCTTTGTTTCTTCCAGTAAAACAGTGACTCTTAATGGACAGAATATGCAGCCTCAAGACTCAGCAGTGTATTACTGCGCGAGAGAGACACAGTGACACAAACAAGCAGGAGAGCTGCACAAAAACCTCGTACTCTGAATACTTGTATTATTACTCATCCACCAGAGAAGGTGCTCTCATACCACAAATGAATTTAGACTGTTTAATAATTGACAGAACTGCAATGATCACATTCTCTGTGTATATTGAAAAAAAAAAAAAACAAACAAACTTATAACGCACTGTATATGATTTTTGTTAAATAAATTTATGCTTTTCCATGGTTCAACAAATCTGAACTTTCTTTTTATTTTCTATAGATTTCCAGTATCACTGCATTTCAAAGCAGATTTTAATAATCACCTTAAAGAGACGCATTTGGTGCACTGTCTTTGTTAGACTGGACAGATTACATATTCAAAAGATTTTGATGCCCATTGTAAAATAAACAGCAGCAAATCACTCAAGAACAGGGTGAATAATTGAACATATACAGCTACAATATAAATGCATTTTCAGCTTTAGGTATGGCGGATGCTGATTAACAGCTGAAGTTTCCTTCAGAAATATTGACCGAATAGTTCATCACTAAAAATAAAAAAAATATTTATCCACTTCTACAAAGAGTTTGGAAACTGGTTTATGATGTAGATCTAAAATAGTTTCTGAGTTGCATTATGGGACAAAATGATCCTGAATTTAAAACAAAGATTACAAACCTATCCTTTATGGCCACCTCCACTTCATATTCACATTATTTCTAAAATGGTCTCCTCTGAAATGGTTAGTGCAGTTAGTGTAGATTTGTGCAGCTTTGTCATTATTCAATTTTAAATATTTATAACTTTGAATAAAATTAATGATAAATTAAAATACATGAAATTAATATTTAAGCAACACATCCAAACAGAACCCAAAGGAATAATTAAAATCAAATATCTGCACAGAATCAAATGAGTTCTGTTTTTTTTTTCCTGGGGGAGGAGTTGATGCAAATTTGTCCTGCTTCAGCCCTTACATGTCAGTGAGAGAGTTCAAGACCTACAGAAAATCAGAGACAGATACATTGAGCAGAGAGAAATGGCTGCTACAATGATCAGAACTGAAGTTGTGATTGTTTTTCTCATCCTGGCAGTTAACTGGACAGGTAAAAAAAAAAGATCCTTAAAGGAACCTCTTAGGTAATGAATATAGAATAGTTGTCGTTTGCAACCTGATTTTCTGCATGTCTGCAGGTACTGATGGTCAAACACTGATTGAGTCTGAACCAGTGGTTAAAAGGCCTGGAGAATCCCACAGACTGACCTGTACATATTCTGGGTTTAGTAGTCATTACTGGAATGCTTGGATCAGACAGGCAACTGGAAAAGGACTGGAGTGGATTGCTACTATCAGTGATAGCAGCGGCAGCATCTACTACTCTAACTCAGTGAAAGGCCGGTTCACCATCTCCAGAGAGAACAGCAGAAATCAGGTGTATCTGCAGATGAACAGTCTGACAGCTGAGGACTCTGCTGTTTATTATTGTGCTCGACAGTCACAGTGACACAAAAAGCAGAAATACTGTACAAAAACTCCTCTGTGCATGAATAGTTTTAACAACAAGCCACCACTTGGTGAGCCCTAACACCACTTTTCTTTGTCACACCCAACAAATTTAGATGAACTGGAAGCTTTACAATGGAGAAATAACTTTGAGAACATTCAGAACATTTTATAGTCTTTTCTTTTACAAACAAGTTTTTGTATCAGTATTTTAATGACCAGATTAAATCAGGACTCAAGAGAAAATAAATGTATCAGATAAAACTATTCCTGTCTTTAAAATCTTTAATGTCTCTTAAGATTTTCTTTTAAAAATACACATATTTAGCTAACAATGTTTCTTGAATGTCGTTTTCCATGACAGTAGTTATGTATGGAATATATGAAAGAACACAATTACCACAAATGTAATAAAGCAGACCACTCATTTAAACCTTCTTTGTTGTTGTTGAGAGTTTCCCTGCATGTGGTCCAAAACTCTGCCAAAGACCATGGCACTGATGTAAAGACTCAAAGCCATATTTCTTTGTTTGATTGGGAATGCACGCTTGTTTGAAATATTCATGTTTTTATATTATTTCAAGAATGAATAAAACTCTTCATTATTTAATGAGACAGAAATATAATGACTCTGACAGACAGAGAGTCTTAATAAAATAAAATAATAAAAAAAATATAGTGGACTTTCACAAAAATCCCTGAAATTCAAATTACTTGAAGTTTAAAGGACCAGTTTGGGAAACCTGAAACCACTCAGATTGTCTCTAGTTTTGCTGACAGGTATAAAAATATTTAAAAGGAGAAATGCAGCTGATTATAAAAGTCTTTTTGATATTAAAAAGAAAAACATGGACTCATATTATCTCAGATATGGTTCTAGCATGCATTTCATGCAGGTAATATCAATATTTTTAAAGAAAGAAAAAAAGCTTACTCATGAAAAGAAAAAAAAATAAATGGTTCTTTTAAAATCATTGGTCAACAAGCACTGAGCAAATGTTACTATAATTCTTTTGAGTGGTAATGCTTTAATTATTCGTGATAACTTGATGTAAACAGCAATACCCAATGCTGTACTCTGATTGGGCAGAGTATTTATCTTTGGCCCTCCCTATGATGAAGTGAACCTCCAGGCAGCTGATTATAAATGGCTTAGTGGCAGCAGAGGAAGAGAACCTCCCATTAGATCACCTTTCAGAACCAACATGTTCTCTGCAGCTCTGCTGCTGCTGCTCTCAGCTGGATTCTGTGAGTTTCACTGAGATAGTCTGATCAAACCAACTGCATGTTTTAGTCTTTTCATAACAAGATACAATGTGTTTTCCTCCTCAGGTGTAAAGTGTGAACAATTAACCCAACCAGCCAGTCAGATTGTGCAGCCAGGTCAACGTCTGACCATCAGCTGTCAAGTCTCTTATTCTCTAAACAGCTACTGGACTTACTGGATCAGACAACCTGAGGGAAAAAGGCCAGAATGGATCAGTTTTTCCCTCAGTGGATCTGACACAGGCTACAATAATTTACTGATAAACAAGTTTAGCATTACGTTACAAGATTCCAGTAAAACACTAACTCTGAATGGACAGAATCTGCAGCCTGAAGACTCTGCTGTGTATTACTGTGCCAGATACCCACAGTGACATAAACAAGCAGCAGAGCTGTATAAAAACCTCTCACAGGCTGACAACTGTATTACTTATGAAACCACCAGAGGAGGTGTCCTAAGACCACTAATGATTTCAGATTAATCTGTCAAGAAAGTTTTGAAATGTTTTCTGTAAGAAAGAATATTATATAAAATGTTGCTGTGGATTTTATAAACTTTTTATTTATTTCTAAAAAATTTAAACATTTGTTTAATTTGTCAGTGCCTCAGTATGACAAGTCCTTTCAGTATGTGCGAATGAGACAGTCAAATTGTTTAGTCATGTTGTCAATACAGCAATGACTCTAAAGGGATGCTATGTTGTAAACTATGGCTAAAGTTTTGATGACAAGTATTGCAAAGGGTAATTATGGGGGATCAATGACAAGAGATTGAGCTAGATTCACATTCATGCTTTTAGTGTAATTTGACAGATGACATCATGATGATACAGAAAGAAAAATGCAGCGCTGGAGTGCACAAAGAAAAAAAAAAGTAGAAATGGATACATAGGATAATCTCCATAAGGAAAACTGTAGATGCAGTGCTGTAGGAATTACAGTGCAGTCTTCCTACATCTCCTTATGTTCATGTCTGCTGGGACACAAACTCCGATCTACATCACAATGAATGTCCTTTCTGGCAATGC
Organism: Anableps anableps; assembly: GCA_014839685.1. Taxonomy (NCBI): domain Eukaryota; kingdom Metazoa; phylum Chordata; class Actinopteri; order Cyprinodontiformes; family Anablepidae; genus Anableps; species Anableps anableps. The sequence continues at coordinate 12,867,426 of CM026083.1, forward strand.
AGCATGGAGAGAATCTTTTAGGAATGAGGAGTAAGGTGAGGGGAACTCCATCAGCATCCTACTGAGGGCTGCAAACCATTGCCTGATGATGTTGGAGTGATACAAACTGGTATATGTCCTCAGCTTTAATGTATTTTTGGCACTCCCTGTTTGCAAAGTAAACCTGCAGGCGTCAACTATAAATTAGTTGTTAGGCTTTATATGTGGTAATGGATGCGAACAGCCTAAGCTGATGCTGTACATCTGATTGGGCAGTGTATTTATTTTTGGTCCTCCCTGTTTGCAAAGTAAATCTCCAGTCATCAACTATAAATGGTTTAACAGAAGCAGAAGAGAACCTCCCATCAGATCATCTTCAACACCAACATGTTCTCTGTAGCTCTGCTGCTGCTGCTGGCTGCTGGATCCTGTGAGTCTCACTGAGGCAGAGACAGTAAGAACCCACCTAATAAATCTTCTCTTCTTAATTATATACAGCACTTTTTTTTCCCCCCACAGGTGTAAAGTGTGAACAGCTGACACAACCAGCCACTCAGATTGTGCAGCCAGGCCAGCGTCTGACCATCAGTTGTCAGGTCTCTTATTCTCTGGACGGCTATGCTACATTTTGGATCCGACAGGCTGCTGGGAAAGCACTGGAGTGGATTGGTGCTGCACGAACTGGATACACCTCAGACTACAATGATAAGATGAAAAACAAGTTTAGCATTACTTTACAAGATTCCAGTAAAACAGTGACTCTGAATGGACAGAATATGCAGCCTGAAGACTCTGCTGTGTATTACTGTGCCAGAGCCCACAATGACACACAGAAGCAGCAGAGCTGTACAAAAACACCTGACATTTGGAGGATTGTCTTTGTTAGACTAGACAGATTATGTGTTAAAAATATTTTCATCCTCCTGTGTAATACATAAGCAGCGGTGAGTCATTCAACAACAGGATGAAAAACAGTGTGTTTGCTTTAGAACTTATATAAAAAAAACCCAACACATTAGATGAGAAAATAAACTAATAATTACCAGTGGATATTATCTCCTGTGGTGATAAAAATATGGTTACATTTTCTAAATATATAAAACATCAACATGATCGACATGTTGATTCAACATCACCATGATATCTGTTGCTCTGCTGCTGCCGTTGGATCGTGTGAGTATCACTGAGGCAGAGACAGTAAGAACACACCTAATGAATGTTATATTATTTTCTTAATTATATAGAACACTTTGTACCTTGCAGATGTGAAGTGTGATGAGCTGACATAACCAGCCACTCATACTGTACAGCGAGGATAACCTCTGACCATTTGTGATGAGACATCTGAAGCCAGGCTTCGAGGTGTGTACCGAGTAAAAAGGGGGCGTGTCAGATGAAGCCCCGCTTTGATACTTGTGTTGTCTTGCTAACAACCACGTGATCGATGACAAATGATGCCTTGCATTATATTGGACACGTCACTGCTTTATTTTGTGGGTTGGTTTTCATAATAAAAGCGCAACGAACCTTGTTGCTTTAAGGGTTGCTGTAGGTAGTTTGGTCGCACATCAGCAGAGATAGCAGAGTCTGATGAGAGTATTTTTCATCAGCAGTGGCTGAAATGGAGCTGACAAAAAAAAAAATCCCATTTGGGAATACTTTGATATGACTGCTCACAATAAAGTTCTTTTTAAATAAAAAAATAATTAACCCCCAAAATACCCACCCTCCAGAAATTTCATAAAAATTTTCACAATATTTTGTTGTTTGATTAGCAAAGACACATCACTCTCACGCAGTAGAAATAGACTGAAAGCCATTGGAAGATTAACTTTCTGTGTGTAGCTAACTATAAAGAGAATTTAGAATAATTCCAGTTTTTCAGGAAGCAAGTCACAAACACAAAGGATACTTTATCTGCACTCCCAAGACACTAAAACACCAAATATCTTTATTTTAAAATCAGTTCATGACATAAAAGAAACTACAACCATAACTGACAGTCAGCATATCGGCAGTATTACTTTGGGTTCAAATCATTTTAAGAAATAAAAAGAAATGACACAGTTAAATTAGGTTCAATAGGCCCTACTTTTACTGGACATAGGTTTGAAAAGAACTATATTGAACTATATTGCAACTGCTATGTTCTAATATTTATTGAAGTATGATTTATGTGAGTGTTAAGGCAGTCAAAGTTTCAGTTCAACAGCAGATGTCAGTAGTGAACAATGAATGAAGCATGGAGTAATAAACCTTTGGGCAAAGCAATGGACTGGAAAGCCTCACTGCGTCATGAGGCTTCATTTGGCCATCACAACTGGCCATCAGTTGTCAGGTCTCTTATTTTCTGAAAAGCTATGCCACAGTTTAGATCAGACAGGCTACATGGAAAGAACTGGAGTGGATTGGTGCTGCACAAAGTGGATACACCTCAAACTACATTTCCACTACACTGATTTGCTGAAAAACAAGTTTAGCATTACTTTACAGGATTTCAATAACACAGTGACTCTGAATGGACAGAATATGCAGCTTGAAGAGTCTGCTGTATATTACTGTGTCAGAGAACCACAGCGATAGCAACAAAACAGCAGAGCTGTACAAAAATTCCTCAGAGCCTGAACAAGTTATATCAAACCACCAGAGAGAGAGAGCTCTAACAGTGTTTCATTTATTTTGTGATTTTGGGTGCATTAAAACAGAGCTCTGTTGAAAATAAATTTACTGTCATATTTGATAGATATACAATATTTAGACATACACTCAGAGGTTGTGAAAAAAAATTAGGTTTGCTTTAAAAAACCCCACAAAAGTCAAAGAAAGTTTTACAATGCTGTTGTAACATTGAAGTAAGCTGGTTTTAAACAATGTAGTTTTTAGACAATATTAAAGGATGATTTACAACATAAACATCAATCAGAGATAACTATTTTAATCTAAACTCTATAAAATCCCCTCTGTCGCTAAACTGTTTATACAGAAAAACAGCAATTTTCTTTCCACAACTAAAGAATGCCATTTTTGAGTTTCAAAACCTTTTGAAAGAATAATACATTTTAGTAATTACTAGCTGTTTTCTGACTATCTGACCAGAAATCTGAACAACCCAACACAATCTGAATAATTGACCAGAAGTCTAAAGGCTTAGTGGTCATTAAAAAGCACTTTGAAATGAATGAGTTGAACTGAACATGAAGGAAAAGTACACTAGATGTTTTACTGTTTACCAAAGCCTTTTCATTTAGCCATTCTTGATTTGATTTCTAACACAAACTCACCTGATTAATGTGTAAAACAAAGGAAGAAGAGACAAACATTTTGAAAGGGAACAGAGTGGTTAATAAAAAGAGAATTTACAAAAAGCTCTCCACAGAACAATAGGTGCCAATACAAGAGTAGCACACACTCTGTTAAAGGAACAGCTCATGTTATGGTTTATGATTTCCTGTTTTTCAGGATTTCTATCATTTTGCAGTTCAACTGAAAAATTCTTGTTTGCTCCATCCACAAAAAGCTCCATAAATGCACATTACATAACAGATCAGATATAAAACGTTTAGAACCATTTCTGCTTCAATTTCATTGTTTATCTTATGATTTCAAAATAACATAATACCATAGAAATTGTATAGAAATAAGTAAAACCTACAATAAAGCTTTATATGTTTTGATATAATTGGAATCAAGCTGATGCCAAATTATTTAAAAATTACTTCAAATATCAAGATATCTGGAAGTTGTTGGTGCAGAATAAATAGAAAATGCTATAAAGCTTTATATGTGTTGATACAACTGGAATCAAACCCATCTGTCATAATTTGAAAATGACTTTTTGAATTTAAAAATTAAAATGTTTTAAATAATCAAAAAAGATTTTTCCCACATTTGTTTTCATAGGTCAGATGATTCCTGTTTCTTCAAAAGGAGGAGGAGTCAATGCAAATGCTAACCGCTCCACTTTTACATGTCCGTTAATTTAAGACCAGCAGTGAATTAATGGTAAACACTGTATGAACAAAGACAAATGGCTTCTACAATGATGAGATTTGAGGTTGTACTTGCCTGTATTATCTTTGTTGTAAACTGGAGCGGTAAGAAAAAAAGATGTTTTCAACCAACATCATGATTGATGAAAAGATATGGGGGTGAGACATTTAATAATAATCTGTTTTCCTGCAGGAACTGATGGTCAAACACTGATTGAGTCTCAACCAGTAGTTAAAAGGCCTGGAGAATCCCACAGACATATTCTGGGTTTAGTAGCACTCCTCACATAGCTTGGATCAGACAGGCAGCTGGAAAAGGATTGGAGTGGATTGCTTATATCAGCAGTGACAGCGGCAATATCTACTACTCTAACTCAGTGAAAGGCCGGTTCACCATCTCCAGAGAGAACACCAGAAGTGAGGTGTATCTGCAGATGAACAGTCTGACAACTGAAGACTCTGCTGTATATTATTGTGCTCGACAGCCACAGTGGCACAAAAGCAGAAATAATGTACCTCTGAGCATGAATAGCTTTAACGCAAAGCTACCACAGGGGGAGCCCTAACACCACTTATCTCAGTCATAACCAAAACATTGAGATGAACCAGAAGGTTCACACTGGACAAATAAATTTGAGACCATTCAGAGGTGTTCTTTTCCAAGCAGGTTTTGCATTAGTATTTTAAATTACATTAAATCAGAATTCAAGAGAAAATACATGCATCAGATGTATTCTTATCTATGAAATATTTGACATCTCTTAAGGTTTTCTTTTTTAAAATACACAAATTTTGTTTGCTAAGTCTTTTTGGAATGTCAGAATAAATATCAATAGCTAAGTAATCTATAGAAGAGCACAATTGTAGTACTACACACAAAAGAACGCTGACCACTCATTCAAATATTTTTTGGCGTTCCTGAGAGTTCTCCTGTATGTTAAAACTTTTATTCCTTTTTATATTGGGAATACACATTTGTTTGAAATACTGAAATAATCAGACTGTTTTAATAACAGAAAAAAACAGTTCATTATTTAATAAGACACACATGTAATGACTTTGAATGTCTTCCAGAATATGCAGCTATTGTCGTTGGAAATGCTGACTGGCCAATTTGCTGCAATGTAAAGTGTCTTAATCTCTTTTATATGTCATACAACCCAGAAGGAAAATAACTAACAAAAGAATGGGGTTCACAATAAGTTAAATGAAAGAAAAGGTATTTTCTCTGTTTCCCATAATCACAAGATAAATTTAGCACAAACATTGTTAATTCAAACACGTCATTCCTTAATGATTGCTTAGAGAATTACAGTAGGTGGACAATATACTCTTCGGCTGTTTATCATTATACAAATAAAGCATTCAGTTTATAGACTTGTTCTGATGCTGTCAGCTGCAGAAGAAGAGAACCTCCCATCAGATCTCCTTCAACACCAACATGTTCTCTGTAGCTCTGCTGCTGCTGATGGCTGCTGGATGCTGTGAGTCTCACTGAGGCAGAAACATTTATAGAATGATCAAAATAAATTGAACATTCATTACCTGTAACCATTCAGTAACAACGTGTTTCTCCACAGGCGTGAAATGTGAACAGCTGACCCAGCTTCCTCTCTGACTGTACAGCCAGGTCAACGTCTGACCATCAGACGTCAAGTCTCCTATTCTCTGGGTTCTGCAACAGCTTGGATCAGACAACCTGCTGGGAAAGGACTGGAGTGGATTGGGTGGAAATATACTGGAGGTTCATACTACAAAGATTCAATGAAGAACTAGTTCAGTATTGATTTAGACACTTCCAGTAAAACAGTGACTCTGAATGGACAGAATATGCAGCCGGAAGATTCTGCTGTGTATTACTGTGCCAGAGACCCACAGTGATACAAACAAGCAGCAGAGCTGTACAAAAACCCCTCAGATACTGAACATGTTATATCAAACCTGGGGAGGGGTGTTTTTAAATGATCATTTTGTGTATTTGGCTGAATTAAAACAGAATTGTCTTTTTAATAAATTTACTGTCAAATCTGATATATTTACGATGTCTGGAAATTCAGCCAGAAGTTGTGAGACACATATTTGCTTTCAAAAAAAGACATAAAAGTCAAAGAAGCTTTTGCATTCATGTTGAATATAAATGTTGAAGTAAACTTTCCAGACAATATTGAAGGAGGATTCAAAACATAAACATACATCAGATATCACCATTGTAATCTAAACTCTATAAAATCCTCTTTCCCTGTACTGTTTATACAAAGGAAAACTAGTTTTGTTTTCACAATTAAAGAATGACATTTTTTGAGTTTCAATACATTTTGAAAGAATATTTTAATACTACCTTGTTGTTTTCTGACTGTCTGACCCAATATCTGGAAAAACCCAGTAGAATCTGAAAGACTGACTTGGAGTTGGATGGCTTAGCTTCTTTATTTTGATAAATAATAAAAACCTGTTCATTATTAGTAATACAGACGTGTAATGACTCTGACTGAACAGAATATGCAGCCTGATGTTAGACAGGCATAGCAACAGAAACATTTAGTTGACTTGCATAAAAATCCCTGAAAGTCAAGTGAGTTGTGGATTTTATAAACCAGCTGGGGAAACCTGAAACCACCCAGTTGTCTTAAATTTTACTGACGTGTAAAAAATGTTCAAAAGGAAAACTGCAGCTGATTTCAAAAGTCTTTGTTAGTATTGAAATTAAAAACATAAACTAAAACTTTTTCAGATATTAATTTTGGATGTGTTTCATGTAGGTAATATTAACACTGTGAAAATAAAAAGTTCTTTAAAGAGTCTTTTATGACATTGCTTTAATGAAGCAATAAAGGCCTGTCATATCTTCTGTTCATCTGTAATGAACTTCTCTTTAAAATTTCCGCTCTTTATTATACAGGTCATATTTGATTTAGATTTTTCTGCTTGTGTGTGTGTGCGTCTGTGTGTGTGTGCATCATTAAACACCATTGTGTTGAATAAAAGGAACATGACTCATTTATTCTGTGCTTAAGTTGAACTTTGTCGTGTCTCCGAAGACACTTTAGGCAGAGCAGAGAGGACAGATGCTCTGTTCATATGACTGTAAATGTGGAGGTACTTGCTGTTTTCCTACAGGATGGAGATTCTACTTCTAACTGCATCATAAACTTAAAAGATTCAAAGAAATGAGAAAAACCTGAAATATTCACTATGTACAATGTCATGCGTGTCTCTGTGTTGCTCTTTGATGAACTTTTGACCTGTCCAGTGTTTCTGCCTCCAGTCCAATGACCACTGGAGGTGGGCACCATCACTTTTTGCACTATTAGGAGGTATAGACAATCGATGGATGGATTTCCAGGTAATGTTATGAGTTTGCTTTTGCTTTACAGGAAAAGTAATCTCTGTAAAAAAAAGCAAAAAAAAATCTCCATTCGGCATTTATTGTTTAGCAGCAAATAAAGTTTTTGATGACAACAAATTGGATATATTTGGACCAGAGCTAATTACAGCTTTTCGTTTATATTTAATGTAATTCAGGGACTACTAAAATGAATTGAATTTGAACCAGTAGTTAAAAGGACTATAAAAACTCACATTACATGGATTATTTTCTTGACAGTTGCAATCATTTTGGGAGGAAAAGCACTGAGTAACTAATTCTTTAGAATGGCACTGCTTTCATCATTCATGAAAACTGATGTTAACAGCAAAACCCTATTGTGTACTTTGATTGGGCAGAGTATTTATCTTTGGCCCTCCCCATGTTTGAAGTGAACCTTCAGGCAGTCGACTATAAGTGGCAGCAGAAGAAGAGAAACTCCCATCAGATCATCTTCAGCACCAACATGTTCTCTGTAGCTCTGCTGCTGCTTGCTGCTGGATCCTGTGAGTCTCACTGAGACAGAAACAGCATGATCACACTAAAATGAATATTCATTGTTGGTAATGATTAATTTTTAATGTGTTTCTCCACAGGTGTTAAGTGTGAACAGCTGACACAGCCAGCTTCCCAGATCGTGCAGCCAGGTCAACGTCTGACCATACACTGTCAAGTCTCTTATTCTCTCAGCAGCTACTGGACACACTGGATCAGACAACCTGCTGGGAAAGGACTGGAGTGGATTGGTGCTGCTCATAGTAGCTATAACCCAGCTTACAATAATTTGGTGAAAAACAAGTTTAGCATTACGTTACAGGATTCCAATAAAACAGTGACTGTGAATGGACAGAATATGCAGCCTGAAGACTCTGCTGTGTATTACTGTGCCAGACGACCACAGTGACACATATAAGCAGCAGAGCTGTACAAAACCCCCTGAACAGTTTATATCAAACCACCAGAGGGGGAGTTCTTAGAGTGACTGGGTGTGTGTGAGTGTGGGTGGGTGGTGGTGGCGGGGTTGTATTTTTTGAGATCTGAGACCATTTTTAGTTTCATGTATTTGGAAACCTTCTCAACATGGTCTTTCTCTGTTTTAAAAAACATTGTATATATACACAATTACAAAAACAGCATTTATTTTTCATCTTTTCTTTTTATATAACTTTCTTTTTAAAATGAACCATGGTCAGACTTCATGAATAAAGCTCATTCTGACTTTTCATTCTAAAAAATTATTACTAAAAGTTTTATTTAAATCAGTTCTATCAAGGTGGCACTGAATTGAACAATAACTTTATGTATTTCCAATCTTTTAAAATTTACTCAGAGGTGTGTTCGAAAGATTCTGTTTTCCTTTGAGGAAATACAGGTCAAAAATTTTATTTTTTACAATAACAATATTATTAAAAAAAATGTTTTATTAATTTTGTTTAATCGATCCTAGCGGGAGTGAAAACACAAAACAAACATCAGACAGTTCCAACAGTTCCAGACTTTCATTTATTTCCTGTTTATGCACAGGATCAGACAACCTGGAGGAAAGAAGGAAAAGCACAAAATGGATTTGGGTTGACAGTTATGTATATCTTTTAAGCTCTAGACTTATCCCAATAGCTGCAGAAAGTGTGTAGTTGAGTTGCAACTTGCCAAGAAGCATTTATCCAAATATTAGTGGTGGTCTGGATATGTGTTTTTGCCTGTGTATTTTAATTAAAAAAATCACAAGATTTTCAAATTTTGAATTTTGGTTTGTAATGTTCATGTTGGTTGTTTGTTGTATGACCATTCCACCCTGAGATGAGAACGTGTCAAACTGATCCTTAAAAGCAAAAAAAAAAAAAAAAGATTTGTATAGTCATATACCCACGAAAACACCAAACCACATGATTGTTTATATTCTCTCTTTGTGAAACAGTCACGGAACTGATGTAAAATCAACATTATGAATTGAAGCATACTGTTCCTTCATTCTAGTTTATAGTACATGAAGCTATTTTTTTCATGTGTTTCTGGTAGAGCTAATTTGGTATAATGCAAATCAGACGATCCAGTTTTCATATACTTGATCTGATGCTGTCAGGTGCAGATGCAGAGAAACGCCCATCAGATCAACTTCAACACCAACATGTTCTGTGTAGCTCTGCTGCTGCTGATGGCTGCTGGATCCTGTAAGTTTTGCTGAGCAGAAACATTTACAGCATGATGACACTAAATTGAATAATTATTTTTGATAACAGTTTTAATGTTTCCTCTCTCAGGTGTGAAGTGTGAACAGCTGACACAGCCAGCCTCTGTGACTCTGCAGGCAGGTCAACGTCTGACCATACGCTGTGAGGTCTCTTATTCTCTCAATAGCTACTACACACACTGGATAAAACAAACTGCTGGGAAAGGACTGGAATGGATTGGTAGAGACACAGAATTCAAAGATTCATTAGAAAACAAATTTAGTGGTAGATTAGACTCTTCAAGCGACACAGCGACTTTGAATGGACAGAATATGCAGCCTGAAGACTCAGCTGTGTATTACTGTGCCAGAGAACCCACAGTGATGCATACAAGCAGCAGAGCTGTACAAAAACCCCTGAACATGTTATACTAAACCACCAGAGGGGGATCTCTAAAAGCTTTCCTTATTTTTTGTTTTTTGGTTGAATTAAAACACAATGTGTCATTTAATCAAGAAAAATTTACAATCATATTTGATATGATTTACCAGTCCTCCAGACTGCCTTTCATGTATTCAGAGTTTGGTGGTCATTACGCAAATGCTTGGATCAGACAGGCTGGTGGAAAAGGACTGGAGTGGATTGCTTATATCAGCAGTGGTAACGACAATATCTACCACTCTGACTCAGTGAAAAAAACAGTTCACCATCTCGAGAGAGAACAGAAGAAATCAGGTGTATCTGCAGATGAACAGTCTAACAGCTGAGGATTCTGCTATTTATTATTGTGTTCGACGGGCACAGTGACACAGAAAGCACAAAACTCCTCTGAGCATGAATGGTTTAAACGTGTATCCACCACAAGGGGAATCCTGACACCACTTATCTCAGTCATAACCAAAACATTTAGATGAACCATAAGGTTCACACTGGACAGATAACTTTGAAACCATTCAGAGGATTTTAAAATGTGTTCTTTTCCAAACAGGTTTTGCATTAGTATTTTAAATTACATTGAATCAGGATTCAAGAGAAAGTGCATGCATCAGATGTATTCTTATCTATAAAATATTAGATATCTCTTAAGGTTTTCTTTCTAAAAACACACAAATTTTGTTTGCTAAGTTTTTTTGGAATGTCAGACTAAATGTCAATAGCGAAGTAATCTATAGAAGAACACAATTGTAGTACTACAAACAAAAGAAGGCTGACCACTCATTCAAACATTTTTTTGCATTCCTGAGAGTTCTCCTGTATGTGGTTCAGTGACAATGATATAAAGACTAAAACTCTTATTTCTTTTTATATTTGGAATACACATTTGTTTGAAATACTGAAATCATCAGACTATTTTAATAACAAAGAAAAAAACAGTTCATTATTTAATAAGACACACATGTAATGGCTTTGAATGTCTTCCAGAATATGTAGCTATTGTTGTTGGAAATGCTGACTGGTCAGTTTGCTGCAATGTAAAGTGTCTTAATCTCTTATATATGTCATACAACCCAGAAGGAAAATAACTAACAAAAGAATGGGGTTCACAATAAGTTAAATGAAAGAAAAGGTATTTTCTCTGTTTCCCATAATCACAAGATAAATTTAGCACAAACATTGTAAATTCAAACACGTCGTTCCTTAATGATTGCTTAGAGAATTACGGTAGGTGGCCAATATACTCTTCGGCTGTTTATCATTATACAAATAAAGCGTTCAGATTTATAGACTTGTTCTGATGCTGTCAGCTGCAGAAGAAGAGAACCTCCCATCAGATCTCCTTCAACATCAAGATGTTCTCTGTCGCCCTGCTGCTGCTGCTGGCTGCTGGATGCTGTGAGTCTCACTGAGGCAGAAACATTTACAGCATGATCACAATGAATTGAACTTTCATTGCCTGTAACCATTCAGTATTCATGTGTTTCTCCACAGGTGTGAAGTGTGAACAGCTGAACCAGCCAGCCTCTCTGACTGTACAGCCGGGTCAACGTCTGACCATCAGATGTCAGGTCTCTTATTCTCTGGGTTCTGCAACAGCTTGGATCAGACAACCTGCTGGGAAAGGACTGGAGTGAATTGGGTGGAAATATACTGGAGATTCATACTACAAAGATTCACTGAAGAACTAGTTCAGTATTGATTTAGACACTTCCAGTAAAATAGTGACTCTGAATGGACAGAATATGCAGCCTGAAGACTCTGCTGTGTATTACTGTGCCAGAGAGCCACAGTGACACAAACAAGCAGCAGAGCTGTACAAAAACCCCTCAGAGACTGAACATGTTATATTAAACCAGGCGGAGGAGCTCTAATTGTGTTTTAATTTATCATTTTGTGTATTTGGCTGAATAAAAACAGAATTGTCTCCTAAATAAATTTACTGTCATATCTGATATATTTGCAATGTTTGGAAAATCACCCTGAAGTTGTGAGAGACATGATATTTGCTTTAAAAAAAAGACAAAAAAGTCAAAGAAGCTTTTGCATTCATGTTGCAAATAAATGTTGAAGTAAACTTTCCACATAATATTAAAGGAGGATTCACAACATACATACATCAGATTTCACCATTGTAATCTAAACTCTATAAAATCCTCTGTCTCTGAACTGTTTATGCAAAGGAAAACAAGATTTGCTTTCACAATTAAAGAATGACAATTTTTGAGTTTCAATACATTTTGAAAGAATATTTTAAGTTTTCAGTTTTCTGACTGTCTGACCCAATATCTGGAAAAACTCAATAGAATCTGAAAGATGACTTGGAGTTGGAAGGTTTCGCTTCTTTATTTTGATAAGTAATACAAATCTGTTCATCATTTAGTAATACAGACGTGTAATAACTGTCAAGATGACATTGAACCATAATAATAATTTTAAGATATTTAAAATATTTCAAAATTCACACAGAGGTTTGTCATAAACATTCAGTTTGAATTGAGGAAATGAAAAAAATTATAATAATAATTTCAATCACAGTAATATGATAAAAATAAGATGCTCAAAAGGCGGTATACTGAAACCAGAAAACATATATCAGATATACATGCATCCTAATCTAAACTGTACAAACCCCCACTGTTGTTTCAATAGTTTTGTCTCTAATATTTCAACCAAACATCTGTTCAAATACATTTGAGAAGTTTTTGGAAGTATATTAACATTTTCATGATCACTAAACAATTTGTTATTTTCTTCTGACTTGCTGACCCAGTGAATAAAATCTCCATGCAGAAAATTTTCTCAGTTTAAAGGTGTGATGATTGTTACTAAGACACTTGGATCAGACAGGCAGCTGAACGATTGAAGTAGGTTTTTATATTTATAACAATTTATTTTCCAATTTCATAGGTTTATTTATGTTTTCAAAATAACATAGTGAAAGAGAAATGGCATAGAAATAAGTAAAATGTGCAATAAAGCTTTATATGTTTAGATACAACTGGAATCAAGCTGATGCCAAATTATTTGCAAATAACTTCAAATATCAAAATGTCTAGAAATGATCTAAAATAATTCCCCAAATTAATTTTCATAGATCAGATGAGTCCTGTTTCTTCACCAGGAGGAGGAGTCAATGCAAATGATAGTTGCTCCATTTACACATGTATGTCAGTTTAAGACCAGTATTATTCAGTGGAAAACACTGTATGGATAGAAACAAATGGCTTCTACAATGAATAGATTTGAGGTTGTCTTTGCCTTTATAATCTTTGCTGTAAACTGGAGCAGTAAGAACAAAGATGTTTTCAACCAACATCATGACTGATGAAGTAAAGTGGTAGTGAGATGTTTAATAATAATCTTGCAGGAACTGATGGTCAAACACTGACTGAGTCTGAAACAGTGGTTAAGAGGCCCAGAGAACCCCACAGACTGACCTGCACATATTCTGGGTTTGGTGGTCATTATGCTAACGCTTGGATCAGACAGGCAGCTGGAAAAGGACTGGAGTGGATTGCTTATATCAGCAGTGGCAGCGGCAATACTCTGACTGAGTGAAAAAAACGGTTCACCATCTCCAGAGAGAACAGAAGAAATCAAGTGTATCTGAACAGTCTAACAGCTGAGGGTTCTGCTATTTATTATTTTGTTCGACGGACACAGTGACACAAAAAGCACAAAACTCCTCTGAGCATGAATGGTTTAAATGTGGAGCCACCACAGGGGGAGCCCTGACACCACTTATCTCAGTCATAACCAAAACATTTTGATGAACCAGAAGGTTCACACTGGACAAATAAATTTGAAACCATTCAGAAGATTTTAAAATATGTTCTTTTCCAAACAGGTTTTGCATTAGTATTTTAAATTACATTAAATCAAGATTCAAGAGAAAGTACATGCATCAGTTGTATTCTTATCTATGAAATCTTTAACATTTCTTAAGGTTTTCTTTTTTAAAATACACCAATTTTACTTGCTAAGTTTTTTTGGAATGTCAGACTAAATGTCAATAGTCAATAGTTCTCCTGTATGCGATTCAATGACATTGATATAGAGACTAAAACTCTTATTCCTTTTAACATTGGTAAGAGACATTTGTTTGAGATAATGAAATTTTCTACAATGTAAAGTGTCTTAATCTCTTATATGTGTCATGAAACCCAGAAGGAAAATAACTAACAAAAGAATGACGTAAACAATAAGTTAATTAAACAAAAAGTATTTTTTCTGTTTCCCACCAAAACAAAACAAATTTAAGAGACATATTGTAAATTCAAGCACATTGTTCCTTCATGCTTGCTTAAAGAACAGAAATATTATAAAGCAGTAGAGGGTCAATATCCTCATTGGCTGTTTATCATTATGCAAATAAATTGTTGAGGTTTATAGACTTGTTCTGATGCTGTCAGCTGCAGAAGAAGAGAACCTCCCATCAGATCTCCTTCAACACCAACATGTTCTCTGTAGCTCTGCTGCTGCTGCTGGCTACTGGATGCTGTGAGTCTCACTGAGGCAGAAACATTTACAGCATGATCACAATGAATTGAACATTCATTGCCTGTAACCATTCAGTATTCTTGTGTTTCTCCACAGGCGTGAAGTGTGAACAGCTGACCCAGCCAGACTCTCAGAGTGTACAGCCAGGTCAACGTCTGACCATCAGATGTCAAGTCTCTTATTCTATGAGCAGCTATGCAACAGCTTGGATCAGACAGCCTGCTGGGAAAGGACTGGAGTGGATTGGGTGGAAATATACTGGAGGTTCATACTACAAAGATTCACTGAAGAACAAGTTCAGTATTGACTTAGACACTTCCAGTAAAATAGTGACTCTGAATGGACAGAATATGCAGCCGGAAGATTCTGCTGTGTATTACTGTGCCAGAGAGCCACAGTGACACAAACAAGCAGCAGAGCTGTACAAAAATCATCAGAGCCGGAAAAGGTTCTGTCAAGCCACCAGAGGGGGAGCTCTAAGACCATTTTTAAATTGAGATATTTGGAAAACTTATCAAACTTGTCTTGCTATTTTGTGAAAAAAAAGACTGTATATATACAAATTTGCACATAAAACGTTGTTGGTTTTGTTTCCCTTTTCATATTTGTATTTAAAATTAACAGAAGTCAATCCCTTGTTTGTGTGCACAAACTTGTTGAATTAAGCTGATTGTGGTTCTGAAAAATTAGAACTGAATATTGCATTTAAAGTGTAACTCGGTCAAGATGACATTGAACCAAAACAATAATTTTACTATGTTGAAAATATTTCAAAATTCACACAGAGGTTTGTCACAAACATTCAGTTTGAATTGAGGAAATGAAAAAAATTATCATAAAAAATTTCAATCACAGTAATATGAAAAAAAATAAGATGCTCAAAAGGCGGTATACTGAAACCAGAAAACATATATCAGATATACATGCATCCTAATCTAAACTTTACAAAACCCCACTGTTGTCTCAATAGTTTTGTCTCTAATATTTCAACCCAAACATCTGTTCAAATACATTTGAGAAGTTTTTGGAAGTATATTAACATTTTCATGATCACTAAATAATTTGTTATTTTCTTCTGACTTGCTGACCCAGTGAATAAAATCTCCATGCAGAAAATTTGCTCAGTTTAAAGGTATGATGATTGTGACTAAGACACTTGGATCAGACAGGCAGCTGAACGATTGAAGTAGGTTTTTACAATGAGTAGTAATGGTGGTACTACTGACCATTCTCAATCAGTTAAAAACCCAAATAATATAACCGAGGAATATTAAAATGAATTACATTTATGCTTTTAAAAGTTTCTTGTTGAATTGTCATTAAGACCAGAAACAGAATGAGTGGTTTCAGCTTTTCTTAAATGCTGCCATAATTCCTCAGATTACGTTTTGACTTTCAGGGTTTTTTGTTCAAGTTTGCAAAATGTTTGTGTTATAATGACTCCGTCTGACAGCAGAGAGTTCAGGTCGCAAATCCTAAACATCTAGAGTCATTATCTCATTGTCTAATGAAATAATAACAAGCTTTTTATTTAGAAAATAATATGAATTCAAACAAAATGAAAACATTATTATTTTAGGCAATTACAAAGTTTGAGCAGTAAATAATGTTTTAATTGCAACCACATACTGTATGGGAAAATTCTGTACTAAACCCAAATATAGCTTTTCTTAGAAACTCACATTACATGGAGCTCTTGGCTAGAGCAGCTGTCAGTGTTAGGAGAGAGCATTAAGCAACCTCTCATCTAACGTTTGAGTTGTAAGGCTTTATATGTGGTAATGGATGCGAACAGCTTAAGCTGATGCTGTACGTCTGATTGGGCAGTGTATTTATTTTTGGTCCTCCCTGTTTGCAAAGTCAGTCTCCAGGCATCAACTGTAAGTGGTTTAACAGAAGCAGAAGAAGAGAACCTCCCATCAGATCAGCTCACCAACATGTTCTCTGTAGCTCTGCTGCTGCTGCTGGATCCTGTGAGTCTCACTGAGGCAGAAACATTAACAGAATGATCAGAATAAATTGAACATTCATTGCCTGTAACAATTTAGTAGTAACATGTTTCTCCACAGGTGTGAAATGTGAACAGCTGAACCAGCCAGCCTCTTTGACTGTGCAGCCGGGTCAACGTCTGACCATCAGATGTCAAGTCTCTTATTCACTGGGCTATGCAACAGCTTGGATCAGACAGCCTGCTGGGAAAGGACTGGAGTTGATTGGGTGGAAAAACACTGGAGGTTCATACTACAAAGATTTACTGAAGAACAAGTTCAGTATTGACTTAGACACTTCCAGTAAAACAGTGACTCTAAATGGACAGAATATGCAGCCTGAAGACTCTGCTGTGTATTACTGTGCCAGAGACCCACAGTGACACAAACAAGCAGCAGAGCTGTACAAAAACCCCTGTACAGGTTATACCAAACCACCAGAGGGGCAGTTCTAAGAGTGATTGGGTGTGTTTGGGTGGGTGGGATGGTGGGAAGGGTGTGTTGTCTGAGCTTTGAGACCATTCTTAGTTTCATGTATTTGGAAACCTTCTCAACATGGTCTTTCTCTGTTTTAAAAAACATTGTATATATGCACAATTACAAAAATGGCATTTATTTTTCATCTTTTCTTTTTATATAACTTTCTTTTTAAAATGAACTATGGTCAGATTTCATGAATAAAGCTCATTCTGACTTTTCATTCTGAAAAATTAAAACTAAAAGTTTTATTTAAAATGTAATTCTATCAAGGTGACACTGAACCAAACAATAACTTGATGCATTTCCAATGTTTTAAAATTTACTCAGAGGTGTGTTAGAAAGATTCAGTTTTCCTTTGAGGAAATAAAGGTCAAAAAATGTATTTCTTACAATAACAATATTATTATGAAAAATAAAATGTTTAAATTATTTTGTTTAATCGATCCAAGCGGGAGTGAAAACACAAAACAAACATCATCTAACACCAACAGGTCTGGATTCTCATTTACTTCCTGTCTTATGCACAGGATCAGACAACCTGGAGTAAAAGCACAAAATGGATTTGAGTTGACAATTATGTATATCCTTTAAGCTCTAGATTTATCCCAATTGCTGCAGAAAGTGTGTAGTTGAGCTGCAACTTGCCAAGAGACATTTATCCAAATATTAGTGGTGGTCTGGATATGTGTTTTTGCCTGTGTATTTTAATTTAAAAAATCACAAGATTTTTGAATTTTGTTTTATAATGTTCATGTTGGTTGTTTGTTGTATGACCATTCCACCCTGAGATGAGAACGTGTCAAACTGATCCTTAAAAGCAAAAAAAAAAAAAAAATGATTTGTATAGTCATATACCCACAAAAATACCAAACCACATGATTGTTTATATTCTCTCTTTGTGAAACAGTCACGGAACTGATGTAAAATCAACATTATGAATTGAAGCATACTGTTCCTTGATTCTAGTTGGTAGTACATGAAGCTATTTTTTTCATGTGTTTCTTGTGGGGCTAGTTTGGTACTATGCAAATTAGAAGAGTCAGGTTTTATGCAACTGATCTGCTGCTGCCAGTTGTAGATGCA
Organism: Anableps anableps; assembly: GCA_014839685.1. Classification (NCBI taxonomy): domain Eukaryota; kingdom Metazoa; phylum Chordata; class Actinopteri; order Cyprinodontiformes; family Anablepidae; genus Anableps; species Anableps anableps. The sequence goes on from CM026083.1 coordinate 12,885,418, forward strand.
GAGAAACTCTCATCAGATCAACTTCAATACCAACATGTTCTGTGTAGCTCTGCTGCTGCTGATGGCTGCTGGATCCTGTAAGTTTTGCTGAGCAGAAACATTTACAGCATGATGACACTAAATTGAATAATTATTTTTGATAACAGTTTTAATGTTTCCTCTCTCAGGTGTGAAGTGTGAACAGCTGACACAGCCAGCCTCTGTGACTCTGCAGGCAGGTCAACGTCTGACCATACGCTGTGAGGTCTCTTATTCTCTCAGTAGCTACTACACACACTGGATAAAACAAACTGCTGGGAAAGGACTGGAATGGATTGGTAGAGACACAGAATTCAAAGATTCATTAAAAAATAAATTTAGTGGTAGCTTAGACTCTTCCAGTAAAACGGTGACTCTGAATGGACAGAATATGCAGCCTGAAGACTCTGCTGTGTATTACTGTGCCAGATACGACCACAGTGACGCATATAAGCAGCAGAGCTGTACAAAAACTCCTGAACAGGTCATATCAAACCACCAGAGAGGAGTCTCTAAGAGCTTTCTTTATTTTTTGTTTTGTGGCTGAATTAAAACACCATGTGACATTTAACCAAGAAAAATTTACAATCATATTTGATATGATTTGAAATTTGCTGAAAAGTTATAAATAATGTGTCAGTGAACTGTGTTTTTATCAATATTGAATGTGGATTTGAAACAAAAACATAAACATACATCATATATTATCATATCACCTGAACCAATGGTTAAAAACCCAGCAGAATCTTAAGGATTGAGCTTCAGTTAACAGTATAGTGATCATTGATTATACACCTGAAATGAAAGAATTTAACTGAGCATGAAGGACATTTGCCCTTCTTGAATTAATTTTGAACTCACCTCATTAATAATATGGAAATCAAAGCAAAAACAGACAAACATGTTTTAAAAGGAAAAAGAGTGTTTGGTAAAAATCCAGATATTTTACAAAAAGCTCTGCACAGAACACTTGGTGGCAATTCAAGAGTAAAAGAAACAGCTCTCATATTATGGTTTATGATTTCCTGTTTTTTCAGGATTTCCATCAGCATGTGGTTTAACAGAAACATTCTTGTTTTCTTCTTCCACAAAAAGCTCCATAAATACACATCACAGAAAAGATCAGCTATAAAATATTTATAACAATTTATTTTCCAATTTCATAGGTTTATTTATGTTTTCAAAATAACATAGTGAAAGAGAAATGGCATAGAAATAAGTAAAATCTGCAATCAAGCTTTATATGTTTAGATACAACTGGAATCAAGCTGATGCCAAATTATTTGCAAATAACTTCAAATATCAAAATGTCTAGAAATGATCTAAAATAATTCCCCAAATTAATTTTCATAGATCAGATGAGTCCTGTTTCTTCACCAGGAGGAGGAGTCAATGCAAATGATAGTTGCTCCATTTACACATGTATGTCAGTTTAAGACCAGTATTATTCAGTGGAAAACACTGTATGGATAGAAACAAATGGCTTCTACAATGAATAGATTTGAGGTTGTCTTTGCCTTTATAATCTTTGCTGTAAACTGGAGCAGTAAGAACAAAGATGTTTTCAACCAACATCATGACTGATGAAGTAAAGTGGTAGTGAGATGTTTAATAATAATCTTGCAGGAACTGATGGTCAAACACTGACTGAGTCTGAAACAGTGGTTAAGAGGCCCAGAGAACCCCACAGACTGACCTGCACATATTCTGGGTTTGGTGGTCATTATGCTAACGCTTGGATCAGACAGGCAGCTGGAAAAGGACTGGAGTGGATTGCTTATATCAGCAGTGGCAGCGGCAATACTCTGACTGAGTGAAAAAAACGGTTCACCATCTCCAGAGAGAACAGAAGAAATCAAGTGTATCTGAACAGTCTAACAGCTGAGGGTTCTGCTATTTATTATTTTGTTCGACGGACACAGTGACACAAAAAGCACAAAACTCCTCTGAGCATGAATGGTTTAAATGTGGAGCCACCACAGGGGGAGCCCTGACACCACTTATCTCAGTCATAACCAAAACATTTTGATGAACCATAAGGTTCACATTGGACAAATAAATTTGAAACCATTCAGAAGATTTTAAAATATGTTCTTTTCCAAACAGGTTTTGCATTAGTATTTTAAATTACATTAAATCAAGATTCAAGAGAAAGTACATGCATCAGTTGTATTCTTATCTATGAAATCTTTAACATTTCTTAAGGTTTTCTTTTTTAAAATACACCAATTTTACTTGCTAAGTTTTTTTGGAATGTCAGACTAAATGTCAATAGTGAAGTAATCTACATATATACACAACTGTGATCCTACACACAAAAGAACGCTGACCACTCATTCAAACATTTTTTTGTGTTCCTGAGAGTTCTCCTGTATGCGATTCAATGACATTGATATAGAGACTAAAACTCTTATTCCTTTTAACATTGGTAAGAGACATTTGTTTGAGATAATGAAATTTTCTACAATGTAAAGTGTCTTAATCTCTTATATGTGTCATGAAACCCAGAAGGAAAATAACTAACAAAAGAATGACGTAAACAATAAGTTAATTAAACAAAAAGTATTTTTTCTGTTTCCCACCAAAACAAAACAAATTTAAGAGACATATTGTAAATTCAGGCACATTGTTCCTTCATGCTTGCTTAAAGAACAGAAATATTATAAAGCAGTAGAGGGTCAATATCCTCATTGGCTGTTTATCATTATGCAAATAAATTGTTGAGGTTTATAGACTTGTTCTGATGCTGTCAGCTGCAGAAGAAGAGAACCTCCCATCAGATCTCCTTCAACACCAACATGTTCTCTGTAGCTCTGCTGCTGCTGCTGGCTACTGGATGCTGTGAGTCTCACTGAGGCAGAAACATTTACAGCATGATCACAATGAATTGAACATTCATTGCCTGTAACCATTCAGTATTCTTGTGTTTCTCCACAGGCGTGAAGTGTGAACAGCTGACCCAGCCAGACTCTCAGAGTGTACAGCCAGGTCAACGTCTGACCATCAGATGTCAAGTCTCTTATTCTATGAGCAGCTATGCAACAGCTTGGATCAGACAGCCTGCAGGGAAAGGACTGGAGTGGATTGGGTGGAAATATACTGGAGGTTCAAGCTACAAAGATTCACTGAAGAACAAATTCAGTATTGATTTAGACACTTCCAGTAAAACAGTGACTCTGAATGGACAGAATATGCAGCCGGAAGATTCTGCTGTGTATTACTGTGCCAGAGAGCCACAGTGACACAAACAAGCAGCAGAGCTGTACAAAAACCATCAGAGCCGGAAAAGGTTCTGTCAAGCCACCAGAGGGGGAGCTCTAAGACCATTTTTAAATTGAGATATTTGGAAAACTTATCAAACTTGTCTTGCTATTTTGTGAAAAAAAAGACTGTATATATATATATATATACAAATTTGCACATAAAACGTTGTTGGTTTTGTTTCCCTTTTCATATTTGTATTCAAAATTAACATAAGTCAATCCTTTGTTTGTGTGCACAAACTTGTTGAATTAAGCTGATTGTGGTTCTGAAAAATTAGAACTGAATATTGCATTTAAAGTGTAACTCGGTCAAGATGACATTGAACCAAAACAATAATTTTAATATATTTAAAATATTTCAAAATTCACACAGAGGTTTGTCACAAACATTGAATTTGATTTGAGGAAATGAAATATTTATAATAAAAAATTTCGATCACAGTAATATGATAAAAATAAGATGTTCAAAAGGCGGTACACTGAAACCAGAAAACATATATCAGATATACATGCATCCTAATCTAAACTGTACAAACCCCCACTGTTGTCTCAATAGTTTTGTGTATAATATTTCAACCCAAACATCTGTTCAAATACATTTGAGAAGTTTTTGGAAGTATATTAACATTTTCATGATACCGAAATAATTTGTTATTTTCTTCTGACTTGCTGAACCAATGGATAAAATCTCCATGCAGAAAATTTGCTCAGTTTAAAGGTATGATGATTGTTACTAAGACACTTGGATCAGACAGGCAGCTGAACAACTGAAGTAGGTTTTTACTATTAGTAGTAATGGTGGTATTACTGACCATTCTCAATCAGTTAAAAACCCAAATAATATAACCGAGGAATATTAAAATGAATTACATTTATGCTTTTAAAAGTTTCTTGTTGAATTGTCATTAAGACCAGAAACAGAATGAGTGGTTTCAGCTTTTCTTAAATGCTGCCGTAATTCCTCAGATTACGTTTTGACTTTCAGGGTTTTTTGTTCAAGTTTGCTAAATGTTTGTGTTATAATGACTCCGTCTGACAGCAGAGAGTTCAGGTCGCAAATCCTAAACATCCAGAGTCATTATCTCATTGTCTAATGAAATAATAACTAGCTTTTTCTTTAGAAAATAATATGAATTCAAACAAAATGAAAACATTATTATTTTAGGCAATTACAAAGCTTGAGCAGTAAATAATGTTTTAATTACAACCACATACTGTATCGGAAAATTCTGTTCCAAACCTAAAAATACCTTTTCTTAGAAACTCACATTACATGGAGCTCTTGGCTAGAGCAGCTGTCAGTGTTAGGAGAGAGCATTAAGCAACCTCTCATCTAACGTTTGAATTGTAAGGCTTTATATGTGGTAATGGATGCGAACAGCCTAAGATGATGCTGTACGTCTGATTGGGCAGTGTATTTATTTTTGGTCCTCCCTGTTTCAAAGTAAATCTCCAGGCATCAACTATAAAAGGTTTAACAGAAGCAGAAGAAGAGAACCTCCCATCAGATCATCTTCAACACCAACATGTTCTCTGTAGGTCTGCTGCTGCTGCTGGCTGCTGGATCCAGTGAGTTTCACAGGGACAGAAATATTTACTGGATGATCACACAAAACCGAATTTTCATTGTTGGTAACAATTCAGTTTTAATGTGTTTCTCCACAGATGTTAAGTGTGAACAGCTGAACCAGCCAGCCTCTCTGACTGTGCAGCCGGGTCAACGTTTGATCATCAGTTGTCAGGTCTCATATTCTCTCAGCAGCTATGTGACACACTGGATCAGAAAACCTTCTGGGAAAGGACTGGAGTGGATTGGTGCTGCTCTTAGTGGATCTAACCCAGTTTACAATAATTTGGTGAAAAACAAGTTTAGCATTACGTTACAGGATTCCAGTAAAACAGTGACTCTAAATGGACAGAATATGCAGCCTGAAGACTCTGCTGTGTATTACTGTGCCAGAGACCCACAGTGACGCATATAAGCAGCAGAGCTGTACAAAAACTCCTGAACAGGTCATACCAAACCACCAGAGAGGGATCTCTAAGAGCTTTCTTTATTTTTTGTTTTGTGGTTGAATTAAAACACAATGTGACATTTAACCAAGAAAAATTTACAATCATATTTGATATGATTTGAAATTTGCTTAAAAGTTTTACATAATGTGTCATTTAACTGTATTTTCATCAATATTGAATGTGGATATGAAACAAAAACATAAACATACATCATATATTATCATATAACCTGAACCAATTGTTAAAAACCCAGCAGAATCTGAATAATTGATCTTCACTTAATGGTATCGTGATCATTGATAAGACACTTGAAATGAAAAAATTTAACTGAGCATGAAGGAAATTTGCCCTTCTTGAACTAATTTCGAACTCACCTCATTAATATGAAAATCAAAGCAAAAACAGACAAACATGTTTTAAAGAGAAAAAGAGTGTTTGGTAAAAATACAGATATTTTACAAAAAGCTCTGCACAGAACACTTGGTGGCAATACAAGAGTAAAAGAAACAGCTCTCATATTATGGTTTATGATTTCCTGTTATTCAGGATTTCCATCAACATGTGGTTTAACAGAAACATTCTTGTTTTCTTCTTCCACAAAAAGCTCCATAAATGCACATCACAGAAAAGATCAGCTATAAAATATTTATAACAATTAATTTTCCAATTTCATAGGTTTATTTATGTTTTCAAAATAACGTCGTAAAAAAGAAATGGCATAGAAATAAGTAAAATCTGCAATAAAGCTTTATATGTTTAGATACAACTGGAATCAAGCTGATGCCAAATTATTTGAAAATGACATCAAATATCAAAATGTCTAGAAATGATCTAAAATAATTCCCCAAATTTGTTTTCATAGATCAGATGAGTCCTGTTTCTTCACCAGGAGGAGGAGTCAATGCAAATGATAGTTGCTCCACTTATACATTTATGTTAGTTTAAGACCATCATTATTCAGTGGAAAACACTGTATGAATAGAAACAAATGGCCTCTACAATGAAAAGATTTGAGGTTGTCTTTGCCTTTATTATCTTTGCTTTACATTGGAGCGGTAAGAATATTGGTGTTTTCAACCAACATCATGACTGATGAAGAGAAATGGTGGGGAGACATTAAATAATAATCTGTCTTTCTGCAGGAACAGATGGTCAAACACTGACTGAGTCTGAACCAGTGGTTAAGAGGCCCAGAGAACCCCACAGACTGACCTGCACATATTCTGGGTTTGGTGGTCATTATCCTAACATAGCTTGGATCAGACAGGCAGCCGGAAAAGGACTGGAGTGGATTGCTTATATCAGCAGTGGCAGTGGCAATATCTACTACTCTGGCTCAGTGAAATAATGGTTCACCAGAGAGAACAGCAGAAATCAGGTGTATCTGCAGATGAACAGTCTAACAGCTGAAGACTCTGCTGTATATTATTGTGCTCGACGGCCACAGTTGCACAAAACCAGAAATAATGTACATCTGAGCATGAATAATTTTAACGCAAAGCCACCACAGGGGGACCCCTAACACCACTTATTTCAGTCATAACCAAAACATTATGTAAAACTTTTAAGCAAATTTCAAATCATATCAAATATGATTGTAAATTTTTCTTGGTTAAATGTCACATGGTGTTTTAATTCAGCCACATAACAAAAAATAAAGAAAACTCTTAGAGATCCCCCTCTCTGGTGGTTTGGTATAACCTGTTCAGGGGGTTTTGTACAGCTCTGCACAAACATTGTAAATTCAGACACGTCGTTCCTTAATAATTGCTTAAAGAACTACGGTTTGTGGACAATATACACATCGGTTGTTTATCATTATGCAAATAAAGCATTCAGTTTATAGACTTGTTCTGATGCTGTCAGCTGCAGAAGAAGAGAACCTCCCATCAGATCTCCTTCAACACCAACATGTTCTCTGTAGCTCTGCTGCTGCTGCTGGCTGCTGGATGCTGTGAGTCTCACTGAGGCAGAAACATTTACAGCATGATCACAATGAATTGAACTTTCATTGCCTGTAACCATTCAGTATTCTTGTGTTTCTCCACAGGTGTGAAGTGTGAACAGCTGAACCAGCCAGCCTCTCTGACTGTGCAGCCGGGTCAACGTCTGACCATCAGATGTCAGGTCTCTTATTCTCTGGGTTCTGCAACAGCTTGGATCAGACAGCCTGCTGGGAAAGGACTGGAGTGGATTGGGTGGAAATATACTGGAGGTTCAAACTACAAAGATTCACTGAAGAACAAGTTCAGTATTGACTTAGACACTTCCAGTAAAACAGTGACTCTGAATGGGCAGAATATGCAGCCGGAAGATTCTGCTGTGTATTACTGTGCCAGAGAGCCACAGTGACACAAACAAGCAAGAGAGCTGTACAAAAACCATCAGAGCCGGAAAAGTTTGTGGCAAACCACTAGAGGGGGAGCTCTAAGACCATTTTTAAATTGACATATTTGAAAAAACTTGTCAAACTTGTCTTGCTATTTTGTGGAAAAAAAAAAGACTTTATATATACAAATTTGCACATAAAACGTTGTTGGTTTTGTTTCCCTTTCCATATTTGTATTTAAAATAAACAGAAGTCAATTCCTTGTTTGTGTGCAATACTTGGTGAATTAAGCTGATTGTGGTTCTGAAAAATTAGAACTGAATATTGCATTTAAAGTGTAACTTGGTCAAGATGACATTGAACCAAAACAATAATTTTAATATATTTAAAATATTTCAAAATTCACACAGTGGTTTGTCACAAACATTGAATTTGATTTGAGGAAATTAAAAAATTATAATAAAAAATTTCAAAAACAGTAACATGATAAAAATAAGATGCTCAAAAGGTGATATACTGAAACCAGAAAACATATATCAGATATACATGCATCCTAATCTAAACTGTACAAACCCCCACTGTTGTTTCAATTGTGTTGTATATAATATTTCATCCCAAACATCTGTTAAAATACATTTGGGAAGTTTTTGGATGTATTTTAACATTTTCATGATCCCTAACTAATTTGTTATTTTCTTCTGACTTGCGAACCCAATGGATAAAATCTCCCTGCAGAAAATTTTCTCAGTTTAAAGGTGTGATGATTGTTACTAAGACATTTGGATCAGACAGGTAGCTGTGAGTTGTAAGAGTGATTTGGTGTGTTGGGTAGGTGGGATGGGGTGGTTTTTGAGCTTTGAGACCATTTTTAATTTCATGTATTTGGAAACCTTCTCAACATGGTCTTTCACTGTTTAAAAAAAAAACACTGTATATATACATAATTTAAAAAAAAAAAACAATTATTTTTCATCTTTTCTTTTTATGTAATTTTCTATTTAAAATGAACCATAGTCAAACTTCATGAATAAAGCTCATTCTGACTTTTCATTCTGATAAATTAAAACTAAAAGTTTTATTTAAAATGTAATTATATCAAGGTGGCACTGAATCAAACAATGACTTTATGCATTTCCAATGTTTTAACATTTACTCAGTGGTGTGTTAGAAAGATTCAGTTTTCCTTTGAGGAAATAAAGGTCAAAAAATTTATTTTTTACAATAACAATGTTATTATAAAAAAAAAAAAATAAAATAAAAAAAAAAAGTTTAAATAATTTTGTTTAATCGACCAATGCGGGACTGAAAACACAAAACAAACATCATCTAACACCAACAGGTCTGGATTCTCATTTACTTCCTGTCTTATGCACAGGATCAGACAACCTGAGGTAAAAGCACAAAATGGATTTGGGTTGACAATTATGTATATCCTTTAAGCTCTAGATTTATCTCAATAGCTGCAGAAAGTGTGCAGTTGAGTTGCAACTTGCCAAGAAACATTTATCCAAATATTAGTGGTGGTCTGGATATATGTTTTTGCCTGTGTATTTTAATTAACAAAATCACAAGATTTTCAAATTTTGGATTATGATGTTCATCTCGGTTGTTTGTTGTATAACCATTCCACCCTGGGAAGACATTGTGTCAAATTGACCATTAAAAGCACAAAATGATTTGTACAATCATATACCCACAAACACACCAAACCACATGATTGTTTATATTCTCTCTTTGTGAAACAGTCACGGAACTGATGTAAAATCAACATTATGAATTGAAGCATACCGTTCCTTGATTCTAGTTTATAGTACATGAAGCTATTTTTTGCATGTGTTTCTGTTGGAGCTAATTTGGTATCATGCAAATCAGACGATCCAGTTTTCATATACTTGATCTGATGCTGTCAGCTGCAGATGCAGAGAAACGCCCATCAGATCAACTTCAACACCAACATGCTCTGTGTAGCTCTGCTGCTGTTGATGGCTGCTGCATTCTGTAAGTCTTGCTGAGCAGAAACATTTTCAGCATGATGACATTAAACTGAATATTTATTGTTGATAACAGTTTTAATGTTTCCTCTCTCAGGTGTGAAGTGTGAACAACTGACACAGCCAGCCTCTGTGACTCTGCAGCCTGGTCAACGTCTGACCATACGCTGTGAGGTCTCTTATTCTGTTAGTGACTACTACACAGCTTGGATCAGACAACCTGCTGGGAAAGGACTGGAATGGATTGGTGGATACACAGAATTCAAAGATTCATTAAAAAACAAATTTAGTGGAAGTTTAGACTCTTCAAGCAACACAGCGACTCTGAATGGACAGAATATGCAGCCTGAAGACTCTGCTGTGTATTACTGTGCCAGATACGACCACAGTGACACATACAAGCAGCAGAGCTGTACAAAAACCCCTGAACAGGTCATATCAAACCACCAGAGAGGGATCTCTAAGAGCTTTCTTTATTTTTTGTTTTGTGGCTGAATTAAAACACCATGTGACATTTAACCAAGAAAAATTTACAGTCATATTTGATATGATTTGAAATTTGCTTAAAAGTTATAAATAATGTGTCATTTAACTGTATTTTCATCAATATTGAATGTGGATATGAAACAAAAACATAAACATACATCATATATTATCAAATAACCTGAACTAATTGTTAAAAACCCAGCAGAATCTGAATAATTGACCTTCAGTTAATGGTATCGTGATCATTGATAAGACACCTGAAATGAAAAAATTTAACTGAGCATGAAGGAAATTTGCCCTTCTTGAACTAATTTCGAACTCACCTCATTAATATGAAAATCAAAGTAAAAACAGACAAACATGTTTTAAAGGGAAAAAGAGTGTTTGGTAAAAATACAGATATTTTACAAAAAGCTCTGCACAGAACACTTGGTGGCAATACAAGAGTAAAAGAAACAGCTCTCATATTATGGTTTATGATTTCCTGTTATTCAGGATTTCCATCAACATGTGGTTTAACAGAAACATTCTTGTTTTCTTCTTCCACAAAAAGCTCCATAAATGCACATCACAGAAAAGATCAGGTATACAATATTTATAACAATTTATTTTCCAATTTCATAGGTTTATTTATGTTTTCAAAATAACATCGTTAAAGAGAAATGGCATAGAAATAAGTAAAATCTGCAATAAAGCTTTATATGTTTAGATACAACTGGAATCAAGCTGATGCCAAATTATTTGCAAATGACATCAAATATCAAAATGTCTAGAAATGATCTAAAATAATTCCCCAAATTAATTTTCATAGATCAGACGAGTCCTGTTTCTTCACCAGGAGGAGGAGTCAATGCAAATAATTGCTCCACTTTTACATGTATGTTAATTTAAGACCATCATTATTCAGTGGAAAACACTGTATGTATAGAAAGAAATGGCTTGTACAATTAATGGATTTGAGGTTGTCTTTGCCTTTATTATCTTTGTTATACATTGGAGCGGTAAGAATATTGGTGTTTTCAACCAACATCATGATAGATGAAGAGAAATGGTGGTGAGACATTAAATAATAATCTGTCTTTCTGCAGGAACAGATGGTCAAACACTGACTGAGTCTGAACCAGTGGTTAAAAGGCCTGGAGAATTCCACAGACTGACCTGCACATATTCTGGTTTTGGTAGTGACTATAACAACGCTTGGATCAGACAGGCAGCTGGAAAAGGACTGGAGTGGATTGCTTATATCAGCTGGGACACCAACTACATCTACTACTCTGAGTCAGTGAAAGGCCGCTTCAACCATCTCCAGAGACAACAGTAGAAGTCAGGTGTATCTGCAGATGAGCAGTCTAACAGCTGAAGACTCTGCTATTTATTATTGTACTCGACGCCCACAGTGACACAAATAGCAGAAACACTGTACAAAAACTCCTATCCATGAATAGCTTGAACACAAAGCCACCACAAGGGGTGCCACCAGATCAAAAAATAACTTTGATAAGTTTGCAGTGAAGGCAAGATGTTAACACTGAAGTCCTTAAAGAATATTTTTGCAATAAATAATAAATTTCAGGACAAAAAGCTTTTCCTTATTGTAAACATTTTGTCCAATTATGAAAAGTCCTGCAGTACACAGCCAAAATATTTTATAACTTAAGGTCAAAATCAGCTTGTTTTCTTGTTGATTATGCATATGCTTTGGAGGATCTTATTCATCAGACTGAGTACAAGTTTAATCTTTTAAACTAATAATATGAATACAACAAAAATAATGAAACCTTGCTTAAAAATCTGTAAATAAAAGCAGTCGTGCCATCTCTGTCTGAAGTGAGGATTGTTGATGAGAAATACTTACTTTTCTTTTAAAGCTTGTTTGAAAAATTGTCATATCCCATATTGTTTGGACTCTGTGCTTATGTTATTTCCCTATATTGATGTCTTATTTTCATCATTTTCCCTCATCCTTGTTTATTCCCTTGGCTAGTTCAGGTATTATTTGAGTCTTGGATTTATTCTTTGCTTTAGTATGATCTTCTCATTGAAGTTTATTCCTTCTGTTAGTTTAGATTCTTATTTCGGGTCCTGGATTTATTTAGTTAGAATCAGTATTTCTGTTTAGGTCTCTCTCTATGTCTTGTTCAGTCAACCCGCCATTCACTCCCCTTCCCCAGCTGCTAGTCATTTTACCCATCAAGCCTCATTCAGTCCCTTCCCAGTTTCAGTCAGTTCCCCTATTAGTTCTTTTGTCTTCTCCACTCCCTCCTCTGTATAAATACCTGCTCAAACTCTCATTCATTGACCTCCTGTTGCTTATCTGTTACCATGATGGTTTTGCCCGTTTTCGGCCTGACTTCTCTGTTTATCCTGTTGTGTTTTGCTCCTGGATTCCTGTTTTTGTTATGCTCTGTCTCCCTGCTTCCCTGTGGTTTTTTAGTCATCATTTTATTAAATCATCAAAACTACTCATTGCGTCTGCCTCTCTGGATTTGGGTCCACAGCAACCACTACAAAACATGACAAGAAGGTGAAATCAAACAAGCAAAAGGAGAAAAAACATTTTTCTCAATTATCATTATTAAACTTAAACACCTTATCTATATGCACTGTCTACTACCACTTTATGCTTAGAATTTAATGTGTCTGTATGCATATTGAAGCATAAGAAATATAGTCCTACACAAGTCTAATAGAGATGAAAAGATTAGAAACTATAACGGTGTTCAGGCTGTTTGCTTGATGGTGTGCTCTAATTGGAGAATATGAATCACGTAGAAAGATAAACTGTTCTCTGATTTGTCCGTTTTTGAACAAAGAAACAAAGCTGACCGCCTATGAGCAGGGCTTTTGATACCAACTCTTGACATTCACATGACCTCAGCAGTGCACAACAGATCATATTATACCCCCAAAGCCACATAAAAATGAAATTTGTTGTCATGACCCCTTTAAAAAATTGAGCTTCAGCACTTTGTCCAGCTTCACCACAGTTTGTAAAATACTTTTTTGAATGATTCATTCTAGTTAAATATCCTATATATCTCTAATTCATACGGTTGTAATTCATTATTTAGAATTATCATTGGTCCTTATCTTTTTCATGTTGAATCAAATTAGTAGGATCTAGATAAAGTGAATTAAAACCTGATATGTGTACAACATTAAAGTAACAATGTAACATACAATGCACATTAAAATGGCAAAAACTGTCAGTATATTAAGTCACTTCCTTCTACATGGTAATAACTTTACCCTATGGAGTATTTTTTTCCTCCCAACAGGTCCTGTGTTTGTACCTCCAGCATCAGGATGATAAACATATTCATTGATGTCCTTCTTACACTTTATCTGCCTTATTAGTTCTCCTGCTGCTTCATTTTCTCCTCTGACTCAGCAATCCACTCACTGCATAGATATAGAGTTTTATCTAACAGCTGAATAGAGACCAAACATACCAAGGGGCACACAAAATACCAGATAAACTTATAATACATATTGAATTTTGTTCTTATTGACTATTTTTCAAAAAGCTGCAGAGAAAAATAACTTGAGAGCAATAAATAGAATTAAACATTTGCTCCATCCCAATATTAGATTTGTCCGTCATATTTGCCCATTATTTGGATCATAACTGTAGCCACACAGATGCCTAGAATAGAAGATTTCAACATTAGATGGATTTAGGTTTTGTGTATCCTGTATTCCTATTTAAGGAAAAAAACATTTAGAATCTGTGGATGAACTGATCTGTTTATCTTAACAAAGCATGATTGTAAATGTTACAGGCCAGAAAAGGTAACGCAGTGAATAAGGAAGGAATGCTGCTGAATGCAATGTGTGTCTGTGTAGTATGGATTGGTATGAAAATCTAAAGAATCTGCATGAACAGCATCCTCCACATGGCACCTTAGTAAAATATAAAAAGCCTTAAAATAAACTCATATTTTGTGAAAGTAAAAAGCCTTTAAAAAGGCAGATTTTATTAATCTAGCATAATCTCTCACATATACACAAAAAAAATATTGCAAAAGTTTTTTCACCTCCCTCACCATCCTCCTGACCATGTGTGGTGGCTAGAGAAACTTGGGTCCTCCATCCATTTATTTAAAACTTTTTAATTATTCTTCTAGTTGTTGACATTGGTTGGCTTTTGCCAACTGTTCTTGTAGATGCATCCTGACTTATAAAGATCAACACATCTTACTTGAATAGCACGTTCACTTCTTTTCCCATTTTTGAAGAATGGCTAAAATAGGGCTCTGTGTCCAATCATATTCATACTGCTGATTTTGTTTGTTAGGATTTCTTCTCTACTATGAAAATGGAAACTCAATTTTTTAAAACTCATTTGGTGTGAAATTGTACTGTTAAAATTAAAGCTTATTTTAAGGCTTTTTGTATATCTTCTCTATCTTTGGTGTCAGATTATTTATAGGAAGACTTTAGTCAACATGTTTAATAGATATTTATTTGTGTAGGTGAACACAACACATGACAATCATTGCAGAGATCCTTTTGTAATTTGCATGTTGAATGACTCCAAAGATGTAAATTTCAACACAATCTGAGGATAATCCTGTATTAAATGGACAACATATATAGAGCTTTACTTTCAATGCCGAGCACACAGTGAGATTTACACAACAGAGATAATTTAGTCTCGCTGACGTTTTTGGTAGATTCACTTAAAACTCCTCTGTCCTCATATGCAGTTTGAGAAAAATCCCTGACATTTTCCAGCTGTTCTCATTATCCAAAATATTTGTAAAATATGCTGTGCTTTCATATGAAGGCAAAAAATAACATTGTAAGAACATGCAGAGAACACCTCATAAAACACATTTATACAGAAGCCTCTAAACAAATTTGAAAATTATCATTATCAATATCATATTATTTCAGTAACAGAATTCAAAGGGTAAAACTTTATTCATTAAACTCAGATTAAAATATTTAAAGATTTCTATCTGCTATTTTGATTATGTTTATGGCTTGCATTTGTATATTACATAAAGCCAAAGAAAAATCAGTTTTTAAATACAGAAATGTTACTTTTTATGACCAAAACAATAAAGGGAAAGACTGCTTACTTTACAGTTCTCCAGCTGACAGTCACTGACACCCTCCACAAGGAGGGTAAGCCGCAACAGGTAAGTGCTAAAGAAGCTGGCTATTCACACAGTGATATATCCAGGAATATTAATGGAAAGTTAAGTGGAAGAAAATGCATCATACCAAAAGGAGCCCAAGCCACAGGGATAACTGCTGTCTCCAGAAGACTGTGAAGCAAATTACATTCAAGGGTTTGGGCTGCTGGTCCACTTGGTTTATCAAATCCAAATTCAGCGGAGTCGTCTATCAGGAAATTTTAGAGCATTCATGCTTCCTTCTGCAGACAAGATTTATGGAGATGCTGATTTCATTTTCCAGTAGGACTTAGCACCTGCCTCCACTACCAATGTCAGCAAACTGGCCTGACCTAAACACTATGGTGGTCAGGAGGAAGATAATAGGCATCAACCCAATAATGCAGATGAACTGAGAGCAGTTGTTAAAGCAACCTAGGCTTCCTTTACATCTCAGTAGAGCTGCAGGATCATCGCCTCCATACCACGCAGCATGATGTAGTAAATCATGCAAAATTAGCCCCAGTCAAATATTTATACTGTACAGGATTGTAAACCAACATTTCTGTCTTAAAGATCTTTTTTATTGGTGTTATGTAATATCCTAATCCTGAGATAAGCAGTCGTTTGGGTTTATAGTAGCCATCAGCCATGATCATCAAAAACAGGAAAAAACTTTTAAAATAAATCAGTGGGTTTGAGTAAATTTTTATAATAAATAAAATTTCTTTTTAAATTACCAATTAATTTTTTTATTATGTTCTAATTTACCGAGATTAACCTGTATCATGTGACATTTCTATATGAGAAAGTGCAGGTTTTAATCCGAGTTTGTTGTCCAATAAAAAGCTTTTTTCCCCAGGATTGCAGTTTATTAATGTCGAGCTCGACTCAGCAGAGACATGGAAGTCAAACTGCTCCCATGTCAGATACGAGACTTTCTCAGGAATGTTGTGTTTCCATGTGTCTGTTCAAAGACGTTCTTTCCCGAAAACATTTTCCACACGTCAGACATGGAAAGGGCCTCTCACCTGTGTGAGTTCTCATGTGGATATTTAAATTACTTTTTTTACCAAAACTTTTTCCACAGGTCAGACATGGAAAAGGCTTCTCCCCTGTGTGTGTTCTCATGTGAGACGTCAAATCACAACTCTGGCAAAAGCCTTTACCGCACACTTCACAGGTGTACGGCTTGTCATCTGTGTGACCCCTTTTGTGTTTGGTCAAATACCTTCTTTGACTGAAGCATTTTCCACATATGGGACACAAGAATGGCTTCTCTTCTGTGTGCGTTTTCATGTGGACCGTCATAAAGGTTTTTTCTCTGAAACTTTTTCCGCAGGTCGGACATGAAAAAGGCTTCTCACCTGAGTGGGTGCTCATGTGGCTATTCAAAGCTGACTTCGTAATGAAACTTCTCTTGCAGGTTAGACACGTGAAAGGCCTGTTGCCCGTGTGCGTCTTCATGTGAGCCGTCAAATTAGCGCGAACACCATACGACTTGCCGCACAGCTCACAGGTATGGGGCTTCTCGCCAGTGTGAGTTACCATGTGACATTTCAGACAGTTTTTTCTCATGAAGGTTTTGCCACAGAGCCTGCATCGGAAAGGCTTCTTACCTACGTGGATTCTCATGTGATCCCTCAAATGACCGTTCTGACTGAAACTTTTGCCGCAGAATTCACACGAATACGGCCTCTCACCTGTGTGAGTTCTCACGTGAGTGTTCAGCTGACCACTGTCACTAAAGGCTTTACCACACGCGTCGCAGGAATACGATTTCTCTCCTGTGTGCGTTCTCATGTGGCTGTTCAATCCGTATTTTCGGCCAAAGCGTTTGCCACAGACCCCACACAGGAAAGGCTTCTCACCTGTGTGAGTTCTCTTATGATCGGTCAAATGATTTTTTTTCCTGAACTCTTTCCCACAGACGTCACAGCAGTGCAACAAAGTTTTACCACAAATTTCCTGATCCTGGTTCTCAGCTTTAACCAGACTCTGAAAGAGGAGTTCATTCCCACTTTGGTCCTGATCGCTATGGTCTGTTTCCTCTTCAGAAGAAGTTTCTACAGAAGTCTCAGTCTCTTGCTTCAGGTCTAGCTGCTGGTCATCCTGATGGATACACAGTTCCTTGTCTTCCTGTTTAATCTGAACAGACTTTGGTTCCTCCTGTGTCTTATTAGGCTGTAGTTCTTCTGGTTCTTCATAACTGGACTCTGCCTCTTGGTGAGAGACAATCTGGTCACAAGAATCAGCAGACATTGACGGATGTAGTTCTGCGAGTGATCTGAGGGAAATACAAAAAAATAAAGTAAAATAAAATAAAAATAATAATAATAATAATAATAATAATAATGAGATTTCAGAAAAAATACACACAGTTATTCTTTATATAAACATCTAGATGTGTACCTCATACTCCTGAAAGCAGACATAAAGTCCAGTAAGAGAGAGTCTGAGGAAATACAAGCAGCTTGGTGTTCATCTACTGCAGGGTCAGGATAATCCTGCAGCCACGTAGTGCAGCTTGGGATTCTGTGAAGTAAGAAAATGTCTGATGTGTTAATAAATATATTCATATATGTTCAAATATGTTCATACTTTTTAAACAGTTTGTGTACATCTCCTATAAAGATGGTTGGTAATGAAGTCAAACTATGACAGATAGCAATATCATGTACTGATAAGCAAATGGAAATAGGAACAAAGCTGAATACACAAGTGAAAAAAATGAAACAAATATTCAAACTACAATAATCTCTGCATATTACCATGCAACAGCATAACAGCTAATGTTCACTACTTAGCTAACATGCTATTGCTAGCACCTGAAGTTTAAATTTAAGTAAAGCATACCATATAATTAACTATTAGCAACAAAAGCTTCTTGCTCAATGGTCAAGGTTAATAATCCAATGAGACATTTCTTCCTTGGTCCTACTAAAAACAAAAGTTGTCAAGAGCTACAAAATCTACAAAAAAAACAAAAAAACAAAACAAAACAAGAAGTAAAGGTTCATTGAGACTTATAATCACCTACAACATCACATGTGTTTTAAGGACAATTACAGAACCATAAGAACTGTTAAGTTTGCAGCATAATGGCAAAGAAAGTGACTGAAAAGAAATGTATTCCTTCATCGCTCTGTAATATTTATAAGTAAAGTTATTAGGAGAAAACTGGGAAGGCCTCAAGAGCAGATGCAGGTTTGGAGCAGTATGCTTCAAACCTCCACCATTTGACATGCATGTTTATTATCATTTGAGAGCCACAACTCACTTATCGTCCAAATAAGTGAAGAACTCACAAAAACAAGATTCAAAAACCAATACTTGAATTTATTCATAACTTTTGTGACCTGTATGAAAGAAAACTTCTGCTTGTATATTGAAGAATCAGTTTAACTTTACTGATCCTTGGGTGAAATTAGTTTTTTTTTACAGTATCTATAAACAAGGACAACAACTCAAATATATATATATATATATATATATATATATATATATATATATATATATATATATATATATGTAAAGCTAAATAAATAATAAATAAATAAATAAATAAATAAATAAATAAAAATTTGAAAAACAACATTTAAAAAGCTGTATTAAAAGCAGGTCTGTGTGTGGAAAGTATTTTATAAAAATATAAAAGAAAGGAAAAAGTTGCACAGTTGTGTATTTATAGAGCTATTTGACTGCATCTATCATTGTCTGGTTCACACTTAGATGCATAACTTGCCCTATTTGCCATTTGTCTGTTGTTTTGATTTTTTTTTTTAAATTTTATTAACTTTAGCATGAGTTCAGTCCATGATTAAAACAACAGCTAATTCTTAAACATCATGAAAGAAGAAATTACTACAAGTACATAAATGTTCATGGGTTGATATGATGTATTTCAAGTAGTGGGGGTCATGTGAAGCATAAAGTGTTTTTAGTTATTGCTAGACAACATGCAAATGTTAATAAAGAAAAAAAATCTGATGCAAAAGTAATAAGGTATATATAAAGAATTAAAAAAAAAAACAAAAAACTATTGTAGTTGAAGCAGGCCTGTTTATGAGTGATATGGGTACAGGTTGATCAAATTTCACACAAATTAATACCTTTAAAAAGTTTCAGATCAGAACAATGCTCTGCTCTGGCTAGCTGTTAGCATGACTATAAAGACAGAGAGAGAAAAAAAATCTGCATTTCCAGCGAGCTGTCTAATTCAGGTAAGATATTTTCTGCTTATAATTCCTCCATGAAAACCCCACTTCAAAATATCCAAATCATTAACTTTAAGGCCTGCAGTCTAATGTTAATTACCTGTAGTTATTGCTAATGCTAACGCACTCAGTGCGTTGTTAGAGTTCTTCTCTTACTGTTTAGATTTGTTGATGCTTGCAGAAAAAGCTGCTGAAACTCCAGTGTGGGATAAATATCCTGACTGGTGTGAGAAGTCTTTTCAGTGGCTTTCTAAAGAAACAAAAAGGTCAGTAGTCTCCCCAGTGTTAGCCTCCTGTAATTCATCTACCAGCTTGTTTGCTCGTGATGTAAAAACTGGTTCCTTCCGACAAGCTGGATTAATCATCAGAAGCTAGAAAATACAATAAGACCTCACATTTCTCTATGAGAAACGCAGAGGTGCTGCAAACATATTTACATACAATCTAGGAGGGAAACAGCCTAGCTGGGATCGTGTTTGTGTAGAGGTGGAGGTGTGGCAACATTTTAAGGAAATCTGGTCCAGTGAACTTCTGACTTTCAAAATAAAATGCTGCTTCACCCAGCAATGTGTCTTCAAATTAAAAATGAACCTTATGCCGTAGATTATAGTTAAATAAAATAAAATAAAATAGCTTTTGCATCACTGGTAACACAGATGTAATAATATTGAGAAGAAGAAGAAGAAGAAGAAGAAGAAGAAGAAGAAGAAGAAGAAGAGTTTTATATTTTTTCTTCTTTCACAAATCATTAGCATTTCATGATCAAACAGGGTTTTAAAGTGTTCCCATCTAGCCATCTACTGTGTTGTCCTGTCATCTTTGGCCATGACAGTGCTGAGTGTGATAATTATCTACTTTGGTTTCCCCTTGCAAAACAATACAATTGACAAAATTAACGACAAATAATGAGTGTTACTGTTATTTGAAGAGTTAGACATAAGTAAGGGATATTTATTACTTATGATGAGCCATTATTTTAGTGAAAAATCCAATGCAGCGAAAGTAGCAAAATAAACAGATCAGTGAAAATAAAGATTAGAAAAAAAAATAATACTTACACTTTGTTGGTTTCTGTTTTTTTTTGTTTGTTTGTTTGTTTGTTTGTTTGTTTGTTTGTTTGTTTGTTTTTTTTTTTACCACAAAACTAATTCCTTAGGTTTTGAACAAAGTCAGACAATGAAACAGAATGGAGTTCACCAATTTTTTTAAAAAATTTTTTTATATGCAGTTATTTACTGAATTCTTTTTGTTTTATATCAGTAATGTGCATCACTCTTTGTTTATTCCACATTATTTTGTGCTATAAAAAGTGTACACAACATTAGACAAGCTGCTTAAAACAAATAATGAAAAGCAAAACAATTTATATGATTTATTACCATGCAACAGTAGATTAGCCTGGAAATTCAAAATTTGGGTTTGTTTAAAAGAAACAGTTATAGATCTCTTAGTAAGTCAGTTGTCACATTTCTTGGCTCAAGACAGTGGAGTAATTCTTTAGCTCCCCAACACTGAATGATTGGTCTTATTTATCTCAGGCACATATATAGGTCCAAGTATGAAGTATTTTGCTGCAGTTATCCAAAAATCAGCAGGAACTCTTAGTTTTTTCTCTCTACCTTTTCCTTCTCCATGCTTATATTGGAAAGCATACCAGCAGAGGTCATTAAAGCTCAGTTGTACCCAAACACACATGTAGTTTCAGTCCAAGGGTCCAACAGGAGACAAAACATTAGTCTCCTGCAGTTCTCATGTGTCAAAGACTTAGGATCAACAGACCCTTTAGTGCCTGGAGATGATGTAGGTTTTCTTGATCCTCTGGATCATCTCGATCATTATCATCAGCTGGTGGTGTAGGAGGGATGCCATCTGGGCCACTGGAGGACAGGTTCAAGGAGTTGAGGTCAGAGGTCAGATGCTCTGCACTGAAGCTCAGACAGAGGGTAAAGACAAGAAACAAATCAAAGTCAATTTCTCTTTTTCTCTTCCATGATTGTATAGTTTTAATCACTTATCAACCAACCTTTTAAGAAATTGGAAATCATTTGCTTATTCAGAAAAAACATCAAACATATTAAGGCCTGTAGTTTATTTTCATAAAATTAAGCAGTTCTCTTGGGATGAGATGGGGCTCCCAGAAACCACTCAGACCCACTTCTTCTGAAATTGGGTGGGTTATACTCTTTAGACTGCAAACATCCAACAAATCAGCTTTGTGATTACTCTGCCTCTTAAACCTCTAAGAAGGGCCTTCATTTACTATAAAGGTATTTAAAATTCTCTATAGGTTTTGCTCCTGGAAGTTAAGAAACCTAAACTGTAATAAATACCTGCCTTATGAACCAATTAGGACTTCACGAGAACTTACTTCATCCTAGTACCTGTGGTTCTTTCCAAAATCCTATAAAGGTCTTTTTACTAATCTATTTTTTTAATCTTCATAAATACCTTTAACAATTTTTTTTATAAATCGCTTTAACAGATACAGTTTCAGCTACCATTAAATAAACCTTTGCAAATACCTACCAACTGATCTATATTCCCCAGGGGAAAGGTTTATTAGATCCTTAACCTATTTTAGATTTTTTTTAATTTTATTTTATTTTAGATTATCTTATAATTTGATAATTTATTACACTGAGTGAGGGTCTCGCCAGATAACGGTAGATTTACTTTGAGGTCGTTGATCCCAGTAATGGAGCCATGGAGGTGACGAGCAAGTCCTCTTCTCTCTTAAAGCCTGAGTGAGGTATGAGCCTGGAGCCTTGTGTCCAGGTCGGTACCAAACACTGTGCTCATCGACGTCCTCGGATGTCCAGTTGAGGGATCCGGTTCACAGCACCAAATTGTTGTGGAAAAAATTCATTACCAAGCACTGTTAGGTGAAAATCACTCAGTCAGGTTTATTTTATACCATGCACATGATATGAGAGCCACAAAATCAAAAACTCATGAAGATGTCAGATTAAAACTCCAAGTAAGGCTCAGAGTGGGCTCTGTCAGACAGAGTCCACACATGGGTTTCATACCAAGGATAAGAATCCAAAACAGAGGAGAGACAGTCTGGATCCTGGGCAGCTGCAGAAAACAACATGCAACCTTGAGTGTGTAGCTGATCGAGTTTAATTTGGTGAGAGTTCAGAAACATTTAGAATAAAGACATAGCATAACATGACCATCAGATTAATAATGTTAAGTATGTATTACCTAATAATAATACGTTTTCTGATATCAGTAAAAACACCGCAAGAGAATCTCTGTGTATTATTGTACCAACAGAGCACAGAGGCAATGTGCAATGCAAATGCTGAAGCTGTGTAAAACTATAGTGAAACTTCGACCTGAAGGTGGCAGTAGAAACAAGGAGTTAGAATAATAATGATGAACATCATTCAGTTGTACAGCAAAAACAGTTATAAACAACACGACAGCAACAGATGTTTGTGAATTTCGGAAACCGGACTGAAAGACGTCAAAGCGGTTTGTCACTGTTAAAAAGCTGTTTAACTGTTGAAACACAGCATTTTCAATAATTTTGCTGAAAAATGGAAGGTTAGAGATTGGCCTGTAATTCTGCAATAATGATTTATCAACTTAACGCTAGGTTCTGGTATCTATTACTGTACTAAAGAATCATAGTGTTCAAAATAGGTGGAAAAGCTAAAAGAATAATTTCTTCAATGACCATATGATCAAATTGCTGACAATAGGATGACTCTAATTTAGCAGTACCTAGTAAACAGATGTGAAAGCAGCAAAAGATTCAAGAAGATGTAACTTACATTTCTCTGCGTAATGGACAATTAAATGTATTCTTGTTTTACAATATTTGCTTTGTATTGTCTAGAAATATTCATGTGGGACCTGTTTATTGTTGAATTCAATTTAAGAATAGGATTATTATATTAAAAAGACTTTCAATTTTATATAAGGCATATACAGTATGTTTCTGAAAACTGTGAAAATAAATTTGTTTTGGAAGACAACATATAGTGTCTTTGTCCACAATTTGCTGCAGAGGAGGAGCCAGTGGAAAAACAAATCTTTCTACATCTGTGTATTTAAGTTAACAGCGACAACTGAGAACAGCAGAAGCAGTTTAACAAGATGGACTACAGGACAGGACTGCTGCTTTTATCTTTCTGTTGTGCAGGTGAAATATTTAAGTTTTTTCCAATTTTCTCAATTAAATTTCTGATTGGTCTACATTTAATAAGGACATATGAAATGTTTACATGTTAAAATTATTTGTATTACTTTTTTCCTCAAAGGTGTTGATGGACAAACTCTGGCTGAATCTGAATCAGTTGTTAAGAGACATGGAGAATCTCACAAACTGACCTGCACAGCCTCTGGATTCTCAATCAGTGGCTGGTGGATGCACTGGATCAGGCAGGCTCCTGGGGAAGGACTGGAATGGCTTGCTGCTCATTATGATGATAGCAGCATATATTACTCTCAGTCAGTTCAAGGTCGGTTTACCATCTCCAGAGACAACAGCAAACAGCAGGTGTATCTGCAGATGAACAGCCTGAGAACAGAAGATTCTGCTGTTTATTATTGTGCTCGAGAGCCACAGTGACTGAAGATGGCTTAGCAGCTGTACAAAAACCTCAAGTAGCTTTGAGGTTATCTGAAGAGAGCCTTAATTTTGTCTGGTGAAGTTAAGTCAAGTTTATTTGTGTCGCACATTTCAGCAGCAAGGCAGTTCAAATGCTTCACATCATAGAAAACGTCAATCAAGTTTACAGCACATCATCAAAATGATCAAAATCATCAAGCAAAAACACATGAAACTTATCAAAAAATGTGAATATCTTCCTGTAAAAGACTCAGTGTTAAAATGACTGCACTGATCCTGAGATGAAGAGAATAATTTTCCTGCCATTTTCGTTTCTCTTACTGTGTCACCACCAGGAACGTAATTTTACTTTAATATAAATACACATGACTGTGTTCATCTGTAAGGTCTGTGTGAGAGAAATAGTTTAATTACAATGTCCTGAAAAGCATAGTTGTCACAGGATTTTACATTTTGTGCTCAATGTGATGAACATAGGTTTCGTTAACATAAGTACTCTACTGAAAATCCAATTTAGTAAGTCTAAGAGCACTCTGAAAATCCAGTTTTCAAACGACTCAACAAGTAATACACTATAGAATGATGGGAAGGTCAGCTCTTTTAGGAGAGCCGGTTCTTTTGGCTCCCAAACAGCTCTTATATTTATTTATTTATTATCAACTGTAGCCTCATATTTTAGCTTAACTTGGCAGATATTAATGTTTTGTATGTAAATAAATCCTTTTGCTTTTAGTATTTTTATGAGAAGCCTTATACTTTTCTTATTTTATATATTTGTACAGTTACAAAAGCAGGGATTCTTTACTTTAGTATAATATTTTAATCAAACTTAATTTTTATTTAACACAAAAACAAATGAACAAAACACTGCAAACAAATCTACTGAACAGAACTACAATCATAATTAGTTGAATTATGGGGTTTTGTGACAGACTCTCCTTCTCACTGCTATCTACTGACTGAGGGGACAGACAGATTCCCCACCTGTCATATCTGTCCCCCTTTCTGTTTTCACATAACAGGAGCACCATGCTACCACTCAAAACAAAGTTCTGCCTTGACCAGGGAGAAGTGCCGCTGAGAGTGAGAGCTGAGCAATGACAGGAAAAAAAAAAAGTGGGGAGTCGGCTCCCATTTGATGGGAGTTAATGAGACTGATTCACTACAACCCAGTATGACCAATCACTAATACTGTAAATGTAAGATTAGGTGTTCATACACATAACTTATTTTTTTCTTTAAATGTGTTGAACATACAAATACCTTACACTACTAACACAAACATTTTTTTCTTTTTTTTTGAGTGTTTAAACTCCTTACACGATCAATATCACATTTATGTCATATTCAGAATGAAATGTACATTTTGAATATTGAAGTGATGTGATCTTTTTTCTTCTGCATTTTTCTTTAATTTATATGTTGCTACTGAAGAAATGTATCTCTCAAATAACTGTATAATTTGTGTAAAATCCCTTTGACAGAAAATCGCTGTTCACTATTTTATGTGCTGATGTGAAGACAAAAATCAACACAAAACACATGCATGATGAGCACATGCATGTTTTTGTTACTGTGCAATACATGAAAAGCAAACACATTTCATTTGTTGTACAAGTAGTAAATCAGTCTTTTGACAACAAATGTATCACAATGATGAATAACACATTCTAATGAATAATGAAACACTTTTTATGTACAATTGTAAAAGTCATGGTCCATGGACTTTGAGTTAGTCTGTCATGTATGTTCTCAGCTTGTTTCATTATCCTAGCATTGTTATTGCTGTTCAGTTTTTTTCTCTGATTCTTCTGTATTCATTCTGTGTTCATTTATCACTCTCCCTCAGCTCCCTTCTGTTTTCTCACACATCTATAATGCATTCTGTTAATTGGACTCACCTACTCCTCTCCCCTGTAATCACTCGTCCTCTGTGTGTAAACCTTAGCCTTTTCTGGGTTGCTTGCAGGATTTGGTTGGTCTTCATGTCTGGGTTGCCCCTTGTAGTTTGGCTAAGCTGAGTTCATCAATAAATGCTTTTTCCATCATGCACCTGCCTTCTTCATATTTGTCTTTGAGTCCATTATCAACCCCAATTATGAGCAAAACTTTCCAAGACACTCTAAAAAAATGTTTCCTTCAAGTCTTATTTGTTAAAAGAAGAAATGGTATAAATTGTATTTGTGCATCAAATGGTAACTGTTGAAAAAAACATTCCTTATGAATCCTTCTTAGTTCAAATCTGGTATCTTTGCAGGGTATATACTGATGACCGATCTTGTAATCTAAGCATCAGATATCCTGTGCCCTCAGCAAGGTGAACACATTCACGCTTGTTCTGCTTGCTTTCGATCTTCCTGGTGAGTCTTCCTGGTGAGTTCTTCCAGCTCCTTATCTAGGTTACATGAGACAACATTTTATCAGAGGTTTGAAAATATAAAAAACTTGCCAAAAAGTGTCCTCATGTCAACCAGTGGAATTCTTCTTCCGCTATCTCATCAAGTTACAATTCAGAATATGGAGACACTCAGTGTCTCCTGCAACGGATCTGATTACATTTAGGTACTGTGATATAAACTGGATTAGACAGCCTATGGGGTAAACATTATAATTTATGGGATACATTTATATAGATGAAAGTGGAACAAATTATTCTGCAGTGTGTTACTGTCAAAAAGATGCTGTGTGTTTAAAAGCTGGTGGAGAGGATTTGGGATATTTGCTCCGTGACCATATGGTGGCGCTGCTGACAACAGGATGACAGTTCAGTTTTATGTTGTTTAATTTGGGCCAGTTCACAACAAATGTCCTTTCTAGACATTTTTATAAAAAATATTTAACCTGAACAAAAGAAATATAAAAGCAGCAGTACAGTCATGTAGTCCATTGTGTTAAACTGTGTCGGCTGTTAACTTAACTATGCAGATGTAGACAGACTGTGTTTTGCACTGGCTCCTCCTCCACAAGAGGACTATTTGCTGTCTTCCAAAATAAATTTCTTTTCACAATATTCAGAAGCTTATATGTCTTAAATAAAACTATAATAGAATAAAACATTATTATTATTATTATTATTGTTGTTGTTGTTGTTATATTTCAGAAAAATAACAACAAAAAAACCAATACAACTATACAAATGTACTATAACCATTCAAAAATAGTTATAGTAAAGAAAACTAGAACTGTTTTAAATAAATTGTGTTCTCACAATTTGTACTTGTTTCTCACAAATCTGAGTTTGAATTTCCACCTCCATTGCAGGAGGAGTCAATGCAAAGCTACTAATTTCCAGCTCTATTTGTGTGACTGTGACAAAGCTGTCAGGGAACAAGAATCACACTGAAACATCATGGACTACAGATCTGGTCTGCTGTTTTTTATCATTTGCTTTACAGGTGAGAAATTGCTGACAGAACTTTCATCTGCCTTTGAGAAACTGTTTTCTAACAACAACTAAACTTTTTTTATTGTGTTGCTTTACAGGCATTTATTGTCAGACTCTGATAGAATCTGAACCAGTGGTTAAAAGACCAGGAGAGTCTCACAAACTGACCTGTACAGCCTCTGGATTCACATTCAGCAGCTACTGGATGGCCTGGATCAGACAGGCTCCTGGGAAAGGACTGGAGTGGGTTGCAAGTCTCAATGATGGTGGTGGCAGCACATACTACTCTCAGTCAGTCCAAGGCCGGTTTACCATCTCCAGAGACAACAGCAAACAGCAGGTGTATCTGCAGATGAACAGCCTGAGAACAGAAGATTCTGCTGTTTATTATTGTGCTCGAGAGGCACAGTGACTGAAGTCAGTTCAGCAGCTGTACAAAAACCTGAAGTCCCCTCTGAGTTAACTTGTGGATGATTTTATTTTCTCTCTGAGACTTGTCTGTCAACCTAACATCAAAAAAGTTGCAGAAACACTAAATGCTGACACTACGACTGAAGAATAAGAGAGGAAGAAGCCCAAAAAATAATTGTTTCCTTTTTATCACTGTCCCATCATGTGGAATATTGCATACAATGTAAGGAAACTGACTCTGTGTATCTGTGAGATGTATTAGGGAAAAATAAATGTTTTCCATTTTAACTTCTAAGTACAAATTGGTTAAGCCTTGCTAAATGTCTTATTCAGAACTGTCTAGGCAACATTGCCAAGTAAAAACTCTGCTTAATGTTTACATTTGAAAGTTGTATTTTAATCACAAAGTGTTTTATTATCAGAAAATGTTCTCTATGATCACCAAATATCTATATATCTATATATCATAATACCACTGCCATGGACAAACAGTTATTTTGCATAAAATGCAAAACGTTTAACATAATGAACAGATTTTTGCTCAATGAATGTGTGCATTTCTGATTATAAAACATTATTTTATGCCTACTTTAATCAATTTGTTACATGTTGGATTCATGTTAGTCTGCATTTAAATAATTAACTTTAAAATAATAAAAAAAATATATACAAAAAAATATATATTTAACCAGAACTCTCATGACCTCCATGCAGTACCTTCCCATATTGAAGACCTCTGCTATACTCTATTTAACAAATGTTTTAAAATCAACTTTTTATAAAATAAGTAAAAGTAAAGTGTAAGATGAAATGCCCATTCACATAATTGGTTAAGGATCTACACCTAAAAAAATGATAATAAATAAATTATAGATTGCTAATGCAAACATTTTTACTCTTTCTTTGTCTGTTCCAGCTCCTTACATGTTTAGTGCAAAGTATTTGTGATATGTTTTTGAAATGCTCCAGTACAAAGAATTACAGCTTTGTATTCTCAGCATGTGACATGAATCTAAAATTAACCAACCTTATTTCTCAGCTTTAAGATTTCTCAAGGTTATATTTATTTTAATACCTTTATTTTATGCCATTTAAATTTTATTAGTAAATACTAGATATTTGAATTGTATTGTAATTTAATTTGTTTCAGCATTATTCTGACAGAATTTGTAACCACTAAATTATTGAATAATCCCTCTAAACACAACCTATAAAAATCAGTGGTCCAACTATTTCAACTAAAGTCTGTTACTTTATGTATAATAGGTAGTAAAATAAAATGAAGTGCAAGCAGTTGTACATAAACATCTATAAACATGTCATGTTAACATGATTAAACAAAGGTTTTCAGAACAGTGCTATCACAGTATTAAATAATTATTGATAAAATGCAGGCTCTGTTCACTGTCTTTGAGACAAATCATGTTATTTAATATGCGTGACTGTATTTTCCCTACATGGTAATAAATAGAACTTGTATTTGCACATTGAAACTGACTGATAAAAGCAATAGCAGACAACAGCTAATGAGAGTCATTGTAGCAGTACCTGTTGTTAGCATTTCACTGATTGCCAAACAAAGCCATGATGAGATAACATTATGAAAGGTCAAATAACCACAAATTTTGTTTAAACGTACTTGTGAAAGGTAATCCCACATTATTTAAATTCAATATTGTGCATGTTATTATAACCGTAGGTTCTACAAAATACAGACATAGATGCTCTCTCTGCGTTTACTTCCCTTGGCTCTTATGCTAGCCTGGAGTGAGGAGAGACCCATCCAATATGGCGGCGGCGTCGAATCCGCTCCAGCACGTAATGAGGCATCTACGTATATAATGTCTATGAGTAGGAGATAGGCACAAGCTCCCTGTGACCCTGCAAGGAGACGTGGTTTAGACAATGGATGGATGGATTTTCTTATAGTTAGTCTGTACAATTTAAAAACATGACAAATAATTTGCTCATTCGTAGCACTGCAACTTCTCCTGTTTCTGTAATCTCATCAGGCTTCACAGGTCAGAGAATGGAGTCCATTCCCTCCAGTCCAGTAGTAAAAAACCCTGGAGAGTCTGAGTCTCTACTGCAGAGGATCTGGCTTCTCATTTGGATGCTGTAATATGAACTGGATCAGACAACCTGTGGGAAAAACACTGGAATTCATGGGATACATTTTTAAAGATGGAAGTGGAAAACGTTATTCTAGCAGTTTTCAGGGGAGAATAGAAATCATCAGAGACAACAGCAACAGCTTGATGTATTTGACACTATCAAACTTAAGCCCAGAGGACTCTGCTGTGTATTATTATGCCAGATAAGCACAGTGTTTAAAGTTGGTGGAGAGACTGAAAAAAATCTCCACTGAGAATGTTTTCTCAATGACCGGATGGTGGCAGTATAGGCTTAAAAAAAACAAGAGGACTGTCGCTTTTCTGTGTATCATATGTTTCCTGTTTTTGTTCATCAGGCTTTCCTGTTCCAGGAATGGAGAATCAGAATACCTAACTGCAGAAAAAGCTAAAAGTTTACACTGACAGACATTAACAGTATTCAGAATAAAACTTACTAAAAAGAGACATGAACACCATAAACTTCAGGTTTTTTTCAACTGTTTTCATGAGCAAGTCAATTTCTCTGTTTTAAGATGATCTTAAAGTTTGATACATCATTTAAATATATTGTTAAAGGTATTGATAAGAGATGAAATATTCTAAAGATCAAAAATTTATATGACCTAAATACAATTTTTGTCTTAAAGTTTTATTTTAGTAGAATATAATTAAATGTAATAGGACTTCCTTAATTTATTCAATTAATTGATGTTCTATTTATGAAAAATTTAAAAAACAGCTTTCTATGAAAGTAACATTTTTATTTCAGGAAAAATATATTAGATCTCTTTTGACTTCTTGGAGAATATTTGAGGAACAAATCATTAACATGTAATCTCTAGATTATTTTCTCATCATAGAAAAAGATTTTTGGAGCAATGATCAATGATCCCAGTTTGTACGCATGCTTTCTGTAGAAGAATATAAGCAGCAGTGTGTTTGGTTAAAAGCTGAAACAAATAATTGTGAGCTCGGTCATTTTGAATCCTGTAAGTGAGAAAAACTACTTCAAATGGAAGCACCCTCCCCTAAGATAAATAAGTAAATAATAATTCATACAAATTAACAATAATTGAGATAAGTAGTAGACCTATTTGCATGCTCTGTTCTGAAGAAAATGTAAATGTCATGCAGCCAACTTCCTTCTGTCTGACCGTGTTCTTCATTAGTGGGGAGAGTTTACTTTCCTTGTTCAGTTTCAAGATGATGCTCAGACTGTCTGTCCTCCTGATAGTGAGCGGTCTGCCCTGTAAACTGCATTAACTTGTTACCAGAATATCACTTTTTATTTTAATTTATCTCCTGTCTTGACTGGTTCTTCATCCGGTTCTGACAGGCAGGTGCTTGAGTCCATTCCTTCCACCACATTGGTGAAAAAGCCTCAAGAAGTTCTGAGTCTTTCCTGCAGAGGATCTGGATTTGACTTCAGTCAGTATGAAATGGACTGGATCAGACAACCAGCAGGAAAACCTCTGGAATAAATGGGTGTTATTTGGTATGATGCCAGTAAAACAGCTTATGCTGGCAGAGATGACGTATGGAAATCACCAGAAACAACAGCAACAGCATGGTGTATCTCAGACTGTCCAACCTGAAACCAGAGGACTCTGCTGTGTTTTACTCTGCCATGAAATACATGCAGTGGTTAATGTGAACACAGAAGCTGTACAAAAACTCCTCATATACAGATGCAGACAAATGCAATAACACTGAGCTCAACAAATGAAGCTTATAATTTCCTGTTAGCTGAATTTACATCAACATGTGCTTTGACATAATATTTCTCTATTGTTCATCTGCTACAAAAACTTTTAGTATGTTGGACATAAATAGTCTCTTGAAAAATAAATATTCCATATAGTATATATATTTACTTTCCATATTAGTTAAATATAAAACAAATACAAAAAAAAAGTATTTGATGAAAGAGTCAGTCCTGAGATTCAACAATAATAAAAGGTAAAATCTTCAACTCTCTTTGGAGTCCCACAAGTTTATGCTGTGAGATCACAAGGCTTCTTCTGTCCTGCTTCAAAATTATATAAATAAGCAGATTTTTTTTTTCTAAACCAATTTTAGTGAAACTGAAAAATCTATACATAAAATTAAGCTCAAAATTATTGATACAGATTTAGGTTAAAAATAATTTATAAATGTAATTTATAATATTACATTTATAATAATGTATTATTATTATTATTATTATTATTATTATTATTATTGTTGTTGTTGTTGTTGTTGTTGTTGTTGTTGTTGTTGTTGTTGCAATATACAAAAACTGATCTTAAATTTCTGTATTTCAGGGAAATAAATTCTACCAAGAAAGAAAACTATCAAACTGTGTTAAATCATTCATGTTTACATCATTAATTTGAGTTCAAATCCCCCCCACCCCTCCCTTGCAGGAGGAGTCAATGTAAAGCTAATAATCTCCAGCTCTATTTGTGTGACTGTGGCACGGCTGTCAGAGAACCAGAATCACACTGAAACATCATGGACCACAGATCAGGACTGCTGCTTTTTATCATCTGCTTTACAGGTGAGAAAATTCTGACAAAACTTTAATCTACCTTTGAGAAACCGTTTTCTAACAACAACTAAACTTTTTACTGTCTTGCTCACAGGTGTTTATTGTCAGACTCTGATAGAATCTGAACCAGTGGTTAAAAGACCTGGAGAGTCTCACAGACTGACCTGTACAGCTTCTGGATTCTCATTCAGCAGCTACTATATGGCCTGGATCAGACAGGCTCCTGGGAAAGGACTGGAGTGGCTTGCTGATATCAGTGGTGGTGGCAGCACAGACTACTCTCAGTCAGTCCAAGGCAGGTTTACCATCTCCAGAGACAACAGCAGAGAGCAGCTGTATCTGCAGATGAACAGCCTGAAGACAGAGGATTCTGCTGTTTACTATTGTGTTCGAGAGACACAGTGACTGAAGTCAGATCAGCAGCTGTACAAAAACCTCAAACCCCCACAGAGTTTCTGGTGGATTTTTTTATTTTGTCTGTGAGATCTGCATATAAGACGAACAGTGATCCAGTTGCAGAAACACTAAACATGAACACTAATACTAAAGACTAAGAGAAGAATGAGCTCAAAAAGTTTCCTTTTCTTTTACTGACCCACCACTGGGAATATTGGGTCTAAACTCAAGAAACATAATTTTGTATATATGAGAGGTAGATCAGGGAAACAAAATAATAGTTGGCTGTGTGCTGATCATGTACTACAGAAAATTAACCTGGCAATCTGGTTAATGTTTAAATTTTAAAGTTGTATTTTGATCACAAAGCGTTTTAGTATTTAGTATGTAGAAAAAATTCTATATGATCACTAAATATTGAGTGAAATTTTTTTGTATGCTAAACCCTTTTCAACAAATGTTTTAAAATCAGTTTTTTTATAAAGTCAAGTTTATTTGTATAACAGCAAGGCTGTTCAAAGTGCTTCTGCAGATGGTCTGCAGCCTTGGAAGGATAAACATCTTATCCTCTCCCATCCTAATTGGATTGTTTTAAAGTTAAGTTATAAAAGTTATTTAATATATCCAGTTTTTATAGTATACTTTTACATTGTATACCCTCATAACTGGATTACTTCAGATTTAAGGACTGTGGATTTTTAATTTTACTTCACTTTTTGTCCTATTTTTTTTCTACCTCCAAGATAAGCATGTGCAAGATGCCTCCTGTGGACACATGGGACATTAATAGTATTATACAAAGACTTCAACTGATAGAACTGAGGTTCTCTCGACTGGAGGTAAACGTCGAGATCAACGCAGGCTCTGGAAATGAAACAACTCTACCGGTGCCTCAAAACAACAAACAGCCTCCAGGCACTTCAAGAAGCAGCTCAGTAAGATTCAGGAGCACCCCTGTCAGAATTACTAATAGAAAAATTGCAAGGAAATGCAGTGGTCTAAAATCAAATCTCAGATTAATCCCTTGTCTCAATCAACATCAAGCTGTTGAATTATCCACCCCCAAGACAGTTAAACTGGCTCTCCTAAATATAAGATCACTATCAGCAGAAGGCCTTTTAGTTAATGACTTCATTACTGAACATAATATTGATGTTATGCTTCTCACAGAAACATGGTTAGATGACAACAATGAAACACCTGTACTCATTGAATCAGCACCCCTTAATTACAATTTTTTAAATGAGAATATAAAGAATAAGAGGGGTGGAGCAGTGGCTAAAACAGATCCCAGGAACAACATCAGACATCTCAGTCCAGAAATGCGCAGTTCTCGGCACAGCCAAGATACTACGCAGAACCCTCAAGCTCCCAGGCCTCTGGTAGAGGACCCGAGCTCAGAGGTTGAGAAAGACCACCCGTGGAGGGTGAGAAGGGAATTAATTATATATATATATATAATCTTAGATGATTTTTTTGTCGGGGGAAAAACACTGAGAAGGACAGTGAAACTTTAAAAACTAAACCCAGTCAAACTATGAGTTTTGCACACAAGTCTAGGCTTTAGTTTCTCCCTCCCTGTGAGGTGGAGTCAATGCAAAAAACATGCAGTCATATTTGTGCGAGTGTAAAAAGACCGTCAGAGACAGAGCAGAACAGTGAAACATGATGGACCACAGATCAAGACTACTTCTTTTTATTGTCTGCTTTTTGGGTGAGAAAATGCTGACAGAGCTTTATTCTGCCTTTGTGAAACTGCTTTCTAACAAAAACTGTACTTTATGACTCTATTGTTTAACAGGTGTGGAAGGTCAGACTCTGACAGAATCTGAACCAGTGGTTAAAAGACCTGGAGACTCCCACAGACTGACCTGTACAGCCTCTGGATTCACATTCAGTGACTATTGGATGGCCTGGGTCAGACAGGCTCCTGGAAAAGGACTGGAGTGGGTTGCAAGACTCAATTATGGTGGTGGCAGCACATACTACTCTCAGGCAGTCCAAGGCAGGTTTACCATCTCCAGAGACAACAGCAAACAGCAGGTGTATCTGCAGATGAGCAGTCTGAAGACAGAGGATTCTGCTGTTTATTATTGTGCTCGAGAAGCACAGTGACAGAAGTTGGTGCAACAGCTGTACAAAAACCTTTAGCTCCCTAAGATTTTATTTTCTTTGTGACAATATCTTCCTCTATAAGACACTGACAGTGACACAATAGATGCATGAAAATATTCAAGGAGACAAGCAGAAGAATAAGCCAAATACGTAAACTGCATACAGACAGTTGGAGAATTCATGGTCTGTCTCTAAAAAAAATAAAAATAAAAAATTTTTGCAAGATCCTGGTTGCATTTTTCCCCACTGCTATATTTTAGATAAAAGTTATTATGCTGTCTTGTGTACAGCAAAGCTGTATTTCTTCCACTTTGCCACCCATCGGTGACCTCAGATGAATCTATTTCTGTTCATATTTTTACAGTTTTCTTCAAAACTAGTGCACTAACTGTGGTGTCAAAAACTATATCTTTAATCAAAATTACACAAAATATTGTAAAAAGCTACAATGGCTTGCAAAAGTATCCATACCCCTTGAACTTTTCCATATTTTGCTAAGTTACAACCACAAACATAAATATATTTCATTGGAATTTTATGTGAAAGACCAACACAAAGTGAAACAATAATAATAATAATAATAATAATAATAATAATAATAATAATAATAATAATAATAATAATAATAATAATAGTAATTTATCATTATTATTATTATTATTATTATTATTATTATTATTAATGATAATAATAATAATAATAATAATAATAATAATAATAATAATAATAATAATAATAATAATAATAATAATAATCTATTATTATTATTATTATTATTATTATTATTATTATTATTATTATTATTATTATTATTATTATTATATTTACACAGTTACATTGTTTCTTCTTAAGTCCTGTACTGTAAAACATGACATTGTATTGGTTCATCAAAACTATCTGATATTTATCAACATTTATCCAAATTTTATGTGTAATTATTACAGAAAAAAAAAAAATCAAAATAGCTTTTTCCACTAAGTACCTTCTTTAAAAATAACTGGCCTCAAAACTTGATCTAATGCTTATTGTTCACAGCCTGCAACTTTGATGCTGGTGTGGCAGAATGACTGTGTCTCGTTTAAAGCACGTCATAGCCTCACTGTACCTCTTACAAATGTATATGTTTGAGCTATTATGGAACGCACTGCAAACAAAACTGCACATGAACACTGATAAACATTTCATCATAAAATGATTTAAAAGAACTTTTAACACAAAATTTAACTCAAAAATAATTGGGCGTTAAGAACAAAAAGCTGCTTCTTCTCACTGACTTTGAGACAAATATTTACCATGTTTGATTTTATTTTCCCTACATGGTAAAAAACAAGCCAAATTGTATTTTCAAATTGAAATTGTCCATCATAAGAGCCACTCCCTAATGAATGGTGTACTGATGCAAATCTGTGGTCTGTTCAGGGTGTAAACTGATAACTCTTGTAATTCCTAGAAAATCAGAAATTTTGAGCATGATAAACATGTTCATTCTTCTTCTACTTGCTCTCTCTCTGCCTTGTGAGTTCTTCTACTTTCTTACCCATATTTATTTTTTTTAACTAAATAATAATTGTCTTATTAGTCTGGAAAGCTAAACAAGATCCTGGATAATTTCCTCAGCTTCAGCAATGCAATCTCTTCTGCTTCTGTCCATTCCTTCCAGTCCAGTGGTGAAAAAGCCTGGAGAGACTCTGAGTCTCTCCTGCAGAGGATCTGGCTTCTCATTTGGGTGCTATGACATGCACTGGATCAGACAACCTGTGGGAAAATCACTGGAATGAATGGGTCGTATTTATTATGATGCAAGTGGAACCGATTATTCAGGCACTTTACGAAGTCGGATAGAAATTACCAGAGACAACGGCAACAGCATGATGTATCTGAGACTGTCTCGTGTAGGGCAGGAGGACTCTGCTGTGTATTACTGCGCAATGGAAGCACAGTGTTCAAAGTTGGCGAACAGGCTGAACAGAAACCCTATCGAGAATGTTTTCTCTGTCACCAGATGGTGGCAGTGCTGACAGTAGAATTACTGAGAAGAGCATTGTGGACAAACTTTAAAGCAAAAGAAAATATTGTAACTTCCATTTCAAGATGTGATGAAGAATTTAATTTTATCTTTTCATATTTTTTTTTCTTGTTGCAGATGTGCCAAAATGGGCACAGTGACATAGGCTTTGTATTCAACAATAATAATTTATAAACAATATACACAGGGTATGGAACGTGGAACTTTTCTGTTTCTCATAACACTCTGTACATTTACACTAGGATGTTCTTAGGAGTTTGCTAGATATTCTATTTGTGGAAAGCTTGTCAGTCTACTTCAGGTTTTCAGTCAGGCTGACTGGTTTTCAGCATTTCCATGGATTCCATGCTGTAAAAACAGCTTTTTTGGTTGAAAATATGATATTTTCTCTACAGTGTGTGACTCAAATTTCTTGTGTGAAACAACCAAAAATTAGTTCAATAAATAAATCTATTGATAGTTCTGCTTTTTTTTTTAGTTTTTAATGCCAATGGTCATTGTTTAGTTCTCCTCACAGATATCACAAGATCAGTTGAATCTTTTTTTGTTGGCCTCAAGAAGATAATCTGGTTGTACTTTCACGTGTTGTTTTTAAATAAACAAACATAAGCATTTCATGGGTTTTATTTCAAGTTTAAACAACTACATAGCTAAGATGAATTTGATGAATTTTAGATGAATAGGATTTGGGAATATATTTATTTTCTAAAAAAAACAACTAGACGTTTCAATTAACTAGACGTTTCAAGACAGAGTATGACGTAAAAAAAAAAACAAACAAAAAACAAAAAAAAGAGAAAAAAAACTAAACTAAACAAGTAAGCAACTTAGTGCTTGTCCAATCAAGAGGAGCCCTGCAGTGCATGATATCATCCACAGCTATATATTTGACTTTAGGTGGGCCAACTTAGAACAACAGGAACTGTTTAACAGAATGGACTACAGGGCAGGGCTGATGCTTTTAACTATCTGCTGTGCAGGTGAAATATTCAAGCTTTTATAAAACTTTCTCAGTTGAAATTATTCTTTCTATTGATTTAATGAGGAAATTTTCAGTTTTTACATGGAGACAGTTTTTCAAACTCATATTTTCTCCTTGCAGGTGTTAATAATCAGACTCTGACAGAATCTGAACCAGTTGTTAAACGACCAGGAGACTCACACAAACTGACCTGTACAGGGTCAGGATTCACATTCAGCAGCTACTTGATGGCTTGGGTCAGACAAGCTCCAGGAAAAGGACTGGAGTGGGTTTCAACTATCGATGTTACAAGCAAATACTACTCTCAGTCAGTTCAAGGGAGGTTTACCATCTCCAGAGACAATAACAAACAACAAGTGTATCTGCAGATGAACACTCTAAAGACTGAAGACTCTGCTGTTTATTATTGTGCTCGACAACCACAGTGACTGAAGTCAGTTCAGTCGCTGTACAAAATCCCATTACACAAAGCTATTTGGGTAAAAAACAAATGAGAATTAATTTCTACAATGTAAAGTGCATTAGATTGTATGACACATTTGTATTTACAAGTATTTGATATTTATTAGTAATTGTTTAATTTTATTTTACAGTAATTAAAAATATAAACATAAGTCTTTCTATGTGTATACAATGTACAAAAATGCATGATATGTATGTTTTGTTTTAATCTGTATATTAAAAAGATTATTTAAAATATGTTGGGAAAATATTGTGTGTTTAACATAACTAGAGACAAATTAATTTTCTTTGTGCAGCTGTTTTAGAAATGTGCAAAATGCTGCTGTTTCTGGGAGCCATTTCTTTTGTTGTTTTTGCATGGAGGTGCCCTTAATGCACCACATTAACTAAGGCTGTGAAATCACCTTACCAGTATTTAGAAAAATGCATAGAATCAACAGATGATTTAACAACAACAAAACTACTACTACTACTACTACTACTACTACCAAAAATAATAAAATAATAAGATATTTTTGTATAATATATTAACATAGCTTTTTGTAAAATATATTAATATAATATTTGATTTTTGCACATTCAATACATTTGATTTAAAACCTTGTGCAGAAACACTGAAATGTGTCATAATTTACCCAAAAACGTAAAATATTCAATATTTGAAATCAAGTCATTGACAAATCATTTACTACAGAATATAAGGTTGCTTGACTGAGTATGAAAATAAGATAAGTGCAAATGATGGCCATTTGCTGCACAAAACATTAGATAAACATAAAAATGAACATTTAAAAACCTCAAAAACTTTTTCCGAGTTTTTAAACTAGAGATTAATTTATTGACTTTTTAGTTCTCTGTAGAGCTTTTATTTCTCACTTAGGCATCCCAAGATGTTCAATTTGTTCTCTATGTTTGTGGTTTAAAACACAATTTGAATACTGATAAGTTAATCAATGTAAATATGACAATAGCAAAAACAAAAACAAAACAAAACAAAAATCACATTGTGCTACATTCCCTTGCAAAGCAGGTACCTTTAAAATTTAGCCCATTAATGTAGTAGGTGTTAAACTCGTATGCTAATGTTGAAGCAGAGACTTGTCTTTGCCTCAGATAAACTGAAAAAGACTCATGTGATCACCTCCCATGAATCTATGTAAATCATGTGGCTTGTTTGTCATGGGGAATTTACAGTTTAAAAGAGGATCAGATCTTCTCGCTACATCTGCCACAGTCATGTCCTCCTTGACTTTGTTGCTGCTGCTTTTAGTTACTGCATCAAGTAAGTCTTTCTACATTGTTAACAACCATCAGTTAGATGTCTGTGTGAAAAAAAATGTCATACAGTAAATCCTTCTTTGCAGGTTTAAAAGGTGAACAGCTGAGACAGCCACCCTCTGTGAATGTGCAGGCTGGGCAACGTCTGAGCATCATCTGTCAGGTCTCTTATTCTATCAATAGCGACTTCACACACTGGATCAGACAGCCTTTAGGAAAAGGACCGGAATGGATAAGCAGAGACACAAATGTCAACAATTTGTTAAAAAATAGGTTCAGTGTCAGCTTAGACTCCTCCAACAGTAGAGTGAATCTACACGGACAGAAGATGCAGCCAGAAGACACTGCTGTGTATTACTGTGCAAGAGAGAGGGGCACAGTGATGCAAGCTACCTGTGAAGCTGAACAAAAACCCCAGAGAATCACAATAAATGTTGCAGCAAATCACCACAAGTAGGGGGCCTCGGTTCATAAATAATACCAGGCAAACACATATCTGTATCATTTTTTTTATTTCACTGGATAATCACTTATATCGTATTTTTTCCCAATACATTTTTTATGATAAGTGCACTTCTATTAGACATTTTTGAGAAGTTCATAAAGATTGAGAGAAATATTAATGACAGCAGTATGACCTAATAAATGACATGAAGAACCAATGAACACCATTAAAAATGGGCTTTCACGTTTTCATTCTTGAGGAAGACATAAATTCAAAACAAA
Organism: Anableps anableps; assembly: GCA_014839685.1. NCBI lineage: Eukaryota > Metazoa > Chordata > Actinopteri > Cyprinodontiformes > Anablepidae > Anableps > Anableps anableps. Next base: position 12,925,868 of record CM026083.1, read on the forward strand.
AAAACAAAAAAACAAAAACATGTTAAAACAACTGAGAAATGGTACATCCAGCTATTTGCTATGGAAATAAAATTATGATTTTGAGAGAGTTTTGTCTTCTTCAAGTTATCATATTAAACATAATGACTGTCTTCTTTATGTACCTCTTTTCCTCTTATCTCTGTAGATGAATGTCATCTTCCTTCAGCCGGTGTAGGAGTAATAGAGTACAGGACAAGACTGCTGCTTTTATCATTCTGTTAAAAAAGGGAACATTTTCTTTGGCTTAAGTATGTGACCCGGCTTATGTGTTGTTGCAGGTAATGGTGGTCAGGCTCAATACTGTAATAGTTTTTTTTTTTTTTTTTTTTTTTTTTTTAAACAACAAATCTATCAAATAAACTCCACAACACATTAAACTGTCAAGTCTTTATGTTACAAATATCTTTATTTAAATTAATATTGCATGCTTGAGAGCAACTTTATTCAGATATGTAAATGCCATTATACAGAGCTGCTTTTTAAGGTTTGTTGCCGATGACCAGCTTATGAGTTGTTGCAGGTATTGGAGATCAAATGTGACAGAATCTGAACTAGTGATTTACATAACAGTTTCCACATAATCATGTAAAAACTAACTGAGAGTTGATATTTCAATATAGATGATGTGCTAAAAAGTTTTTAAAAGGTAAATTTATCAACCAAAGACAACAAATCAGACAATTAAATCTTTATGTAATTCATAATTTTTATCTTTACTTTCATAAAATATGGTATATAAACATGAAACTTTAGTTATAGATGTTTCTAGTTTTTATTATTTTCCTTTATTTTGCTGGTCAGTTCATTTTCTTTAATGTTTTCATATGTATTGAATATCATCATAATTAACTGAATTTCAGTGTCTATATTTTAGAGAGCTAATGATTTAGCTGAGATAAAAAACTGTCACACTGTGTGAAGTGATATTAATACAAACTATGGTTTTAATTCTCAAGTCTAAGTTTCTGTTGCTCCCTCCTTTGCAGGAGGAGTCAATGCAAAACTTCAGTAACTTCCAGCCATGAATATATGACGGTTGTCAGAGAACAAGCCACACTCTGGGTCATGATGGACAACATATCAGTGATGCTCCTTTTAATCATGTGTTTTATGGGTGAGAAATGCTAACAGAACTTAATCTGTCTTTAGGAAATTATCACCTAAGTAAAACAAGGCATTTTGACTGTGTTGCTTTATAGGTGTTGATGGTCAGACTCTGAGAGAATCTGAACCGGTGGTTAAAAGACCTGGAGACTCCCACAAACTGACCTGTACAGCTTCTGGATTCACATTCAGCAGCTACTGGATGGCCTGGATCAGACAGGCTCCTGGGAAAGGACTGGAGTGGGTTTCTGAACTTGATAGTGGCAGTGGTAGCAGCAAGTACTACTCTCCATCAGTTCAAGGCAGGTTTACCATCTCCAGAGACAACAGCAAACAGCAGGTGTATCTGCAGATGAGCAGTCTGAAGACAGAAGATTCTGCTGTTTATTATTGTGCTCGAAGAGACACAGTGACTGAAATTGGTTCAGCAGCTGCACAAAAACCTCAAGTGCCTCAGAAGTTATGTGAGGGGAGCCTTCACTTTGACTGGCAGAGCAGCTTCCTGAGTAAGACTTTAATTGTGATGCTATTGCAGAAACAGTAACCAATCTGACATTGTGACAAAGAGAAGAATAAAGGGTCCCACATATTTCATTTGAAGTCAAAAAGGAGACGCACAATCACGTAGCTCATTTTCACACACACCTTTCATACAATGGCGCAAACCACCTGGGGGACACTACACCGGCTTCAATATTCTTCACACAGTCACGGCAAGAGCGCCACACTTTTCTGCAGACAGGCTCCTCAGTGGATGACAACGCTACAATTTCCTTCCAGAAGTTTTTGGCCATTTGACAGTCGACCAAAGTAGCTGTGAACATGTACAGTGTTTGCTCCTTTCGGGATTTCTTCTGGTTTTGCTCTGTATTTCTGCCAGACAAAAATGTTTCAGATCAGGGGTGCTCATTACGTCGATCAAGACCTACAGGTCGATCGCGGAGGCAGTACTGGTCGATCGCAGTTAAAAAATATATATATTTGTCAGCCTATTAAACATCCCGTTACTTAATTGACATACAGGGCAACCAATCAGATGACAACTGAATTTTGACCTTTAGGTCACCGCTCATGCGTAAACCACGGCGCTAGCGCAGCAAAACTTACAAGCTAGTTAGCGAATTACCTCAGATTTTAAGCCCTTGCTAAAACATATGGTGATCAAAATGAGTGAGAAAGCTGGACCAAGTAAGAAGGCAAAAACATATCACTTTCACACGGAATGGGAGGTGGACTTTTTTTCACGATGTCATTTTCGAAGTGCGTTTGCCTGGCTGTCAGCAGCTACTGTCCGGACTATGCATCCCTGGCTGATTCAATTCAGTGCAAGTCATCAAAATAAACTCAGACAACTACAAAAAATGTAAATAATTATTTATTATGTGTGTTGTGCAATATTGGCTTATTCAGTTATGCAAGGTACATCAACATACATTGTACATACAAATAATCTTTAATAAATTTGAAAACAGTTATATGTTTTGCATTTTTTTTTTAGTGGGAAGGTAGATCATTTTGACTTGGTTGTTTTATAAATAGCTCACATGCTGAAAAAGTGTGAGAACCCCTGTTTCAGATAATCAAACAGATTTTAATAACTGATAACAATAACCTGAGTCAGAGGCAGATCAACACGGAGACAAGGGGGGACAACTGCCCCCTTGTGGTAAACCTCCCCAGCTGCCATACCAAATTTTATTTCCTTGAAATAATACTTATTAAAACTAATTTCTTCTTTGTCCAGAAGTCTCTTATAGCTTTCAAATTAAGTATTGACTCACCAAAAATATGTAATTGCAAATATAACCTTAAGATCCTGAAAAACTTAGTTGCAGCCCTGCATCAAATACCATCTGCCTCCTGCTCCGTGGCCACACACACTGCTGTGTTACAAGCACGTTCATGAGGCTTTCTGTCTGCAACCCAGCAGAGTGGAGCCACTGAGTCACCCAACTTTCCCCTGGTGATGTTTTAACACAGAAAGTTAGCGTCCAATTAAGCTTGAATGAAACGTCTGCTGAAGGTGACAGACGGTTGTGGTTTAATCATCACCCTCAACATCATCATCAGCCTTTATTTAACCAGGATAAAAACTCCTTGAGATTAAAAATCTCTTTTACAAAAGTGTCCTGAGAAGTGGCAGCAGCACATTTACAAGTAACTGCTTACAGATAGACACACTCTCACTTATCAACAACAATATCATCACTGAAAACTGAAAACCTAGATCGAATAATATAATACGTCCATTAATCGCTTGCTGACAATGACTTAGTTGCATGTCAGTTTTAGGAGCATTAGCATATTTCCTGAATTAGTTTTGCTTATAATAAAATCTAGGATAGTTTATGAATAGTTTAAACATGAAACATTTTTGGGGCTTACTGTTTCACGTTGAAGTTTCACTGTTCTGTAAGATCAATATCACAACACAACAGGTTTATCATATATAAAATAACACTAAATCAACAAAGATTGTGTATAAAAAGTCTCACTTTAACATAAACTGTAGGTCTATGTCTGGTGCAATTTTGCTTAAAAAGTGTTTATTCTTCATTCAGTGAAGTTCAAAGATTCTTTAAAAAACAATTTTATTGTTATTGTAGACATTGCCAATTGTAGAATGACTCTATATGGACAGAAAATTCAGCTTCAAGACTCTGGTGTGTATTACTGTGCCAGAGAGCTCATGAAATCATCACTCGGGGCCCCCGGATCACAGATTTTAAAAAGAGAAAACATTCCTGAACATTCATTTTTAGATTTGTCTATTCACTTTAATTTTGTTTTTTTTTTCAAGACACATTTATGTTCATCAAACTTCCATTAGGCGTTTTTAAAGTTTGGAAGACGTAGTGCCCAATAAAATATCCTGATGTCCTTCATCCCATCTGCATTCAAAAACAAAAACATTCCCTCTCCATTTGAAGAAAACAGCTAAATTAATGATAAATTGTAAGGTCATGCATCTAACCATGCTGGATAACTAAAATGCTGACAGCTATATATTTTTGTCCTCATTAACTTATGAAATCTGTTTTCTTGATACACCCTTTGTCCACTGATTTCTGAAGATAGCTGTCATTCTCCTATAACCCAGAGTGGTAACAAACAGGAACAGACAATACATGCAAAGACAGACTGTGTTTTTAAGGATATTGGCATCTCTGATCAAACTCTTAGTCTGAAACATCTTAAGTCATTTCAATTTTGGGGTAAAAACTAAACTAAAAATATATGGTTACTAGTTTGTAAACTAACTGAATTAGTTTCCATCTTTTATAACAATTCACTCTGTGTTTTTCATCTGTGGACCTATGTAGAGTTGATGTTTTAAAGCTAAAGGAAGCTGTCACAGTGTACTCCCTTTACACCAGTGGTATTTATGAAGAGGAGGAGCTTATTCAAAATCTCGACCACTTCTTTAACTGCCACCATCTGGGAGAGAAGAGTCAACCCACAGGATGGATCATACCAAAGAGAAATAGGCAATAATCATTTTCTTTGCAGGAAAATCTTTCCCGGAAACATTAGAACTAACAACAAGTAACTCTATTTGATTTTTTTCTTTAATTAATGTCTTATTTTTCAAGTTACATATATCCCATATCCATTTTTTTCCTCATTTCAATTGCTGATAGTCAGATTCTGAAAGAATCTGAACTAATAGTTAAAAACCCACAAACTGACCTGTACAGCCTCTGGATTCACTTTAAGCAGCTTCTGGATGGCCTGGATCAGGCAGGCTCCTGGAAAAGGACCAGTGTGGGTTGCGAATATTGAATATAACAGTGCTATAAAATCCTATTTTCAATTGGTTCAAGGCCGTTTTACCATCTCCAGAGACCGCAGCAAACAGCAGGTGTATCTGCAGATGAACAATGTGAAGACACAAGATTCTGCTGTTTATCATTGTCCTCCAAATGCACAGTGATTGAAGTTGTTGCAGCAGCTTTACTAAACCCTGTAGAAATAGTTCACTCTGATCTGATAAACCCAACTGGTGTATCTCTGTTCTCTGAAACTTTTTCTTTATGTTATAAATGTAATAAATCTGCCATACTAAATGAATGATACCTTTACCCAGTAAATAACAATCAATCATTATAGCAGTACACTACATCACACTGTAACTAAAGTCCTGTTGAAAGAATAACAGTAAATTTCAGCATAACCTTTTGCTTTTTCGGACATATATCAGTGGTTTGAGTCTTTTGGTCGAATTACTGACAGTTTTTGTGTCATCCTAATGTTAATTGGAGCCAAATGCCATTACAAAGTTTGAAGGTTGCCATGCAGGTTGTTGATCAATTTTAACAACATCATGTCACCGTATTTGCTGATCTTCTAAAAGCATTTAACTCAGTGGGTCCCAGATTACTTCTAGATAATCTCAAGATTCTAGACCATGATTCTATGACTTTGAAATGATTAACAAAAAAACCCAACAAAATAAAAAAAAGAACCAACACAAAAAAGCAGACCTTTTTTTGAGATAACTAAAGGTGTGCCTTGAAGATTGTATTTTGACTCCAATATTATGTTCCCTTTTTATGTATGACCTAAAAAAAAAAAAAAATCAAAATTTTAGTTAAATTCTTTTTGTTTGAGAACAGTGTAATTGTTTACACATCTGCTTCCACTACAGTACAGGCGATATAACTTCAGACTGTCATCAGTCATTCCAAAGAGCTTTGAAGTGTCCAAAGTTAATTTTAAATGGCCAGACCACAAAGTGTGTCATTTTGTCAAAAGCTCGTCTGCAAAACTGTTTTGATGTTTTTACATCTGATGCATTGATGGAAAGGGTGTGTCCCTATGAGTTCTTGGGAATATGGATTAATTAAAAACTCTCATTTAATCTAGATATTTCTTATCTACTTAGGAAACGCAAAATCAAAGAAAAACAGGAATAAATCTTTTTTTTAATATTTCTTTCAAAGAAAAAACTTTTGCTGTCTATATTTATGCTAAAATACTGTACATGGATGAAGCCTCTTCCTCTTTAAGGACCATGGATTCTTTTTATTGTACTTCTTTATATTACATTTCAAATTCAGATTTGATTTAGTTAGCTGGACATATTTAAAGATATCTAGACAACAACCTTTGTATGTTTTTCTTTATAAAGCTCTTCTGGGTAATTTCTAAATATCCATAAAAAATCTAATTAATGACATAACTGATTATCATTTACATGCCTCCAAACGATTACTTTTGAATGCATCAGGGCTTTAACAGATTTGGCAAAACTGTTTTTTTTTCCTGTCATACACCATGATCCTAAAATAACCTGTAAAAAGTTCTTAAACTTAAAATACTTACATCAATCATTGATTTAAAGAGTAAAAAAAATAATTGAAGGAGAATATTTAACTTTTTTCTTGCGAGGCCACTGTGTTTGAATAGCTTTGCTATTTTGTTTTACTTTTATGTGTAATTAATTAATTTTTATAGTTCTGATTTGTTTGGCTGCTATGCTTGTCAGGTCTCCCTTGTAAAAGAGATTTCTGATCTCAATCTGACTTCCTATAAATAAAGGTATTATAAAAAATAACAATCAGAAGGCCCAGTATAAAAAAAAAGCATAAAGTAAAACCACCCTATTAATGTGATGAAAAAACCATATTTGTCAAAAAAACAAAAACATATCTCCTTTGACCATATTTTTGAACGATCAAAAACTAAAAAAAAGAAAGAAAAATGTAAACTGCTGAACTCCATTCAGTCAAACTATGAGTTTAGCACAGATCTAAGTTTCATTTCCTCCCTCACTGGCAGGAGGAGTCAATGCAAAACCTTTAACTTCCAGCTTTAAATGTGGGACCCAGAAAAGGCTCTCTGAGAATAAGCAGCGCACTGAAACATGATGGATTGCCGATCATTAATGTTTATTTTTGTCCTCTGTTTTATAGGTGAGAAATTGCTAAAAGAGCATTAATCTGTATTTGAGAAGTTATCTTTTAGACAAGAATTGTAATTTTGATGTCTTGGCTTGCAGGTGTTGAAGGTCAGACACTGGTTGAATCTGAATCAGTGGTTAAAAAACCCGGAGAACCCCACAAGCTGACCTGTACAGCCTCTGGATTCACATTTAGGAGCTATGAGATGAACTGGGTCAGACAGGCTCCTGGAAAAGGACTGGAGTGGCTTGCTTATATCAATGAAGGTGGTGGCAGCACATACTACTCTCAGTCAGTCCAAGGCAGGTTTACCATCTCCAGAGACAACATCAAACAGCAGGTGCATCTGCAGATGAGCAGCCTGAGAACAGAAGATTCTGCTGTTTATTATTGTGCTCGAGAAGCACAGTGACAGAAGTTGGTTCAGCAGGTGTACAAAAACCTCGAGGCCCCTCAAGCTTAACTGATGGAAGCTTTTATTTTGACTGTGAGGGATTGTTACTGTATGGGACACTAATAGTGATATATAGACTGCATTGAAACACAATGTCATTATTACAGTTAATTTTTGATCACTCTCCTACCATCAAGAACGTAAATACAATTTAATCTGAAGAAAGATGACAGCACATCTGTGAGATATGTATGCAAGGGGAATGATGTAATTACGCAGTTAATCCATTCCTGATGTTTCAAAAAACAACAAGGAGTCCTTAGGATCTCACTCTTTGGGCACAACCTGGTGAACATAAGTTATGAATTCAGCATTAATTATCATGACTTAGAGATGTCTAACTATAATTGTACTTTTCAATTAAAAAAATATTTAGTAAGTGCAGGGTTAAAAGGAACATACAAATTAAAAAACAACTTTTGATTTTTTTAGTATTTCTTAAACTGCATTGCTTTGCACAAAGTACCTGATAATCATATGGAAATGTCTTTGTTGAAAGTCAGCTGAAAATCTGACAGCATTTTCTGAAATTTTGATTGAAACTTTTATCCAGAACTACTTTAATATTACTAAAATAAAAAATAATCCCAAAATGGTTGAGGAATTTCTGTGAACATCCTAATTAAAAATCCTTGCTCTCACTAGTTAATCTACTGTTGATGTTTTTTAATGTATAATTTGTTATGTAGGTTACAGGTAAACATTAATAAATATAGCTGCTTATTAAACACCCTTACTTTAAATTTAACAAGCATGCATGCATGTTTGTGTTAAATGTAAACAGAGCTGTACATACATGATCATATGATTAAACAGAACATTTGACAACACATTCACCTTAATAATAAATAATTATTAAAAATAATAGGATGTATCTTTTCACTATATTTCGAACAATCAGATTGTGCATTTTCATAAATTTTTCCCTATTTGGTAAACAGAATAATAGCATTTGTAGATTGAAACTATCTGACTGATATGGGAGTCAAAAAATGTGTTTTATATCTGTGTTTTTGCTCAGTGGATGCATCATATCAGTCTTTCTGCAATAGATACAGTCAGCAGTTATTCTCATGCTGTATATCTTTTTTTCAGGTGTAAGATGTGAACATCTGAACCAGTAAGCCCCTGTGACGGTACAGATTCTTGAAAATCTTAGCATGACCTGAAAGCCTGCAGGAAAAGGATTAGAATGGATCAGTACAGACACAGCTGTCACTGATTTGTTTTAAAAAAGAAGTGTCAACTTAGACTTCTCAAACAATAGAGTGGCTTAGCATATACAAAATATGCAGCCTAAATACACTTTCATGTATTACTGTGCTGGAGCACCAGAAGCACAGTGGCACAAACCAGCTGTTGAGCTGGAAAAAAAATCCTCACATATTGCAGGAAGTCACCATAAGGGGGCCTCAGATCATTGATGTTTCATGATGGAAACATTTCTGAATCCCTAGTTTTAATTAATGGCTACTCATTGTACTTTATTTCAACACATAACTGTTTCAAAATTACTTTTTGTTGACTTTGTAAAGTTTGGGAAGAGGCTTCAATGACAGCAGAACACCAAATAAAAGCATTATAAATAATATCAGTTAAGATAATCTTTAGCCTGTCAGGAAGAAAGATGTTGAATTACCTGTATTTACATATAAAATCAGTTTCTAGTTGTTTTGCTCTATCATTCTGCAGGAATCATAAAACTACTTTCTCGAGATCAATTTTTTTCACATGTTCAGTTTTCTCTTTGTAGCTTCCTGTGAGGAGGAGTCAGTGTAAAACTCACTTGTCCTTAAGCAGGTTTATACAGTGAACAGAGGACACTGATATGTACAACCAGATTGAAGAACCTGACTTTTATCTTGTTGCTCTTGATAGTCAAACATCTCAACAAGCTTTTCACGTTTTGTAAAACGTGAGGAGGAGCCCCAACACAACTACTGGTTCAAAACCTGTACTGCTATTATGGAGGATAGCAACTGTAAACATAGGAATTTACTTTTAATTAATCCATTAGGTGAATTTATCCTACAAAACATAAGGTCTTTAGATTTCAAAATAAAGATATTTATAGAAGTTCTTCAGCAGGCATTAATTTTACAGTAGAACTAAGTGTAACTAATGGTTTTCTTTTGTTTTATTACTTTGTGTCTTTGTGTAAATCATGATGTTGATTGGCTTAGAATGAAGTTATAGTTGATAAAAGTAATTTTTAATGTTGTTTATTAAATGGATTTTTCCATTTGAATGAAACAGGACCTGTTTCTATCTCCTCCCTTTGAGGAGGAGTTCGTGCAAAACTGATAAACTGAGACTGTTTTAAACACCCTGCACTGATGACAGCAGAGAACAGATACTCAGTTCAACATGAAGGACTGCAGGACAACACTGCTGCTCTTAGCTGTCTGCTGGACAGGTGAACATCTTTTGCTAACCTGAGTTGGAATTAAGCCTTTTTTGGGTCCCAGGCTATAATTGTGTTAACATCTTTGCAGGTGTAGGTGGTCAGACTCTGACAGAATCTGAACCAGTGGTTAAAAGACCTGGAGAATCCCACACCCTGACCTGTACAGTCTCTGGGTTCACGCTTAGCAGCTATGGGATGAACTGGGTCAGACAGGCCCCTGGAAAAGGACTGGAATGGATCGCCTATATAGGCACTTCCAGTTCTCCAATATATTACTCTCAGTCAGTCCAGGGAAGATTCAGCATCTCCAGAGATGACTCCAGTAGTAAAATCTATCTGGAGATGAACAGGCTGAAAACTGAGGACACATCTGTGTATTTCTGTGCTCGAGACGCACAGTGACACAGGGAAGCAGGAGGCTCATACAAAAACCTCCTCCTTCTGCCACTTCCTCTGGAAACGTTCTCCTCAAACTGTTAGTGGTGATATGTTAGACAAATAACTCAGTGACAACATTCCTTCAAATAAGATTAATAAAATGAATATGTATTTAAAAATAATATGTTGAACAGAGTTGGATTTCATGTTGCAGCATGAATTGTACAATAATAACTGATAAAATAATTGTGTATTATGTTAAACTGGGTGTAATTATAGCATATAGCAAAGCTCACAGCAAAAGCTAACAAAGCAAAGCTTACAGGAAAAGACTATTATTTAGTTAACGAATAACAGCAATATAAAACTCGTGACAAATGAACACTTTTAGACTGAGGAGATCCACTATGTACAACCTAAGAGGTCTGACTGGTAGTTTTTAGAATCATGTTTAAGTTGTGTGTTTTCAATTACAGCCCCAAAGACCTCAAACTGCAAGAAGGAGCAGCAGTGGACTTCTGTTCTTTGGAGGTTTATTCGATTAAATAATTTAGAGTTTAATTTCTGTTTCAATAAACATGGGTATTCAGCAAAACAAATAGCTTTTCTAGAGTGGCACATTTCATTCGTTTGCCCAATTAGTGCATACCGAAAAGAGGTAAAAAGAAGGACTTATATGCTTTTTTGTTGGTGAATTAAAAAGCAATTTATTAGTGGATCTATGTGTCCAGAGAAGCAGGATTTGGAAAATAATATGCCTCACTTTACAAAGATGTGATTTTCTTTGTTCTTGGTTTGGATCTGCCAGCCTGCAGTCAAGTTCCTAGAAAGTCTAACAACCTGAACTAGAAATTGTGAAAGAAAATTTTTTTATCATCATTGTATTACATAAAGTGTGTTTATTATAACCTCACACAATCTTTGTATTGAACTTGCATGACAGGAGACGTGTTTGTCTCAAACATATGAATGTGAATCTGACCCAGAGAACAGAAAGTGTTAGTGATCTTAAGGAGAAGCCAAATGTCCTTGAAGATGAACAAACGTTTTAAATATGCTGCATGTCTCAGAGTTTCTCTCCATAACATTCTGTCTCTGTTGTGTTGCAACACTCTCTCTTTGCTGGCAACTGAACAAACCTCACTGAAATCAACTTTTCTATGTTAAATATTTTTATTTAATTGGCATTATTTTGTAGAAATTTTTCTGTCAAACAAGCCAGTTTTGTTGATCTTCTTTAATTTTCAAAAGTAAGGGGTAAAACATCAAAGGGGGTGAATAATTTTTATGTGCGCTGCACCTTTTAGAGGTTTAAGAATTCAACTTAGAAAAAAATGTTAAACTGCATGAAGTTTTAGTTCCTCCCTCCCTGTCAGGAGGAGTCAATGCAAAACTTTAGTAGTTTCCAGCTTCATTAATGTGACAGTGAGTAGGGTGTCAGACAACAAGAAACATACATGATGGACAACAGATCAGGACTGCTCCTTTTAATAATTTATTTTATGGGTGAGAAAATGTTGACAGAATTTTCAGCAGATTTTTGTGAAACTTTCTCTAACAAAAACTAAATTTTATACTGTCTTGGCTTGCAGGTGTTTCTGGTCAGACTCTGATAGAATCTGAATCAGTGGTTAAAAGACCTGGAGACTTCCACAAACTGACCTGTACAGCCTCAGGATTCACATTTAGCAGCTATAGGATGCACTGGGTCAGACAGGCTCCTGGAAAAGGACTGGAGTGGGTTGCTTATATCAGTAGTGGTGGTAGCACATACTACTCTCAGTCAGTCCAAGGCCGGTTTACCATCTCCAGAGACAACAGCAAACAGCAGCTGTATCTGCAGATGAGCAGTCTGAAGACAGAAAATTCTGCTGTTTATTATTGTGCTCGAAGAGACACAGTGACTTAAGTTGGTTCAGCAGCTGCACAAAAACCTCAAGTGCCTTCAAACTTATCTGGAGGGAGCCTTAATTTTGACTGTGAGACTTTCTTTCTGTGTAAAACACTGACAGATTTACTATGACTGGACTGATAGTGAGGAAGAGAAACAATTAGCCAAGCATTTAATTTCCTCTCACTCCCCTATCATCAGGAATGTAAATGCAATTTAATGTCAAGAAACATGACTTTGTTTATCTGGAGTGTGTGAGAGAAAGAATTTAACTGCAATGTCTTTACAAGTATAGGTGTGATCAGGATTTTACAGCTTGTGCTCAATGTGATGAATGTAATTTGAAACTGTCCCAATAAAAATCCCAATTTAACGAGTCTTAGAGCACTCTGGAAAAGCAGGTTTCAAGAAAACATAATAGCTTAACAAGAAACTGTAGCTAAATGCAGGATAAGGTTTTGATAAACATAGCTTATGTTTAAAGTGTGCCTAACATACAAAGATCACACACTGCGAAAACAAACATTTTTCCTTTTTTTTAATTAATTTTTGAACTTCTTGGATCCTCAGAGAAAAAAAATATAAGTGACATATTTGAGAAACACAAGTTATAGTCCCATAAATCTTATTTTCCTTTAGCATTTTTCCATAATTTTTTTCTACTGAAGAAATATATTTCCCTCATCATTGCATAATTTGGCTAAAATCCAGTCACTATTTAATTTAAGATGTAGAGGAGGTGCATAAAAAGAAAATATTTTTTTTTTCATTATTGGTAACACAGAGGTCATAATAATAATGAGAAGAAGAATTTTTTATTTTTAACAAATTATTTATTTACACAATCAAATAAATAACAAAACACAGCTAAAAACACTATCAGAAAAGTTTAAAAAATATTTACATAAGGTGCTTGATGTATTTCAATTTTTTCTGACCAGAAGCGGTACTCAGATTTCCCGGACATATTTAAAGACATGACGACAACAACCTTTATATGTTTTACTTTATAAAGCTCTTCTGGGTAATTTCTAAATATCCATTAGAAATCTAATTTGTGTCATGACTGATTATCATTTACAATGCCTCCAAATGATTGCTTTTCAGTGCAGCAGGGCTTTAACAGATTTAGGATTTTTTTTTTTCCTATCATACACCATGTTCCTAAAATAACCTGTAAAAAGTCCTGAAATTTAAAATACTTACATCAATCATTGATTTAAAGAGTAAAAAAAATAATTGAAGGGGAATATTTTACTTTTTTCTTGAGAAGTTACAGTATTTGAATAGCTTTGTTATTTTGTTTTACTTTCATGTGTAATTAATTATTTTTTATAGTTCTGATTTGCTTGGGTGCTGTACTTGTCAGGTCTCCCTTGTAACAGATTTCTGATCTCAATCTGACTTCCTGTAAATAAAGGTATCATCAAAAGGCCCAGTATAAAAAAAGCATAAAGTAAAACCACCCTATTAATATGATGAAGAAACCATGTTTGTCAAAAAAAAAAAAAAAAAAAAAATCCTACGACCATATTTTAGAAGGATCAAAAACTAAAAACAAAAAAGAAAAATGCTAAACTGCTGAACTCAGTCAAGTCAAACTATGAGTTTAGCACAGATCTAAGTTTCATTTCCTCCCTCACTGGCAGGAGGAGTCAATGCAAAACCTTTGACTTCCAGCTTTAGTTGTGGGACCCAGAAAAGGCTCTCAGAGAACAAGGAGTGCACTGAAACATGATGGATTGCAGATCAGGACTGTTTATTTTTGTCCTCTGTTTTATGGGTAAGAAATTACTAAAAGAGCATTAATCTGTGTTTGAGAAGTTATCTTTTAGACAAGAATTGTAATTTTGATGTCTTGGCTTGCAGGTGTTGAAGGTCAGACACTGGTTGAATCTGAATCAGTGGTTAAAAAACCTGGAGAACCCCACAAGCTGACCTGTACAGCCTCTGGATTCACATTCAGCAACCACTATATGGCCTGGGTCAGACAGGCTCCTGGAAAAGGACTGGAGTGGCTTGCTTATATCAGTAGCAGTGGTGGCAGCACATACTACTCTCAGGCAGTCCAAGGCCGGTTCACCATCTCCAGAGACAACAGCAAACAGCAGGTGTATCTGCAGATGAGCAGCCTGAGAACAGAAGATTCTGCTGTTTATTATTGTGCTCGAGAGCCACAGTGACTGAAAATGGCTTAGCAGCTGTACAAAAACCTCAAACCCCCCCTGAGCTTTTATCTGGCAGTGTTTTCTGAACTTTTGATTTAAACTTTTATCCAAAACTTCTTTAATATTACTAAAAGAAAAAAAATAATCTCAAAATGTTTGAGGAATTTCCCTAAACACCCTTATTAAAAATCTGTATGGGACAGATTTTTCACTAGTTAATCACTAGTTAATCTATTGTTGATGTTTTTTAATGTATAGTTTATGTAGATTTACAGGTAAACATTAATAAATAGAGCCACTTATTAAACACCCTTGCTTTAAATTTAACAAGCATGCATGCATGTTTGTGTTAAATGTAAACAGAACTGTACATAAATGACAATATGATTAAACAGAGCTTTTGGCAACACATTCATCTTAATAATAAATAATTATTAAAAATAATAGGATGTATCTTTTCACTATATTTCGAACAATTAGATTGTGCATTTTCATAAATTTTTTTCCGATTTAGTAAACAGAATATCGGCATTTGTAGATTGAAACTGTCTGACTGATGTAGGAGTCAAAAAATGTGTTTTATATCTGTGTTTCTGCTCAGTGGATCCATCATGTCTGTCTTTCTGCAATAGTTACAGTCAGCAGTTATTCTCATGCTGTATATCTTTTTTTCAAGTTTAAGATATGAACAGCTGAACCAGTAAGCCCATGTGACCGTTGAAAATCTGAGCATGACCTGAAAGCCTGCAGGAAAAGGATTAGAATGGATCAGTACAGGCACAGCTGTCACTGATTTGTTTAAAAAAGTTTAGTGTAAACTTAAACTCCTCAAACAATAGAGTGGCTCAGCATACACAGAATATGCAGCCTAAATACACATCCATGTATTACTGTGCTGGAACACAAGCAGTACAGTGGCACAAACCAGCTGTCGATCTGGAAAAAAAATCCTTACGTATTACAGGAAGTCACCACAAGGGGGTCTCCAATCATTGTTGTTACATGATGGAAACATTTCTGAATCTTTTGTTTAATTATCTGCTCACTGTAATTTATTTCAACACATAACTGTTTGAACATTACTTTTTGTTGACTTTGTAAAGTTTTGGAAGAGGCTTCAAGAACAACAGAATTAAAGTCAGAACATTAAATAAAAGGATTATAAATACTAGCAGTTAAGATAACCATTAGCCTGTCAGGAAGAAAGATGTGGATTTACCTGTATTTACATAAAAAAACTGTTTATAGTTGTTTTTTTCTATCATTCTGCAGGAGTCATAAAAATACACTCTTGAGATCAATTATGTTTCTTTTTTTTTCATATGTTCAATTTTCTCATTATAGCTCATTTCTTCCTGTGAGGAGGAGTCAATGTAAAACTCCGTTGTACTTAAGTAGGTTTATACAGTGAACAGAGGACACTGAGGTGAACATGATGGACTTCTGGACGGACCTGCTGTTTTTAACTGTCTTTTGGACAGGTGAGGACTTCCCCTGGTTTTGATTTGAAAATGTTTGATTTTATGTGACTGACACATCAACATATGTTTTTAATTTTCTTTCATGCAAGGCGTCAGCAGTCAGACTCTGACAGAATCCGAATCAGTCATTAAAAGACCTGGAGAATCTCACACCCTGACCTGTACCGCCTCAGGATTCACATTCACAGATTATGAAATGCATTGGATCAGACAGGCTCCTGGGAAAGGACTGGAGTGGGTTGCACTTATAACTAAGCCCAATGGCAAAACCCAATACTACTCTCCATCCGTTCAAGGCCGGTTTACCATCTCCAGAGATAACAGCAAACAGCAGGTGGTTCTGCAAATGAACAACCTGAAGACTGCAGATTCTGCTGTTTATTATTGTGCTCGAAGAGACACAGTGTTTGAAGTTGGTTTAACAGCTGTACAAAAACCTCCAGCATCAATAAACAATGATCTGTTAGACCTCAATTTTGTGTATGAATTGATATTTGTCTTCAAATAAATCATAAATTACATTTTATAATTTGAATTTTAAGCCCTTTTTTATATATTCATATCAGAAAAGAAAACATAAAAATATACCTCAAATATACTGAAAACTAGATTGGCTTTTATCTTGTTGCTTTTGATAGTCAAACATCTCAACAAGCTTTCTGTGTTTCATAACACTCAAGGAGGAGCCCCAACTCAGCTACTGATTCTAAAACTGTTGTGATATTTCAACCTGGAGAGACTCACACAGAGATATAGAGACAATTAGACAGTTTTATTGACTTAAAGTTTTTTGGCACTTGGACCCCAGCAGAAGACGAGTATGCTGAGAATCACCGTAAACTTGAATTAACAACATAGGGTGAGGATTTAGGGTCGTCTTCCCCATGGAGCCCAGACCTGATGGTGGAGCAGAGGTTGACAAAAGGGAGCCCGAAGGAGCCTGACAGGACGAGAGTGGAGACGGGGCAGAGGTGGGATGAAGCATGGCTGGCAAGATGGTGGAACCCTGGATTATGAGCCTTATATCCAGAATCTCGGATGCTAATTGGTGGATGCTAATCAAGGCACTAATCCAGCCTGAAAACTGAGGACACAGCTGTATATTACTGTGCTCAAGAAGCACATTGACAGAGGGAAGCAGGAGACTCATAAAAAAAACCTCCTCCTTTTGTCACTTCCACTGGAAACCTCCTCCTCAAACTGTAAGTGGTGATATTTTAGATAAATAACTCAGTGACAACATTACTTCAAATTAGATTAATAAAAGGAATGTGTTTTTAAAAATAATACGGTGAGCAACTTTTAGAGGTTTAAGAATTCAACTTAGAAAAAAAATGTTAAACTGCATGAAGTTTTAGTTCCTCCCTCCCTGTCAGGAGGAGTCAATGCAAAACTTAAGTAGTTTCCAGCTTCATTAATGTGACGGTGAGTTGGGTGTGAGAGAACAAGAAACATATTCAAACATGATGGACAACAGATCAGGACTGCTCCTTTTAATAATTTATTTTATGGGTGAGAAAATGTTGACAGAATTTTCAGCAGATTTTTGTGAAACTTTCTCTAACAAAAACTAAATTTTATACTGTCTTGGCTTGCAGGTGTTTCTGGTCAGACTCTGATAGAATCTGAATCAGTGGTTAAAAGACCTGGAGACTCCCACAAACTGACCTGTACAGCCTCAGGATTCACATTTAGCAGCTATAGGATGCACTGGGTCAGACAGGCTCCTGGAAAAGGACTGGAGTGGGTTGCTGAAATCAGTGATGGTGGTGGTAGTTACACATACTACTCTCAGTCAGTCCAAGGCCGGTTTACCATCTCCAGAGACAACAGCAAACAGCAGCTGTATCTGCAGATGAGCAGTCTGAAGACAGAAGATTCTGCTGTTTATTTTTGTGCTCGAAGAGACACAGTGACTTAAGTTGGTTCAGCAGCTGCACAAAAACCTCAAGTGCCTTCAAACTTATCTGGAGGGAGCCTTAATTTTGACTGTGAGACTTTCTTTCTGTGTAAAACACTGACAGATTTACTATGACTGGACTGATAGTGAGGAAGAGAAACAATTAGCCAAGCATTTAATTTCCTCTCACTCCCCTATCATCAGGAATGTAAATGCAATTTAATGTCAAGAAACATGACTTTGTTTATCTGGAGTGTGTGAGAGAAAGAATTTAACTGCAATGTCTTTACAAGTATAGGTGTGATCAGGATTTTACAGCTTGTGCTCAATGTGATGAATGTAATTTGAAACTGTCCCAATAAAAATCCCAATTTAACGAGTCTTAGAGCACTCTGGAAAAGCAGGTTTCAAGAAAACATAATAGCTTAACAAGAAACTGTAGATAAATGCATGATAAGGTTTTGATAAACATAGCTTATGTTTAAAGTGTGTCTAACATACAAAGATCATACACTGCTAAAACAAACATTTTTCCTTTTTTTATTAACTTTTGAACTTCTTGGATATTAAGAGCAAAATATAAGTGACATATTTGAGAAACACAAGTTATTGTCCCATCAACCTTTTATTCCTTTAGCATTTTTCCATAATTTTTTTCTACTGAAGAAATATATTTCCCTCATCATTGCATAATTTGGCTAAAAACCGGTCATTATTTTATTTAATTTATGATGTAGAGGAGGTGCATAGAAAGAAAATAAAATAGTTTTTTTTTCATTTTCAGAGGTCATAATAATAATGAGAAGAAGAATTTTTTATTTTCAACAAATCATTTATTTACACAACCAAATAACAAAACACAGTTAAAAACACTATCAGAAAAGTTTAAAAAATATTTACATAAGGTTGTTGCTGTATTTCAATTCTTTCTGACCAGAAGCGGTACACAGAATTCACTTAAAGAACCAGAATTATCCAAAATGTTCTAAATCCCCATTGGCTACATGAAAACAAAACTCTAGCCGCAGCCTGGCATTGACACTGCACCTCCACTGATCCACGGCCACGAGTTTAGGTTCAGGTTGCAGGTTCTTCCCTGTGAGATAAATAGATAGCCCTTTGAGCTTCAGCAACTAAAAAATTTAAAATTTGGGACTTTCACTCAATTGCTGACCTGTCCAGGGTGTACCACACCTCTCACCAGATAACTGCTGAAGATAAGCACCAGCCTCCCCCACGACCCTGCATGGATAAGCGTGATGGTTTATGGATGGAAGGATGGACTTATTTTGTGTATTACATTAATAAATACAGAATGGGTAAAAACAACACCAAAAAGGCTAAAAACACTCATCAATAGGTTAAACAAAGCTGTCAATCTCTTACAATCCATAAAAACATGAAAAACACTCTCGGACAAACTGCAAAATGGACATTCATTTAAAACTCCTGGACTGATGACCAATAAAAATAAGTTTGTTGCGACTGCACCATGAAGAATCCTCTATTGGAGATCATCAGTCCGTTTTTTTATTGGAGGCTTGTAAAGAGTCCTCCTCTGGGACTTCTGTCCTCCAAGTTTGTCAACCCACACACTGACATCAATTTTTTGTGTTCTTTTGTTCATTACCTTCACATAAAGTTTATAAAAAATATTTGGTCCTGTGTTGCATAAAGTCATCTTTGAGTCTGTGCTGCACAATAGAAGATTTCTGTCCTCCTCAAAGTCAGGATTCATGTGTTCCCCAGGGAATTGGTCTGTTGAGTCAGGTTGATCCGTTCTTTTGGCATACAACTACAGGAGGCACTTCTCTTTAGCTGTGGTCCTCTCCTTCACCAAATCCAGGAATCGCTGCACCAGCCTTGCAGACCGGACCCCCACCAGAGTGGACCCCAACATCCAGTGCGTGGATGTTGGAGAGGTCCAGCTGCCTCCACCAGCCACCTCATGGTTACCGTTTCAGATCTGCACAACATCTCTGACAGTCCTGGTACTGTGCTGCCACAGATATCCAACCTCACTCCACAGACAAAAGGTTCTTTTAAAAGCCAATGCAGAGAGTTAGACATTTGTGATCTGTTTAACTTAAAAAGCCCACATGACTTAAAAACACCCTACTAAAACTGAGGTAATATATCTATTACCTTCAAATGACTAACACTGGTTAGAAACAGAGCAGCATCCAGCCCCAACTTATTCACTCATTTGAGAATGCAGCTGGCCACGTCCCTCCAAACAATGTCAGGAGATCCTGCCAAGTATTTCTGGAGGAACAGTATGTGGAAAGTAGCTGTTCTACTCGCCAGGTGGACAAGGCCCTGCCCCCCTCCCCCCCCCTTGGTAAAAACAATGCAGACTGTGACACCCAATGTAGACCGTTCCAAAAAAACTCAACCATCTCTGACTGTATTTTGACTGGGTCTAAAACAGAGAGCTTGTGCCACAGCTGTGATGCAGTAAGGTTGTTTAAAACTAGCACTCTGCCTCTATAAGATATTTGGGAGTGGAGGTATCTCCACTTTGCTAATTTTGCTCTCAACTTTTTGTTCCACACTTTCCCAGCTTTATCTCCAAGATAGACATTGAGGTATTTAAGACCATCTCTCTTCCTTCTCTTAGTAAGTCAGTAGTCATGTTTCTCGGCTCAAGACAATGAAGTAACTCTTTAGCTCCCCAACACTGAATGATTGGTCTCATTTATCTCAGGCACATATATAGGTCCAAGTATGAAGTATTTTGCTGCATTTATCCAAAAATCAGCAGGAACTCTTAGTCTTTTCTCTCTACTTTTTCCTTCTCCATGCTGATATTGGAAAGCATACCAGCAGAGGTCATTAAAACTCAGTTGTACCCAAACACGCATGTAGTTTTAGTCCAAGGGTCCAACAGGAGACAAAACATTAGTCTCCTGCAGTTCTCAGGTGTCAAAGACTTAGGATCAGCAGACCCTTTAGTGCCTGGAGATGATGTAGGTTTTCTTGATCCTCTGGATCATCTCGATCATTATCATCGGCTGGTGGTGTAGGAGGGATGCCATCTGGGCCACTGGAGGACAGGTTCAAGGAGTTGAGGTCAGAGGTCAGAGGTCAGATGCTCTGCACTGAAGCTCAGACAGAGGGTAAAGGCAAGAAACAAATCAAAGTCAATTTCTCTTTTCCTCTTCCATGATTGTATAGTTTTAATCAGTTATCAACCAACCTTTTAAGAAATTGGAAATCATTTGCTTATTCAGAAAAACATCAAACATATTAAGGCGTGTAGTTTGTTTTCATAAAATTAAGCAGTTCTCTTGGGATGAGATGGGCTCCCAGAAACCACTCAGACCCATTTCTTCTGAAATTGGGTGGGTTATACTCTTTAGACTGCAAACATCCAACAAATCAGCTTTGTGATTACTCTGCCTCTTAAACCTCTAAGAAGGGCCTTCATTTACTATAAAGGTATTTAAAATTCTCTACAGGTTTTGCTCCTGGAAGTTAAGAAACCTAAACTGTAATAAATACCTGCCTTATGAACCAATTAGGACTTCACAAGAACTTACTTCATCCTAGTACCTGTGGTTCTTTCCAAAATCCTATAAAGGTCTTTTTACTAATCTATTTTTTTAACCTTCATAAATACCTTTAACAATTTTTTTTTTATAAATCGCTTTAACAGATACAGTTTCAGCTACCATTAAATAAACCTTTGCAAATACCTACCAACTGATCTATATTCCCCAGGGGAAAGGTTTATTAGATCCTTAACCTATTTTAGATTTATTTTATTTTATTTTAGATTATCTTATAATTTGATAATTTATTACACTGAGTGAGGGTCTCACCAGATAACGGTAGATTTACTTGTAGTTCATTGATCCCAGTAATGGAGCCATGGAGGTGACGAGCAAGTCCTCTTCTCTCTTAAAGCCTGAGTGAGGTATGAGCCTGGAGCCTTGTGTCCAGGTCGGTACCAAACACTGTGCTCATCGACGTCCTCGGATGTCCAGTTGAGGGATCCGGTTCACAGCACCAAATTGTTGTGGAAAAAATTCATTACCAAGCACTGTTAGGTGAAAATCACTCAGTCAGGTTTATTTTATACCATGCACATGATATGAGAGCCACAAAATCAAAAACTCATGAAGATGTCAGATTAAAACTCCAAGTAAGGCTCAGAGTGGGCTCTGTCAGACAGAGTCCACACATGGGTTTCATACCAAGGATAAGAATCCAAAACAGAGGAGAGACAGTCTGGATCCTGGGCAGCTGCAGAAAACAACATGCAACCTTGGGTGTGTAGCTGATCGAGTTTAATTTGGTGAGAGTTCAGAAACATTTAGAATAAAGACATAGCATAACATGACCATCAGATTAATAATGTTAAGTATGTATTACCTAATAATAATACGTTTTCTGATATCAGTAAAAACACCGCAAGAGAATCTCTGTGTATTATTGTACCAACGGAGCACAGAGGCAATGTGCAATGCAAATGCTGAAGCTGTGTAAAACTATAGTGAAACTGTAATAAGGACCATTTCCTCAAGATGAAAATCTGTTTTCTGTGCAGAATACATACTGCTGACGAGGCTCAACATGTGTAGTGTTTCAGAAATCCATGGCAAGATTAATACATTCACCCTTTTTTACTTATGCTCTACCTCTCTGCTTTGTGGGTTCTCCTTCTTCCTTTCCAGTGCAATCTCTTCTTTTCTTGAAATCTCATCAAGTTTTGCAAGTCAGGGTATAGAGTCCACTCCTTCCAGACCCATGGTAACAAAGCTTGGGGAGATTCAGCCTTTTTCACCACTGGAAAGGATGTGGTTTCTCATTTGGATTCTGTGATGTCAACTGGATCAGAAAACCTGTCAGAAAAAAAACAAAAAACAAAAAACAAAAAAAAAAAAAAAAAACATTTTAATTTATGTGCTACATTTACACAGAGTAAAGTAGAATACATTATTCAAGCAGTTTTCTGGGTTGAATAAAAATCACCAGAGACAGTGACAGCATGGTATATTTGAGACTTTGCAGCTTAAAACTATGTTCTGGTATGTATTACTGTATTAAAGAATTCTAAGGCTCAAAATAGGTGGAGAAGCTAAACAGAATCTTTTTTCGATGAACATATGATCAAATTGCTGACAATAGGATGACTCTAATTTAGCAGTACCTAGTAAACACATGTGAAAGCAGCAAAAGATTTAAGAAGATGTAACTTACATTTCTCTGCGTAATGGACAATTAAATGTATTCTTGTTTTACAATATTTGCTTTGTATTGTCTAGAAATATTCATGTGGGACCTGTTTATTGTTGAATTCAATTTAAGAATAGGATTATTATATTAAAAAGACTTTCAGTTTTATATAAGGCATATACAGTATGTTTCTGAAAACTGTGAAAATAAATTTGTTTTGGAAGACAACATATAGTGTATAGTGTAACACATGTAACAGCAGCAAAAGGCTTTAGAAGATGTAACTTACATTTCTCTGGGTAATGGACATTTAAATGTATTCTTATTTTACCATTTTGCTTTGTATTGTATAGAAATATTAACATGGGTGCTGTTTATTGTTGAGTTGGATTATTGTTGAGTTGAACAAGATTATTACATTAAAAACACTCCCAGTTTTATTCAAGGCATATACATTTCTGAATATTGTGAAAATAAATTTGTTTTGGAAGACGACATATAGTTTCTTAGTCCACAATCTGCTGCAGAGGAGGAGCCAGTGGAAAATAAATCTGTCTACATCTGTGTATTTAAGGTAAGTTAACGGCGACAACTGAGAACAGCAGAAGCAGTTTAACAAGATGGACTACAAGACAGGACTGCTGCTGTTATCTTTCTGTTGTGCAGGTGAAATATTCAGGTTTTATAAAATTTTCTCAATTAAATGTCTGAATTGGCTTCTAACAAGGCAGTATGCAATATTCACATGTTGAAATTATTTCAATTATTTTTTTCCTCATAGGTGTTGATGGACAAACTTTGACTGAATCTGAATCAGTTGTTAAGAGACATGGAGAATCTCACAAACTGACCTGCACAGCCTCTGGATTCTCAATCAATAGCTGGTTGATGCACTGGATCAGGCAGGCTCCTGGAACAGCACTGGAATGGCTTGCTGCTCATTATGATGATAGCAACATATATTACTCTCAATCAGTTCAAGGTCGGTTTACCATCTCCAGAGACAACAGCAAACAGCAGGTGTATCTGCAGATGAACAGTCTGAGAACAGAAGATTCTGCTGTTTACTATTGTGCTCGAGATACACAGTGACTGAAGCTGGTTCAGCAGCTGTACAAAAACCTCAAGTGGCTTTGAGTGCCTTAATTTTGACTGTGAGAATATCTTCCTGTAAAAGACTCAGTGTTACAGTGACTGTGCTGATGCTGAAGTTAAGAGAACCATTTGCTTGCCATTTTCTTTTCTCTTACTGTCTCACTATCAGGAACATAAATGTATTTTAATGTCAAGAAACATGACTGTGTTTATCTGTAAGGTGTGTGAGTGTGTGAGAGAGAAAAAAATTAACTACAATGTCCTAAAAGCATAGTTATCAGGATTTTGCAGTCAAGTGCTGCGATATAAACTGGATAAGATAGTCTGTGTGGAAAACGTTGCATTTTATGTGATAAGCTTATACAGGTGAAAGTGGAACACATTATTCTAGCAGTTTTCAGGGTTAAATAGAAATCATCACAGAGAGCAGCAATAGCTTGCTGTATCTCAGACTGTCCAACTTAAGGCCTCTGTAAGCACTTGACAGTGATAAAGATGGACTGTGTTTAAAAGCAGATGGGGAGACTTTAAGATTTATCTCTTTGACCATATGGTGGCGCTGCTCACAACAGAATGACTCAGTTTAGTTTTATGTTATTTAATTTGAGCGAATTCACAGCAAGTGTCACATGAAGGCATTCTGCAAAACATATATACATGTATACAGTATTTGCAGTTTTTGAGCAAGCAATATTTTTCTGTAGTAATTTCATAACTGAACAACTACAGTACTGTCAGATTTGAAGTTTATATCTGAATCAAAAAAGGAAAAAAAATGAAAAGAAATTTATATTGCCAAATTAAGGTTAAAATAGTTTCTTTCATCTTAGAGTAAGTCTTAAAATGATTCTATCTTCATGGTTCTCTTTAAATTTATGTTTAATGTTTGCTTTGTAAAAAAAAAAACAAAAAAAAACAGAGTTGTAGTTTTAAATTTTAACATTTATGTACACACCAAGTGTACTTGTTCCTTTAAAAAAAAAAAAACAAATAGACAAAGATTTGCTGCAGAAAGTGCTATTTTTTACAATCAAAATCTGCAAATGCCCATTAGTATGCTTTATTTTGGGGCTATTGACTTGTATCGGAACATTTACTTTTATTTGGAGAACTGTAATATTTTAAAATATTCATGTCCTATTTATGAAAAACTAAAAAAAACAACTCTCTATGAGAATAACTTTTTATTTCAGAAAAAAAAAATCTGAGATGTTAGATGTCTTTTGACTTATTGGAAAATATTTGAGGAACAAATAATTAGTAGGTAACCTCAAGAATAACCATAGAAAATAATTTTTTGGAGCAATGATCAATGATCCCTGTTTGCTGTATGTAGAAGGCTCCAAGCAGCACTGTGTTTGGTTAAAAGCTGAAACAAATAATTTTGAGCCCGGTCATTTTGAATCCTGTAGGTGAGAACAACTGCAGACCTATTTGCATGCTTTGTTCTGAAGAAAATGCAAATGGAATGCAGCCAACCTCCATCTGACTGTGTTCTTTATTAGTAAAGAGAGCTTAACTCCCCACTTCAGTTTCAAGATAATGCTCAGACTGTCTGTCCTCCTTATAGTGAGCGGTCTACCCTGTAAACTGCATTAACTTGTTACCAGAATATCACTTTTTATTTTAATTTATCTCCTGGTTCTTCATCTGGTTCTGACAGGCAGGCGCTTGAGTCCATTCCTTCCACCACATTGGTGAAAAAGCCTCAAGAAATTTTCCTGCAGAGGATCTGGATTTGACTTCAGTCAGTATGGAATGGACTGGATCAGACAACCAGCAGGAAAACCTCTGGAATAAATGAGTGTTATTTGGTATGATGCCAGTAAAACAGCTTATGCTGGCAGAGATGACGTATGGAAATCACCAGAGACAACAGCAACAGCATGGTGTATCTCAGACTGTCCAACCTGAAACCAGAGGACTCTGCTGCATATTACTGTGCCATGAAATACACACAGTGGTTAATGTGAACACAGAGGCTGTACAAAAACTCCTCTCATACAGACACAGATGAACAAAGTAATACTGAGCTCAACAGACGAAGCTTATGATTTGACTTTGACAGAACATTTTTCTGTAGCTCATCTTCTACAAAAAAGTTTTAGTATGCTGGACCTAAAACAATCTCTCGAAAAATAAATACTCCATACAGAGTGTTTGTTTACTTTCCATAAAATGTTAAATATAAAACCTGGAGACCTACACAGAGAGAGAAAGCAGCAATTAGAGTTTTATTTGACTTCAAAGTAAAGTTCTTTGGTGCTCGGACCCCGGCAGAAGACATGCATGCTGAAAATTGCCACAAGCTTGAATGAACAGCTTGGATTAGGGTCATCTTTTTTTCCCGGGGCCCGGACACTGGTGGTGGACACTGGAAAGGAGGGTACACAAAAGAAGCCTGGGAGGACAGGGTGGAGCCGGGTCCAAGCACAGCTGGGAAGCAGGGAGATCAATCAGTGATGGATAAATAGGGATTCTTGAGTGATGATTTACGACCTGGCATTGGCTGGCTGCAGCGGAGACGTATCGCGTGGCAATTGGATGATCCAGGTACAGCTGGAGGGAGTCTCCAGGTTTGAATTTGCGCATTACATAAAAATTTATTTTATGAAAGAACCAATCCTCAGATTCAACAATAATAAAAGATACAATCTTCAATTTTCTTTGAGTTTATGCTATGAGGTCACAAGGCTTCTTCTGTCATGCTTCAAAATTATATAAATAAGCAGATTTTTTTTTCCAAACCAATTTCTAATGAAACTGAAAAAGCTATACATACAATTAGGCACAAAATTATTGATACTCCTGGATGATTTAGGTGAAAACTAATTCATAAATGTAATTTACAATTTTTCTTCTTCTTCTTCTTCTTTTTATTATTATGAAGAACTGATGTCAAATTACTGTATTTCAGCGAAATAAATTCTACAAAGAAAGAAAACTATCAAACAGTGTTAAATCGGATGTGTTTACATCACTAATCCATGTTTGAATTCCCCCTCCCTTGTAGGAGGAGTCAATGTAAAGCGAATAATCTCCAGCTCTATTTGTGTGACTGTGGTACGGCTGTCAGAGAACCAGAATCACACTGAAACATGATGGACCACAGATCAGGACTGCTGCTTTTTATCATCTGCTTTACACGTGAGAAAATTCTGACAAAACTTTAATCTACCTTTGAGAAACTGTTTTCTAACAACTATACTTCTTTTTTTTTTTTTTTTTTTTTTTTTTTTACTGTGTTGCTCCACAGGTGTTGATGGTCAAACTCTGTTAGAATCTGAACCAGTGGTTAAAAGACCTGGAGACTCCCACAAACTGACCTGTACAGCCTCTGGATTCTCATTCAGCAGCTACTATATGGCCTGGATCAGACAGGCTCCTGGGAAAGGACTGGAGTGGGTTGCTGATATCAGTAATGGTGGTGGCAGTTCCCAGTGGTACTCTCAGTCAGTCCAAGGCCGGTTTACCATCTCCAGAGACAACAGCAAACAGCAGCTGTATCTGCAGATGAGCAGTCTGAAGACAGAGGATTCTGCTGTTTATTATTGTGCTTGAGAGCCACAGTGACAGAAGTTGGTTCAGCAGCTGTACAAAAACCTCACATCCCCTCAGAGTTATTTGATGGATTATTTTATTTTCTCTGCATATAAGACTAACAGTGATCCAGTTGCAGAAACATTAAACACTAATAGTAAGACTAAAGAATAAGAGAGGAAAAAGCCCAAAATTAAATGTCTCTTTTTCTATCACTGTCCCACCATTAGGAAGATTGCATCTAATGTCAGGAAACATGATTCTATCTGTGAGGTGTTCCGGGGTGTGGTGTTTCTGTTGGAACCTCTTTTGCAAATGTTTTGAGCCCTGCTACATATCCCAATTAGAACTATCCAGACAATACTGCCGGTAAAAAAAAGGTTAATGTTTACATTTTAAGCTTATATTTGGATCATAAAGTCTCTCTTGCTTCTGTAATCTCAACAGGTTCTACAGGCCACAGTATGTAGTCCATTTTTTTCATCTCAGTTGTGAAAAAGCCTCAAGAATTTTGTAGTCTTCCCCGCACAGGATCTGGATCTGATTGCAGTTATGTATTGAATAGACTGGATTAGACATCCAGCAAGGAAAACACTAGAATGAGTTGGTATTTGGTATGAAAACAAGGAAAACAGTTTATCAGAGCAGTGTTGATTGACATATAGAAATCACCAGAGATGACACCAACAGCATGATGAATCTCAGACTATCCAACCTGAAATCAGATGACTCTGCTGTGTATTACTGTGCCAGAGAGCACAGTGATTAATGTGAGCACAGAGGCAGAACAAAAACTCCACAAAATGCAGAAGCCAGAACAAACACACAGAAACTGAACTCAGTAGCTGTGGCTTATGATTTCCTGTTAGCAGATTTTAATCCAGTATGTGCTTTGAGAGAATATCTTGTGTTGCCCCTCCTCTACAAAGACCTTTAGTTTGATGAACCTCAAAAATCTTCTGAGAAATAAATGCACCATACAATATATTTGTCAGCTTTGTTGTTGTATTAAGTATAAAGCATGTTCATAAACAAAGTATTTGATGAAGGAATCAATCCTCAAATTTATAAGTAACAGAAGACAAAGTCTTCAACTTTCCTTGTGGTGACTCCGAGTTTATGCTTTAAGGTCCAAAGCCTACTTCTGTCTTGCCATATTATTTTATAAATAAGCTTAATTTTTTGTGACTGAACCAAATTCTTCTGAAAATGAAAGTTCTATATATACAATTAAGCCTATAATTAAACATACCCACAGTGGATTAGGTTTAAAGTGATCTTTTAATTTTGCAGCATGCTTCTTTTGTCTGGAAGTAATAACATTC
This sequence comes from Anableps anableps, assembly GCA_014839685.1. Classification (NCBI taxonomy): domain Eukaryota; kingdom Metazoa; phylum Chordata; class Actinopteri; order Cyprinodontiformes; family Anablepidae; genus Anableps; species Anableps anableps. The sequence goes on from CM026083.1 coordinate 12,954,716, forward strand.
TGGTGACCCAGCTAGAGTCCTGATTTGAATTTTACAGAGACTCTATCAGGAAAGCTGAAGATTAAGGTGGTGGTATGGATGCATTCAAACCTCAAATACCTGGAGCATGACAACAAAGATAAATTGTCAAAATACTTGTAAAAAACATGCAAAAAGTTTTATTGCTATGATGCCAACAAAAATGGTTCATAAATGAGTGAGAGAGTCATTAATACTTTTTACATTCCATTTTTGAAAAAAAAAAAAAAATAAAAATGTAAATACAGACATTTTTTGTTCAGAATCTGTACTTTCTTGAACTGTCTTTTCATAGATGACTGTCTAATTTCTAGAAAAAATGTCTTGACTGAATGAAAACAACTTTGAAAGTAAATTTGTGATATATTACTCTTACTTTTTAAAATTATGTGTTTTCAAACAGATAACTAAGTTTCACCAAGAAATAAATTAAATAAATTGTGTTTACCTCACAAATCCGAGTTTGAATTAACCCCTCCCTTGCAGGAGGAGTGAATGCAAAGCTTAACAATTTCCAGCTCTATTTGTGTGACTGTGGCAAGGCTTTCAGAGACGCAGAAACACATTGAAACATGATGGACTACAGACATGAACTGCTGTTTTTTATCATTTGCTTTACAGGTGAGAAATTGCTGACTGAACTTTAATCTGCCTTTAAGAAACTGTTTTCAAACAACAACTATACTTTTTTTCACTGTGCTGCTTCACAGGCGTTTATTGTCAGACTCTGATAGAATCTGAACCAGTGGTTAAAAGACCTGGAGAATCCCACAAACTGACCTGTGCAGCTTCTGGATTCACATTCAGCAGCTACTGGATGGCCTGGATCAGACAGGCTCCTGGGAAAGGACTGGAGTGGCTTGCTTATATCAGTAATGATGGTGGTACCAAGTACTACTCTCAGTCTGTTCAAGGCCGGTTTACCATCTCCAGAGACAACAGCAGAGAGCAGCTGTATCTGCAGATGAACAGCCTGAGAACAGAAGATTCTGCTGTTTATTATTGTGCTCGAGATACACAGTGACTGAAGTCAGTTCACCAGCTGTACAAAAACCTCAAGTCTCCTCAGAGTTATCTGGTGTATTATTTTATTTTGAGACATGTCGGTAAAACTAACAAAGATACAGTTGCTGAAGCACTAAACACTGATCCTAAGACTTAAGAATAAGAACGTACTAAGCCTGGGAAAAAAAAAAAAAAGTTTTCCATTTAAACTTCTTTCTGCAAGTGGGTTGAACCACGCTAAATGTCCTGGTTAGAGCGACCCAGGCGACATTTCCAGTAAAAACTCTGGCTAAAGTATGCATTTTTGAAGTTGTTTTTAGATGATACAGTGTTTTAGTATCAGGAAATCTTCTCTGTGATTCTATATGATATTTATATATTTTAAATCAAAATACCTTATACATTCTGCTCCCACGGTAATGTTCCTCTGACCTGGAACAATATCTACAAAAATTCATTCATACCATTTGCAATATCCACTTTAAACTCCTTAAAGTGAGAACTGCTTCCCTTTCAAGAGTTTACTGAAGTAGTTTTAAATGTTCCTTTTTCCTCAGGTGACTTATGTGCTTTCTTTCATTTTATCTGCTTTTATTTGGATTCATTAAGGGATCTGTGTAATTATGTGACAATGCTTGTTGATGGAGCCCATGGAATTCTGTCACCAGTTGGGACAGATAATAAATGTATTCTATTCTATTCTATTCTATTCTATTCTATTCTATCTAAAAGGTTTTTTGTAAACTATGTCCAATTCACCAAATGTTTTAAAGTACACCTTTTTGGAAAATCAGTCAAAAGTGTAAGATAAAGTTTTCTTTCTGACAATTGGTTTGTGTTGCAAAACTTAAAATATTTTATCATGAATAGATCATACATTGTTAATGCAAACATTTTTCCACTTTCATTGTCTGTTTATAGTTCTTACATATTTACTACAAAATACCTGTGATATATTTGTGACATGCTACAGTATCCAAATATGTGATAGATTTGTACTCTCAGCATGTAAGGTTATTCTGAAATTAACCCAACTTAATCCTCAGCTTTAAGATTTATGAAAATCATATTTATTTTATGAATTTTATTATATAATGTTAAAATTTTTATTATTTAATAATTAATAGATTTTTAAATTGCAATGTAATTTAATTTGTTTATGTCACAGTTCTGGGTTGTTTTGTGTTTCATCTTAGTTTGTATTTTGATTATTTTCTTCAGCCCTCATGTGTCTCCTCCTTCCTCTGTGATTAGTTCCAGCTGTCGGGTCCTCCACAACAATCATCAAATCATGATAGTTTCGGCCTTCACCCTAACATACCATGAGAACATGATTAAACAAAGGTTTTCACAACAGTGCTATCACAGTAATAAATAATTAGTTATAAAATACAGCTTCTATTCACTGCCTTTGAGACAAATCATGTTATTTAATATGTATGATTGTATTTTCTCAACATGGTAATAAATAGAACTTGTATTTGCACATTGAAACTGTCTGACTGATAAAAGCCGCTCTCCCTTGAATTGCATCCTTATACAAATCTGCAGTCTCTGCTTGGTAAATACATATATACATGACTGATTTAATTTGTGGAGCATCAGAAATCTTGATTCTTCAGCATGATGAATACGTTCATTGTCCTTCTCCTGGCTCTCTGTGTGCCTTGTGAGTTCTTTCAGTTTCTTACCTAAATTTGTCAACAACATTTTCTTATAGGTTTGTCTTGTGTGTTGCCCTGCGATGGACTGGCAACCCGTCCAGGGTGTACCCTGCCTCTTTCTCAATGGCAGCTGGAGATAGGCATCAGCCCCCTTTGCGACCCTGCAAGGATAAGCAGTTTAGACAGTGGACGGATGGATTTTCTTATAGTTAGTCTGTACAGCTTAAAGACATGACAAATAATTTACTCATTCATAGCAGTGCAATATCTCCTGTTTCTGTAATCTTATCAGGTTCCACAGGTCAGAGAGTGGAATCCATTCCCTCCAGTCCAGTGGTGAAAACTCCCAGAGAGTCTCTAAGTCTCTCCTACAGAGGATCTGGCTTCTCATTTGGATGCTGAAATATGAACTGGATCAGACAACCTGTGGGAAAAACACTGGAATTCATGGGATACATTTTTACAGATAGAAGTGGAAAACGTTATTCTAGCAGATTTCAGGGGAGAATAGAAATCACCAGACACAACAGCAACAGCTTGATGTATTTGACACTGTCTAACTTAAGCCCAGAGGTCTCTGCTGTGCATTTCTGTGCCAGATAAGCACAGTGTTTAAAGTAGGTGGAGACAATGAACAAAAACTTCACAAAAAAGTATTTTCTCCATGACCAGATGGTGGCAGTATAGACCAAAAAACAAGATAATATTCTCTATTCTACTTTTTAAAAGTGGAATATTACTAAACGAAAGGCCATTTTCTTAATTTATTCTTGAACAAAGAAATATAAAAAAACACTTGCGCACACAAAATTGTACTAAAACTGTAATTACAAATGGGCAGAGGTGAGCATTATACTACTCCTTTACTTCGTATGTCTGCTGGAGATTTGCTCATTAAAGATTCTGACAGCTTCTATGGTAGCCTAAACTATTCTAAACAAGATATCATCTTTCAAAAAGAACTGCTAATACATAAAAATAATTGATCAAAGACATGCATAAAATCCAGTATCCATGAATCCTAAACAAGAAAAACTCAACTTAAGTCTTAAGTTGAGTTTTCCGATAATAACAAACTTTATTTTACATATCTTAGCAAGTCATTTGTATTCCCATTTAGGTTTGTTTGTGTGTGTGTGTGTGTGTGTGTGTGTGTGTGTGTGTGTGTGTGTGTGTGTGTGTGTGTGTGACAACTGATTAAGACTGATATTTATCAAAAATAATTCCTCCTATATAGTGGTAATATTTTTTGAAAACTGCCTGACACATTTCCTATTGGACGCAAACTTCTTGGCGGAATGAAAACATGTTTAAAAAATTGAGTTTTGAAAACATAAGTTTAAATCTCAATTTCCCAAAGGTAATTTGGATTGCAAATATGAATGAATGAATAAAATCTTTTTTTAAAATCAGATAAGAGTTGTAAATAAGTTTATGAAAACAAACAAAAAAAAGAGGATAAAATAAACACATCCTGTTAATCTAGCAAAGAAAACATGTCAGTCAATATCCTTAACTGAGACTGCAATAAAACATGATGAAAATATGACCAGATCCTTCAAATATATCAACAATAGGAATCTTAAATGACTTTTTTAGGTGGGAAATGAAGACTAAGGAAGATAGCTGTGAAACTATATGAACTAAATCCAGTCAAACTATGAGTTTCATACTTAAGTCTAGGTATTAGTTTCTCCCTTCCTGTCAGGAGGAGTCAATGCAAACCTTTAAAAACATGCAGCCATATTTTTGTGATTGTAAAAAGACTGTCAGAGACGAAGGGGCACACTTTAACATGATGGACCACAGATCAGGATTGTTTCTTCTTATTATCTGCTTTATGGGTGAGAAATTGCTGACAAACTTTATTCTGCCTTTGTGAAACTGTTTTCGAACAAGAACTGTACTTCATGACTCTATTGTTTAACAGGTGTTTCTGGTCAGACTCTGACAGAATCTGAACCAGTGGTTAAAAGACCTGGAGACTCCCACAGACTGACCTGTACAGCTTCTGGATTCGCATTCAGCAGCTACTGGATGCACTGGATCAGACAGGCTCCTGGAAAAGGACTGGAGTGGGTTGCTGTTATTAGGGGTGATGGTGGCAGCACATATTTCTCTCAGTCAGTTCAAGGCCGGTTTACCATCTCCAGAGACAACAGCAAACAGCAGGTGTATCTGCAGATGAACAGCCTGAGAACAGAAGATTCTGCTGTTTATTATTGTGCTCGAGAGGCACAGTGACTGAAGCTGGTTTAACACCTGTACAAAAACCTCAACCCCCCTGAGCTTTTCTTTGTGACACTATCTTCCCCTATCAGACACTGACAATGATCCAATTGAAATAGTTGTGCTAAGACAAGGAGAAGAATAAGCCCTTCATGTAAAATGTTTTCAGAAATGTAAATGTATTCTAATGTCAAGAAACACATGGATCTGATATGTGGGTATAAGTGTGGAGAGATGGAATAAACAAGTGAAATGTATGGGGTTTTAAAAAGCATGGTGATCATTAGGATTTTACCATTTGCCTGCTTGGAGGTTATGAGCCTTTGTGTAAATGGTTTGAACAGAAGAAATGTCTTGTTCAAAAGTCACTTTCAAATATTCCTCATGAAACTTTGGATAATGTTTATATTCTGTAGTTTTATTTAGATTCCCGGAGGTTTCCTAAATAGGACAGTAATATCTTAGTATATTGAGATAATTTTGATGATAATAATCATGAATACTTATCAAATAGTTTAGCTTTATTTATAGAGTACCTTCCATACAGTTAGGTGTAGCAAAAAGTTCAATTTACTTATTACTACTTCTACAACAATTTACTGTGAACCTTTTGAATATTATCCCATATTCATAAAACATGGCTTTATATTGCTTTTATGTTTTATTTTTGTTAAATGAGTGATATAACAAGAGTAGCAAAACATTTTCATTGAAATGATTTGTTTGCATGTTTATGCTCAATATGTTTGTGAAGTATTTGAGGGAAATCACAACTCAGAGAGTGTTGTTTGTTTTAAGTTTCTCTGGTGTGCAGGCATACATTAACAGATGCTGTCGATGTATATCAACCTTACTTAAAACTTAACAATGTATTTGTGTCACTGTACAGTAAAAGATTTTGCAGGAAGACAAAAACCTATTTGATAATCTAGTACGATGCATAAAAGGTCTGCAATCTTTTTCATCACCATCCACAAAAAAGTGGGTTTTTCTTTGTTTGCTGGCTTGTTTTGTTTGAACATCTTTTCATGCCGAGGCCACACCTGTCTATATCCAGTGCCAATTGTGGTTTTAGCACAGAGATGTACCACAAATCTATGTTACACAAACAAGCATCCTGCAGTCATAAACAATCCATCCTTTTATATTTGGAACAAACATTTAGTAGAGGGGGACAAAGGAGGGTGTTGACATAAAGCTATATTAACTTAACTGCTCTGGCTTACATCTATGTCCAGTAAATTTGTTGACAATTGCATCATTCAGTCTTAGTTTAATAAATGGCAAAGGACAATAATCGCTCTCAGTCTCGTTAGGTTTCCTTTTTTAGATTTGTTGTTTTCTTTGCTACTATATTTTTAGCTAAAAGCAACTATTCTGCAGTGTGTACAGATAAACTGTAACTTAGTCTTAGAACAAAAATTGCACAAAACAATGTACAAAACTGAATGGATTGTTGAAAGTATTTAAGCATAAAATGATTAGAGAGCTTTGATGATGACAATTATTTTATTTTTCTTTTTCATTTTTTTTTTTTTCTCCATGGTAAAATGCGACATTGTATTGGTACATCTTAGCTGTCTGACTTATATTTTTCAACACTTAACATTTTCTGTGAAATTATAAAAGGAAAAAAGAAATCCAAACTAGCTCCTTGAACACCTTTGTTGAAAATCAGTGGTCTCAAAACTTGATCTGCGGATTGTTCACATCCTGTAACTGTGATGCTGGTGTACAGAGACAGAATATCAGGGTCACTTTTTAAGGATTTAATTGCCTCATTGTACCTCTGACAAATGTATATGTATGTTTGAGCAATTATGCAAGCAAAACTGTACATGATCACCGATAAACATTTCATTGTCAAATGATTTAACAGAGCTTTGTACACAAAAAAGGAAGATTGGCAATAATTGAGTATTAAGAACAGAAAGCTGTTTCTTTTCACTGACTTTGAGACGAACATCTACTATGTATGTTTTTTTTCCCTCCATGGTAAAAAACAAACAAACAAAACAAAACAAAAAAACAGAAATTGTATTTTCAAAATGAAATTGTCTGACTATCATAATAGCCACTCCCTCATGAATGGTGTCCTGACGCAAATCTGTGGTCTGTTCAGGGTATAAACTGATGACTCAAAATTCAGTGTCAGAAATCTTGCGTATTCAGTATGATCAACATGTTCATTCTTCTTCTGCTTGCTCTCTCTCTGCCTTGTGAGTTCTTCCACTTCCTAACCTATTTTTCCACCAAACAGCATTTTCTTATTAGTCTGTAAAGCTAAATAAGAACTTGAATAATTTCCTCAGTTTCAGCAGTGCAATCTCTTCTACTTCTATAATCTTGCCAGGTTGTACAGGTCAGAGAATGGAGTCCATTCCTTCCAGTCCAGTGGTGAAAAAGCCTGGAGAGACTCTGAGTCTCTCCTGCAGAGGATCTGGCTTCTCATTTGGGTCCTATAACATGCACTGGATCAGACAACCTGTGGGAAAATCACTGGAATGGATGCGGCGTATTTATTATGATGCAAGTGGAACCGACTATTCGAGCACTTTACGAAGTCGGATAGAAATTACCAGAGACAACAGCAACAGCATGATGTATCTGAGACTGTCTCGTGTAGGGCAGGAGGACTCTGCTGTGTATTACTGCGCAATGGAAGCACAGTGTTCAAAGTTGGCGAACAGGCTGAACAGAAACCCTATCGAGAATGTTTTCTCTGTCACCAGATGGTGGCAGTGCTGACAGTAGAATTACTGAGAAGAGCATTGTGGACAAACTTAAAAGCAAAAGAAAATATTGTAACTTCTGAATTGAATTCTGATGAAGAATTCAATTTTATCTTCTCACAATTTTTTTCATGTTGCAGATGTACCTAAATGAGCACAGTGACATTTATAGGTTTTGTAAATGAACAGTAATAATTTATATATAATTTACAGAGTATGAAATGTGAAACTTTTCTGTTTCTCATATCACTCTATATACATTTACACAAGGATTTCTTAGGAGTTTGCCCAATATCCTATTTCTGGGAAGCTTATCAGTCAATAGTGTATCTCTTCTCAGGTTTTCAGTCAAGCTGACTATTTTTAGGCATTTGCATGGATTCCCTGCTTTGAAACAGCATTTTTTTTTTTTTTTTTTTTTTTTTTTTTTTTAAATTATGGTATTTTCCTAACAGTGTGTGACTCAAATTCTTGTGTGAAGCAACAAAACATTACTTCAATAAATAAATCTATTGATGGTTCTCTCTGTTTTTAGTTTTTCATGCCAATGGCCATTGTTTAGTTCTCCTCACAGATATCACAAGCTCAGGTGAATCTTGTTTTTTTTTTTTTTTTTTAGCCTGATTTGTTGGCCTGATAATAATTTTAGATGAAAAGGATTTAGGAATATACTTATTTTCTAAAAAAAGCATCTAGAAATTTCAGCTGAGGTAGATTGTGATGTAAAAAGAAACAACAAAGAGAACAAAACAAAACACATGGAAACAAAAGTGTTTCCTTGTGCATATAATACATAGAAATGCATGATATGTGTGTTTTCTTTTTATTGGTTTATTAAAAGATTATTTCTAAGATGGTGGGGAAATATTATGAGTTTAACATAATAAGAGAGGCATTAATTTGGTTTATATGTGGAGAAATGTGTAAAATGCTATTGTGTCTGGGAGACATTTTTTAGCTCACATGACTGGGAGCAAAAAAATTTATTGAATTATCAGATCTGTCTTCATTAAAATGATTTCACATTAAACAACCAGCGCTACTATAGTTTTGCTACTGTTTTCTTTCATTTTTGTTATATATATTAATGTATTTTTTGTAAAATATGTTAAAATAATATAACATGATGTTTGCACAATCAACACAAGTTTGAGTTTAAAACCTTTTGTTGAAACATCTTCTGAAATGTGTTACAGTTGACCCAAACTTAAAATGCTCAATAATTGAAATGAACTCATTGACAAATCATTTACTACAGCATATAAGAGTGCTTGATTGAGTATGAAAATAAGATGAGGGACACAGTGCATATAATACAAATGACTGGCATTTGCAACAACAAACATTAGATGAACATACAAATGAACTTTTAAAAACCACAAAAACTGTTTTCTAAGTTTTTAAGTTTTTGCTAAAAAGTTTTTAAAAGGTAAATTTATCAACCAAAGACAACAAATCAGACAATTAAATCTTTATGTAATTCATAATTTCTATCTTTTCTGTCATAAAATATGGCATGCTTGAAATAATATATAAATCTGAAACTTTTGTTATAGATGTTTCTAGTTTTGACTGTTTTTCCTTTAATTTGCTGGTCAGGTCATCTTCTTTAATGTTTTTATATGTATTGTATATCATCATAATTAACTGAATTTCAATGTCTAGATTTTAGAGAGACAACGATTCAGCTGAGATAAAAAACTGTCAAACTGTGCGAAATGATATTAATACAAAATATGGTTTTAATACTCAAGTCTAAGTTTCTGTTGCTCCCTCCTTTGCAGGAGGAGTCAATGCAAAACTTCAGTCACTTCCAGCCATGAATATATGACGGTTGTCAGAGAACAAGCTGCACTCTGGATCATGATGGACAACATATCAGCGCTGCTCCTTTTAATCATCTGTTTTATAGGTGAGAAATGCTAACAGAACTTAATCTGTCTTTAGGAAATTATCACCTAACCTAACAAGGCTTTTTGACTGTGTTGCTTTATAGGTGTTGATGGTCAGACTCTGAGAGAATCTGAACCGGTGGTTAAAAGACCTGGAGACTCCCACAAACTGACCTGTACAGCTTCTGGATTCACATTCAGCAGCTACTGGATGGCCTGGATCAGACAGGCTCCTGGGAAAGGACTGGAGTGGGTTTCTGAACTTGATAGTGGCAGTGGTAGCAGCAAGTACTACTCTCCATCAGTTCAAGGCAGGTTTACCATCTCCAGAGACAACAGCAAACAGCAGCTGTATCTGCAGATGAGCAGTCTGAAGACAGAGGATTCTGCTGTTTATTATTGTGCTCGAGAGCCACAGTGACAGAAGTTGGTTCAGCAGCTGTACAAAAACCTCACATCCCCTCAGAGTTATTTGATGGATTATTTTATTTTCTCTGCATATAAGACTAACAGTGATCCAGTTGCAGAAACATTAAACACTGATAGTAAGACTAAAGAATAAGAGAGGAAAAAGCCCAAAATTAAATGTCTCTTTTTCTATCACTGTCACACCATAAGGAATATTGCATCTAATGTCAGGAAACATGACTCTAGCTGTGAGGTGTACTGGGGTGTGGTGGTTCTGTTGGAACTTCTTTTGCAAATGTTTTGAGCCCTGCTACATGTCCCAATTAGAACTAACTAACTGCCTCGGAAGTTATCTGAGGGGAGCCTTCACTTTGACTGGCAGAGCAGCTTCCTGAATAAGACTTGAATTGTGATGCTACTGCAGAAACAGTAAGCAAACTGACATTGAGACCAAGAGAAGAATAAAGGCTCCCACATATTTCATCTGAAGTTGAAAAAGAGACGCACAGTCACTTGGTTACAAATTGTTCGTTTTCGCACACGCCTTTCATACAACAGCGCAGACCACTTGGGAGACACCCCTCCAGCTTCAGTATACATCACACCCCTACCCGCCGGGGAACTCACTACCTCCTTGCATTCTCTATTTTTCTTTTATGAAACAGTCATGGCAAGAGCACCACACTTTTCTGCAGACAGGCTCCTCAGTGGATGACAACGCTGCAGTTTCCATCCAGAAGTTTTTAGCCATTTGACAGTCTATCAAAGTAGCTGTGAACATGTGCAGTGTTTACTCCTTTCAGGATTTCTTCTGGTTTTGCTTTGTTTATTTGCCAGACTTAAATGTTTCAGATAATCAAACAGACTTTAATAATTGATAACAATAACCTGAGTCAGAGGCAGATCTACATGGAGACAAGGGGGGACAACTGCCCCTGTGTGGTAAACCTCCCCAGATGAGTTACCCAACTTTCCCCTGGTGATGTTTTAACACAGAAAGTTAGCGTCCAATTAAGCTTGAATGAAACGTCAGCTGAAGGTGACAGACGGTTGTGGTTTAATCATCATCCTCAACATCATCATCAGCCTTTATTTAACCAGGATAAAAACTCCTTGAGTTTAAAAATCTCTTTTACAAGAGTGTCCTGAGAAGTGGCAGCAGCACATTTACAAGTAACTGCTTACAGATAGACACACTCTCACTTATCAACAACAATACCATCATTGAAAACTGAAAACCTCAATCTAACAATATAATACATCCAATATAATACATCGCTTGTTGACAATGACTTAGTCGCATGCGATTTTTAGGAGCATTAGCATATTTCCTGAATTAGTTTTGCTTATAATAAAATCTAGGATAGTTTATGAATAGTTTAAATATGAAACATTTTTGGGCCTTACTGTTTCACGTTGAAGTTTCACTGCTCTGTAAGATCAATATCACAACACAACAGGTTTATCATATATAAAATAACACTAAAACAACAAAGCTTGTGTATAAAAAGTCTCACTTTAACATAAACTGTAGGTCTATGTCTGGTGCAATTTTGCTTAAAAAGTGTTTATTCTTCATTCAGTGAAGTTCAAAAATTCTTTAAAAAACAAGTTTATTGTTATTGTAGACATTGCCAATCGTAGAATGACTCTATATGGACAGAAAATGCAGCTTCAAGACTTTGGTGTGTATTACTGTGACAGAGAGCTCATGAAATCATCACTTGGGGCCCCCGGATCACAGATTTTAAAAAGAGAAAACATTCCTGAACATTCATTTTGGGACTTGTGTATTCACTTTAATTTAGTTTTTTTCCAAGACACATTTATGTTCATCAAACTTCCATTAGGCGTTTTTAAAGTTTGGAAGACGTAATGCCCAATAACATATCCTGATGTCCTTCATCCTATCTGGATTCAAAAACTAAAACATTCCCTCTCCATTAGAAGAAAGCAGCTAAATTAATGATAAATTGTGGGGTTATGCATCTAACCATGCTGGACAACTAAAATGCTGACAGCTATATATTTTTATCCTCATTAACTTATGAAATCTGTTTTCTTGATACACCCTTTGTCCACTGATTTCTGAAGATAGCTGTCATTCTCCTATAACCCAGAGTGGTAACAAACAGGAACAGACAATACATGCAAAGACAGACTGTGTTTTTAAGGATATTGGCATCTCTGATCAAACTCTTAGTCTGAAACATCTAAAGCCATTTCAATTTTGGGGTAAAGACTAAACTAAAACTATATGGTTACTAGTTTGTAAACCAACTGAATTAGTTTCCATCTTTTATAACAATTCACTCTGTGTTTTTCATCTGTGGACCTATGGAGAGTTGGTGTTTTAAAGCTATCATTTTCTTTGTTGGAAAATCTTTCCCGGAAACATTAGAACTAATAAAAAGCAACTCTATTTGATTTTTTTCTTTAATTAATGTCTTATTTTTCAAGTTACATATCTACCATATCCATTTTTTCCTCATTTCAATTGCTGATAGTCAGATTCTGAAAGAATCTGAACTAATTGTTAAAAACCCACAAACTGACCTGTACAGCCTCTGGATTCACTTTAAGCAGCTTCTGGATGGCCTGGATCAGGCAGGCTCCTGGAAAAGGACCAGTGTGGGTTGTGAATATTGAATATAACAGTGCTATAAAATCCTATTTTCAATCAGTTCAAGGCCGTTTTACCATCTCCAGAGATAATAGCAAACAGCAGGTGTATCTGCAGATGAACAATGTGAAGACACAAGATTTTGCTGTTTATCATTGTACTCCAAATGCACAGTGATTGAAGTTGTTGCAGCGTCTTAACTAAACCCTGCAGAAATAGTTCACTCTGACCTGATAAACCCAACTGGTGTATCTCAGGCCACAGTGTTTGAATAGCTTACTTATTTTGTTTTACTTTTATGTGTAATTAATTAATTTTTATAGTTCTGATTTGTTTGGCTGCTATGCTTGTCAGGACTCCCTTGTAAAAGAGATTTCTAATCTTAATCTGACCTCCTGTATATAAAGGTATTATCAAAAATAACAATCAAAAGGCCCAGTATCAAAAAAACATAAAGTAATACCACCCTATTAATGTGATGAAGAAACCATGTTTGTCGAAAAAATTATATCTCCTTTGACCATATTTTAGAGCGATCAAAAACTAAAGAAAAGAAAGAAAAATTTTAACTGCTGAACTCAGTCAAGTCAAACTATGAGTTTAGCACAGATCTAAGTTTCATTTCCTCCCTCACTGGCAGGAGGAGTCAATGCAAAACCTTTGACTTCCAGCTTTAGTTGTGGGACCCAGAAAAGGCTCTCTGAGAACAAGCAGCGCACTGAAACATGATGGATTGCAGATCAGGACTGTTTATTTTTGTCCTCTGTTTTATAGGTGAGAAATTGCTAAAAGAGCATTAATCTGTGTTTGAGAAGTTATCTTTTAGACAAGAATTGTAATTTTGATGTCTTGGCTTGCAGGTGTTGAAGGTCAGACACTGGTTGAATCTGAATCAGTGGTTAAAAAACCCGGAGAACCCCACAAGCTGACCTGTACAGCCTCTGGATTCACATTTAGTAGCTATGAGATGAACTGGGTCAGACAGACTCCTGGAAAAGGACTGGAGTGGCTTGCTTATATCAGCAGCAGTGGTGGCAGCACATACTACTCTCAGTCAGTCCAAGGCAGGTTTACCATCTCCAGAGACAACAGCAAACAGCAGGTGTATCTGCAGATGAGCAGCCTGAGAACAGAAGATTCTGCTGTTTATTATTGTGCTCGAGAAGCACAGTGACAGAAGTTGGTTCAGCAGCTGTACAAAAACCTCGAGGTCCCTCAAGCTTAACTGATGGAAGCTTTTATTTTGACTGTGAGGGATTGTTACTGTATGGGACACTAATAGTGATATATAGACTGCATTGAAACACAATGTCATTATTACAGTTAATTTTCGATCACTCTCCTACCATCAAGAACGTAAATACAATTTAACCTGAAGAAAGATGACAGCACATCTGTGAGATATGTATGCAAGGGGAATGATGTAATTACGCAGTTAATCCATCCCTGATATTTCAAAAAACAACAAGGAGTCCTTAGGATCTCACTCTTTGGGCACAACCTGGTGAACATAAGTTATGAATTCAACATTAATTATCATGACTTAGAGATGTCTAACTATAATAGTACTTTTCAATGAAAAAAATATTCAGCAGGTGCAGGGTTAAAAGGAACATTCAAATAAAAAACAACTTGTGATCATTTTAGTATTTCTTAAACTGCACTGTTTTGGACAAAGTACCTGAGCCCTGCTGGAAATGTCTTTGTTGAAAGTCAACTGAAAATTTGGCAGTATTTTCTGAACTTTTGATTTAAACTTTTATCCAGAACTTCTTCAATAATACTAAAAGAAAAAAATAATCTCAAAATGTTTGAGGAATTTCCCTAAACACCCTTATTAAAAATCTGTATGGGACAGAATTTTCACTAGTTAATCACTAGTTAATCTATTGTTGATGTTTTTTAATGTATAATTTGTTATGTAGGTTATAGGTAAACATTAATAAATAGAGCCACTGATTAAACACCCTTGCTTTAAATTTAACAAGCATGCATGCATGTTTGTGTTAAATGTAAACAGAACTGTACATAAATGACAATATGATTAAACAGAGCTTTTGGCAACACATTCATCTTAATAATAAATAATTATTAAAAATAATAGGATATATCTTTTCATTATATTTTGAACAATTAGATTGTGCATTCTCATAAAATTTTTCGATTTAGTAAACAGAATAATAGCATTTGTAGATTGAAACTGACTGATATGGGAGTCAAAAAATGTGTTTCATATCTGTGTTTCTGCTCAGTGGATCCATCATGTCAGTCTTTCTGCAATAGTTACAGTCAGCAGTTATTCTCATGCTGTATATCTTTTTTTCAGGTGTAAGATGTGAACATCTGAAGCAGTATGCCTCTGTGATCGTACAGATTTTTTAAAATCTGAGCATGACCTGAAAGCCTGCAGGAAAAGGATTAGAATGGATCAGTACAGACACAGCTGTCACTGATTTGTTTAAAAAAGTTTAGTGTAAACTTAAACTCCTCAAACAATAGAGTGGCTCAGCATACACATAATATGCAGCCTAAATACACATCCATGTATTACTGTGCTGGAACACAAGCAGTACAGTGGCACAAACTCCCTGTCAAGCTGGAAAAAACCCTCACATATTGCAAGAAGTCACCATAAGGGGGCCTCAGATCATTGATGTCACATGATGCAAACATCTCTGAATCTTTTGTTTAATTATCTGCTCACTGTAATTTATTTCAACACATAACTGTTTGAACATTACTTTTTGTTGACTTTGTAAAGTTTCGGAAGAGGCTTCAAGAACAACAGAATTAAAGTCAGAACATTAAATAAAAGGATTATAAATACTAGCAGTTAAGATAATCTTTAGCCTGTCAGGAAGAAAGATATGGATTTACCTGTATTTACATAAAAAAACAGTTTCTAGTTTTTTTTTCTATCATTCTGCAGGAGTCATAAAAATACTGTCTCGAGATCAATTGTGTTTCTTTTTTTTTCACATGTTCAGTTTTCTCATTATAGCTCATTTCTTCCTGTGAGGAGGAGTCAATGTAAAACTCTGTTGTACTTAAGTAGATTTATAGAGTGAACAGAGGACACTGAGGTGAACATCATGGACTTCTGGACGGACCTGCTGTTTTTAACTGTCTTTTGGACAGGTGAGGACTTTTGATTTGAAAATGTTTGATTTTATGTGACTGACACATCAACATATGTTTTTAATTTTCTTCCATGCAAGGCATCAGTGGTCAGACTCTGACAGAATCTGAATCAGTGATTAAAAGACCTGGAGAATCTCACACCCTGACCTGTACTGCTTCAGGATTCACATTCACAAATCATACAATGCACTGGATCAGACAGGTTCCTGGGAAAGGACTGGAGTGGGTTGCTGGTGTAAGCAAGCCCACTGGTAGCAGCCAGTGGTACTCTCCATCTGTTCAAGGCCAGTTTACCATATCCAGAGATAACAGCAAACAGCAGGTGCATCTGCAGATGAGCAGTCTGAAGACAGAAGATTCTGCTGTTTATTATTGTGCTCGAAGGGACACAGTGACAGAATCTGGTTCAGAACCTGTACAAAAACCTCTAGCAACAATAAACACTGAGATATCATATATATCATAAATATACAATCAGGTCTCAATGTATGAATTGATACTTGTCTTCAAATAAATCATAAATGACATTTTATAATTTAAATTTCAAGCCCAACTTTATTCATAAAATATTTCATATCAGAAAGGACAACATATAAATATACCTCATAGTACAATGAGATTGAAGCAACTGTCTGATTTTTGTGTTAAAAAAAAAACTTCAGGAGGAGCCCCAACACAGCTACTGATTTTAAAACTGCATTGCCAAAACCAAAATTACTATAGATGCTTTAAAACCAACTGAAAATTCAGTGTCTGTCATTACTCAGTCAAAAAGACAACTCTTGAAACCCGCTTTTACTTGGTTTGTCTACCAGCAGAGTCTGCATCATATGTGCATATGATGCAGAGTCTGCATCATATGTGCATATGATGCAGAGTCTGCATCATATGTGCATATGATGCAGACTCTGCTGGTAGATCAAGAATTTAGAAGGATGACCAAAATCTCATTTGCCCTCCTTACCACCAAAGCCACACAGTGCTTCAGTTTTGTATCCCATTGAGTTAAAGAACAAATACTTCTTTTTATCCGATAATTTTTCACTTTGCAGGTGCATCTGCAGATGAGCGGTCTGAAGACAGAAGATTCTGCTGTTTATTATTGTGCTCGAGAGACACAGTGACTGAAGTTGGTTTAACAGCTGTATAAAAACCTCCAGCATCAATAAACAATGATCTGTTAGACCTCAATTATGTGTATGAATTGATATTTGTCATCAAATAAGTCATAAATTACATTTTATAATTTGAATTTTAAGCCCTTTTTTATATCTTTATTTCAGAAAATAAAACATAAAAATATACCTCAAAACAGTAAAACGTAAGGAGGAGCCCCAACTCAACTACTGATTCTAAAACTGTAGTGCTATTTCAACCTGGAGAGACTCACACAGAGAAAGAGAAACAAATAGAGAGTTTTATTTATTTAAAGTTATTTGGTGCTCGGACCCCGACAGAAGACGAGTATGCTGAGAATCACCATGAGCTTGAATGAACAACATAGTGTGAGGATTTAGAGTCGTCTTCTCCCTGGGGGCCAGATGTGGTGGTGGAGCAGAGGTCGGGGAAAGGGAGCCTGAAGGAGCCTAAAAAGACAAGGGTGTAGACGGGGTGGTGGTGGGACAAACCTTGGCTGGCAAGCAGGTGGAAGCATGGCTTGTGAGCCTTATATCCGGAATCTCGGAAGCTAATCAAGGCGATGATCCAGGCTGAAAACTGAGGACACAGCTGTGTATTTCTGTGCTTAAGAGGCACAATGACACAGGGAAGCAGGAAGCTGATACAAAAACCTCCTCCTTTTGTCACTTCCTCTGGAAACCTTCTCCTCAACATGTTAGTGGTGATATTTTAGATAAATAACTCAGTGACAAAATTCCTTCAAATAAGATTAATAAAAGGGAAATGTATTTAAAAATAATATGGTGAGCAGAGTTGGATTTCATGTTGCACCATGAACTGTACATTAATAACCTATGATGTAGTTCTGTATGATGTTAAACTGGGTGTGATTATAGCTTATAGCAAAGCTTTGTTTCAGGAAAAGATTGTTATTCATTTAACAAATAACAACAATATAAAACCTGTGGCAAACTAACACTGTCAGATTGAGCAGATCTACAATTTACAACCTAAGGAGATTTGACTGGCAGTTTTTAGAATCATGTTTATGTTGTGTGTTTTCAATCACAGCCCCAAAGATCTCAAACTTCAAGAAGGAGCAGCAGTGGACTTCTGTTCTTTGGAGGCTTATTAGTTTCAATAATTTAGAGTTTAAGTTCTGTTCCAGCATACAAGGGTATTCAGCAAAAATAAATAGCTTTTCTAGAATGGCACATTTAATACATACTGAAAAGAGGTAAAAAGATGGAGTTTTGCACTTTTTGTTGGTGAATTAAAAATGAAATTATTTTTGTGTTTATGTTTCCAAAGAAACAGAATTTGGAAAACAATATACCTCACTTCACACAGAGGTGCTTTGTTGCTATTGGTTTGGATTTGGTAGCCTGAAGTAAGGGTGCTTGAAAGACCAACAACCTGAAGGAGAAATTGTCAAAGATTTTTTTTCTGATCATCAATGAATTACATAAAGTGTGTTTATTATAACCTCACACAATCTTTGTATTGAACTTGCATGACAGGAGACTTGTTTGTCTCAAACATATGAAGGTTAAGCTGACCCAGAGAACAGAAAGTGTTAGTGATCTTAAGAGGAAGCCAAATGTCCTTGAAGATAAACAAATGTTTTAAATATGCTGCATGTCCCCGAATCTCTGTCCCTAACATTCTGTCTGTGTTGTGTTGCAACACTCTCTCTTTGATAGCAACTAAACAAATCTCATGAAATCATATTTTCTATGTTAAATATTTTTATTTAATTGGCATTATTTTGTAGAAATCAGCTTTTCTTTTTCAATTAGATTTTTTTTGTCAATTTTTCTGTCAAAAAAGCCAATTTCATTGATCTTCTTTGATTTGGAAAAGTAAGGGGTAGAACATCAAAGGGGGTGAATAATTTTTATGGGCACTGCACCTTGTAGAGGTTTAAGAATTCAACTTAGAAAAAAATGTTAAACTGCATGAAGTTTTAGTTCCTCCCTCCCTGTCAGGAGGAGTCAATGCAAAACTTCAGTAATTTCCAGCTTCATTAATGTGACGGTGAGTACGTTGTCAGACAACAAGAAACATACTCAAACAGGATGGACAACAGATCAGGACTGCTCCTTTTAATAATTTATTTTATGGGTGAGAAAATGTTGACAAACCTTTCAGCAGATTTTTGTGAAACTTTTCTCTAACAAAAACTAAACTTTATGACTGTCTTGCTCACAGGTGTTTCTGGTCAGACTCTGATAGAATCTGAATCAGTGGTTAAAAGACCTGGAGACTCCCACAAACTGACCTGTACAGCCTCAGGATTCACATTTAGCAGCTACGAGATGCATTGGATCAGACAGGCTCCTGGAAAAGGACTGGAGTGGGTTGCTTATATCAGTAGTGGTGGTGGTACCAAGTACTACTCTCAGTCAGTCCAAGGCCGGTTTACCATCTCCAGAGACAACAGCAAACAGCAGCTGTATCTGCAGATGAGCAGTCTGAAGACAGAAGATTCTGCTGTTTATTATTGTGCTCGAAGAGACACAGTGACTTAAGTTGGTTCAGCAGCTGCACAAAAACCTCAAGTGCCTTCAAACTTATCTGGAGGGAGCCTTAATTTTGACTGTGAGACTTTCTTTCTATGTAAAACACTGACAGACTTTCTATGACTGGACTGATAGTGAGGAAGAGAAACAATTAGCCAAGCATTTAATTTCCTCTCACTCCCCTATCATCAGGAATGTAAATGTAATTTAATGTCAAGAAACATGACTTTGTTTATCTGGAGTGTGTGAGAGAAAGAATTTAACTGCAATGTCTTTACAAGTATAGGTGTGATCAGGATTTTACAGCTTGTGCTCAATGTGATGAATGTAATTGAAACTGTCCCAATAAAAATCCCAATTTAACAAGTCTAAAAGCACTCTGGAAAAGCAGGTTTCAAGAAAACTAAATAGTTTTACAAGAAACTGTAGATAAATGCAGGATAAGGTTTTGATAAACATAGCTTATGTTTAAAGTGTGTCTAACATACAAAGATCACACACTGCGAAAACAAGCATTTTTCCTTTTTTTATTAGTTTTTGAACTTCTTGGATGTTAAGAGCAAAATATAAGTGACATATTTGAGAAACACAAGTTATTGTCCTATCAACCTTTTATTCCTTTAGCATTTTTCCATAATTTTTTTCTACTGAAGAAATATATTTCCCTCATCATTGCATAATTTGGCTAAAATCCCTTTCACAAAACATCAAGATACTCACTATTTAATTTAATTTGTGATGTTGCGGAAATGTATAGAAATTTTTTTTTACCCATAATGTCATGTATCATAAACTGAAAGACTGCAATGAAAAACTGATGCTGAGACAAAGAAGAATTAACACAACATTTTTCAAACGGTTAACTTTGTATCACTATCCTAAAAATGTAAATGTGATCTTGAGTGAAGTTGAAACATTCCTGATATTTTTTAAAAAAGGAAGAAGGTGGGTGTAGGATTTCACCATTTGGGAACACCTTATGAACATAAATACTAACTACTCTAATAATTAACAAGACTTTGAAATGTCTAAGTCTAACACCACTTTCAAGTAAAAAAAATATTCCACAGCTGTAGGGATGAAAAGAACATTTAAATAGAAAGCAACATTTTATGTTTGTTTTTCTTAAATTGAGCTTTGTACAATATACTCGAGCCCTGCTGTAAATGTCTTGAGTTTTAATTTTATTTCCCTTTGGGATCAACAAAGTATTTTTGAACTGACTTGAACTGAACTGAATTTAAAGTGACATGCTTAAGAAACCCACTCTTTAAAAATCAGTGGTATCACTATTTAACCTGACATTGATTTTTTAAATTGTATAATCTCTTATGTAGGTTCACAGACAAAAGTTTATGAACAGTCACTTATTAAACACCATGACTCTAAATTTAACAAGCATGAATGCATATTTGTGTTAAATCTAAACTGAACTATACATGAATCATATGATTAAACAGAGCTTTTGACAACACATTCATCTTAATATAAAATGATGTTTCTTTTCACTGTATTTAGAACAAATCAGATTGCGTAATATAATTCAATTCCCCTATTTGGGAAACAAAATAATGGTATTTGTAGACTGAAACTATCTGACTGATATGGGAGCCTAAAAATGTGTTTTATATCTGTGTTTCTGCTCAGTGGCTGTATCATGTCAGTCTTTCTGCATTAGTCACAGTCAGCGGTCGTTCTCATGTAAGATGTGGACAGCTGAACCAGCCAGCTTCTGTGACTGTGGTGAATGTCATCACCTGTCAGGTCATTTATTTTGTCAGTAATGACTGCATACACTGGATCAGACAGGAAAACAACTGGAGTGGATCAGTACAGATACAATTGTCAAAGACTTTTTTTCTTTCAAAAAAGCATGGTGTCTTCAACACTTAGACTGTCAAAGACTAGTTTTAAAAAAAGTTTAGTGTCAACTTAGACTCCTCAAACAACAGAGTCACTCAACATAGACAGAATATGCAGCCTAAATACACTTCCATGTACTACTGTGCTTGAGAACAAGCAACACGGTGGTACAAACCAAATGGACAGTTGGGGAAAAAAAACCCTCACGTACTGCAGGAAGTCACCACAAGGGGGCCTCAGATCACTGATGCTACAAGATGGAAACGTTTCTGAATCATTTGTTTTAATGCCTACTCACTGTAATTTATTTCAACACATATCTGTTCTAGCCTTTCTTCACTTAGACATTTTTGTTTTAAAGTTTGGGAAGAAGCTTCAAGAACAATAATATTGAAGTCAAAATACTAAATAAAATAATTATGAATATTACCAGTTAAAGTAACGTTTAGACTGTCAGGAAAAAAGAAAATGTTGAATTTTCTGTATTCACCTGAGCAAAACAATTTCTGTTGGTTTTTCTATTCTTCTGCAGGAGTCATACAGATATTATCTCTAGATCTATTGTTTTTTTGTTGTTGTTGTTGTTGTTTGTTTGTTTTGTTTTGTTTTTTTTTCACATGTTCAAATTTCTCTATGTGGCTCATTTCTTCCTGTGAGGAGGAGTCAATGTAAAACTCAGCTGTATTTATATAGGTTTATACAGAGAACAGAGTATACTGAGTTTAACATGATGGACCTCTGGACAGAGCTGCTATTATTAACTGTCTTTTGGACAGGTGAGGATTTCCTCTGATTTTGATTTGAAAATGTTTGATTTATGTTACTGACACACCAAAGTGATATGTGTTTCATTTTTTTATGATAGGCATCAGTGGTCAGACTCTGACAGAATCTGAATCAGTGATTAAAAGACCTGGAGAATCTCACACCCTGACCTGTACTGCTTCAGGATTCACATTCACAAATCATACAATGCACTGGATCAGACAGGTTCCTGGGAAAGGACTGGAGTGGGTTGCTGGTGTAAGCAAGCCCACTGGTAGCAGCCAGTGGTACTCTCCATCAGTTCAAGGCCGGTTTACCATCTCCAGAGACAACATCAAACAGCAGGTGCATCTGCAGATGAGCAGTCTGAAGACAGAAGATTCTGCTGTTTATTATTGTGCTCGAAGGGACACAGTGACAGAATCTGGTTCAGCACCTGTACAAAAACCTCTAGCAACAATAAACACTGAGATATCATATATATCATAAATATACAATCAGGTCTCAATGTATGAATTGATACTTGTCTTCAAATAAATCATAAATGACATTTTATAATTTAAATTTCAAGCCCAACTTTATTCATAAAATATTTCATATCAGAAATGACAACATATAAATATACCTCATAGTACAATGAGATTGAAGCAACTGTCTGATTTTTGTGTTAAAAAAAAAAACTTCAGGAGGAGCCCCAACACAGCTACTGATTTTAAAACTGCATTGCCAAAACCATAATTACTATAGATGCTTTAAAACCAACTGAAAATTCAGTGTCTGTCATTACTCAGTCAAAAAGACAACTCTTGAAACCCGCTTTTACTTGGTTTGTCTACCAGCAGAGTCTGCATCATATGTGCATATGATGCAGACTCTGCTGGTAGATCAAGAATTTAGAAGGATGACCAAAATCTCATTTGCCCTCCTTACCACCAAAGCCACACAGTGCTTCAGTGTTGTATCCCACTGAGTTAAAGAACAAATACTTCTTTTTACCTGATAATTTTTCACTTTGTCTTAGTGATCAGTGACATGTCCCATTCCCTTCACATTTTTTTTGCACTGTATCATTTATTTAAATAAAGTAAGGAAGGATCCATGCAAATTTCAGCCTTGTCCTTTTTTATTTATTTTAACAGGAACCAAACACCAAACATATGTTCAACTACATTTTACAATGACTTATTGTGTTTTTCTTTTTCAGATAACAGTTTCTGGTGATTTTCAAACTTTAGCACTTCTCTTTTTAGACATTTATGTACATGGTTTCTTTCGTGATCACTCTGCTTTTCAAGTGATTTCAGATAGACTCTGAATGAAGCTAAATCAGTCTTTAAATGACATGAGGAATCCTACAAACCGACCACAAAACCAACTGGATTTGCAATTTATAAGTTTTTAAAAAATTTTCATATGATAATGCATCTCAAAAAACAAAAAAAACAAAAACAAAAACAAAAACAAAAACAAAAACAAAAAAAAAAACAGTTTTCTGTATTCTGTATTTGATTCAGCTATTTCGTTTTCTCTTCCCCTCTAATGGTAATGTTGGTTTTTGTATTGGGGTTTGTCACTGTGATACAGATATTCGACTCAACCACAGAGATATGCACCAGTACAAAAACCTCAGTAGTAAAGCCTGAACCTAATTCATTGTTACACAGAGGAAAAAAGCTTAAACATTGCATTTATCATTAGAATATGAGGTAAGAACTCTCAATAATCATTTTAATAAGATGATTAATGTTAAAAAGTTGGTTAATCTGCTGTTTATAGTGATAGGCTTCATTATCTCAACCGTGACCAATGCTAATTTCATGATATATATCTACATCAGCACCAAGGTTATTTATTCAATTTTACACAACAACATCAGGCTCATCAGAGATCACATGAGGAACCTTTATTTTATCCATGTTTGGAGTTGTTCTATGGCTCTTTGTGTGCTTCAGGTTTTTGTCGAAGGAGTCAGTTAGGATGTAGCACTGTGATGATGCTTTAGACCTCTGGGGTAAAGGAACCAAAGTTACCGTTGAACCAGGTAAGATCCTTAAAAATATCACATATTTCTTGAGTCCTGTTTTTTTTATTTGTTTGTGGTGAAGGTTGTTTTCTTGAGTATTCTTATTACAGTATCTTAATTGCTTCCTAAATGTGCTGTACTTCTGGAACTTAAAATGCTTTTGGCATTATCACAGGATACAGTATTATACAAATTTTACAGTCAGATGTTAGTTTCTGTATTTGAAGGAATTACCCATATAATGCACTGTGCTGTACAGCAACCAAAGAACTTACATAATATGGAAAGTGATGTTAATAAATATAAAACAGTTTGTGTTTGGAGTATTTAGAGAAAAGTAACTTTTGGTCACGGCTACAACACTGCAGATAAAATGATAAAACAATGAAATACAGATTTTAAAAAAAGTTTAATGTGATTCTTCCCAATGCCATTTTAATGTAGAAAATAATAATGAAGTACAAGTTAATATGTAATGAGCTTTTCTACCACTGTGAAGTCGCCCATCAACTCATTCGGGGTTAGATTAAAAACTTATACCACTTTATTGGTGTTCTTCTTTAAAGTTTTGCTCATGTCACTCTCTCACTCTCACAGTCAAAGGAACAAAAGAGTTTATTTTAGTGATTCAGGTTTCTGATGATAAAAAACTAACAGCTTAACAATTTTGTAGAGAAATCAGGATGAGTGAACAAAACAGAAGAAATGTGTTTGAAAGATTAATATATTAAATTATACATACAGTAGAGGGGAAAAATTTTTAAAAGATTTCCTCAGAATTTAAACATTTAAATATACGCCATCACTGCCATATCACATGTGATTGTTCATCCTATTAGTAATTCTTTATTAGTTTCATTCATTCCTAATTATTGAGCTAAAAGCAATCTTTGCCATCAATCTCTTCAAAATTGTTTTGTAATTTGCTAAAATGTAAGTTACAAAATATATAGAATTAGTGCAAAATAAACTGCTTTGGCTTATTTTCCGCTGGTTCATTGCAGCTCTGTCAGTGAATCAGAAATAACCATATGAGACAAAGTTTCCTCCTGGTAAAAGCAGACGGAGGAGGTGGATAAAGTAAAATCTCTTCCAGCTCAGCTCAGGAAAATCTCATTCAGTGGGTTTAAACCAGAGGTGCAGGCTCAGTGTGGTGACCTTCTCATGTTAGATGCTTAAATAAGCCTCTAATTTTATCAAACTGGGAAAAAAAAATACCCACGCTGAAAAAGAATCCCACAAGAAACCGATCCCGTTTCAGAATCTGACCTGGTTTTACCCACTGCCCAAAGCTGCCGCAAGGTAAGCTACAATTTATATTTACTCAAAATATATTTTCTTTGTAAAAACAGCTCTCATTGACTGAAATCTTCCCAATTTTCTGTTTCCTGAATGCCAGTATTAAGTTTAACAAACAACAAATATCAATAGATATTCTTTCTTTTTTTTTTATTTAGAGCTTCATTTGACAGTTGAAATCTCTTTTCTGTTTTATGACAAAAGCAACAATGAGAAATTGTTCATTTTATTGGATTGCGAGGTTGAGGGTTTCATCTGAGCATCCGAGTGTGGAATTGGCAAAAATTGACACCAACAATTACTCTGATGATCTATTTTTTTTTTTTTTGTCAATAAAAAGTCAAAAACATATTTTATATATTTATATTTTTGTAAGATTTACAGGACATGAAAAAAAAAAAAAACTGGGCTGAAAAGACATGAACAGCAGCTTGGAAAAATGAGAATATTCATTTGGCATGGTTGTCAATGAAACATTGTGACTCAGACCCTTAAAAGTACATGTCATACTTAATTAAAAGGTTTAAAATACATTTTGGATTATTACATGACCTCAAACTGTGAAGATTTTAAACTAATTATATCCTTTATGAAAGTTTCTTAAATTAGTGAATGATTTTCCACTTGATCAAATTATATTTGCAGTGAGTCGTAAAAACACTGCAAACAAGGGTTACTTAGCAAAAGCAGTTTCGTTTAAGGGTTTATTCATTTTATTGATATACCTTCTGGAGAGAAAGCATAGATCTGGTTTTCTTTGTTTTTTCACAGATGCTTCCATTGTGACTCCCTCGCTGTTTGTCGTGAATCCCCTGCAGACTCCGGCCCATCCCCTGAAGACAGCAGACCAACTCAGTCAAGAAGTCTGTCTGGCAACAGATTTCCGTCCGAAGGGGGGAGACGTGGTTCTGAATGTGAAAGGTGGCCCGGTCAACGTGAGCACTGATGATGCTGTTCTCTCAAAGAACAACACCTACTTTGAAGACAACAAAACCATCCACTCCTGTGGGATGGATGAGACCTTCAGCAACAATGAAGCTGGTACCAAACTCATAAAGCTCTGTTTCAGAGTTTAAAATTGTCAACTGCTGAAAAGTCTTTCTGTGGCTAAATCATCTCATTTTAACACTGAACATAACAGCAAATGTGGTCATTCAGATAAGAAAAAGGAACTTGATGGTTTTCATCAGATATGTTTCCTCACACAGATCAGCAGGATCTCTGTCAGAGTTTTCATGATGTTTGTGTGACTGATGTTCTTTCTGTCTCTAAACAGATGATGCATGCGGGAGTATTTATCCAGGTAAGTCTGAACACTTCCTGTCTCAGTTTGGTTCCATCACTGGTCACTGCTGTCAGCTGTTGGTGTTCAACTCAGTCTGAACGCTGTTTCTCTGGCATCCAGAAAAAGCCAGGCTGAACTTCTACTTGCTGCTGATGAACGGAGTCCGAGTGGTGTTCACCAAAGCTCTGGCCTTCAGCACCATCCTCACCATCAGAGGCCTGCTCTTCTGACCCTGAGCATTCAGGGCACTGTACAATAAGTGAAACTCACTGAATCCCCTGCAGAATGAATGAACTCATACAGTAACACATTTATTTACACCTATTGTCTATGCAGAAAAATCATAGACGAAAAAGAAAGATGCAAAATCTAGCATTTTAACTTTGAGTTATCTATCTATCTATCTATCTATCTATCTATCTATCTATCTATCTATCTATCTATCTATCTATCTATCTGTCTATCTATCTATCTATATACTATTTTTTCAGGTTCAAGTATAACAGTTAACAAATAAAAAATATTATTTTGTTGCAAAGAAGAATACATAATCATCAGGCATGTGAAGGTTTATTTTCTTACATTTTGATTGGGCCTTTGTATTTTAAGTGCATGAATGTTGTCGGGAAACCTTTGCCTGGTATTTTTTTATTTTTATTTTTACTTTAAACTTCAGTCTTGGATGCAAGACATCTGCTATTCATCTCTTTGAAAAAGGTGAATATTCCTGTTTCCTCTGACATGAATTCTTAGTTTTGTTGTTGTCTCGTTGATTTCTCAGCTAAATCTGTTAAGTTTCTTCACTGGTTAAAACATCACTGCTTTGGTTTAAATAAATAAATAAAAATTACAGTGACTGTGATTTAGTGTTTTTGTTAAGATAAGATTTAAAGACCTCTTGGGCCTTAAAAATAATTGTTTCAGAAAAGTAAACATAGAAGCACACAGCAGAAAATTAACACCTCTTTTTTGCATGTTTTAAACATAATGATAAAGCCACCTCATTTTTTAGCACAGCAGTTTCATCAGTTGCAACCACATTTAAACAGGAAGCTGAAGATGCAGCGGAAGATCTGACAGAAACCAAACAGCAGCTCAGTTTCACATAAAATAAAAGCTCTCTGGTTAACCTCAGCTCTGCTTGTTTATTCTTTCTCAGAACCTGCACAATCTTTTCACATGAGATGATTCCAGGACAAGGTGACCAGAAGATCTGTCATCTAGATCAAATATTATGTATTTATAATATATATTTATTTATACTCACAAACTAAATTGTGCCCAGTGGGGACTGTTTGTACAGTTGCCAAAATACATTTTATTATCTTTTCTTAAACTGTCCCCTTTGATGGCAAACAAAAACTTTATTCAGTTAACGTAAAAATGTCAGGAGAAAAGAAAAGTATAGGAAGTAATAGGGTGCAAAAAGAGGCGTGTCTGCAGCATTAAGAAATGAGCCCACTTGCAGAAACTGCTGCAGCTCATTCAGTTACCGTCTTCCTCTTAACAACATGCTTCTATCTTTTTATTATTTTTCAAAAATCATCCAGTTTCCAAATGTTACTGTTCACATATATTTTCTCCAATTACTGATGACTGCTTCACTGACCTATGGTCCATAGTGCTGGAATATTTAATACTTTTCTCCTAAGTGATACCTTTGTGTAAATTTTAAAAAAAAAAAAAAAAAAAAACACAAGCTTTTTCTCCAACAACACAGAAGAAAAACTCTAGATTTATCACTAGTTTTTTTTTTTTTTATTATTATTATTTAAAAAAGTCGCTAGAGGGATCTGAAAAGTCAATAAATATAGCAACAAAGTGGATAAGTTGACAGAGTGCTTCTTTCGTCCTGATCACAGCCCCGCTTACCTCCTCTGCTCATCCCCCACTTTGGTGGAACTGTTCAAAGTTTGACTCTTTCCACCAAAATATTTCATATCAGGAAGGACAACATATAAATATAACTCATAACAGTACAACTAGATTGAAGCAGCTTTCTGTTTTTTGTGTTTAAAAAAAAACTTCAGGAGGAGCCCCAACACATCTCCCGATTTTAAAACTGCATCACTATTAAAGAGAGTAGAAATGAAAAAGTCAATTAAAAACAAAACTGTAATCCTAGGAATCTAATTGAATTTACTTTTAATTAATCCATTAGGTGAATTTATCCTACAAAACATAAGGTCTTTAGATTTCATTATAAAGATATTTATAGAAGTTCGTCGGAAGGCATTAATTTTACAGCAGAACTAATTGGAACTAATGGTTTTCTTTTGTTTTATTACTTTGTGTCTTTGTGTAAATCATGATGTTGATTGGCTTAGAATGAAGTTATAGTTGATAAAAGTAATTTTTAATGTTGTTTATTAAATGGATTTTTCCATTTGAATGAAACAGGACCTGTTTCTATCTCCTCCCTTTGAGGAGGAGTTCGTGCAAAACTGATAAACTGAGACTCTTTTAAACACCCTGCACTGATGACAGCAGAGAACAGATACTCAGTTCAACATGAAGGACTGCAGGACAACACTGCTGCTCTTAGCTGTCTGCTGGACAGGTGAACATCTTTTGCTAACCTGAGTTGGAATTAAGCCTTTTTTGGGTCCCAGGCTATAATTGTGTTAACATCTTTGCAGGTGTAGGTGGTCAGACTCTGACAGAATCTGAACCAGTGGTTAAAAGACCTGGAGAATCCCACACCCTGACTTGTACAGTCTCTGGGTTCACGCTTAGCAGCTATGTGATGAACTGGGTCAGACAGGCCCCTGGAAAAGGACTGGAATGGATCGCCTATATAGGCACTTCCAGTTCTCCAATATATTACTCTCAGTCAGTCCAGGGAAGATTCAGCATCTCCAGAGATGACTCCAGTAGTAAAATCTATCTGGAGATGAACAGGCTGAAAACTGAGGACACATCTGTGTATTTCTGTGCTCGAGACGCACAGTGACACAGGGAAGCAGGAGGCTCATACAAAAACCTCCTCCTTCTGCCACTTCCTCTGGAAACGTTCTCCTCAAACTGTTAGTGGTGATATGTTAGATAAATAACTCAGTGACAACATTCCTTCAAATAAGATTAATAAAATGAATATGTATTTAAAAATAATATGTTGAACAGAGTTGGATTTCATGTTGCAGCATGAATTGTACAATAATAACTGATAAAATAATTGTGTATTATGTTAAACTGGGTGTAATTATAGCATATAGCAAAGCTCACAGCAAAAGCTAACAAAGCAAAGCTTACAGGAAAAGACTATTATTTAGTTAACGAATAACAGCAATATAAAACTCGTGACAAATGAACACTTTTAGACTGAGGAGATCCACTATGTACAACCTAAGAGGTCTGACTGGTAGTTTTTAGAATCATGTTTAAGTTGTGTGTTTTCAATTACAGCCCCAAAGACCTCAAACTGCAAGAAGGAGCAGCAGTGGACTTCTGTTCTTTGGAGGTTTATTCGATTAAATAATTTAGAGTTTAATTTCTGTTTCAATAAACATGGGTATTCAGCAAAACAAATAGCTTTTCTAGAGTGGCACATTTCATTCGTTTGCCCAATTAGTGCATACCGAAAAGAGGTAAAAAGAAGGACTTATATGCTTTTTTGTTGGTGAATTAAAAAGCAATTTATTAGTGGATCTATGTGTCCAGAGAAACAGGATATGGAAAATAATATGCCTCACTTCACAAAGATGTGATTTTCTTTGTTCTTGGTTTGGATCTGCCAGCCTGCACTCAAGTTCCTCGAAAGACCAACAACCTGAACTAGAAATTGTGAAAGAAAATTTTTTGATCATCATTGTATTACATAAAGTGTGTTTATTATAACCTCACACAATCTTTGTATTGAACTTGCATGACAGGAGACGTGATTGTCTAAAACATATGAAGGTTAAGCTGACCCAGAGAACAGAAAGTGTTAATGATCTTAAGGAGAAGCCAAATGTCCTTGAAGATCAACTAATGTTTTAAATATGCTGCATGTCTCAGAGTTTCTCTCCATAACATTCTGTCTGTGTTGTGTTGCAACAATCAAATCTCACTCAAATCAACAAACAAATCTCACTGAAATCATATTTTCTATGTTAAATATTTTTATTTAATTGGCATTATTTAGTAGAAATCAGCTTTTCTTTTTCAATTAGATTTTTTTGTCAATTTTTCTGTCAAAAAAGCCAATTTTGTTTATCTTCTTTGATTTTAAAAAGTAAGGGGTAAAACATCAAAGGAGGTGAGTAATTTTTATGGGGACTGCACCTATTAGAATTCAACTTTAGCTATATTTAGCGACTTTTTAACAACAGAAAAAAAAAAAAAAAAAAACTAGAGACAAAGCTAGCGAGTCTTCTTTTGTGTTGTTAGAGACTTTTATGGTGCTGCAGTGAGCCTCTCACGTTTCCTGAGGACTGGAGACACTCTGAAACAGTTGTCCGTTTAAAACTATACTGTCTCCATTTGTCAGAGCGGAGGAGACCCATTCCAATCCGTGTCCATATTGTAAATAAATCACACACATTTGTAAAACTGAGTAACGAATCGATTAATGCTCGCCGCGGTCACCCTTGTTATTCCAACTTCTGACTTGCCACTGGGGGGTGTCTGAGTGAGATGCCTTTTTTTTTTTTTTTTTGAGTGAGATGGTTTTATACCCGAACGCTGTTCTGTGTGACAAAAAGCTGCACCGCGTCACGTAAGGCCGTGCCGTTTTAAACATTAGGCTGCTTAGACACCGATCGACCGACGGAGGAAAATATTGTACTTTTTAAAAAGGTTCACACTGGAGATTTGTCGCTCAGTCTTTTTTAAAAAGATTCGTTTCTCAAGGTTTGGCTTGTTGGAAGTAAAATACAGAGAAAAGAGGGGTCTCTTCTTTTTGTTCGACAGAGCAGTATGTTATTCATCCTGCAGAGGGAGGTCTGTACAAACTATCCCTCTCATAAATACACCTTTATCAACTCTCATACAGCTTAGGACAAACTCAGAAGGCTCTAGGTATTCTTGAGACATAAAAACATAGATCTGCTATTTCATCATAAAATGAATAAAATAGTCCTTTGGAGTTTGATGGCTTTAGCCATTGTTAATGGTTAAAAAAAAAAAAAAAATCAAAACTGCTTCATTGCATATTACTTTTACTTTATCTGTTTTCAACTCTTTTGGTGTAAAATTGTTTTGTTATATCATTTAACAGGAGTCATGACTCAGATCAAATTAGACCAGTCTTCATCTGAAATGAAAATATTTGGTGAGAAATGAAGATGTCATGTGGCATATCTGGCTTTGAAATGAGCTGCTGTTTCATTACCTGGATACGTCAGAAACCAGGAGGAGCTCTGGAGTGGATCGGGGAGATGAATGCCAGTTCAAACTCTCCCAGCTATGGAAGCTCTTTTCACACTCGTTTTCTGATGATCAAAGATGTACCCAGTAACGCCCAGTACCTGGAGGTCAAGAGTATTAGACTCAGCTGTCTACTTCTGTGCTCATTGGCAAGCACAGTGACTGAGGACACATTGGAAACAAATTTCTCCTCATTGACATTTCAGTCTACTCTAACTTTTCACTTTGTTTTTCAATTTTAGTACATAATTTTCTGCCCTCTTTCACAGAAACAGACACATGAATCATTTCAACAAGAATAAAAAAAAAAACCTAATTTATCTCAGATGTTTCTCACAAACATACAAAACTATAATTTATATCTAGAGCGTTTGGGTGAAAAACATGAAAGGAAGGCAAATATTTCTAATGTTAAAAATGAGTAAGCAGCTGATTTATGGTTTTGGGATGTGGTTTCTCACTTTTGCTAGGAGTTTTATTGTGATTGTTCAGATTTAATAAATTCCAATGTTCTGCATTTAAATGAAATAAAAATATATAAATTAACTGAAAAAATATTTTTTAACTTGTTCATGAAATATTATACTTTAACTAAAAAGCCAATAGGTCAGAATGATGGCATGATTTTTTTAATTATTTTTTTTCACATATAAAGACTGTAATGTTAAAGATAAAGGAATTTAAAAATGGTTTAACAAGTATACAGTTGAAACCATATATTTACATAGAATAGATAAAAAGACATGCACATTTTTTTCTCACTATCTGAAGTTAAATCAGACCAAACTTTTCTCGTTTTAGGTCGATTAGAATTACCAATATTATTTCTATTTGCTAAATGCCAGAAAACAGAGCGAGATAATTTTTTAGAGATTTTTTTGTAACTTTCTCCAAGTTCAAAAATATGCATACATTTGGTCAGTATCAGGGATAATTGTCTTTTAAAATGTCTGACTTGGGTCAAATCCTCTCAGGTAAGTAAAGCTACTGATTATTTTTCATTCAGTCAAGCAGCCAAATATATGAATTTAGTCTCCACCCCTTCTGCTTGTGCTTTATATTTGTTTGAAACCAGTTTTTACACTCAGAGTTTGACTTGTTACCATGGCAGTTATACAAAGTGTCTTCCTCTTGGCTCTCATGTCAGGTGAGTGACTCTGTTCAGCAGAGGATAACAAAAGATCTGATGTCTGCAGTTTTTGAAACTTCGTGTTTGTTTCAGCTGCTCGGGGTCAGTCCCTCACCTCCTCGGAGGCAGTGGTCCACAGAGCAGGACAATCAGCCACTCTGTCCTGTAAAGTACAAGGAATGTCTGTTGCTTGGCTGCACTGGATTCGTCAGAAACCATTAGAAGCACTAGAATGGATTGGACGCATCGACAGTGGCACCGGCACAATATTTGCCCAACATCTCCAAGGCCAGTTTTCTATCACCAAAGATACTTCCCAAAACACAGTTTCTCTGACAGTGAAGAATCTGAGACCAGAAGACTCTGCAGTTTACTATTGTGCACGAGAACCACAGTGACACAAGAGTCGACAAGGCTGTACAAAAACTGACTGATACAGATCTCTGTGAGAGGCAGTGAAATGTGTTAGGCTTTGAAAATGAGCTTTCTGTTGAAAAATAAAGAAACATGATTCACCATGATTTTGCATTCATTCTTCTGAAATAAATGATTTTATAAATTTCAGTATAAAATCATTTACTGTTAACCTCAATGTATTGATTTCCCCTTTAAAAAAGTACAAAAAAAACAAACAAAAAAAAACTTATGTCACATTTAAAACACAGTATCAAAGCACCTTTGTTTAATTAATACATAAAACTATAAGAGACAAACATGTTCTTCATATTCTGAGAAGCTAAAACAGTTCAAATATAAATATGATGCCAACATTCATAATGGACAGTCAGACAGTCAGTTAGGACAGTTAAATTCATAAATATAACATTTTGCTTATAATTAGTTTGCAAAAGACCTAAGGAAATAATGAGGACAGGAAAGAGTCTCTGTTACAACCCAAGATTATGTCTAGGAGATGGGGGCACATAACAATGACCAATGTTCTGGGATGAATGAAAAGGCAAATGACAAGACATAACAAATTAATAGATTTTATTGATAAAGTTAATAATAATGTTCCTGGAGCCTCCAGAAAGGAAAATAAATGGAAAACCTTAACCCCTAAATAAAAGTAAAGCCAGGACAGTCAACTAAAAGACATTCCTAAAAAACAATTGAGAGATCACCAAAACCAAACACCCCCTTTTAGCACAGAGCTACTAACAATAAGTTCTCTCCAACACAAAGGAGGAAAACAGTCACCTTGCTTCTCAAAGGAGTAAACTCATAAAACATTCTCCTTTTCTGGTGAAATAAAACTCCTCACCATGTAGTAACCAACCAGAGAATACAGGAGGTGTCTGGTCAGATCACACCCACAACGTCCTGCCAAACAATAAAGCCAAACTCACATCTGAGCTAGATCTGACAACCTCTGCAGCTCTTATACAGTTTAAATATTTTGCTTCACATGATGATTAGTTGAAGTGGGATCAGCTTCATTCACCTGCACAGCCAAGACTCTTCAGAGAGAGAGTGAGAAAAGAAACACTCACAGTGCTGCATGTAACACCGTCGATACAAGCGGTCTCCAACTCCAGTCATCAAGAGCTACTGTTCTGCAGCCTGGATACCTCAATAAATCTGATTACAGAAATGAAATAATTAAGTTTAGCATTTGAGCAAAGCAGCTTAAATTATGAAATTTATAGCAGGCACCACTTTTGTTAGATTTAGTAGTGAAATTGTGGTTAGTGGTTCATAAATAGTAATTATTTTCACTTAATTTTTGTTAAACGTTTCAGAGTATATTTTTAATTAGTTCATTCTGATTTTGCACATTTGATTTGTGGTAAGGTTAAATATTTCTAGAAATCCACAAGTTTACACCCAGGATGCACATTATTATGCTTTTGAAAACCTGTATAAGACAGTAGGTGGAAAATGACGGAGCAGGTTGCAATTGTTACGTATGATAACGATTAAATCTATCAATCTCAGTTAATTCAGGTAAATTTTTTCACGATAAAGAATGAAAAAAAATTTTTTTCTTATTTATTCTAATAAACAAACAAACAAACAAACAAAAGATCACTGACTCACTGATCAAGTTGAATAAACACATAGAACCAGGGACAATGCACGTCCTGTAATCGAAGTTAGGAATTGCAATGACTCTTGCAGTTCTTATTTCAAACACTAGAGGGCAGTTGGCGCTGTATTTTTAGCACGCAGATTAATTCAGAAGTTTTAGCAATTACTTTAATTTTGTTGCAGATCATTAAATGTTCAGTCTGTTTAGCTAATGAGGCTAATTAGATCTATACAGGTATTATTTTCCCATTGAATCAATTGTAATATCATTTAGATCTTTTTAAATATGAAAATAAAAACATTTTCATATCAAACTGGTGAAAATCACACTTTAAGCTTACACTGATATGACAATATGCACAGTGAGCTATGCTTATTGGCATGGTATTAATTTAATTTCACAATATGAATTTAAATGTTTGTTTGCACAGAAATATAAGAATGTTCTGTAAAAGCAAAATATTACTGACCATAGAGGGTAGGGTTAATGAAATAAAGGGGAAATAATATGTCATGTCCAATGTAAAGTAATAATTGATAGGTTTTATGGCTATTTCTTAGGAGGCTTACCAAATTAAACATTTTCAATATTATTAAATCCCTTCTATGAGTAAATTTGTTTTTTTTTTACATAAGCCTTCTTTAATATTTTCATTTATAATCATCTCTCTCTCACACACACTCAATATGTGAAAAAAGTTTTCTAAACTGTGCTTTAGAGTATCTTTGTAAACTAAAAACAACAGCTTGGATTTGACAACCTGCAGGGAAAGCCCAGGAGAATTGTGTGCCAGAACTGACTCAAAAACAAATGTTACATTTTGTCAGACTCCTCAAATGTAGTTATTCTTTAGGGAATAATTATTCTATTTTATCCTTTCTTTAGATAATCAAGGGAGGAGCAAATGCAAATTTGAGCCTCATCCATTTTGATTTATGCCATTAGAAGCCGAACCACTAAGCAGATGTGCAACAACTTTAGTGAAATGACTTTAGTTCGGTGTGTTTCTCTTCTCCTAGTGCTCACAGTTTCTGGTAAATATCAGACTTTTGTACTCTTCTCTTTATAGGATTTCTGTTTGGGTTTTTCTGATCACACATTTTTTTTATTTCAGGGGGTTTTGGTCAGACTCTGACTGAATCTGAACCAGTGGTGAAAAGACCTGGAGAATCACACAAATTAACCTGTACATATGCAGGAATATCAGATAATAATGCTGATATCAGCTGGATCAGACAGGCTGAAGGAAAAGGACTGGAGTGGGTTGCCCACATTTCTGCTCCTAGTGGAAGTGGTAAATATTATTCCCCATCTGTCCAGAATCACTTCACCATCTCAAGAGACAATGACAAAGACCAAGTGTATCTGCACATGAGCAGTTTGAGGACTGAAGACTCTGCAGCTTATTATTGTGCTCGAGAGACACAACGATACAGGAAGCCTCAGAGCTGTACATAAACTCTCCAGCTGCAACTATGAGATTCTGCGTTAGAAAATATAAAATAAAAAAAAATAGTAATCAACTCTCTGTTATCATTTTTGATCTGATTGTTGGGACCTGTCTCAAAGTTGATCAATTGATATAGGTGAGAAAAAAGTGAAAACTATTATAAAATTTTCACACAAAGACAAATTTGTGTTATGTACCAAATTTTTAGACAAAAACATACAATCTCAAAACCCTTGCATCAAACTAAGGCAAAATTAGTGTAAACCAAATAAATTTCAAAATGGTTCATACAAAAACATCTTTTTTCTACTTTTTTTGTTTTTAAGCTCTGAATTTCAAGCATTCTTGTTTTCACAAAACCTGGTGGTTTTGATACATACAGTTGAAACCATATATTTGCATACACTGAATAAAAAAACAGATGTACACATTTTTTTCTCTCTGTCTGAAGTTAAATTAGACAAATTCTCTTGCTTTAAGATAGTTAGATTGACCAAAATCATTTCTATTTGCTAAATACAACAAAACTTGACAAGAATATATATATTTTAGAGGTTTTTCTTGTGACCTTCTTCGAATACAGAAGTTTATATTAATTTGGTCAGTATCAGAGATAATTGTGTTTTAAATTGTATTATTTGGGTCAAACCGTTTGGCCTTCCATCCACAAGCTTCTCACAATAGTTTTCTTGAGTTCTGGCCCATTCTTCCTGACAGTCACTCAGTCAGGTTTGTAGGTTGCCTCGTTCATACATGCCTTTTCAGATCTAACCACAACCTCCCCATAGCAATGAGATCAGGGCTTTGTGATGGCCATGTCAAAATATTGATTTTGTTGTCCTTAAGCCAACTTTATAATCACTTTGGCTGTATGCTGAGGGTTATTGATAGACAAATTTGTGCCCAAGCATTGACTTCCTGGTTGTTGTCTTTAGATGTTGCTTCAATATTTACACATAACATGCTTTCCTCACAATGTCATCTATTTTGTGAAGTGCACCAGTTCCTCCTGCAGTGCTCTTCTTGATGGGAGTGAAACAGCCCCATCACATCATGCTTCCACCCCCATACTTCACAATTAGGATGATACAAGCATCCCCCTATTTCCTCCAAATGTAACAACGGTCATTATCGTCAAATAATTCCACTTTTGTTTCAACAGATCACAGGATATGTCTCTAAAAATTAAGGTCTTTATACCTGTGTGTATTTGCAAACTGCGATCTGGCTCTTTATGTTTCTTTTGAAGTAAAGGCTTCTTCCTTGCTGAGTGGCCTTTCAGCCCATTTCAGTACGAGACACACTTCACTGTAGTCAATGACTCTGTCTGACCAGTTTCAGCAACATATTCACAAGATCTTTAGCTTTTGTTCTAGGGTCAATTTGCACATTTTAGATCAGAACACGTTCATCTCTAGGACATAGAACCTGTCTCCTTCCTGAGCAGTATGATGGTTGGACATTCCCATCATGTCTATACTTGTGTATAATTGTTTGAAAAGATGAATGAGGCACTTTCAAGCACCTGGAAATTGTTTCCAAGGTTCCCAAGGATGAATTAGACTGGTGCAGCTCCACAATTATCTTCCTGATATCCTGACTGAGTTCTTTTGACTTTCCCATCGTATCAAACAAGAAAGCAGTTGTATTTCAGGTGTGGCCTTAAAATACATCCACAGGTGAGCCTCCAGTTCACTTAAATGTGTCAGTTAACCTATCAGAGGTTTGTGGAAGGAAACCCAAAAGGTTTGATGCAAGTCATACAGTTTAAAAGACAGTTATCTGATACTGACCAAATGTTTCTAAACTTTTGATTTCAAAGAAAGTTACAAAAAAATCTCTCAGGTGTGGCACAGTTTAAAATTTTCATAATATTAAAGAGAAAAATAAAACTATAAAATGATGACAAGGTTGAGAATGTCCACAATGTGCATTTAAGATCAGAAAACCTCTTTGGTCTTAAAATAAATATCACCCTAACATACAGAGCAATAAGATTAAAACAAATTTAATTCGATAGGTAAACCCGAAAGACAGCAGGATGTTGAATCCCATGTTCAGGTTATTTCCTGTCATAATGGCCTTTTTTAAACATGAGTTATAAAGCTCTGTTAGACACTTTTGTGAAATCCTCCAGACACTCTTTTGAGCAGTAGTTTCATAAGCTGAAACCACATTTAAGTAGTTAAGCTGAAGATGCAGCATAAAATATGATGGAAACTGAACAGCAGCTCAGTTTCACATTAAAAACATTCTCTGGTTAACCTCACCTCTGCTTGTTTCGTCTTCACACGCAACCTGCACGATTTTTTTCACATCAGCTACAGCAAGTCTCCATGAGATCTGTCTGTCAGTCAGCTAATTATTTTGTACTGTGATGACAGCAAAGATTGCTTCAGTCATTTTTTATAAAGTTTTTTAAAAGGTTTTTCTGTCTTGGTGCCAAATGAAAATGTGCCCAAATAGAACTGGTCTGATATTTCAAAAATATTGATATTATCAAGTAATCATCTCTTCTTCTATTATATTCTCATTTAACGTTTAATCAAAATTTTGCAATGTTAAAGAAAAATGTCAAGAAGAGCGAAAGCAGAGTCTCTGGTGTTTGTGTGAAAAAGGAAGTTTGACGACAGTGATAAGAAATCTGCTGACTGATCTGACATTTCTTTAACTTACTCAGCATTAGTGCCAGGCTTTAGCAGCCCCTCTGACCAGAACCTGGTTCTATTGGACTTTAACTTTTAAAATTTTTAATGATGTTCAGATTTTCTTATTGCAATATTCTTTATCAGATCTACATAGGTTCAAACACTGACATCAGCACTGACTCAGTAAATAATTTCAAGTTTATGAATTAAATTTTAACTAAATAAAAATCATATATAAAATATGCCAATGTCCCCCTTTTCAATGCCAGCATTGTTATCAAAGTAAAAGGCTCTTCATTTCATATTGGCAACATTTAACGTCAAAATTCCCTCAGATCTTCTTTCAAAACAAATTGTTTCCACTTTTATTCAAATTGGACTCATGAAAAAAATATGAAGTAGGAGGAGCTTTTGTGAACCAGTTCTTGGGGAGATTTACTTTTCATTACATTAGAGGAAAACTGGTGGTTTGAAAACAGACTGGGCACAGTTTCAACATGACTCACATGCAGCTGATCCTGTTTGTGGCTGCTGTGTGGATTTTGGCTGCTGAAGGTCAGAGCATTATAGAGTCTGAACCTGCAGTTAAAAAACCTGGAGAGTCTCACAGACTCACATGCACAACATCTGGATTTGACTTTAGAAACTCAGTGTGGGTCTGGATCAGACAGGCTTCTGGTAAAGGACCAGAATGGATTGCTTTGGTGCATACCCACAGTACTCCCATCACTTATTCAGACTCAGTCCGAGATAGATTCAGGATTTCCAGAGATGACTCCAGCAGTAAAGTCTATCTACAGATGAACAGTCTAAAGACTGAGGACTCAGCAGTGTATTACTGTGCTCAAAGAGACACAGTGAGGCAAAGTGTTGGAAGACTCATACAAAAACTTCTGTTTTTGTATGAAGAATGCATGGCTGATTATTTTTGTTTTAGGCAACTGTATTCACTTATTGTTTTATCTATATTACATCCACAATGTCAGTAAGCTCTAAATGAACTGTTAAAGGAAATGTACAGCACTGAGTATTTCTTTTCAGAGGAAAAGCCATGGCATATCTGAACACCATTCATCTTCAGTTATGTCAAAGGAAATCAAACCACCAAACAAATGTTTGTCAAATTTCAGGTTTCAGGTGAACAGCATTGTTATGTTTGGTCCTTGCTCAATCCAGCTGTTTTTTTTTTTTTTTATTGGATTTCAGAGTCATCAAATATCAGCAATGAAACAAACCAGCAATGAAACTGACTAAAAACTCCCGCAAACTAACCTGCACAACATTTCAGACAATGATGCTGCTATCAGCAGCATCAGACAGGCTGAAGCAAAATAATTTGACATTATTGCCCACATCGCTGCTCCTAGTGCAAACATTAAATTCCATGTTAATGTCAAAGTTAATTGTGTTTAAATGTGAAACCAAAGAGCTAATGAGTTTGCATGGCTTTGCAAACATGAAAAAATATAATATTTTGCAATTAAATATAAGTAGAAGCACATATATGTTTTGACAGTATCTTAACTTATTTTAAAGGAATTTATTTAGTAAAGTCTGTGATCTGAAATGTCCTCTTTTGAAAGAGTCGAGATTTAA
Organism: Anableps anableps; assembly: GCA_014839685.1. NCBI lineage: Eukaryota > Metazoa > Chordata > Actinopteri > Cyprinodontiformes > Anablepidae > Anableps > Anableps anableps. Next base: position 12,995,508 of record CM026083.1, read on the forward strand.
GACATACTGCTGTTTCTGACATTTTTTGAAATCCATTTCCAGTGAAATATAAAAACTGACAGTGGCTTGAAAAAGTGACAAATATTTATATGTTGTATGTGTGTGTGTGTGTGTGTGTGTGTGTGTGTGTGTGTGTGTGTGTAACTAGTTCCTTCATAGTTAATTATGTTTTCAGCATAGCTGTATATTTTGCTTCATCACTGCATCACAATGTTTGTCTCTTTAAATTTTAGCTTTGATGAAGATGAGGATGTCTGTTCATGATGTATGTTGGGTTACTTAATGAGGAGTAGGGGTTGCATGGTTGACTGCTGGTTGACAGCCAGACTGGTCAAATGAAGACACAGTTTAGTTAGCTTGGAGAGAAAGGCTGGATGCAGAGCTGTACAGACTTAAACATTTCTGCATCCAGCTGTATACTGAAAAGCTGGCAGCTCACATCCTTCACTCAATAAAGTGGTGGATCTACTGTGAGATATCATGATGCTGTCTGATTTAAAACCCATTGCTGTAATGGAAGTATCTCCCTTCATCACTTCTATGCTAGATTTAACCTGAGATGTGTTCTGCTCCACCTTTCATACTTATTTTTAATGTCTTCATAGGCAAAGGTGAGACCAAACTGAATGTCTTTTAAAACCCCGTTTGTCTGGTTCTTCCTCCAATCATGTTTTTGGAGTTCAGTTACAGACGTTTAACGTGCCTGTTCTTCATCTTCACATTAAATAAAATGCTTAAAACTTGACTAATTAAATACTTCCAAATATTTTCATTTTTATTTTTGATAATTGGACAGGACTGATATAAGTCACTTTGTATTGATTTCCATCTTAAACAATCAATATCTTACATTCTATCACCCTCCTCTGGTGCATCTCACAGTGCTTCCATGTAGCTTCAAAATGAATAGTTTGATACAAAAACAGAGTTAAAAATGTAACAGTTTGTGGCTGATTAAAGCTGAAGAAATTAAACAAGCAAACAAGACTTTATTTTTCTGTGTATTTTTTTTTTCTTTTCTTTTTCTCTGGCTCAAATAAAAGTTTAACATGTGCACAATGCTTTAGATACTCATTATTAAAGTTTATATTTTATGAACAAATATTTTATTGTAATAAGCCAGATTAAAAATGCATGCAAAATTAATGTCTGCTTTTGTTTTATTTGTCAGTTTTAGTTTATCTTCCCCTCAGGTTGTGGTGTAGGTTTTTGTATTGGGATTTGTCATAATGACGTGCAGTATACGATAGCTGGGGGAACCTACAAGAGGCACACAGATATATCCCAATACAAAAACTCCATCACAAAACCCAGAGAGGAATTCATTTTGTTTTTGACAAAGAAAAATAAAATACAGCATCAGTCATTGGAAAATGAAATAAGTGCTGTGTGTAACTATTTTAATAAGCTGACTTACATTTAAAAGTTGTTTTAAAACCTTTCAGTACAACTCAGGGCAAATACTGTCCACCTCTGTTTCATTTTTGAGACTTTATCAGTAAGTGTGAGGTTTTCTAAAGGTTTGAACTTCAATTTACAGTGTTGATTCACATTTTTCACTCTTTTAACACGGTGTTCTTCATTGGTGTTTCTTTCGTGTTTTTTTTTTTTTTTTTTTTTTTTTTTTTTTTTTTTTTTTTTATACCTCTACCCCATATCTTATCCTATCCTATCCTATCACATTACTGTTGAATAAGGGACACTAGTACAAAATAAATAAATAAATAATTTTTTTTTTCAAAACGAACTGCTTCTGTATGATGGCCAGAGATTTTATTGGTTTTGAAGTTGTATTATGGACATTTTAACAGGCTTCACTGACTCCAGCATTTACTCAGTTGTATCTGTTGTGCTCGCTATTCCAATTACCCTACCTTGAGCTAATTTACTAATTTTCTTCCCTTCCCTCATGTTTTAGAAGTTTTTGACATAAACTGAAAGACAATATTCAAGGAAATTAGGCTATGATATAATCATTTGACAAACAGTCATATCTTTGATGAAAAAATGTGTTATCAAATCATTCATGCACTGCAAAAACAAAAACAAAAAGCCTGGTAAATATTTTTGTTTAATTTCTGGAGCAAATATCTTAGTACACCTGAAATTACACAAAGATATCTCATAAGTAACTTTTCAGCAAGATACAAGAGCTTATTTTAAGCAAATGATTTTTTTCACTTCTAACAAGACATTTTCCGATGTTATAATGGGCAAATTAAATATTATGCTGTTTAGAGTTGATCTCATGCTGTCAATCACAGACAAGAGAGAACAATGAGAACATAGGAAGATTGTAAAAAATATCTCACGCATATGAATGTACTTTTTCTCCTCATAAATTTTGTAAAGAAATAGGTCTCTTTTACACATCCGAGCAGAGAAATACACTTCAGCTGTTTCCTGTTTGAAAACACTAAAACTTTCCTGCTGTGCTGCTAGGAGTATGACAACCATCCATGATTGGCTGGTCTGTCATTAGGCAAATGAAATATCAGGCTTTTTAGATTTGAGCTCATCCTGTTAGTGACAGAGGAACAGAAGATCTCATTGGATCATCTTCAACACAAACATGTTCTCTTTAGCTCTGCTGCTGCTGCTGGCTGCTGGATCCTGTGAGTTTCACTGAGACACTCACATTATGCTGACAACACACACATATTGATTGTGCACATAAATTAATTTGATGTTGTCATCAACAGGTGTGAAGTGCGAACAGTTGACACAACCAGCCTCTTTGACTGTGCAGCCAGGTCAGACTCTGACCATCAACTGTCAGGTCTCTTATTCTGTCACGAGCTATAACACAAACTGGATCAGGCAACCTGCAGGAAAAGCTCTCGAATGGATGGGTGTTATTTGGGGTGGTGGAAGTAACGACTATGCCAACAGTGTCCAAGGACGTATAGAAATCACCAGAGACACCAATAAGAAGATGATTTATCTGAGACTATCTTCCATGAAACCAGAGGAGTCTGCAGTGTATTACTGTGCCAGAGACACACAGTGGTTAATGTGAGCAGAGAGGCTGTACAAAAACTCCTCAAAGAGCAGAAGACAGGGGTGACATCAGCAAACAATAACAGATGTGGTGGTTAATTATTTCCTATTTTTCTGCCCACAGATGTGCAACAAAGAATGTGTATAAGTTTTATGCAATGGGTTATGTTTATGAAGTGTTTATGTTTATGTTTATCTTTATGAAGTGCAATGAGTTATTTTTATGCCCTTTATTTATCCACTTTGAGTAATATGATTAACATATAAAAGCAAAATTCTCAACATCTGATTTATAATGTATATAAAACATATAAATATTCAAGTTCCTACTGAGCTAGAAAATCCCTCAGAGCCTTTACACATACGTCATAAAACCACCAGAAGGTGTGCTGTAACACTACTAATCACTCCAAGTAAAGTTCTATGACAAAGGTCTTAGATTTTCCACATGGAAAATTTTAAAAAATTATACGTCTCTCAAATAATAGCAGAGATGTTTTACTGGACTGGCACACAAAGGACAAAATGCTGTTGATCATAAAATAAATCCAGATTAACTTACATAAATACATAAATAAAATGAATAAATAAATGTCAGTTGTTTCAAAAGTGTGAAAGCTCCACTTTTATGTTTTGTTTCATATTTCATGGAGGACACAGCTTAATAAGTCATTTAGATTAATAAAAGACATGTTGGACTCTTTAATTTGAATTCAGATGAAGAAGAAATATTCAAGACCACCCAGTTTGCATTCATCTTTATTATTTTAATGTTTATCTCTTGCAAAAACAAATAGAGTAGTGGCTTTATTGACACTTTCAGTTTCTAGATGTTGGTTAAACTATTTTGATGGCCGTAAATAGTCTGTAGATCTCTTACAACTGTCAAATAATGTTCCTTTTTCACTTTATTTTTTTTGTTCTATAATTCATCATTAAAAGGTAAGTACCCTGTAAAAACAACAACTGATGTTGTGATTTATGATTGTTTTCTAACCATCTATGAAGTAGCAGCCCAACAGAAAAAAAAGTTTTTGTATTCCATTGATGTGTATTACAGTTTTATTTTAGGTTTTCTTGAAATAATCCACTTTAAGAGGAACTTTGTTCTTTGCTAGTGAAATACCAGCTGGGATTTGCACAACTAAAAACAAAATAGGATCACTCAGAGAGATGCATCCTGTCTAAAAATATCATATGAATTTAAAATAATGGGATTATAAAATACTGTAAAAGCCATTTTTGACTGGTTGGTCTCTCATTATGTAAATTCAACACTCGAACTTAAGTACTTGATCTCATCCTGTCAGTCACAGAGGAACAGAAGCTCTCATTGGATCATCTTCAACACCATCATGTTCTCATTAGCTCTCCTGCTGCTGCTGGCTGCTGGATCCTGTGAGTTTCACTGAGACACTCACATTATGATTACACAACACTATTACTGATATTACAGTTTATTTAATTTGATGTTTTCATCAACAAGTGTGAAGTGCGAACAGCTGACACAACCAGCCTCTTTGACGGTGCAGCCAGGTCAGACTCTGACCATCAACTGTCAGGTCTCTTATTCTGTCACCAGCTATCACACACACTGGATCAGACAACCTGCAGGAAAAGCACTCGAATGGATGGGTGCTATTTGGAGTAGTGGAAGTAACGCATACGCCAGCAGTGTCCAAGGACGTATAGAAATCACCAGAGACACCAATAAGAAGATGATTTATCTGAGACTGTCCACCATGAAACCAGAGGAGTCTGCAGTGTATTACTGTGCCAGAGACACACAGTGGTTAATGTGAGCAGAGAGGCTGTACAAAAACTCCTCAAAGAGCAGAAATAACATTGACACAAATTAATACAAATACTGAGCATCGTGTAAAAACTATAAATGATGTCGTGGTTTGTGATTTCCTGTTTCTTAGCTTCATCAACACGTGGTCCAGTAGAAACAATGTTTTTATTCCTCATCTTCAGTCATGTATCAAATATGTAATTGAAAAGGTAGATTTAATATGGGCCCACAGTCATGAAACAGATCTTTTTTAGAAAAAAGATTGTTCTTCTTTTTCTCAAGGTATTATGTTATAGCAGCCTACTAAAGAAAATAAATGATATGGTGGTGAATGATAGTTTGGTTTCAGGTGGGAGAGTGAATAAAGAAAACAGAGTTTGCCCATTATTGAATTAAACAGCTAATTCACAATTAATTTTCATCTAATTTCCATCAGTATACTTGGTGAGATTGCAAATTTCATTAGAAAGATCAGTTTCTACTTTCTAAACAATACCCTTCTTATTATGCTTGACATGAAATGAGGTCATGAAGTGGACATATCTAAACATTAAACTGAGGATTAAATGTCCATCCATCATACATATTTGTCAAGGTAGTGTGAGGGTTATCAGGGGAATCAGCAAAAGTACAAAATACTCTGGTGAATAAAAAAGTTTTAATAAATTTTCTGTCAGTGGCCATTGTTAAATAATAATAATAATAAATATGTGTTTGTTACATAGGACAGCATAGTGGTGCAGTGGTCGTTCCCGCATAGCAAGATGATCACAGGTTTAAATACCAACCACACTGGGGGGTATGCATACATCATCTTCAGGGGCTACATTTTCCCATTCAGTGCTAATTGGAATGATTAAAATGTCCTTAGATATGACTGTGACCAATAATGGTAACTTGTCCCATATGTGTCTGTATTGCCCTGTGATTGACTGGTGACCTGTCATGGGTCAAGGCCATTTTGGCCTCTCACATATTGAGTTAATATCCATCCATCCATTTTCTCATGTTTTTCCGGGGTCGGGTTGGGGGGCAGCAGCTTAAGCAGGGAGACCCAGACTTCCTTCTCCCCAGCCACTTGGGCCAGCTCCTCAAGGGGAATCCCAAGGCGTTCCCAGGCCAGCCAAGAAACATAGTCCCTCCAGCGTGTCCTGGGTCTTCCTCCTATTGAGTTAGTATTCATATTAAAATTAAATGCTGAAGGAAATTATATTTGGTTACAAATGTTGTTTTATTACTGAAAAAAAAAATGTTAAGATCATCATAAACTATGTAAACTGCTGTTATACCAATAAAAATAGTAATCAAGCTTGAAGAGAAAATGAAGTCATGTATTTCAGATTCCAATTGTTGGGATCCAATGTGACGATGAACTTCAAAAAGAAACATTTTTTCTTCAGCTGGATTTAATGTAACAAGATGTGCTTCAGAATCTTAGGCTCCAAAAACACTGCTATAACACCCCTCAGTGATCACAGATATGCTAAATTCTACCCCTGCTCTAAAATCAAAATGAATGCACCTGTTATTTCTACTGTATAGATTTTTTTCAGAGTTAAATCCTTCCCTCCCACCACCTCCTCCCCCACCCGCAAACCTGCTATAAAATGTCACAGGAGGTAGCTAACAGGATGTCTGTTTTATCCGTCAACATGATTTGTGCTCTGTTCATGCTCCTTATAACTGCACGTGAGTTTTTAAATGTGTTTTGTAAAGTAGTTAATTTCTTTAATACTTTTGTTATCATTTCGGGAAAACATTTTTTAATTTTTTTTTTCTCAATCAGGTGTGATGTGTGAACAGCTGACACAGCCAGCTTCTTTGACTGTGCAGCCAGGTCAACGTCTGATCATCAGCTGTCAGGTCTCTTATTCTGTTACTGGCTACTGGACCCACTGGATCAGACAACCTGCTGGGAAAGGACTGGAGTGGATTGGTCGGGCAGCTGGATCTACAGCATACTACAAACATTCCCTAAGAAATAAATTTAGCATTTCCACAGATTCCTCCAGCAACACAGTGACTCTGAATGGACAGAATGTGCAACCTGAAGATACTGCTGTGTATTACTGTGCAAGACAGTCACTGTGACACAAACCATCTGCAAAGCTGTACAAAAACACCCAGATCGTTGCTTATCAACCAGAGGAGGCGCTCTCAGACCACTTTTTTTTAAAGCAGTTCAGATATAAGTCTTTTATTGTGTGGGATTTTAAAAAAATCCCCACCAAAAATGTGTGAAGTATACTGTTGCATGAAACTTGAAAGAAATTATACCTGAAATAATGATGACTTATAAGTTTTCTCTCTCTCCCCACCATGTGTTTACTCTAACTTTTTTTTTGCCCTAAAGTATGCTATTCTTAATAACAGCATAGTATTTTATGTTGTAATGTTGCCCTTTCCATTCAGTTTGTTATTTTAATTCTGTTTATTATATATGTTACATCTTTATCTTTGTGTGAACCTACATGCTTCGACCTTTGCTGCTGTTACACCTGAATTTCCACACTTTGGGGCAGTAAAGGACATTTCGGTCTCTGTTTCAACTTTTCTAACTTGTCATCCTTGAATATCCAACACCCAATCCTTCTGAAGCTAACAGTCTTTACTGTAATGCTACTAAAATACAGACAACTCAGTATAAGCACTCAGCTGATGGTATTGTTGCTTACATATTTTAAACATTAACATTTTAAAATAATAATTTGAGACTCTAAAGTAAACAAATTTGTTTCACATAAGTGAAACTGCGGTTAACACACAGAAAGTGGTGACCTGCATTTATTACTTTTACCAAACAGTACTGATTTTGTGATTCTTTCACCAATTTATTGGTGACACAGATCCCAAGTTAAAATTAAGAAAATATGTTTGTCTCTGAAAACAACAACAATTACTCCATCTTTATAAACAAAACTGAAGGTGAGGTTTTCTGAGCTGCTTTGGGTGCTGGGTGGCTCAATCGGTAGAGGAAGTGGACTGTGTGGATGTGGAGAGACTCAAGTCCTTGATGGGGTTCTCCTGGGTTTGATTCCTGGTCTCGGACCATTTTTTGTATTCCTCTACCCCATATCTTATCCTATCCTATCTTATCCTATCCTATCCTATCCTATCCTATCCTATCCTATCCTATCACATTACTTTTGAATAAGTTACACTAGTACAAAATAAATATTTTTTTTTTTTTTTCCAAAACGAACTGCTTCTGTATGATGGCCAGATTTTATTGGTTTTGAAGTTGTATTATGGACATTTTAACAGGCTTCACTGATGCCGGCATTTACTCAGTTGTATCTGTTGTGCTCGCTATCCCAATTACCCTACCTTGAGCCAATTTACTAATTTTCTTCCCTTCCCTCATGTTTTAGAAGTTTTTGACAGAAACTGAAAGACGATATTAAAGGAAATTAGGCTATGATATAATAATTTGACAAACAGTCACATCTTTGATAAAAAAAATGTGTTATCAAATCATCCATGCACTGCAAAAACAAAAAATATGACCAAATATTTTTGTTTAATTTCTGGAGCAAATATCTTAGTACACCTGAAATTACACAAAGGTATCTCATAAGTAACTTTTCAGCAAGATACAAGAGCTTATTTTAAGTAAATGATTTTTTTCACTTGTAACGAGACATTTTCCGATGTTATAATGGGCAAATTAAATATTATGCTTTTTAGACTTGATCTCATGCTGTCAATCACAGACAAGAGAGAACAATGAGAACATAGGAAGATTGTAAAAAATATCTCACGCATATGAATGTACTTTTTCTCCTCATAAATTTTGTAAAGAAATAGGTCTCTTTTACACATCCGTGCAGAGAAATACACTTCAGCTGTTTCCTGTTTGAAAACACCTATACTTTCCTGCTGTGCTGCTAGGAGTATGATAACCATCCATGATTGGCTGGTCTGTCATTAGGCAAATGAAATATCAGGCTTTTTAGATTTGAGCTCATCCTGTTAGTGACAGAGGAACAGAAGCTCTCATTGGATCATCTTCAACACCATCATGTTCTCATTAGCTCTCCTGCTGCTGCTGGCTGCTGGATCCTGTGAGTTTCACTGAGACACTCACATTATGATTACACAACACTATTACTGATATTACAGTTTATTTAATTTGATGTTGTCATCAACAGGTGTGAAGTGCGAACAGTTGACACAACCAGCCTCTTTGACTGTGCAGCCAGGTCAGACTCTGACCATCAACTGTCAGGTCTCTTATTCTGTCACCAGCTATCACACAAGCTGGATCAGACAACCTGCAGGCAAAGCACTCGAATGGATGGGTGTTATTTTGAGTGGTGGAAGTAACGCATATGCCAACAGTGTCCAAGGACGTATAGAAATCACCAGAGACACCAATAAGAACATAATTTATCTGAGACTGTCTTCCATGAAACCAGAGGAGTCTGCAGTGTATTACTGTGCCAGAGACACACAGTGGTTAATGTGAGCAGAGAGGCTGTACAAAAACTCCTCACAGAGCAGAAATAACATTGACACAAATTAATACAAATACTGAGCATCGTGTAAAAACTATAAATGATGTCGTGGTTTGTGATTTCCTGTTTCTTAGATTCATCAACACGTGGTCCAGTAGAAACAATGTTTTTATTCCTCATCTTCAGTCATGTATCAAATATGTAATTGAAAAGGTAGATTTAATATGGGCCCACAGTCATGAAACAGATCTTTTTTAGACAAAGGTTTTTATTCTTTTTTTCTCAAGGTATTATGTTATAGCAGCCTACTAAATAAAATAAATGATATGGTGGTGAATGATAGTTTGTTTTCAGGAGGGACACTGAGTAAAGAACAGAGTTTGCCCATTATTGAATTAAACAGCTAATTCACACTTAATTTTCATCTAATTTCCATCAGTATACTTGGTGAGATTGCAAATTTCATTAGAGAGATCAGTTTCTACTTTCTAAACAATACCCTTCTTATTATACTTGACATGAAATGAGGTCATGAAGTGGACATATCCAAACATTAAACTGAGGATTAAATGTCCATCCATCATACATATTTGTCAAGGTAGTGTGAGGGTTATCAGGGGAATCAGCAAAAGTACAAAATACTCTGGTGAATAAAAAAGTTTTTAACAAATTTTCTGTCAGTGGCCATTATTAAATAATAATAATAATAAATATGTGTTTGTTACATAGGACAGCATAGTGGTGCAGTGGTCGTTCCCGCATAGCAAGATGATCACGGGTTTAAATACCAACCACACTGGGGGGTATGCATACATCATCTTCAGGGGCTATATTTTCCCCTTCAGTGCTAATTGGAATGATTAAAATGTCCTTAGATATGACTGTGACCAATAATGGTAACTTGTCCCATATGTGTCTGTATTGCCCTGTGATTGACTGGTGACCTGTCATGGGTCAAGGCCATTTTGGCCTCTCACATATTGAGTTAATATCCATCCATCCATTTTCTCGTGTTTTTCCGGGGTCGGGTTGGGGGGCAGCAGCTTAAGCAGGGAGACCCAGACTTCCTTCTCCCCAGCCACTTGGGCCAGCTCCTCAAGGGGAATCCCAAGGCGTTCCCAGGCCAGCCAAGAAACATAGTCCCTCCAGCGTGTCCTGGGTCTTCCTCCTATTGAGTTAGTATTCATATTAAAATTAAATGCTGAAGGAAATTATATTTGGTTACAAATGTTGTTTTATTACTGAAAAAAAATGTTAAGATCATCATAAACTATGTAAACTGCTATTATACCAATAAAAATAGTAATCAAGCTTGAAGAGAAAATGAAGTCATGTATTTCAGATTCCAATTGTTGGGATCCAATGTGACGATGAACTTCAAAAAGAAACATTTTTTCTTCAGCTGGATTTAATATAACAAGATGTGCTTCAGAATCTTAGGCTCCAAAAACACTGCTATAACATCCCTCAGTGATCACGGATATGCTAAATTCTAACCCTGCTCTAAAATCAAAATGAATGCACCTGTTATTTCTACTGTATAGATTTTTTTCAGAGTTAAATCCTTCCCTCCCACCACCTCCTCCCCCACCCGCAAACCTGCTATAAAATGTCACAGGAGGTAGCTAACAGGATGTCTGTTTTATCCGTCAACATGATTTGTGCTCTGTTCATGCTCCTTATAACTGCACGTGAGTTTTTAAATGTGTTTTGTAAAGTAGTTAATTTCTTTAATACTTTTGTTATCATTTCGGGAAAACATTTTTTAATTTTTTTTTTCTCAATCAGGTGTGATGTGTGAACAGCTGACACAGCCAGCTTCTTTGACTGTGCAGCCAGGTCAACGTCTGATCATCAGCTGTCAGGTCTCTTATTCTGTTACTGGCTACTGGACCCACTGGATCAGACAACCTGCTGGGAAAGGACTGGAGTGGATTGGTCGGGCAGCTGGCTCTTCAACAAACTACAAATATTCCCTAAGAAATAAATTTAGCATTTCCACAGATTCCTCCAGCAACACAGTGACTCTGAATGGACAGAATGTGCAACCTGAAGATACTGCTGTGTATTACTGTGCAAGACAGTCACTGTGACACAAACCATCTGCAAAGCTGTACAAAAACACCCAGATCGTTGCTTATCAACCAGAGGAGGCGCTCTCAGACCACTTTTTTTTAAAGCAGTTCAGATATAAGTCTTTTATTGTGTGGGATTTTAAAAATATCTCCCCAAAAACGTGTTAAGTATACTGCTGAATGAAACTTGAAAAAATTATAACTGGAATAATTATGACTTATAAGTTTTCTCTCTCTCCCCACCATGTGTTTACTCTAACTTTTTTTTGCCCTAAAGTATGCTATTCTTAATAACAGCATAGTATTTTATGTTGTAATTTTGCCCTTTCCATTCAGTTTGTTATTTTAATTCTGTTTATTATATATGTTACATCTTTATCTTTGTGTGAACCTACATGCTTCGACCTTTGCTGCTGTTACACCTGAATTTCCACACTTTGGGGCAGTAAAGGACATTTCGGTCTCTGTTTCAACTTTTCTAACTTGTCATCCTTGAATATCCAACACCCAATCCTTCTGAAGCTAACAGTCTTTACTGTAAATACTAAAAAATATGCTACTAAAATACAGACAACTCAGTATAAGCACTCAGCTGATGGTATTGTTGCTTACATACTTTAAACATTAACATTTTAAAATAATAATTTGAGACTCTAAAGTAAACAAATTTGTTTCACATAAGTGAACTGCGGGTTCACACAGAAAGTGGTGACCTGCATTTATTACTTTTATCAAACAGTACTGATTTTGTGATTCTTTCACCAATTTATTGGTGACACAGATCCCAAGTTAAAATTAAGAAAATATGTTTTTCTCTGAAAACAACAACAATTACTCCATCTTTATAAACAAAACTGAAGGTGAGGTTTTCTGAGCTGCTTTGGGTGCTGGGTGGCTCAATTGGTAGAGGAAGTGTACTATGTGGATGTGGAGAGACTCAAGTCCTTGATGGGGTTCTCCTGGGTTTGATTCCTGGTCTTGGACCATTTTTTGTATTCCTCTACCCCATATCCTATCCTATCCTATCCTATCCTATCCTATCCTATCCTATTACTTTTGAATAAGTTACACTAGTACAGAAAAAATAAATATTATTATTTTTTTTTTTTTTCCAAAACGAACTGCTTCTGTATGATGGCCAGAGATTTTATTGGTTTTGAAGTTGTATTATGGACATTTTAACAGGCTTCACTGATGCCGGCATTTACTCAGTTGTATCTGTTTTGCTCTCTATCCCAATTACCCTACCCTGAGCCAATTTACTAATTTTCTTCCCTTCCCTCATGTTTTAGAAGTTTTTGACAGAAACTGAAAGACAATATTAAAGGAAATTAGGCTATGATATAATCATTTGACAAACAGTCACATCTTTGATGAAAAAATGTTTTATCAAATCATTCATGCATTGCAAAAACAAAAAATATGACCAAATATTTTTGTTTAATTTCTGGAGCAAATATCTTAGTACACCTGAAATTACACAAAGGTATCTCATAAGTAACTTTTCAGCAAGATACAAGAGCTTATTTTAAGTAAATGATTTTTTCACTTGTAACGAGACATTTTCCCATGTTATAATGGGCAAATTAAATATTACGCTTTTTAGACTTGATCTCATGCTGTCAATCACAGACAAGAGAGAACAATGAGAACATAGGAAGACTGTAAAAAATATCTCACGCATATGAATGTACTTTTTCTCCTCAGAAATTTTGTAAAGAAATAGGTCTCTTTTACACATCCGTGCAGAGAAATACACTTCAGCTGTTTCCTGTTTGAAGACACCTATAGTTTCTTGCTGTGCTGCTAGGAGTATGATAACCATCCATGATTGGCTGGTCTGTCATTAGGCAAATGAAATATCAGGCTTTTTAGATTTGAGCTCATCCTGTTAGTGACAGAGGAACAGAAGCTCTCATTGGATCATCTTCAACACCATCATGTTCTCATTAGCTCTGCTGCTGCTGCTGGCTGCTGGATCCTGTGAGTTTCACTGAGACACTCACATTATGATTACACAACACTATTACTGATATTACAGTTTATTTAATTTGATGTTTTCATCAACAGGTGTGAAGTGCGAACAGCTGACACAACCAGCCTCTTTGACTGTGCAGCCAGGTCAGACTCTGACCATCAACTGTCAGGTCTCTTATTCTGTCACCAGCTATCACACAAGCTGGATCAGACAACCTGCAGGAAAATCTCTCGAATGGATGGGTGTTATTTGGAGTAGTGGAAGTAACGAACTATGCCAGCAGTGTCCAAGGACGTATAGAAATAACCAGAGACACCAATAAGAACATGATTCATCTGAGACTGTCTTCCATGAAACCAGAGGAGTCTGCAGTGTATTACTGTGCCAGAGAACCACAATGATTAATATGAACAGAGAGGCTGTACAAAAACTCCTCACAGAGCAGAAGATAGAGTTGACATCAACAAACAATGATAGATGTGGTTTTGGGGTTTTTCCTGTTTTCTCAACATTTTGCCAAGAGTTTCTCATCTTCAATAGTCAGTTTTATGGAACACATGTTTAAACCATATGTTTATCCAGAAACGTGCAGTCAGATATATCAACAGGCACGGACAACAGGGTCTTTGCTCGAGAGACACAGTGACTGCAGTGACTGCAGTGGAGCCGCTGCACACAAACCTGTACAGATGAAACACAATATGATCACAGAGACATCTGGTTTCTGAGGACTCTCAAACGCCCAAACATGTAAATATTATGTTTATTTTTCCAAATGACAACATTCATAATGACAACATTTTTACTGACAATTACTTTTCACAGTAATCATATCAAGTGAGATAATTTTTGGTATATTATGACAAATTAATTAATTTGACTTAAAGACATTACAACAAAATACATTTGGGACTGATTGTTAAAAACATTGTCAGAAGATCTAATTTAAAAAACTTTACTTTGCTATGTTTAAACACTGAAAGTGGTTCAACCATTCAGTTTAGGAGTTAAAGTCATGATAGAAGGATTTTTAGCTCAGTAGTAATGTGGCTCAATAAACAGCATTTCTGGATATGAAATATTGAGACAGGAGAAGCAAGCCAAATAGTTTTCTAATGGCAGAACCCTGGTACAGAGTTATACCTTTTTCAACTACCAGACTCAAATTACCATCATCCAGGACAGTCAAATGCATAAATATAACATTTTGCTTACAATTAGTTTGGAAAAGACCTAAGGAAATAATGAGGAGCAGACAGGAAAGAGTATCCGTTGCGTTCCCAGATGGTGTCTAGGAGATAGGGTGAGCATAACAATGGCCAATGTTCCAGGATGAATGAAAAGGCAAAAGACAAGACATAGCAAATTAATGGAGTTTATTCATACAGTGAATAATAATGTGACTGGAGCCTCCAGAAAGGAAAACAACGGGCTAAATGACAAACCTTAATCCCCACATAAAAGTAAAGCCAGGATAGTCAAGCAAAAGACACTCCTAGAAAACAAATGAGAGATCACCCAAACGAAAACACCCTCTTTTAGCACAGAGCTATCAACAATAAGTTCTCTCCAACGCAAAGGAGCAAAACAGTCACCCTCCTTCTCAAAGGTGTAAACTCATATAACACCCTCCTTTCTGGTGAAATAAAGCTCCTCACCATGTAGTAACCAACCAGACAATACAGGAGATGTCTGGTCACATTATACCCACACAGTCCTACCAAACAATAAACCCAGGTCCATGTCTGAGATAGATCTGACAACCTGTGCAGATCTCCCACAGCTTAAATACTCGGCTTCACATGATGATTAGCTGAAGTGAGAACAGCTCTGCACTCACCTGCACAGTTAAGAAACTTGAGAGGGAGAATGAGAAAAGAAACACTTACAGTGCTGCATGTAACTGTCCATACCAGGGGTCTTCAACTCCAGTCATTGAAAGCTCGTAGTTCTGGAGCCTGGACACCTCAACAAATCTGATTACAGAAACAACATAATTAAGTTCAGCATCTGAGCAAAGAAATTTAAAGATGAACTGTTATTTTTCATCATTTGCTGCAGGCACCACTTTTGTTAGATTTAAGAGTGAAGTTGTGATTACTGGTTCATAAATATCAATTATTTTCTTAAATTTGTTTCGTTGCTGAGTGTTTCAAGGAATAATTTTTAAATTTTTTATTCTGATTTTGCATGTTACATTTTTTTTTTTTTTTTGTTAAATATTGTAGATATTCACTCAAGTTTACACTAAGGATGCACATGATTAACTTCTGGAAAAGTTGTATAAGACAGCAGATGGAAAACGATGGAAGATTGATGCAGGTTGCACGTATCAGATATGACACAGATTAAATTTATTAATATCAGTTCAGTTATTTTTTTCATAAGAAATAATGAAAAAAAATAATTTTACTTATCAATTCTAATAAACAGAAATTGATTACTGATTTTAGATCAAGTTTAAATAAACACGGAGCCAGTGAAGATGTACATTCTGAATTACAAATGAGGTCTTGCATATACTCCTGCATTTCATTTTCAAACACTAAAGGGCAGTTGGTGTTACATTTTTAGCAAACAGATTAATTCAAAAGTTGTAACCTTTCCTTTAATTTTGTTGCAGATCATTTAGTATTTAGTATTAAGAGAAAGTGTAGACTGTGTCCTCCTGCCACTTACCAATTACACTGAGGCTAATTTTTACATTCAAGTAAAAGAATCTGTTTAGTGACTAAGACTGATTAGATCTTTTCTTATCAATTATTTGGAATTTCATTTAGATCTTTTTTTAAAAATGAAAATGAAATGCTAAACATTCTATGCCGCCTAATCTTCATATCAAGCTGGTGAATATCACACTATAGGCTTACATTTATAACACAATATGCACAGTATGCTAAGCTTATTGGAGTGGTATTAATTTAAATTCACAATGTGGATTTAAATGTTTATTTGTACAGAAACATAAAAATATTCTGTAAAAGCAGAATATTATTGTTCACAAAAGGTAGGGTTAATGAAATAAGGGGCAAATAATATGTCATGCCTACTGTAAAGTGAAGTTCACAGGCAATTCCCAAGAAGGCTTACAAGATTAAACTTTTCTTTTTAAAATCTATTCCTTGAATGAATCTATTGTTTTATTTATTAAACTTTCTTCAATAGTTTAATTTGTGCTTATCTCTCTCTCTCTCTCTCACACACACAATGTTAAAAATATTTCCCAGACTGTGCTTAATAAGTCATGGCTCGAATTTCCTTGTGAACTAAAACCACTGTTTGAATCTGACAACCTGCTGGGAAAGGACAAGAGAAAAACAACGTGCCACAATTTACTCAAAACAAGTGTTGCATGTCATCAGACTCCTCAAATGTAGCCATTCTGTTTTGAGAATAATTACTCTATTTTAGCCTTTTTCTTAAATATTCTGGGGTGGAGCCAATGCAAATTTGAGCCTCACCCATTGTGATTTATATTTATATCTGTTTGGAGCAAAACCACCAAACAGATGTGCAACAATTTTTCACAATGACTTTAGTTTGGTGTGTTTCTCTTGTGCTGCTGCTCACAGTTTCTGGTAAATATCAAACATCTGTACTCTTCTGTTAACAGGATTTCTGTTTGGGTTTTTCTGATCACACATTTTTTTTTTATTTCAGGTGGTTTTGGTCAGACTCTGACTGAATCTGAACCACTGGTAAAAAGACCTGGAGAATCACACAAATTGACCTGTACATATGCAGGAATATCAGATGATAATGCTTATATCAGCTGGATCAGACAGGCTGAAAGAAAAGGACTGGAGTGGGTTGCCTACATCTCTGCTCCTAGTGGAAGTTCTAAATATTATTCCCCATCTGTTCAGAATCGCTTCACCATCTCAAGAGACAACAACAAGGACCAAGTGTATCTGCACATGAACAGCTTGAGGACTGAAGACTCTGCAGTTTATTATTGTGCTCGAGAGACACAGCGATATAGGAAGCCTCAGAGCTGTACATAAACTCTGCAGCTGCAACTGTGACAGTCTGTGTTAGAAAATTTGTGATTCATTTTTTCATGACAGGAATCAGGGCATAGACTCTGACAGAATCTGAACCAGTGTTTTAAAAATACTTGAAGAATCTCACAAACTGACCTGCACCGCCTCTGGAATCACATTTCGTAACTATGAGATGTACTGGATCAATACAAAGATCAACTGAAAATATGTTTAGTGATTCTAAAAAGTCAAACACAGTAAATATGAATGAGGAGAAAAAAAAATTAGCCAGCTGTGAATTATTCTGCTAGAGAGTCGAAATAACTCAAACCATCAATTAGTTGAACAAGTATAACTTATCACAGAAGAAAATGCAACATAAAGCCATCATTAGGAAGCCAATACTAGAAATGTTTTTTATATACAAACTCATAGCAATAATTTATTAATCTAAGCTAAATATTCAATCAGTAATATTATGGCACAACATAAATAATGTAAATGTCATGAGCTGATTTACACATTACTTAAAGAAAGATGAGCAGTTGTGCTTCTGAATGCATGCATGAAATCTTTTTAAATGTGCGCAAAATGAAAAAGCAATGAGATGCTATTTCTTTAGCAGTAAAGTTTGCATCAAACATCACCCTTTGTTATAAGTTAGAAGGATATGCAAAGTCTCATTTGCTCCTTTTTAGCTGCTGCAAAGTCAGGCACTCCTTTAGTACATCAGGTTCTTATAGTGCATTAAAAGTTACTGAGCAACAAAAAATACTTTTTCATCCTGATGAGTATTTATTTTATCTTCGCAATCAGTCACATGCCCAATCCCTTAACATATTTAGATTAGTGTTTATTTAATTAGTGTAGGGAGGAGCCAGTGCAAGTTTCTTTATTTATCTCAGTAGAAACCACACCACCAAACAGATGTGCAACATTTTTTCACAATGGCTTTAACTGGGTGTGTTTCTCTTCTCCTGCTGTTAACAGTTCCTAGTAAATATCAAAGTTCTGCAGCGTCCTGTTAACAGGTTTTCTGTTCAAATCTTTTATGATCACAGTTTTTCTTTTAGGTGTTTTCAGTCAGACTCAGACTGAATCTGAACCTGTGGTGAAACGACATGGAGAATCTCACACTCTGATCTGTATATATGCAAGAATAGATGATGAGGCTGATGTCATCTGGATCAAAGAAGCAGTAGGAAAATGATTTGAGTGGGTTTCCCTCATTTCTGCTCCTACTGGAAGTGGAAAATATCATTTCCCATCTGCCCAGAATTGCGTCACCATCTACAGAGACAACAAGAAGAATCAAGTGTATCTGCACATGAGCAGCTTGAAGACTGAAGACTCTGCAGTTTATTATTGTGCTCCAGAGTAATACAGGAAGCCTCAGAGCTGTACATAAACTCTACAGCTACAACTGTGACAGCCTGTTGGAAAATTTTTGTTTAATTTTTATTAATAAAATACAAATAAACATTTTTGTCAGCGGTAGAAAAATGTTCCTGTGATTAAATCATACAATTCTAAGATTAAATATCACAGTAAAGCTGAATATTTAAACAAGGAACTAAGCTGATGGTTTTCATCAGATATGTTTCCACAGACAGATCAGCAGGAACTCTGTCAGAGTTTTCATGATGTTTGTGTGACTGATGTTCTTTCTGTCTTGAAACAGATGATGCATGCGGGAGCATTTATCCAGGTAAGTCTGAACACTTCCTGTCTCAGTTTGGTTCCATCACTGATCACTGCAGTCAGTTGTTAGTGTTCAATTCAGTCTCAACTCTGTTTCTCTGCTGTCCAGAAAAAGCCAAGCTGAACTTCTACCTGCTGCTGATGAACGGAGTCCGAGTGGTGTTCACCAAAGCTCTGGCCTTCAGCACCGTCCTCACCATCAGAGGCCTGCTCTTCTGAAACTGAGTCTTCAAGGCTACAATGGAGGCATTGTGGAAACAACACCAGAACATAACAAATCTGAATTAATAGGCTGATTAAATAAAAATTGAAATCATATTGAAAATAATTGTGAATACAGCAACTAAATTTGGTTTAATTTGTTCAAATATGGCTAAAAATTGAATAACAGAAAGATGCCGAAAGGGAAAACCAATCCAGACTGATGTTAAAACCACTTAGCGAATCACATACTGAAATCATAATATTATTAGATATTAGTTAATATATTAATTTTTGTATATATTTCACTATTTGGCATTCTGCATTCGTGTTTGTATAATGAGGCACCATACATGTTGTAGGGAAACACGCATTTTCTGTATAACCTTTTTCAGTTTTTTATCTGCATTTAAGTTTGAAGACCTGTGAGCACAACATCAGCTGTTCATCGTTTTTTATCCATTGACTATTTTCTGCCTTTCACTTTTTCATGAAGAGTTTTTGTTGTTGTTTCATTTAATTTTCTGCCAAATCAACCAAATAAACCACTTTCCTGACTGAAGCATTACTGGCTTGATTTAGATACAAAAATTAGCTGCTGTGACTTGGTGTTTAGATTTTTGTTTGAGACAGTTTAAATTTTTCTTAATATCAAAGAGAAAAATAAAACTATGAAATGATGACAAGTTTGAGAAGGACCACAATCTGCATTTAAGATCAGAAAACCTCTTTGGTCTGATAATAAATATCACCCTAACATACAGAGCAATGACATTAAAACTAATTTACTTCAATAGATAAATTTGAAAGACAGCACGATGTTGAATCCCATGTTCATGTTATTTTCAGTCTTAATGACCTGTTTTAAACACGAGTTATAAAGCTCTGTTAGAGACCTCTGTGAAATCCTCCAGACACTCTTTTGAGCAGCAGTTTCATAAGCTGAAACCACGTTTAAGTAGTTAAGCTGAAGATGCAGCATAAAATATGATGGAAACTGAACAGCAGCTCAGTTTCACATTAAAAACATTCTCTGGTTAACCTCACCTCTGCTTGTTTCGTCTTCACACGCAACCTGCACGATCTTTTCACATCAGCTACAGCAAGTCTCCATGAGATCTGTCTGTCAATCAGCTAATTATTTTGTATCGTGATGACAGCAAAATAAAGTTTTTCTTTAAAGGCTTTTTTTCTATCTTGGTGTCAAATGAAAATGTGCCCAAAGACAACTAGTCTTATATTTCAAAATGTCATCATCATTTAATCATCTCTTCCTTTATATTCTCATTTGACCTTTAATCCATTTAATCCAAATTTTGTAATGTTAAAGAAAAATGTCAGGAAGAGCAAAAGTAGAATCTCTGGTGTTTGTGTGTAAAAGGAAGTTTGACGACAGTGATAAGAAATCTGCTGACTGATCTGACATTTCTTTAACTTACTCAGAGTTAGTGCCAGGCTCCAGCAGCCCCTCTGACCAATTTCTGTCTTGTCTTTTCATTCGTAATGTAAAAATGTCCAATTTATACAATTTGACTATTTTCTTATTTTCTATAATAACTGATGACTGCTTCACTACGCTGTGGACTTCTTTATAAATAGATTTTTCTTTCCATTTCTAAAGTGTCTGTAATCTCTATCTTCTGCCAAAATTACAAATGATGAAATATCAGGAAAATCCTACAAGGACATCTGAACTATATTTAAACTAATCAGATTGAGGTTAACCTGAAATTATTTATTATTAATCCTAACTTAAATTATGTAATTTTCCATCAGGCTGAATCAAGTATATTTCAGCTGAATTGATTTGAATTGACTATTTTAATGGCAGGTTTGAACTCAAGTTCACAAAATGTTGAAATAGAAATAAGAAGAACTTAAACTGTAGAGGATTTTTGCCACATTAATGGTATAGCTTGTTTTATGTAAAAAAAACTTTGGGTTTAACTTTGAAATGTACACTTTTCAGATCCATTATAGGTCCATTCACAACATTGTGAATGAAAAGAAGAAATTAGGAGGGTGTTTAGAAAGAGTCTCTAAAGTTGAAATCATTCCATTATCTCTGACCCACCATTAGCCCTTCTTCCACAACTGGGTGTCACACCAACCTCGCAGCAAACAGGAGAACCTAGACAACAAAGGGGCAGGCCCACTCCCCACTGACTGGGTATGCAAACCATGCATACATCCTAAACACATCATAAATCATCAACAGAAATTATTACATTGTTGTGCAAGTATTTAGGGGTTCTCAACCTGGTTCTATTGAACTTTAACTTTTTGGAATTTTATTCTGTTCAGATTTTCTTATTGCAACATTCTGAATCAAATCTACTGAGGTTCAAACACTGACATCAACTCAGGAAATAATTTCAAGTTTATAAATTAAATTTAAACAAAATAAAAACTTTATATAAAATATGTCAATGTCCCTATGATAAATGACAACATTGGTATACGCACACATCACACACACACACACACACACACAGATATATATATATATATATATATATATATATATATATATATATATATATATATATATATATATATATATATATATATATATATATATATATATATATATATATATCTGTGTGTGTGTGTGTAACAAGTTCCTTCATAGTTTATTGTGTTTTGAGCATGGCTGTATATTTGGCTTCATCACTGCAACACAATGTTTGTCTCTTTAAATTTTAGCTTTGATGAAGATGAGGATGTCTGTTCATGATGTATGTTGGGTTACTTAATGAGGAGTAGGGGTTGCATGGTTGACTGCTGGTTGACAGCCAGACTGGTCAAATGAAGACACAGTTTAGGGAGCTTGGAGAGAAAGGCTGGATGCAGAGCTGTACAGATTTAATCTTTGGGTAACAACAAAGAAAGTCTCTGGTTTTGTCTTGTCTCCTCAAAAACAGCTACAAGCATCCATGCTTTATGTCCTACCACAAACAGACATGTTGTATTTCTGTTTTGGAACAGATCCATAGCAACATTTCTGCATCCAGCTGTATACTGAAAAGCTGGCAGCTCACATCCTTCACTCAATAAAGTGGTGGATCTACTGTGAGATATCATGATGCTGTCTGATTTAAAACCCAGTACTGTAATGGAAGTATCTCCCTTCATCACTTATATGCTGGATTTGACCTGAGATGTGTTCTGCTCCACCTTTCATACTTATTTTTAATGTCTTCATAGGCAAAGGTGAGACCAAACTGAATGTCTTTTAAAACCCCGTTTGTCTGGTTCTTCCTCCAATCATGTTTTTGGAGTTCAGTTACAGACGTTTAACGTGCCTGTTCTTCATCTTCACATTAAATTAAATGCTTAAAACTTGACTAATTAAATACTTCCAAATATTTTCATTTTTATTTTTGATAATTGGACAGGACTGATATAAGTCACTTTGTATTGATTTCCATCTTAAACAATCAATATCTTACATTCTATCACCCTCCTCTGGTGCATCTCACAGTGCTTCCATGTAGCTTCAAAATGAATAGTTTGATACAAAAACAGAGTTAAAAATGTAACAGTTTGTGGCTGATTAAAGCTGAAGAAATTAAACAAGCAAACAAGACTTTATTTTTCTGTGTATTTTTTTTTTCTTTTCTTTTTCTCTGGCTCAAATAAAAGTTTAACATGTGCACAATGCTTCAGATACTCATTATTAAAGTTTATATTTTGTAAACAAATATTTTATTGTGATAAGCCAAATTAAAAATGCATGCAAAATTAATGTCTGCTTTTGTTTTATTTGTCAGTTTTAGTTTATCTTCCCCTCAGGTTGTGGTGTAGGTTTTTGTATTGGGATTTGTCATAGTGATATGAGGTATATAGCTGGGGTAACCTACAAGAGGCACACAGATATATCCCAATACAAAAACTCCATCACAAAACCCAGAGAGGAATTCATTTTGTTTTTGACAAAGAAAAATACAATACAGCATCAATCATTGGAAAATGAAATAAGTGCTGTGTGTAACTATTTTAATAAGCTGACTTACATTTAAAAGTTGTTTTAAAACCTTTCAGTACAACTCAGGGCAAATACTGTCCACCTCTGTTTCATTTTTGAGACTGCATCAGTAATCAATACAAAATATTTTTTTGTTAAAACTATATATATCCAAGGAACATCAGACTGAGTATATTTTCATTTGTGTTTTCCAAATATTTTGAGTTTTAGATTTTTACTTTTTTCTGCTGCTTCATGTTTTTGTTGAAGGAGTCAGTGAGGATGTAGCACTGTGATTACGTTCTTGACTACTGGGGAGCAGGAACCAAAGTTACTGTTGAGCCAGGTAAGATAAGTTAAAGTCATTATTTACAGCAGGTTTTTTTTTTTTCAGTTTTTTTATGTAATAACACATATATTGCAGTTCGTTATTTCTTAATTGTATATGTTTCTTGTTCTCAGACAGTTAATAGTTTTCGTTATCTTAATTGGTGACGTATTGAAAATAATGTATTTTCTGTTAAAGTATAAGAAATCAGCACACGATAAATTATTTATTATCTATGATTATAAATTTCTTCACGATCAGTGAGGTTCTGTGACTGAAATAAATGTCTGTCTGGGTTAGAATTTCCACATGATTTTATGTCGCAAAATTGACTTTGATAAGATATTCCTCGGTTGTGCAATATATAGACACGCTAAATGGACTCGCCGCAGTATAAATATTTTCGTACCTGAATATTCAAAATCTCCCAGCGGCGCAGAATCCTTCCCGCAGAACAAGACCAAATTCTTAGATCCACTGAAAATAAACGGTGCTTTTCTTATATCACTTCTGACTGATTGAAATACTGCATCAAGAACTTCAAGCTCGCCCAGACCGATTGGAATTCGAAGAACTTGCTATTTGAACGATGCCGTATTCAGAATCTGTTTTATAGACGCTGAAATGTCTCTTTACGCAATTGATTCTTGTGAGCATTGAAGCCAGTTAATCAGAATTATCTTCGTGATTTTTTGAAAACAACAGACATTTAACCTGACGTCTCAAATATTGAAACGAAGTCTTGAAGAAACAGGTGTATGTTTTTTTAAAGTTATGCACTGCTTCTGCGAAACACGGGGTCCAGATGTTTAAAAGACTCAGAATTGTGATCTCAAATTTTGATAATCATAATGTTCCTGTAAATTTGATTCTTCGGCGTAACAACAATCTCCGAAAAATGACTTTTGCATCATGGAGCAGCTTATAAATAAGAATTCATCAAAGCAAAACGATTCTGCAGAATAGATGAATGATGACAACCACATTTGGAGGTTTTAGTATTGTATGACTTTACCTGCAAAATGTCTGCAAATGTTCCTGAAACGATCAGAGTGAACATTTCTCCAAAAATTTAACTAACCCATTTTTTTTCCATTAAAAATTCTCAATTAATTGAGTCTTTCACAAGTTAGAATAATATGCAGATTTACAATTATATTCCTGGAAAATTTCTGTAATTAATTTCTGATTGCTTATAATATTCAAATTCAAATTCAAATTCAGAAATACTTAATCAATTCCAAAAGAAATTACATGTTTTGGAACTGTGGACAGGAAGGGTCTCCTGTAGTGGTCTGTATTACAACAAATCCATGAAAGCCTCTGACTGAAGATACTCCGTTATTGTAAAGCGGTCTCATGAAGAGGGTGCTTGGGGTTATTCTTACTTAATATATGGGGTTAAGTATTTAAAAATACTGATACCTAAAAGGTTTCCAAAATCGAATTCAATTACATGATGTCTGAAACATAAATGAACAAACCAATGAATAAATAAATAAATTAATAGTTTATTATCATCTGCTGATAACAAAAACATCAAAAGAAAAGTTCTTATACTTTAACATTTTTCAGTGTTCTATCACATTACAAAAATGAAAAGGGTTAGGTTTGATAAAAGGATATATAACTTTTTAACAAAGAAATTTTGTCCTCTAAAGGTTTTGTAAGTGATAACTAAACCCAATATTGCACTGCTTGCCGTCTTAAATTCTCCATTTTTAGAGGATCCGTGCAGATTTATTCTTCTCTGTTGTGTTCAGATGCTTCCACTCCATCCATGTTCGTCCTGAATCCCCGGCAGACTCCGGCCCAATCCTTGAAGACAGCAGACCAGCTCAGTCAAGAAGTCTGTCTGGCAACAGATGTCCGTCCGAAGGGGGAAGATGTGGTTCCCAATGTGAAAGATGGCCCGGTCAACGCGAGCACTGATGATGCTGTTCTGTCAAAGAACAACACCTACTTTGATGAATTCAGCAACAAAAACATCCACTCCTGTGGGATGGATGGGACCTTCAGCAACAATGACGCTGGTACCAAACCCATACAGTTCTTTCTGAGTTCTGATCAAACTGCTTGTTTCAGAAAGTTTGAAACTGTCAGCTGCTGAAAAACCTTCCTGTGAATAAACCATACAATTCTAAGATTAAATATCACAGTAAAGCTGAATATTTAAACAAGGAACTAAGCTGATGGTTTTCATCAGATATGTTTCCACAGACAGATCAGCAGGAACTCTGTCAGAGTTTTCATGATGTTTGTGTGACTGATGTTCTTTCTGTCTCCAAACAGATGATGCATGTGGAAGCATTTATCCAGGTAAGTCTGAACACTTCCTGTCTCAGTTTGGTTCCATCACTGATCACTGCTGTGAGCTGTTAGTGTTCAATTCAGTCTCAACTCTGTTTCTCTGCCGTCCAGAAAAAGCCAAGCTGAACTT
Source organism: Anableps anableps (assembly GCA_014839685.1). Classification (NCBI taxonomy): domain Eukaryota; kingdom Metazoa; phylum Chordata; class Actinopteri; order Cyprinodontiformes; family Anablepidae; genus Anableps; species Anableps anableps. The sequence goes on from CM026083.1 coordinate 13,021,433, forward strand.
CTACCTGCTGCTGATGAACGGAGTCCGAGTGGTGTTCACCAAAGCTCTGGCCTTCAGCACCGTCCTCACCATCAGAGGCCTGCTCTTCTGAAACTGAGCCTTCAAGGCCACCATACAGGCCAAGATGAAACTTGTTGAATAATCTGCAGGGTGAATTACCTCCTTGGAACACATTTACTATATTTATCTTAGCAAAAAAGCTTACAGGCCTTGTCAAGAGTCAAATCAAAGGCAGCAGCTTGTAAAATTCGAAACATTAAACATAAACAATCATATGGCCAGTAGACGAGCAATAAAAGATCTAAAACTGTTGAAGAGAAAACCTGAAATATGAAAGCAAAATCAAACTTAGAGAAATGTTTGTATGTAATTATTTAGTGTATTTTTAGTTCTCAAATTTGACAACCATGAAAGGAAAATTGCTTAATCACTCAAAAAAAAAAAAAAAAAAAAAAAAAAAGTAACTTCCTTGTGGTCTTATTATTTTTTTTTTTTTTTTTTTTTTACTCTTTTTCCATACGTTTTTCCTCTTAAGTTCATTATGATTTACTATGTATTAGCTGGTGTTATATTAACAGATCTACAGATACACTTCAAAATATATTCTGATAAAAAAAATATGTTTCAAGACACAGCATTCCACATTTTGAATGCAAAAACGTCAATATAATTCAAATGGATAAAAATATTTGCAAGAAATCATTTTTATTTCATGATGTGAGCACATAAGGATGAAGTGTTGGTCACAGAATCAAGGAAACGTGGGCCAATGTGCAAACAATATTTAAATTATATTTAGAAAAGCAGAAGACATTTATGAAGATATGTTTACCAGATCCTCTCTATGTAACCTTTTCATGTTTTTGCTTCTTTGCTCTGTTTTGTAAAGAACTAATAATTATGGGTAATAGGCAACTTGTTCATGTTTTATTATCGTGCTTGTTCATTTGAATTAGTTAAAGTTGCATTGAAAGCTTTATTTAATATCTTTTTTTCAAGAATCAACATCTGAAAATAAAATATGAAACATGAAATAAAATGTTTCAGATTTGTTAGTTAATCATTTAGAAGTTTCTGCTTGTTTTTGTGTCTTCACACATTTTCTTTCCTTAATCCTTCAAACTTCTCAAGCTTCTTTTTAAAATCCGGTTAAAAATTGTATTAAGTCAGTCATTCCACACACCTTCACTAAGGTTATTTTCAGCACTAATTACATGTTTTAATAATAAACTTGATGAATCAGGGACAACATTATATGCCTGACCTCAGTTTTTAGCACAAGAGTTTCATCAGTTGAACCCACATCTCAACAGGAAGCTGAAAATCTGACTGAAACCAAATAGCAGCTCAGTTTCTCATGGACAGAAAACACTCTGGTTAACCTCGGCTCCGCTCTTTTCTTCTCTTCGCAAAACCTGCAGAATATTTTCACATCTGTTGACTTCGGTCCTTGCAGGTTTCCATGGTTATGTTTGTCTGCAAATCTGATACAATTCATTGTTCTGCTCCAATTTGTTTCCAATCTTCTTGAAAGAGTTAAGTTGTCCAGAATACTTTTTCATTTCCATGTGGATTTTCTCTAAGAATTTATCTTAGTGACAAATATCAATGTATCCCAGTAGTCTGGTTTGACAGCAAAAAATCAGCAACTCTGAAAGTGTGAATATTCAGAAAATATTCACTTCATGTACTGTTTCATGAATAAAGCACTGAAGTTTCTTTCTCTAACAGTTAAGATGGCTTCAACATCATAGAAAGTTCATTTTCCTCACTTGGCAACCTTTAGTGGAAAAAAAACAACAGAAGTACTTATGATCAAATGGAATGAAGTAAACATTCGTTTGAAGCTCTGCTTTTAATATTGAATATTAATTTTCCAGACCTTTGGTGCTTTCAATTAATAAATAGTATACATTTTTACATTTTGATAACATGTCTGTGTTTTGTGATCTGTTAGAGTGACTGAGGTGTCATCAAGTCAAACGAAATACAGCAGGAAACCAGATTAAACCCCACATCTGTGTAAAGACTCAGTCTGCTCCATCGAAACATATCAGAACTCAGATCAGTTTTCGACAACATGCAGTGAATCAGAGGATCTCCTAAAAAGTTCAAATATGCTGCCACCTAATAGAAAACTGAGGATTATGTAAGGTCAAACCTTTACAAACCTTTATTGTGCTGATGCTGTAAAACCTGTAACTATTAGCGTTTAACCACACTGATATATGAATTTGTATGTTTTTAAATCAGCTGGATCTTGCTTTGATTGCTTTAGGAATTCCCTCTTAAACAGGTGCTGCTACAATATGTACATTATTGTAGCAGTTTCTCATTCCTTCCAACAAATTGTGAATACTTTGAACATCTATTAATTGCTTCCATACAATTCTCTGCTATTTCATAATGTGGAATGTGTGTCATGTATGTCCTGTCAGTCCAAATGAATTATACTCAAGAATAAGGAATAGTCATTCATTATAAAACTAATAGTCCTCATTTCATTGCTTGAGTCATTACAAAAAAGTCATTTCGCAACTATTAAGTTTAACCAAATTAGAGAGGTCAGTTCTTTGTGTTTTTTTTCACAGTGAGGAGGAGTTTATGGAAAACCAGATGTTCTCTACTTCTATTTATGAGAGTGTAGATCCTGACTGAACAGACTTCAGCATGAGAGGTTACAAGACACGGTTGCTGCTTCTAGCTATCTGCTGGGCAGGTGAAGATTTTGAATGATTATTGTTCCTTTATGCTGTCACAACAATGTGTTTTTAAAAACCTAATGCAAGTAATCTTTTATTATATTTACAGGTGTTGACAGTCAGACTATAAGACAGTCTGAACCAGTGGTTAAAAAACCAGGAGAATCCCACAAACTGACCTGTACAACCTCTGGACTCTCATTCAGCAGTTACTGGATGGTCTGGATCAGACAGGCTCCTGGAAAAGGACTGGAGTGGGTTGCCACTGAAGCTCTGGGCACCCAGTATTACTCTCAGTCAGTCCAGGGCAGGTTTATTGTCTCCAGAGACAACAGCAAAGAGCAGCTGTTTCTGCAGATGAACACCCTGAAGGCTGAAGATTCTGCTGTTTATTATTGTGCTCGAGATGCACAGTGACTGAAGTTGGTTTAGCAGCTGTACAAAAACCCAAAGGGTAACTATTATAGGAGGGAGAGCTGCTACTTTTTACAGAATAATAATAATAATAATAATAATAATAATAATAATAATAATAATAATAATAATAATTTTTATGTGTATATGTAAAATTTGTGTTTGTGTGTATTAAGATCCAAAGTGTAATAAAGTGTAAGTGCTCTATTGTCAGTTTTACAAAACATTATCATTAACAGTTTTTCTTGATTGTTTTCATACACCAGTCCTGTTTCTGTAGCCCTGATGCTGCTTTTAGCAGCTGAATCAGTGAAGTGTCTCTCTGTTTGGGAAAATCATCAATTCTTCTAATCTTTATCCAATGCATCATTTTTTTTTTCTCGGTGTTGCTGAGACAATTAATCTATCTAACTGTGATCTTATAAATCCAGTACCAGCAGTGTAATGACTGGAGTCAATTAACACAACTGTTAAAAATGTATTAAAACAAGTCCAGAGGTAACTTAGACAGTTCCAACAACAAAGTGACTCTGACTGATGCTGTGTGTTACTGAGCCCAAAAGTGTCACGGATCAGCGGCAGGCCTGAAAAAAAAAAAAAAAAATATATATATATATATCAACAACAAAAATCTCTTCTTGAACGTGTCTCAGGAGGCCACTGGAGGGTGGGCCTTGAGACCATGGATGTTACCATGGAACAAGCAGGTTTCTTGGCTGCTCTCATGTAAATTTATTTACAGGTTATATCACTGTTTCAAGTTTTGTCATAAGACTTTTTTTTTTTACTTTACAAGTTTTTAAAGCTTTAATAAATGAGGCCTACATACTTGATGAAAGAAATACATAATGTTTAAGCCCAGCAATGGCAGAAACTGTATCTTCACCTCATCTTTTCTCCAAAACATTATTTTGTATCTTCTCTCTCATTTGACAATGTAGCAGCTAGAATCTAGATGCTGAAAATTCAAAAAAGGGTTACTTTATGGAACCGTATGTTTTTCATGACAAGATCTCACTTTTTCTCACAAAACATACACACAAAGAAATAAGATAAGTACTTGAGAATACAAGTCTCAGACTATTGGATTTTTCATACTCTAACAAGATGGTTTTCTTTTATTTATGAAAGTAGTTTTGCTTTCAAATCACATAAAAAACTGAAAAAAAGATTCTGGGAACTTTCTTACGGAAGAAGATGAGAACCTGTTTCCAAATCATGATAAATAAGCAAAATAAATAATTGGAAGACCGCCAGTATGAAATTCCTATGATTTAACAATAAATACGTATTTAATTTCTACAAATTAGAAATGTTCAACTCTGCTTTGCATCAATTTCTTCTGTTGTCAAAATCTGGAGTTACATCCTGGTTTTAACCTGTAGTGTCAGGGGAGGGTCTATGCAAACTCTCCTTCTCTTAAAAGCAAACCATCAGCAAGTTATCTTATAGTATATGGCTGAGCATAGCAAATAAACTGTTTTAACGTCTTTTTAATAACAATTAACAGCACTAAGTTGTTTTTGTGATAGGATGGAAAAAACAGCAATCTGGAGTTTTCTTTTTGTAGTTTTTATTCACAGTGAGGTTTTCAGTCCATTATTGTGATATTTATCCAATGCTTTAAAGCTTTGCCAGCTAATGACACTAAAATGTTTTCTTACAGGAGTCTGGAGTGAGATCAAACTGGAGCAGTCAGCTTCTGAGGTGAAGAGACCTGGAGAGACAGTGAAGATGTCTTGTGTCATTTCTGGATACAGCATGACAAGCTACAATATCCACTGGATAAGACAGAGACCAGGGAGAGCTCTGGAGTGGATTGGGTGGATGAACACTGGTAGCAATGCCGCCAGCTATGGCAGTTCCTTTCAAAGTCGTTTCATCATGACTGAAGATGTCCCCAGAAGCACCCAGTACCTCGAGATCAGGAGCCTGACAGCTGAAGATTCTGCTGTTTACTTCTGTGCTCGACAAAGCACAGTGACTGAAAGCAGTGGAGCAGCTGTACAAAAACCTTGACAAAAATAACAATGTGAAGTCATGGTCAGGGACATCTGGGTTTTCTGTCAAATGCATGGTGACAGAATGTATTATTAAATATCATGCTTTTGCATTTTTTTAATGATGAAAAGTAGTTAGAAGATTTCACTCACAATTAGTTCAGAAAAGGTATTTAGTAACGTGAAAATACAAAAACCAAATAGAATTGAATTGTGTCATAATATTGCCATCTATTTTATATGTGTATGTGTCTTTGAGGGATGCAGCTGGTGACAACTGTCATAAAATGTAGAACTGTATCTTTGCCAAATGAAGACAAAAATAGAAGTTCATAACATCAGTTTAGGAAACACCTTTCATGTCTAAATATTTCAGAGTTCAGATTTCAGTTTATGAAGATAAGATCAGCAGGAACGCTGATGTTTCATGTTTGTGTGACTGATGTTCTTTCTGTCTTGAAACAGATGATGCATGCGGGAGCATTTATCCAGGTAAGTCTGAACACTTCCTGTCTCAGTTTGGTTCCATCACTGATCACTGCTGTGAGCTGTTAGTGTTCAATTCAGTCTGAATTCTGTTTCTCTGCCGTCCAGAAAAAGCCAAGCTGAACTTCTACCTGCTGTTGATGAACGGAGTCCGAGTGGTGTTCACCAAAGCTCTGGCCTTCAGCACCGTCCTCAACAACAGAGGCCTGCTCTTCTGAAACCGAGCCTTCAAGGCTGCCATACTGACTGTCAGGAAACCCACCATTGCATTGAATTCATGCAGCAGAAAATTTATTTTTGTTAGTATAAAATGAGACTCAAAATAGAAACATAGATAATAATTTTCCTTAATCTCACAAATTTTAACTTTTCACCTTTGAAATGCGCTTATTATTAAATTATCCAAGACTAATCACACACACACACACACACACACACACACACACACACACACACATATATATATATATATATATATATATATATATATATATATATATATATATATATATATATATATATTACTAAAAAGAAGAGTAATGACTTTTTGGTTATTGTCTTTCTGGATCCAGAAAGTGTATAACTGTTTGGATGATTGAGTTCAGGAATAACAGCATGAATTACTAATTACATGTATTTTGGATCATAAGGTAATTTTCTTATATTTTCCTGCTGTGTTTGTTAGATCTTGGTGGGAAATGATTCTTCATATCAAAACAGCCTGTGTTACATATTCCAGCTTGTTACTTTGTGAGCTTTTTTTGTCTGTCTTTATGTTTCTTTAATCCTTTAAACCTCTTTACTTTCCTCATTTAACTCTGTTCAAAGGCTTCTTCAGTCTTGAGTTACATAACCCCGACATCCAGCCCCCTATTCAGGTTCTTTCCAGCAATAACTGAATGTGTCAATGATAAACTTCATGATGCAGAAACCCCAGTGAGAGATCTGCCTCACATCAGTTTTTTTGCATAGAAGTTTCATCAGTTAAAACCACACATCAACAGGAAGCTGACAGAAACTAAACATTGGCTTAGTTTGACATGTATTGAAAATACTGTGGTTAGGCTCAGCTCCACTAGTGTTTTTCTTTTTTTTTTTTATCACAGAAAGTACATCATCTTTTCACATCTGTTGATTTCAGTCACAGCAGGCTTACAAAGAAGAACCTGCCTTTAAATCATATATTGGCATTGTTCTCTGCAGTAATCTCTGATTTGGGGCTCTTTAAAAAGAACTACATCCTCAATAATGCGTTTTTGCTTTCTTTGCAGGTTTCCTGTAACATAATATCTCAGAGCCAAATTAAAATGTTTTCATGAAGACTGGTTTTATTTATTTCTTTAAATATTTCTTGATGTCTTAAAAAACTTAGGAAATTAAACAGGCTTTGAAACTACAGGTTTTCAGAAAATATTCAATAAAACATTTCTGAACTCGTTCATGACTTGTTTCTTATTACTCTGTGTCATGAGGACTTCGACATACATCCTGGCTAATAAAATAACACGTCATTTTGAAAGAAACACCAATAAAACAAAATGTGGGGCAGAATGAAACCTTTTTACAGAGTTTCCTATACTAAAGAAAGTCATATAATGGGGCACTGTATGTATGTATGTACGTATGTATGTATGTATGTATGTATGTATGTATGTCTATATGTCTCTATGTATGTATGTGTTACAGTCACTGACCTCTGGGGGCTCTGCTCATGAGAGAGCTCTTTCTTTTTACACTAGATCTGCTTGACTGACACAGCTGAGATGTGTTGCAGCTCGTCAGCCATTGTATAAAGAGCTCCATCTCAAAGTGCCAGGTCTGTTTTACCTGGGCCTTGGTCTGTGGTGATTTTATCTGTTTGTTTTACACTTGTGCAGCCTCATGAGACTATTTCTTTGCAGGTAACTCTAAGTTAACATCTGAACGGCAAGTGTTTGTATTCAAAGTGGAAGCTGGGAGAGGTTCACTGTCATTTTGTTCCAGACCTTAAGTCAAGTTTATTTCTATCGTACAGGGGTTTTCAAAGTGTGGGAGAAGCTAGCACACCCTCAGAGAGCAGATCGACAACTGCCCCCACTATTGCTATGATTTTTTTTTTTTTTTTTGTAATTTTTTTTGCTCTTACTATACTTGATGGTGAAGTCATATATGTTTCACTGATGTTGTGGGCTTTAGCTGCTTCAGCTATGCATAACACCACATGATATGATGCTTCAGCTGCCTTGCAATTTACAGTGCTGAAAGTATGAACTACTTTCTGATGTGACCATAGTTCATTTAGCTTCCTGTAATAATAATAATAATAATTTAAAAAAAAAAAAAACAACCCTCCCATCGCTTTGCAGACAACACTGTAGCAGTGGAACATCTTCAGATCCACTCCATGAAACTCCCAACTTTAATCATGGTCATACTTGCTTCTTTTTCAATATTTTGCTTGGCCCAGACTCTGTCTCCTTACTCACTAGCTTTAGTTGCTAAAAGTCTATCAATGTTGTCTCTGGTAGCACTAAAATTAAAAATAATTACACTAGGACTAAGTTATTGCAATGGGATGTTGATGACTGAACATAAAACTAGATTTAAGGGAGTTTTTGGTGAATGAAAAGGCAAAACAAACAAAAAAAAACTTAACATTTAAATTGCAAAATGTATTGAAGAAATAAATTAATAAATGAACATCAAATAATTAGACCTTAATTACAGTTTTGAATCCCCCACCTCCAAAAGTCCTTAAAAAGGCTCAGTCCTCCCCCACTAATGGTGGGAGTATTTTAAAACTTCAGGTTTTTTTCCCTCCTTTTGTTAATTTTTGGGCAAGAACAACAACAAACACAAATGTATCCAAAATAAAAATTCAAGGCATCCAAGGTCCGGAGATAAACAGAGAAGAAAAAAATGTAATCCTCTCAGCTCACAGTTCTCAACAGAGGTTCTTGGGTCTAAAAAACCCCCCTGACCTATAAAATGAGATCAGCAAAAAGTGCAGTTAGCAATCAGCAGTTAACAAATCAATTGCATAGTTATTATTAACGTTTCAAATTTCCATCCATACCTTACATTCATAATTAAGTTTTACATTATTTACAAATTAGCTTGTTGAATCGTTCATCATTGTCGGTCAACAAACATCAAGTCATTCATTAAAAATACATTCAGTACTCTGTTAGCCGAAAATAAGCCCGGGTATCATAGGCACTTTACTAACAATACTACAAGCATTAGCATTTCACAAGACGTCAAAAACACCATAAAAATAAACAAATGGGTCAATGACAGTTTAACCGAATTGTTAAAGACTCTTAAAAATTAACCAAAAATAATCAGTAGCCCAAATTCAGAGTCTTAGTTTTATACACAAACGTAACAAAAACAACCAAACCTCTTCTCACCAAAACTAGTAAGATAGAGGACATCACCCCAGTTTTAATGTTCTTCCACTGGGTCCCTGTAGGTCAGAGAATAAACTTTAAAATACTTGTTAGTTTATAAATCACTGACTGGCTTAGCACCAAAATAAATTAAAATGTGCTATACAAATAAACTGCCCAGCTTTGCGGTGTTTTCAGTCTTGATGTAAAAATATTAATACAATTTCAAATAAGTTAAATTTAAAAAAAAAAATCCTATATGTGTTTATCAGGGTAAAGATTAATTTGTCTGACAAATGAATCTTTTTTTTTTTTTTCTGTAACAGATGAACAGTTTAAATGATCCTCTTGTTTTTCACAACTGTACTAAAACCCCTAAGAGCCTGCACTATGAAGGTATTTCATACTGAACAACTATCGCATGAAGCCACCAGTGGAGGCGCTCTAAAACCACAAATAATGGGCTCTGGAGCCCATTCCTTCCACGTCAGTGACAATAACGATAGACAATAACAAAAGTAACAATAGCTCAAGAGATACAATAATTTAAATAAAGTGTCAGTTCTTCCATTTTGTCACCTTTCAACGCTGTCTGAAGTCTGCCTCCATCCTGCTGGATTCATCACTCTCATGTCATCATTCATGCTTTCCCTTTCTCCCTGCCACAATCATACTGATGTGTCATCCAGCATTTTTGTTTCTACACCTAATGGCTGGTGCAGCCATTACCCACAGTTGGTAAAGTAAAGCCACTTTAGTAAAGAGATCTCATTATAAATGTTCAGATCTTGTTGGAATATTTTTCTTATTGCAAAATTTTACTATCTTACTTTGGGGCTTAAATTGTTCACTGAAGCTATTCAACAACATTTTTGTGCTGAAGTGAACATTCTCCATTAGTTTAAAAAAAAAAAACCCCTAAATAACTCATTCATTGAAGCATAATTATTGCATGTGTCCTGATATAACCAGAAATGAGAAAACATTTTACTTTCCTTTATATTTAAAAAGAATAAATCCTTTGAAGCAGTCACAACTGGAGCAAAGAGATCATTGTCAACCACTTGGATAGGGTTTTTGTTGCAGCAAAAAATGTTTCATTAAACCTCTATTTCACAGACTTTATTGTCGTATTTAAACACAATATGCTTACATGTGAACAGTTCTCAAGTTTTTTCACACAGATTTTTAAAATGTTTACAAGCTTTAACATACCTGATATAAATGAAAGAGTCAACAGCGGGCTACCACTTGGTGACCTGTTGAGAAGAAGATTCAACTCTTCAGGTGTTTTGGAGATGAAATATATGTAAAACTTGCAAGACAGTGGCCTTTATTTGACTCCACCCAACAGCAAGTACTAAAATGATCCTCTGCTCTGCCAAAGACGTTCAGCATTTGCCTCAATGCAAAGTGAGCTTCCTAAGTCATGATCCCCTGCTGTTAAATTCAACAGAAAAGAAACACAGATCACCTTCAGCACCACCATGTTCGCTGTCGCTCTGCTGCTGCTGCTGCTGGCTGCTGGTTACTGTGAGTCTTTAAAATAAATTTAAAGTTTAGTTTTGCTTCACAGTTTAAATATTTAACATTTTTCCTCCACAGATGTGAAGTGTGAACAACTGAACCAGCCAGCCTCCTTAACTGTGCAGCCAGGTCAGCCTCTGTCCATTAGCTGCCAGGTCTCCTATTCTGTTAGCGGCTATCGTACACATTGGATCAGGCAGTCTGCTGGGAAAAGACTGGAGTGGATTGGTTCTGCACGCATTGGATATGACACATACTACAAAGATTCACTAACGAATAGGTTTAGCATTACCTTACAGGATTCCAGTAAAACAGTGACTCTGAATGGACAGAATCTGCAGCCTGAAGACTCAGCTGTGTATTACTGTGCCAGAGAGCCACGGTGACACAAACAAGCAGCAGAGCTGTACAAAAACCCTGCATGTAAAATGGTTACAAAAGAGGAGGGGATCTGAGGTCCTTTGTTTATTTGGCTGGTTGGTTAAAGTGAAAAAAAGCCACTGCAACTGAACATGAAGATTATAGTCAAATGTATTAAGTAACTGTAGTTTCTACTTATTTTAAACATTTAGAAAAGATATCATTGCATTTTGGGGAAATTTCCATTCACCTTAAGTTTTTTTTTTTTTTTAATTTTAAAAGTTGCATTCATTTAACCTGAATGTTTCTCAAATAATTTTAACCACAATAAACATACATTTTAACTGACTATAGTCTGAGAGAGGAAAAACAACAACCAACTGCAGATATGTACAAAAACACTGGCACCTCTGTAAGTGCATTATTATTTATTTAGAGGGGAAGCTTTGAGATCATTTATGATTTCTTGACATCTTTTGCTGTGTTTTTACTTTTAACAAATTTAAAGTTAATTTTTGCTTTGCTTTGTTTTATTTAATGTTCTCTGGTGGATATACAAATTCTAATTTCCTGTATAAAACCACATTAAAATAAAACTTTTCAGGACAGTATAAAAAATATTGCCAAATAATCCAAATACATAAAATTGTAAATCGTTCTTTGTTCCTAATTTTCCTAATTTTACACTTCTATTAAAATTTATATATCTTACACTCAAATGAAACATGAAAAGTAGTTTCAGATAGTTGTCAGATAGGATATTGTATTCAAAAATATATGATGATGTTTTTGTAATGTTTTCCGGTGAAATGATAAATGCAAGTGCATCTTTCAGTCTTCTTACCTTGTGTTTTATTTATGTCGATATTATATTTTTCTTCTGCAGTATGAGATCACAGCATATTTAGTTCCACTGAAAAATCCATGTGATAGATAAATGCATGAGGATTTAAAACATGGGTAAACTTCTTTTTTTTCTATGAATTAAAAATGTTATTTCTTATTGTCACATTTTATATAATATACAATGCAATGATGATATTTCTTATTTTGTTTTTCCCTTAAATATTTATCTTTTGAAAGCAGAAGTTTCCACAATCTTTCATTTGACCTCTGAAACAGAGAATGACAAAGGCTGGAAGACAATAACAGGAACAGAATCTCATTATAAAAAATCAAAATCAGAATGTTGCTGTCTTGACTATAAAAGCTCTGACAATGACACAAATGATAATGTTGTGAATCCACTCATTGGTTTGTACTGTGCCTGTATCCTATTTCAAAAAACATATGAAATTCCTCCAACTAAGCTGTTACAAATACACCCATGTGTGATTGGGTGGTCTCCCATTATGTAAATGAAACATTCTGCTATAAACAGTCAATCTCATGCTGTTTGTCACAGAAGAACAGAAGATCTCATTGGATCATCTTCAACATCAACATGTTCTCTGTAGCCCTGCTGCTGCTGCTGGCTGCTGGATCCTGTGAGTCTCACAGACACATGTAGAAACAAGACGCATATTGATGTTACAGTTTATTTAATTTGATGTTGTCATCAACAGGTGTGAAGTGCGAACAGCTGACACAACCAGCCTCTTTGACTGTGCAGCCAGGTCAGACTCTGACCATCAACTGTCAGGTTTCTTATTCTGTCACCAGCTATCACACACACTGGATCAGACAACCTGCAGGCAAAGCACTCGAATGGATGGGTGCTATTTGGAGTGGTGGAAGTAACGACTATGCCAGCAGTGTCCAAGGACGTATAGAAATCACCAGAGACACCAATAAGAATATAATTTATCTGAGACTGTCTTCCATGAAACCAGAGGAGTCTGCAGTGTATTACTGTGCCAGAGACACACAGTGGTTAATGTGAGCAGAGAGGCTATACAAAAACTCCTCACAGTGCAAAAATAACATTAACACAAATTAATACAAATACTGAGCATCGTGTAAAAGCTATAAATGATGTTGTGGTTTGTGATTTCCTGTTTCTTAGCTTCATCAACAGGTGGTCCAGTAGAAACAATGTTTTTATTCCTCATCTTCAGTCATGTATCAAATGTGTAATTAAAAAGGTAGATTTAATATGGGCCCACATTCATGAAACAGATCTTTTTTAGACAAAGGTTTTTCTTCTTTTTTCTCAAGGTATTATGTTATAGCAGCCTACTAAATGAAATAAATGATATGGTGGTGAATGATAGTTTGTTTTCAGGAGGGACACTGAGTAAAGAACAGAGTTTGCCCATTATTGAATTAAACAGCTAATTCACACTTAATTTTCATCTAATTTCCATCAGTATACTTGGTGAGATTGCAAATTTCATTAGAGAGATCAGTTTCTACTTTCTAAACAATACCCTTCTTATTATACTTGACATGAAATGAGGTCATGAAGTGGACATATCCAAACATTAAACTGAGGATTAAATGTCCATCCATCATACATATTTGTCAAGGTAGTGTGAGGGTTATCAGGGGAATCAGCAAAAGTACAAAATACTCTGATGAATAAAAAAGTTTTAAACAAATTTTCTGTCAGTGGCCATTATTAAATAATAATAATAATAAATATGTGTTTGTTACATAGGACAGCATAGTGGTGCAGTGGTCGTTCCCGCATAGCAAGATGATCACGGGTTTAAATACCAACCACACTGGGGGGTATGCATACATCATCTTCAAGGGCTACATTTTCCCCTTCAGTGCTAATTGGAATGATTAAAATGTCCTTAGATATGACTGTGACCAATAATGGTAACTTGTCCCATATGTGTCTGTATTGCCCTGTGATTGACTGGTGACTTGTCATGGGTCAAGCCCATTTTGGCCTCTCACATATTGAGTTAATATCCATCCATCCATTTTCTTATGTTTTTCCGGGGTCGGGTTGGGGGGCAGCAGCTTAAGCAGGGAGACCCAGACTTCCTTCTCCCCAGCCACTTGGGCCAGCTCCTCAAGGGGAATCCCAAGGCGTTCCCAGGCCAGCCAAGAAACATAGTCCCTCCAGCGTGTCCTGGGTCTTCCTCCTATTGAGTTAGTATTCATATTAAAATTAAATGCTGAAGGAAATTATATTTGGTTACAAATGTTGTTTTATTACTGAAAAAAAAATGTTAAGATCATCATAAAATATGTAAACTGCTGTTATACCAATAAAAATAGTAATCAAGCTTGAAGAGAAAATGAAGTCATGTATTTCAGATTCCAATTGTTGGGATCCAATGTGACGATGAACTTCAAAAAGAAACATTTTTACTTCAGCTGGATTTAATGTAACAAGATGTGCTTCAGAATCTTAGGCTCCAAAAACACTGCTATAACACCCCTCAGTGATCACAGATATGCTAAATTCAACCCCGGCTCTAAAATAAAAATGAATGCACCTGTTATTCCTTCTGCATACACTTTTTTTTCAGAGTTTAAATTCTCCCCCCCACCTCCTCCCCCACCCGCAAACCTGCTATAAAATGTCACAGGAGGTAGCTAACAGGATGTCTGTTTTATCCGTCAACATGATTTGTGCTCTGTTCATGCTCCTAATAACTGCATGTGAGTTTTTAAATGTGTTTTGTAAAGTAATTAATTTCTTTAATACTTTTGTTATCATTTCGGGAAAACAATTTTTGATTTGTTTTTTCTCAATCAGGTGTGATGTGTGAACAGCTGACACAGCCAGCTTCTTTGACTGTGCAGCCAGGTCAACGTCTGACCATCAGCTGTCAGGTCTCTTATTCTGTTACTGGCTACTGGACCCACTGGATCAGACAACCTGCTGGGAAAGGACTGGAGTGGATTGGTCGGGCAGCTGGATCTACAGCATACTACAAAGATTCCCTAAGAAATAAATTTAGCATTTCCACAGATTCCTCCAGCAACACAGTGACTCTGAATGGACAGAATGTGCAACCTGAAGATACTGCTGTGTATTACTGTGCAAGACAGTCACTGTGACACAAACTATCTGCAAAGCTGTACAAAAACACTAAGATCGTTGCTTATCAACCAGAGGAGGCGCTCTCAGACCACTTTTTTTTTTAAAGCAGTTCAGATATAAGTCTTTTATTGTGTGGGATTTTAAAAATATCTCCCCAAAAATGTGTTAAATATACTGCTGAATGAAAATTGAAAAAATTATAACTGGAATAATTATGACTTATAAGTTTTCTCTCTCTCCCCACCATGTGTTTACTCTAACTTTTTTTTGCCCTAAAGTATGCTATTCTTAATAACAGCATAGTATTTTATGTTGTAATGTTGCCCTTTCCATTCAGTTTGTTATTTTAATTCTGTTTATTATATATGTTACATCTTTATCTTTGTGTGAACCTACATGCTTCGACCTTTGCTGCTGTTACACCTGAATTTCCACACTTTGGGGCAGTAAAGGACATTTCGGTCTCTGTTTCAACTTTTCTAACTTGTCATCCTTGAATATCCAACACCCAATCCTTCTGAAGCTAACAGTCTTTACTGTAATGCTACTAACATACAGACAACTCAGTATAAGCACTCAGCTGATGGTATTGTTGCTTACATACTTTAAACATTAACATTTTAAAATAATAAGTTGAGACTCTAAAGTAAACACATTTGTTTCACATAAGTGAACTGCGGGTTCACACAGAAAGTGGTGACCTGCATTTATTACTTTTATCAAACAGTACTGATTTTGTGATTCTTTCACCAATTTATTGGTGACACAGATCCCAAGTTAAAATTAAGAAATTATGTTTGTCTCTGAAAACAACAACAATTACTCCATCTTTATAAACAAAACTGAAGGTGAGGTTTTCTGAACTGCTTTGGGTGCTGGGTGGCTCAGTTGGTAGAGGAAGTGTACTGTGTGGATGTGGAGAGACTCAAGTCCTTGATGGGGTTCTCCTGGGTTTGATTCCTGGTCTCGGACCATTTTTTGTATTCCTCTACCCCATATCTTATCCTATCCTATCCTATCCTATCCTATCCTATCCTATCATATTACTTTTGAATAAGTGACACTAGCACAAAATAAATAAATAACTATTTTTTTTTTCCCCAAAAGAACTGCTTCTGTATGATGGCCAGAGATTTTATTGGTTTTGAAGTTGTATTATGGACATTTTAACAGGCTTCACTGATGCCGGCATTTACTCAGTTGTATCTGTTTTGCTCGCTATCCCAATTACCCTACCTTGAGCCAATTTACTAATTTTCTTCCCTTCCCTCATGTTTTAGAAGTTTTTGACAGAAACTGAAAGACAATATTCAAGGAAATTAGGCTATGATATAATCATTTGACAAACAGTCACATCTTTGATGAAAAAATGTGTTATCAAATCATCCATGCACTGCAAAAACAAAAACAAAAAGCCTGGTAAATATTTTTGTTTTATTTCTGGAGCAAATATCTTAGTACACCTGAAATTACACAAAGGTATCTCATAAGTAACTTTTCAGCAAGATACAGGAGCTCATTTTAAGTAAATGATTTTTTCACTTATAACGAGACATTTTCCCATGTTATAATGGGCAAATTAAATATTATGCTTTTTAGACTTGATCTCATGCTGTCAATCACAGACAAGAGAGAACAATGAGAACATAGGAAGACTGTAAAAAATATCTCACGCATATGAATGTACTTTTTCTCCTCATAAATTTTGTAAAGAAATAGGTCTCTTTTACACATCCGAGCAGAGAAATACACTTCAGCTGTTTCCTGTTTGAAGACACCTATAGTTTCTTGCTGTGCTGCTAGGAGTATGATAACCATCCATGATTGGCTGGTCTGTCATTAGGCAAATGAAATATCAGGCTTTTTAGATTTGAGCTCATCCTGTCAGTCACAGAGGAACAGAAGCTCTCATTGGATCATCTTCAACACCATCATGTTCTCATTAGCTCTCCTGCTGCTGCTGGCTGCTGGATCCTGTGAGTTTCACTGAGACACTCACATTATGATTACACAACACTATTACTGATATTACAGTTTATTTAATTTGATGTTTTCATCAACAGGTGTGAAGTGCGAACAGCTGACACAACCAGCCTCTTTGACTGTGCAGCCAGGTCAGACTCTGACCATCAACTGTCAGGTCTCTTATTCTGTCACCAGCTATGGCACAAGCTGGATCAGACAACCTGCAGGAAAAGCACTCGAATGGATGGGTGTTATTTGGGGTGGTGGAAGTAAGAACTATGCCAGCAGTGTCCAAGGACGTATAGAAATCACCAGAGACACCAATAAGAATATAATTTATCTGAGACTGTCTTCCATGAAACCAGAGGAGTCTGCAGTGTATTACTGTGCCAGAGACACACAGTGGTTAATGTGAGCAGAGAGGCTGTACAAAAACTCCTCACAGAGCAGAAGATAGAGTTGACATCAACAAACAATGATAGATGTGGTTATGGGGTTTTTCCTGTTTTCTCAACATTTTGCCAAGAGTTTCTCATCTTCAATAGTCAGTTTTATGGAACACATGTTTAAACCATATGTTTATCCAGAAACGTGCAGTCAGATATATCAACAGGCACGGACAACAGGGTCTTTGCTCGAGAGACACAGTGACTGCAGTGACTGCAGTGGAGCCGCTGCACACAAACCTGTACAGATGAAACACAATATGATCACAGAGACATCTGGTTTCTGAGGACTCTCAAACGCCCAAACATGTAAATATTATGTTTATTTTTCCAAATGACAACATTCATAATGACAACATTTTTACTGACAATTACTTTTCACAGTAATCATATCAAGTGAGATAATTTTTGGTATATTCTGACAAATTAATTAATTTGACTTAAAGACATTACAACAAAATACATTTGGGACTGATTGTTAAAAACATTGTCAGAAGATCTAATTTAAAAAACTTTACTTTGCTATGTTTAAACACTGAAAGTGGTTCAACCATTCAGTTTAGGAGTTAAAGTCATGATAGAAGGATTTTTAGCTCAGTGGTAATGTGGCTCAATAAACAGCATTTCTGGATATGAAATATTGAGACAGGAGAAGCAAGCCAAATAGTTTTCTAATGGCAGAACCCTGGTACAGAGTTATACCTTTTTCAACTACCAGACTCAAATTACCATCATCCAGGACAGTCAAATGCATAAATATAACATTTTGCTTACAATTAGTTTGGAAAAGACCTAAGGAAATAATGAGGAGCAGACAGGAAAGAGTATCCGTTACGTTCCCAGATGGTGTCTAGGAGATAGGGTGAGCATAACAATGGCCAATGTTCCAGGATGAATGAAAAGGCAAAAGACAAGACATAGCAAATTAATGGAGTTTATTCATACAGTGAATAATAATGTGACTGGAGCCTCCAGAAAGGAAAACAACGGGCTAAATGACAAACCTTAATCCCCACATAAAAGTAAAGCCAGGATAGTCAAGCAAAAGACACTTCTAGAAAACAAATGAGAGATCACCAAAACGAAACACCCTCTTTTAGCACAGAGCTATCAACAATAAGTTCTCTCCAACGCAAAGGAGCAAAACAGTCTCCCTCCTTCTCAAAGATGTAAACTCATATAACACCCTCCTTTCTGGTGAAATAAAGCTCCTCACCATGTAGTAACCAACCAGACAATACAGGAGGTGTCTGGTCACATTATACCCACACAGTCATACCAAACAATAAACCCAGGTCCATGTCTGAGAAATATCTGACAACCTGTGCAGATGTCCCACAGCTTAAATATTCGGCTTCACATGATGATTAGCTGAAGTGGGAACAGCTCTGCACTCACCTGCACAGTTAAGAAACTTGAGAGGGAGAATGAGAAAAGAAACACTTACAGTGCTGCATGTAACTGTCCATACCAGGGGTCTTCAACTCCAGTCATTGAAAGCTCGTAGTTCTGGAGCCTGGACACCTCAACAAATCTGATTACAGAAACAACATAATTAAGTTTAGCATCTGAGCAAAGAAACTTAAAATTGAACTGTTGTTTTTCATCATTTGCTGCAGGCACCACTTTTGTTAGATTTAAGAGTGAAGTTGTGATTACTGGTTCATAAATATCAATTATTTTCTTAAATTTGTTTCGTTGCTGAGTGTTTCAAGGAATAATTTTTAAATTTTTTATTCTGATTTTGCATCTTACATTTTTTTTTTTGTTAAATATTGTAGATATTCACTCAAGTTTACACTAAGGATGCACATGATTAACTTCTGGAAAAGTTGTATAAGACAGCAGATGGAAAACGATGGAAGATTGATGCAGGTTGCACGTATCAGATATGACACAGATTAAATTTATTAATATCAGTTCAGTTATTTTTTCATGAAGAAATAACTGAAAAAAAATAATTTTACTTGTCAATTCTAATAAACAGTAATTGATTACTGATTTTAGATCAAGTTTAAATAAACACGGAGCCAGTGAAGATGTACATTCTGAATTACAAATGAGGTCTTGCATATACTCCTGTATTTCATTTTCAAACACTAAAGGGCAGTTGGTGTTACATTTTTAGCAAACAGATTAATTCAAAAGTTGTAACCTTTCCTTTAATTTTGTTGCAGATCATTTAGTATTTAGTATTAAGAGAAAGTGTAGACTGTGTCCTCCTGCCACTTACCAATTACACTGAGGCTAATTTTTACATTCAAGTAAAAGAATCTGTTTCGTGACTAAGACTGATTAGATCTTTTCTTATCAATTATTTGGAATTTCATTTAGATCTTTTTTAAATATGAAAATGAAATGCTAAACATTCTATGCCGCCTAATCTTCATATCAAGCTGGTGAATATCACACTATAGGCTTACATTTATAACACAATATGCACAGTATGCTAAGCTTATTGGAGTGGTATTAATTTAAATTCACAATGTGGATTTAAATGTTTATTTGTACAGATACATAATAATGTTCTGTAAAAGCATAATATTATTGTTCACAAAAGGTAGGGTTAATGAAATAAGGGGCAAATAATATGTCATGCCTACTGTAAAGTGAAGTTCACAGGCAATTCCCAAGAAGGCTTACGAGATTAAACTTTTCTGTTTAAAATCTATTCCTTGAATGAATCTATTGTTTTATTTATTAAACTTTCTTCAACAGTTTAATTTGTGCTTATCTCTCTCTCTCTCTCACACACACACACAGTGTTAAAAATATTTCCCAGACTGTGCTTAATAAGTCATGGCTCGAATTTCCTTGTGAACTAAAACCACTGTTTGAATCTGACAACCTGCTGGGAAAGGACAAGAGAAAAACAACGTGCCACAATTTACTCAAAACAAGTGTTGCATGTCATCAGACTCCTCAAATGTAGCCATTCTGTTTTGAGAATAATTACTTTATTTTAGCTTTTTTCTTAAATATTCTAGGGTGGAGCCAATGCAAATTTGAGCCTCACCCATTGTGATTTATATTTATATCTGTTTGGAGCAAAACCACCAAACAGATGTGCAACAATTTTTCACAATGACTTTAGTTTGGTGTGTTTCTCTTGTGCTGCTGCTCACAGTTTCTGGTAAATATCAAACATCTGTACTCTTCTGTTAACAGGATTTCTGTTTGGGTTTTTCTGATCACACATTTTTTTTTATTTCAGGTGGTTTTGGTCAGACTCTGACTGAATCTGAACCAGTGGTAAAAAGACCTGGAGAATCACACAAATTGACCTGTACATATGCAGGAATATCAGATGATAATGCTTATATCAGCTGGATCAGACAGGCTGAAGGAAAAGGACTGGAGTGGGTTGACTACATTTCTGCTCCTAGTGGAAGTTCTAAATATTATTCCCCATCTGTTCAGAATCGCTTCACCATCTCAAGAGACAACAACAAGGACCAAGTGTATCTGCACATGAACAGCTTGAGGACTGAAGACTCTGCAGTTTATTATTGTGCTCGAGAGACACAGCGATATAGGAAGCCTCAGAGCTGTACATAAACTCTGCAGCTGCAACTGTGACAGTCTGTGTTAGAAAATTTGTGATTCATTTTTTCATGACAGGAATCAGGGCATAGACTCTGACAGAATCTGAACCAGTGTTTTAAAAATACTTGAAGAATCTCACAAACTGACCTTCACCGCCTCTGGAATCACATTTCGTAACTATGAGATGTACTGGATCAATACAAAGATCAACTGAAAATATGTTTAGTGATTCTAAAAAGTCAAACACAGTAAATATGAATGAGGAGAAAAAAAATTAGCCAGCTGTGAATTATTCTGCTAGAGAGTCGAAATAACTCAAACCATCAATTAGTTGAACAAGTATAACTTATCACAGAAGAAAATGCAACATAAAGCTGCCATTAGGAAGCCAATACTAGAAATGTTTTTTATAAACAAACTCATAGCAATAATTTATTAATCTAAGCTAAATATTCAATCAGTAATATTATGGCACAACATAAATAATGTAAATGTCATGAGCTGATTTACACATTACTTAAAGAAAGATGAGCAGTTGTGCTTCTGAATGCATGCATGAAATCTTTTTAAATGTGCGCAAAATGAAAAAGCAATGAGATGCTATTTCTTTAGCAGTAAAGTATGCATCAAACATCACCCTTTGTTATAAGTTAGAAGGATATGCAAAGTCTCATTTGCTCCTTTTTAGCTGCTGCAAAGTCAGGCACTCCTTTAGTACATCAGGTTCTTATAGTGCATTAAAAGTTACTGAGCAACAAAAAAATACTTTTTCATCCTGATGAGTATTTATTTTATCTTCACAATCAGTCACATACCCAATCCCCTTAACATATTTAGATTAGCGTTTATTTAATTGGTGTAGGGAGGAGCCAGTGCAAGTTTCTTTATTTATCTCAGTAGAAACCACACCACCAAACAGATGTGCAACATTTCTTCACAATGGCTTTAACTGGGTGTGTTTCTCTTCTCCTGCTGTTAACAGTTCCTAGTAAATATCAAAGTTCTGCAGCGTCCTGTTAACAGGTTTTCTGTTCAAATCTTTTATGATCACAGTTTTTCTTTTAGGTGTTTTCAGTCAGACTCAGACTGAATCTGAACCTGTGGTGAAACGACATGGAGAATCTCACACTCTGATCTGTATATTTGCAGGAATAGATGATGAGGCTGATGTCATCTGGATCAAAGAAGCAGTAGGAAAATGATTTGAGTGGGTTTCCCTCATTTCTGCTCCTACTGGAAGTGGAAAATATCATTTCCCATCTGTCCAGAATTGCGACACCATCTACAGAGACAACAAGAAGAATCAAGTGTATCTGCACATGAGCAGCTTGAAGACTGAAGACTGCAGTTTATTATTGTGCTCCAGAGTAATACAGGAAGCCTCAGAGCTGTACATAAACTCTACAGCTACAACTGTGACAGCCTGTTGGAAAATTTTTGTTTAATTTTTATGAATAAAATACAAATAAACGTTGTTGTCAGCGGTAGAAAAATGTTCCTGTGATTAAATCATCCAATTCTAAAATTAAATATCACAATAAAGGTGAATATTTAAACAGGGAACCAGGTTGATGGTTTTCATCAAATAGTTTTCCACAGACAGATCAGCAGGAACTCTGTCAGAGTTTTCATGATGTTTGTGTGACTGATGTTCTTTCTGTCTCCAAACAGATGATGCATGCGGGAGCATTTCTCCAGGTAAGTCTGAACACTTCCTGTCTCAGTTTGGTTCCATCACTGATCACTGCTGTGAGCTGTTAATGTTCAATTCAGTCTCAACTCTGTTTCTCTGCCGTCCAGAAAAAGCCAAGCTGAACTTCTACCTGCTGCTGATGAACGGAGTCCGAGTGGTGTTCACCAAAGCTCTGGCCTTCAGCACCGTCCTCACCATCAGAGGCCTGCTCTTCTGAAACTGAGTCTTCAAGGCTACAATGGAGGCATTGTGGAAACAACACCAGAACATAACAAATCTGAATTAATAGGCTGATTAAATAAAAATTGAAATCATATTGAAAATAATTGTGAATACAGCAACTAAATTTGGTTTAATTTGTTCAAATATGGCTAAAATTTAAACAACAGAAAGATGCCGAAAGGGAAAACCAATCCAGACTGATGTTAAAACCACTTAGCGAATCACATACTGAAATCATAATATTATTAGATATTAATTCATATATTAATTTTTGTATATATTTCACTATTTGGCATTCTGCATTCGTGTTTGTATAATGAGGCACCATACATGTTGCAGGGAAACACGCATTTTCTATATAACCTTCTTCAGTTTTTTATCTGCATTTAAGTTTGAAAACCTGTGAGCACAACATCAGCTGTTCATCGTTTTTTATCCATTGACTATTTTCTGCCTTTCACTTTTTCATGAAGAGTTTTTGTTGTTGTTTCATTGAATTTTCTGCCAAATCAACCAAATAAATCACTTTCCTGACTGAAGCATTACTGGCTTGATTTAGATACAAAAATTAGCTGCTGTGACTTGGTGTTTAGATTTTTGTTTGAGACAGTTTAAATTTTTCATAATATCAAAGAGAAAAATAAAACTATAAAATGATGACAAGTTTGAGAAGGACCACAATGTGCATTAGAGATTAGAAAACCTCTTTGGTCTGATAATAAATATCACCCTAACATACAAAGCAATGACATTAAAACTAATTTACTTCGATAGGTAAATTTGAAAGACAGCAGGATGTTGAATCCCATGTTCATGTTATTTTCAGTCTTAATGACCTGTTTTAAACACGAGTTATAAAGTTCTGTTAGAGACCTCTGTGAAATCCTCCAGACACTCTTTCGAGCAGCAGTTTCATAAGCTGAAACCACATTTAAGTAGTTAAGCTGAAGATGCAGCATAAAATATGATGGAAACTAAACAGCAGCTCAGTTTCACATTAAAAACATTCTCTGGTTAACCTCACCTCTGTTTGTTTCGTCTTCACATGCAACCTGCACGATCTTTTCACATCAGCTACAGCAAGTCTCCATGAGATCTGTCTGTCAGTCAGCTAATTATTTTGTATCGTGATGACAGCAAAATAAAGTTTTTCTTTAAAGGCTTTTTTTCTATCTTGGTGTCAAATGAAAATGTGCCCAAAGACAACTAGTCTTATATTTCAAAATGTCATCATCATTTAATCATCTCTTCTTTTATATTCTCATTTGACCTTTAATCCATTTAATCCAAATTTTGTAATGTTAAAGAAAAATGTCAGGAAGAGCAAAAGTAGAATCTCTGGTGTTTGTGTGAAAAAGGAAGTTTGACGACAGTGATAAGAAATCTGCTGACTGATCTGACATTTCTTTAACTTACTCAGAGTTAGTGCCAGGCTCCAGCAGCCCCTCTGACCAATTTCTGTCTTGTCTTTTCATTCGTAATGTAAAAATGTCCAATTTATACAATTTGACTATTTTCTTATTTTCTATAATAACTGATGACTGCTTCACTATGCTGTGGACTTCCTTATAAATAGATTTTTCTTTCCATTTCTAAAGTGTCTGTAATCTCTATCTTCTGCCAAAATTACAAATGATGAAATATCAGGAAAATCCTACAAGGACATCTGAACTATATTTAAACTAATCAGATTGAGGTTAACCTGAAATTATTTATTATTAATCCTAACAGAAATTATGTAATTTTCCATCAGGCTGAATCAAGTATATTTCAGTTGAATTGATTTGAATTGACTATTTTAATGGCAGGTTTGAACTCAAGTTAACAAAATGTTGAAATAGAAATAAGAAGAACTTAAACTGTAGAGGATTTTTGCCACATTAATGGTATAGCTTGTTTTATGTAAAAAAAACTTTGGGTTTAACTTTGAAATGTACACTTTTCAGATCCATTATAGGTCCATTCACAACATTGTGAATGACAAGAAGAAATTAGGAGGGTGTTTAGAAAGAGTCTCTAAAGTTGAAATCATTCCATTATCTCTGACCCACCATTAGTCCTTCTTCCACAACTGGGTGTCACACCAACCTCGCAGCAAACAGGAGAACCTGGACAACAAAGGGGCAGGCCCACTCCCCACTGACTGGGTATGCAAACCATGCATACATCCTAAACACATCATAAATCATCAACAGAAATTATTACATTGTTGTGCAAGTATTTAGGGGTTCTCAACCTAGTTCTATTGAACTTTAACTTTTTGGAATTTTATTCTGTTCAGATTTTCTTATTGCAACATTCTGAATCAAATCTACTGAGGTTCAAACACTGACATCAACACCGACTCAGGAAATAATTTCAAGTTTATAAATTAAATTTAAACAAAATAAAAACTTTATATAAAATATGTCAATGTCCCTATGATAAATGACAACATTGGTATACGCACACATCTCACACACACACACACACACACACACACACACACACACACACACACACAGAGATATATATATATATATATATATATATATATATATATATATAAATATATATATATATATATATATATATATATATATATATATATATATATATATATATATATATATATATATCTCTGTGTGTGTGTGTGTGTGTGTGTGTGTGTGTGTGTGTGTGTGTGTGTGTGTGTGTGTGTAACAAGTTCCTTCATAGTTTATTGTGTTTTGAGCATGGCTGTATATTTGGCTTCATCACTGCAACACAATGTTTGTCTCTTTAAATTTTAGCTTTGATGAAGATGAGGATGTCTGTTCATGATGTATGTTGGGTTACTTAATGAGGAGTAGGGGTTGCATGGTTGACTGCTGGTTGACAGCCAGACTGGTCAAATGAAGACACAGTTTAGGGAGCTTGGAGAGAAAGGCTGGATGCAGAGCTGTACAGACTTAATCTTTGGGTAACAACAAAGAAAGTCTCTGGTTTTGTCTTGTCTCCTCGAAAACAGCTACAAGCATCCATGCTTTATGTCCTACCACAAACAGACATGTTGTATTTTTGTTTTGGAACAGATCCATAGCAACATTTCTGCATCCAGCTGTATACTGAAAAGCTGGCAGCTCACATCCTTCACTCAATAAAGTGGTGGATCTACTGTGAGATATCATGGTGCTGTCTGATTTAAAACCCAGTACTGTAATGGAAGTATCTCCCTTCATCACTTATATGCTGGATTTGACCTGAGATGTGTTCTGCTCCACCTTTCATACTTATTTTTAATGTCTTCATAGGCAAAGGTGAGACCAAACTGAATGTCTTTTAAAACCCCGTTTGTCTGGTTCTTCCTCCAATCATGTTTTTGGAGTTCAGTTACAGACGTTTAACGTGCCTGTTCTTCATCTTCACATTAAATTAAATGCTTAAAACTTGACTAATTAAATACTTCCAAATATTTTCATTTTTATTTTTGATAATTGGACAGGACTGATATAAGTCACTTTGTATTGATTTCCATCTTAAACAATCAATATCTTACATTCTATCACCCTCCTCTGGTGCATCTCACAGTGCTTCCATGTAGCTTCAAAATGAATAGTTTCATACAAAAACAGAGTTAAAAATGTAACAGTTTGTGGCTGATTAAAGCTGAAGAAATTAAACAAGCAAACAAGACTTTATTTTTCTGTGTATTTTTTTTTTTCTTTTCTTTTTCTCTGGCTCAAATAAAAGTTTAACATGTGCACAATGCTTCAGATACTCATTATTAAAGTTTATATTTTGTAAACAAATATTTTATTGTGATAAGCCAAATTAAAAATGCATGCAAAATCAATGTCTGCTTTTGTTTTATTTGTCAGTTTTAGTTTATCTTCCCCTCAGGTTGTGGTGTAGGTTTTTGTATTGGGATTTGTCATAGTGATATGATGTATATAGGGGGGGTACTATGAGAGGCACACAGATATATCCCAATACAAAAACTACATCACAAAACCCAGAGAGGAATTCATTTTGTTTTTGACAAAGAAAAATACAATACAGCATCAATCATTGGAAAATGAAATAAGTGCTGTGTGTAACTATTTTAATAAGCTGACTTACATTTAAAAGTTGTTTTAAAACCTTTCAGTACAACTCAGGGCAAATACTGTCCACCTCTGTTTCATTTTTGAGACTGCATCAGTAATCAATACAAAATATTTTTTTGTTAAAACTATATATATCCAAGGAACATCAGACTGAGTATATTTTCATTTGTGTTTTCCAAATATTTTGAGTTTTAGATTTTTACTTTTTTTTCTGCTGCTTCATGTTTTTGTTGAAGGAGTCAGTGAGGATGTAGCACTGTGATTACGTGCTTGACTACTGGGGAGCAGGAACCAAAGTTACTGTTGAGCCAGGTAAGATAAGTTAAAGTCATTATTTACAGCAGTTGTTTTTTTGTTTTTTTTGTTTTTTCAGTTTTTTTTTATGTAATAACACATATATTGCAGTTCGTTATTTCTTAATTGTATATGTTTCTTGTTCTCAGACAGTTAATAGTTTTCGTTATCTTAATTGGTGACGTATTGAAAATAATGTATTTTCTGTTAAAGTATAAGAAATCAGCACACGATAAATTATTTATTATCTATGATTATAAATTTCTTCACGATCAGTGAGGTTCTGTGACTGAAATAAATGTCTGTCTGGGTTAGAATTTCCACATGATTTTATGTCGCAAAATTGACTTTGATAAGATATTCCTCGGTTGTGCAATATATAGACACGCTAAATGGACTCGCCGCAGTATAAATATTTTCGTACCTGAATATTCAAAATCTCCCAGCGGCACAGAATCCTTCCCGCAGAACAAGACCAAATTCTTAGATCCACTGAAAATAAACGGTGCTTTTCTTATATCACTTCTGACTGATTGAAATACTGCATCAAGAACTTCAAGCTCGCCCAGACCGATTGGAATTCGAAGAACTTGCTATTTGAACGATGCCGTATTCAGAATCTGTTTTATAGACGCTGAAATGTCTCTTTACGCAATTGATTCTTGTGAGCATTGAAGCCAGTTAATCAGAATTATCTTCGTGATTTTTTGAAAACAACAGACATTTAACCTGACGTCTCAAATATTGAAACGAAGTCTTGAAGAAACAGGTGTATGTTTTTTTAAAGTTATGCACTGCTTCTGCGAAACACGGGGTCCAGATGTTTAAAAGACTCAGAATTGTGATCTCAAATTTTGATAATCATAGTGTTCCTGTAAATTTGATTCTTCGGCGTAACAACAATCTCCGAAAAATGACTTTTGCATCATGGAGCAGCTTATAAATAAGAATTCATCAAAGCAAAACGATTCTGCAGAATAGATGAATGATGACAACCACATTTGGAGG
Source organism: Anableps anableps (assembly GCA_014839685.1). Taxonomy (NCBI): domain Eukaryota; kingdom Metazoa; phylum Chordata; class Actinopteri; order Cyprinodontiformes; family Anablepidae; genus Anableps; species Anableps anableps. The sequence continues at coordinate 13,049,480 of CM026083.1, forward strand.
TTTTAGTATTTTATGACTTTACCTGCAAAATGTCTGCAAATGTTCCTGAAACGATCAGAGTGAACATTTCTCCAAAAATTGAACTAACCCATTTTTTCTCATTAAAAATTCTCAATTAATTGAGTCTTTCACAAGTTAGAATAATATGCAGATTTACAATTATATTCCTGGAAAATTTCTGTAATTAATTTCTGATTGCTTATAATATTCAAATTCAAATTCAAATTCAGAAATACTTAATCAATTCCAAAAGGAAATTACATGTTTTGGAACTGTGGACAGGAAGGGTCTCCTGTAGTGGTCTGTATTACAACAAATCCATGAAAGCCTCTGACTGAAGATACTCCGTTATTGTAAAGCGGTCTCATGAAGAGGGTGCTTGGGGTTATTCTTACTTAATATATGGGGTTAAGTATTTAAAAATACTGATACCTAAAAGGTTTCCAAAATCGAATTCAATTACATGATGTCTGAAACATAAATGAACAAACCAATGAATAAATAAATAAATAAATAGTTTATTATCATCTGCTGATAACAAAAACATCAAAAGAAAAGTTCTTATACTTTAACATTTTTCAGTGTTTTATCACATTACAAAAATGAAAAGGGTTAGGTTTGATAAAAGGATATATAACTTTTTAACAAAGAAATTTTGTCCTCTAAAGGTTTTGTAAGTGATAACTAAACCCAATATTGCACTGCTTGCCGTCTTAAATTCTCCATTTTTAGAGGATCCGTGCAGATTTATTCTTCTCTGTTGTGTTCAGATGCTTCCACTCCGTCCATGTTCGTCCTGAATCCCCGGCAGACTCCGGCCCAATCCTTGAAGACAGCAGACCAGCTCAGTCAAGAAGTCTGTCTGGCAACAGATGTCCGTCCGAAGGGGGAAGATGTGGTTCCCAATGTGAAAGATGGCCCGGTCAACGCGAGCACTGATGATGCTGTTCTGTCAAAGAACAACACCTACTTTGATGAATTCAGCAACAAAAACATCCACTCCTGTGGGATGGATGGGACCTTCAGCAACAATGACGCTGGTACCAAACCCATACAGTTCTTTCTGAGTTCTGATCAAACAGCTTGTTTCAGAAAGTTTGAAACTGTCAGCTGCTGAAAAACCTTCCTGTGAATAAACCATACAATTCTAAGATTAAATATCACAGTAAAGCTGAATATTTAAACAAGGAACTAAGCTGATGGTTTTCATCAGATATGTTTCCACAGACAGATCAGCAGGAACTCTGTCAGAGTTTTCATGATGTTTGTGTGACTGATGTTCTTTCTGTCTCCAAACAGATGATGCATGTGGAAGCATTTATCCAGGTAAGTCTGAACACTTCCTGTCTCAGTTTGGTTCCATCACTGATCACTGCTGTGAGCTGTTAGTGTTCAATTCAGTCTCAACTCTGTTTCTCTGCCGTCCAGAAAAAGCCAAGCTGAACTTCTACCTGCTGCTGATGAACGGAGTCCGAGTGGTGTTCACCAAAGCTCTGGCCTTCAGCACCGTCCTCACCATCAGAGGCCTGCTCTTCTAAAACTGAGCCTTCAAGGCCACCATACAGGCCAAGATGAAACTTGTTGAATAATCTGCAGGGTGAATTACCTCCTTGGAACACATTTACTATATTTATCTTAGCAAAAAAGCTTACAGGTCTTGTCAAGAGTCAAATCAAAGGCAGCAGCTTGTAAAATTCGAAACATTAAACATAAACAATCATATGGCCAGTAGACGAGCAATAAAAGATCTAAAACTGTTGAAGAGAAAACCTGAAATATGAGAGCAAAATCAAACTTAGAGAAATGGTTGTATGTAATTATTTAGTGTATTTTTAGTTCTCAAATTTGACAACCATGAAAGGAAAATTGCTTAATCACTCAAAAAAAAAAAAAAAAAAAAAAAAAAAAAAAAAAAGTAACTTCCTTGTGGTCTTCTTATTTTTTTTTTTTTTTTTTTTTTTTTACTCTTTTTCCATATGATTTTCCTCTTAAGTTCATTATGATTTACTATGTATTAGCTGGTGTTATATTAACAGATCTACAGATACACTTCAAAATATATTCTGATCAAAAAAATATGTTTGAAGACACAGCATTCCACATTTTGAATGGAAAAACATCAATATAATTCAAATGGATAAAAATATTTTCAAGAAATCATTTTTATTTCATGATGTGAGCACATAAGGATGAAGTGAAGTGTTGGTCACAGAATCAAGGAAACGTGGGCCAATGTGCAAACAATATTTAAAATATATTTAGAAAAGCAGAAGACATTTATGAAGATATATTTACCAGATCCTCTCTATGTAACCTTTTCATGTTTTTGCTTCTTTGCTCTGTTTTGTAAAGAACTAATAATTATGGGTAATAGGCAACTTGTTCATGTTTTATTATCGTGCTTGTTCATTTGAATTAGTTAAAGTTGCATTGAAAGCTTTATTTAATATCTTTTTTTCAAGAATCAACATCTGAAAATAAAATATGAAACATGAAATAAAATGTTTCAGATTTGTTAGTTAATCATTTAGAAGTTTCTGCTTGTTGTTTTTGTGTCTTCACACATTTTCTTTCCTTAATCCTTCAAACTTCTCAAGCTTCTTTTTAAAATCCGGTTAAAAATTGTATTAAGTCAGTCATTCCACACACCTTCACTAAGGTTATTTTCAGCACTAATTACATGTTTTAATAATAAACTTCATGAACCAGAGACAACATTATATGCCTGACCTCAGTTTTTAGCACAAGAGTTTCATTAGTTGAACCCACATCTCAACAGGAAGCTGAAAATCTGACTGAAACCAAATAGCAGCTCAGTTTCTCATGGACAGAAAACACTCTGGTTAACCTCGGCTCCGCTCTTTTCTTCTCTTCGCAAAACCTGCAGAATATTTTCACATCTGTTGACTTCGGTCCTTGCAGGTTTCCATGGTTATGTTTGTCTGTAAATCTGATACAATTCATTGTTCTGCTCCAATTTGTTTCCAATCTTCTTGAAAGAGTTAAGTTGTCCAGAATACTTTTTCATTTCCATGTGGATTTTCTCTAAGAATTTATCTTAGTGACAAAATATCAATGTATCCCAGTAGTCTGGTTTGACAGCAAAAAATCAGCAACTCTGAAAGTGTGAATATTCAGAAAATATTCACTTCATGTACTGTTTCATGAATAAAGCACTGAAGTTTCTTTCTCTAACAGTTAAGATGGCTTCAACATCATAGAAAGTTCATTTTCCTCACTTGGCAACCTTTAGTGGGAAAAAAACAACAGAAGTACTTATGATCAAATGGAATGAAGTAAACATTCGTTTGAAGCTCTGCTTTTAATATTGAATATTAATTTTCCAGACCTTTGGTGCTTTCAATTAATAAATAGTATAAATTTTTACATTTTGATAACATGTCTGTGTTTTGTGATCTGTTAGAGTGACTGAGGTGTCATCAAGTCAAACGAAATACAGCAGGAAACCAGATTAAACCCCACATCTGTGTAAAGACTCAGTCTGCTCCATCGAAACATATCAGAACTCAGATCAGTTTTCGACAACATGCAGTGAATCAGAGGATCTCCTAAAAAGTTCAAATATGCTGCCACCTAATAGAAAACTGAGCATTATGTAAGGCCAAACCTTTACTAACCTTTATTGGGCTGATGCTGTAAAATCTGTAACTTTTAGCGTTTAACCACACTGATATATGAGTTTGTATGTTTTTAAATCAGCTGGATCTTGCTTTGATTGCTTTAGGAATTCCCACTTAAACAGGTGAGAGGAACTGAATTGAATATTTATTTCTTTTTTTCTTTGTGATGCAGGAAAACAGGGAGTCAATCTGAGTGTGAGGATTTTTCCAGTTTTATTGAATTTAAATTATTTCCATAGTCATGTACACACACAAGTTCAGGTATTTTTTAAACCATTTTCAGTTCATAGTAAGCACATCCTTTACTTTTTGGGTAGTGCTGAGGAAAACCCATGATGTTTGTTGGGTCCTGGAATCCAGAAGTAATTAAAGTCAAAGAAACTATAATTTGAGGGTTCACTCCTTTCTTTGACCTGTGTGCCATTAATATGAGTCAGAGCAGAGGGTACCTTGTCACAAATACAAAACATACTGGGAAGAACAAGAAAACACAAATATAAATTTGTGACATATCATATGCAATAGTTTCATATGAGGATGGGTTTAGCCTTTACAAACACAGCGGAAGCTGCTAAACCCAGAATCCTTGAAGTTCTTGGAAATTCTCACATTATCAAAAGACATAAAAATAAGAGTACATTCAAGATTCAGTTTTTCTTATGCCTCCAAATAAATGTACTTGCTTTGACTGTTCTCCTATCTTATGCCCCTATGTAGGCCCAGCCTCGAACATTCATGTTTTTCTTTCCAGGCAGTAGAAGCAGAAAATGAGAAGCTCACGTCAGATCCACCTTCAACATTAACAATGTTCTGTGTTGCTCTGCTGTTGCTGCTGCTGCTACTGCATGGAAAGATTTATACATCTTCACTGTAGGATCCCACAACAGTGTTTGTTTATGTTATTACAGTACTATACAGGTATAAAAAGTGACCAATTGACACAACCTGATTCTGACCAGCAGGTCTCTTATTCTGCCAGCAGCTACTGGATGGTCTGGATCTGGAGCAGGCACTGGATGGAGGCGATTCACTGAAAAATAAGTTCAGTGTCACCTTCTTTTTCCAGTAAATCAGTGACTCTGAATATGCAGCCTGAAGACTCTGCTGTACATTTCTGAACCAGAGACCACAGAGACACAAGCAAGCAGCAGCAGAGCTGTAAGAAAAAACCCTGAGCCTGAACAATTATGTTCAGACTTATCAACCAGAGGAGGCGCTCTTAGACTATAACTTTAGTAATATGTTATAAAAATTTTATCTGTAACGAATGGGCAGTTATACTCAGTCTTGTTGTGAAAGGCTAAATATTAACTAGTTCCATATTTAAAATTTAAATATGGATATATTTAAATTTATTCCATATTTAAAAGTTTTATAGCACCTTTCATATATATATATATATATATATATATATATATATATATATATATATATATATAGATATATAGATATATAGATATATAGATATATATATATTCTTACCTCTCATTATTATTTGATCATAAATATGTATCAAGACAAATTTTTAGACAAAAGTCTGTCATGTTCAATATGTAAAATTTCTGATTTTCAAGAGATTTAATAACAGCAGTGGAATATTTTATTTCAGATTGAGAGGAAAACTGTCTTTTAGTTGTGTGAAAAACAATGAAACTCCAAAGGTTGTTTATGGATAGTTTCTGATGTTTGCAATTATAGAAACATGAAAAGATTCACAGAACTTTAGCATCTACGTGTAAAGTGTACATCCATTTAAAATGTTCATTTATCCCACTGTTTCAGATGAAGATTTTAGGGATAATCAGTTTAACAAAGACATAACTGTTTTGATTAAATTGAAAATGGTGATAGAAAAGAAAAAATAATACCACTAAAAATAGTACCACAGATGGTATTTTTATTTTTTTTAGACTTATTACTGTACATCTGTTTTCATCATTCGAGGGAAACGCTAAATTCATATCTTCTGTTTCAAAATGATGCTCAGACTGACCTGTTCACAGTGATCTGTTGGGCCCGTTAATCTCATGTAATGAATTCATTTTTGCCACTTTGTTTTAGTCTCAACTGAATATTCCATCCATTTTCTATACGCTCTAAGTCCTTCCAAGTTGTTAAAACTCTGTATCCTGGACAGGTCACAGTTACTGAAATGGATCTGTGATAAATTCTTTTCATTCAGTGGGAGGAGTTAATGCAAACTCTAATTGCTTTCATCTTCATATATCTGGTTTTGGAGTTTAAAACCTGCATGAGTCTGATAAACAAACTGTTGGCTTAGCAGAGACAAAATAGGTTCTATAATGATCAGATCCAAGGTTGTGATTGCTTTTCTCATCCTGGCAGTGGACTGGACAGGTGAGGACAAAGATTGTTTCAAGCAACCTCTTAACTTTTTAGGAAGCAATTACTTGACTTCAGTAGTTAATGAGCTGTCTTTCTGCAGGGACTGATGGTCAAACACTGACTGAATCTGAATCAGTGGTTAAAAAGCCTGGAGAATCCTACAGACTGACCTGCACATATTCAGGGTTTGGTGGAAATCCCTGGATTGCTTGGATCAGACAGGCAGCTGGAAAAGGACTGGAGTGGATCTCAGCTATTACCAGTGATGGTGGCAGCACCTACTCCTCTCAGTCTGTGACAGGCCGATTCACCATCTCCAGAGAGAACAGCAGAAATCAGGTGTATCTGCAGATGAGCAGTTTGACAGCTGAGGACTCTGCTGTTTATTATTGTGCTCGAGAGCCACAGTGACACAGAATGCAGAAATAGTGAACACAAACTCATTATTGAATGACATGAAGCCACCACTGGAGGAGCTAAAACACACCTAAATACAGTTTGTTTGTTTTCAGTTGCTTTGGTACATTTCTCTAATCAGAAATAAAATTTTCAGAACTGTTAGTTGAACCTCCACAACATTTAGTCATATCTGCATTATTGTTGCAGTTTCTCATTCCTTCCAGCGAATTGTAAATGCTTTGAACATCTATAAATTGTTTCAATACAATTCTCTGCTATTTCATAATGCGGAATGTGTGTCATGTATGTCTTGTCAGTCCAAATGAATTATACTCAAGAATAAGGAATAAGGAATAATAATTCACTATAAAACTAATAGTCCTCCTTTCATTGCTTGAGTCATCACAAAAAAAGTCATTTCAAAACTATTGAGTTAAACCAAATTAGAGATGTCAGTTCTTTGTGTTTTTTTCACAGTGAGGAGGAGTTTATGGAAACCCAGATGTTCTCTACCTCTATTTATGACAGTGTAGATCCTGTAGATTGTGTACATCTTTACTGGACAGACTTCAGCATGAGAGGTTACAGGACAGGGCTGCTTTTTCTAGCTATCTGCTGGGCAGGTAGAGGTTTTCACTGATTGTTGTTCCTTTATGCTGTCATAACAATGTTTTTTTTTTTTTTTTTTTAAAACCTAATGCAAGTAATGCAAGAAATCTTTTATTATATTTACAGGTGTTGACAGTCAGACTATAGCACAGTCTGAATCAGTGGTTAAAAAACCAGGAGAATCCCACAAACTGACCTGTACAACCTCTGGACTCTCATTCAGCAGCTGGTGGATGGGCTGGATCAGACAGGCTCCTGGAAAAGGACTGGAGTGGGTTGCCACTGAAGCTCAGGGCAGCCAGTATTACTCTCAGTCAGTCCAGGGCAGGTTTGTTGTATCCAGAGACAACAGCAAAGAGCAGCTGTTTCTGCAGATGAACACCCTGAAGGCTGAAGATTCTGCTGTTTATTATTGTGCTCGAGATGCACAGTGACTGAAGTTGGTTTAGCAGCTGTACAAAAACCCAAAGGGTAACTATTATAGGAGGGAGAGCTGCTACTTTTTACAGAATAATAATAATAATAATAATAATAATAATAATAATAATAATAATAATAATAATAATAATAATAATAATAATAATAATAATAATAATTTTTATGTGTGTATATGTTAAATTTGTGTTTGTGTGTATTAAGATCCAAAGTGTAATAAAGTGTAAGTGCTCTACTGTCAGTTTTACAAAACATTATCATTAACAGTTTTTCTTGATTGTTTTCATACACCAGACCTGTTTCTGTAGCCCTGATGCTGCTTTTAGCAGCTGAATCAGTTAAGTGTCTCTCTGTTTGGGAAAATCATCAGTTCTTCTAATCTTTATCCAATGCATCATTTTTTTTTTCTCAGTGTTGCTGAGACAATTAATTGATGTAACTGTGATCTCTTAAATCCAGTAGCAGCAGTGTAATGACTGGAGTCAATTAACACAACTGTTAAAAATGTATGAAAACAAGTCCAGAGGTAACTTAGACAGTTCCAACAACAAAGTGACTCTGACTGATGCTGTGTGTTACTGAGCCCAAAACTGTGACGGATCAGCGGCAGACCTGAAAAAAAAAAAAAAATATATATATATATATCAACAACAAAAATCTCTTCTTGAACGTGTCTCAGGAGGCCACTGGAGGGTGGGCCTTGAGACCATGGATGTTACCATGGAACAAGCAGGTTTCTTGGCTGCTCTCATGTAAATTTATTTACAGGTTATATCATTGTTTCAAGTGTTAATTTTTAATTTACTTAATTTAATTTTTTTTTTATTATTGCAAGATTTGTAAGATTTTGCAAGATTTTGCAAGCTTTAATAAATGAGGCCTATATACTTGATGAAGGAAATACACAATGTTTACACCCAGCAATGGCAGAAACTGTATCTTCACCTCATCTTTTCTCCAAAACACCGTCTCTCTCATTTGACAATGTAGCAGCTAGAATCTAGATGCTGAAAATTCAAAAAAGGGTTACTTTATGGAACCGTATGTTTTTCATGACAAGATCTCACTTTGTCTCACAAAACATACACATGAAGAAATAAAATAAGTACTTGAGAATCCAAGTCTCAGACTATTGGATTTTTCATACTCTAACAAGATGGTTTTCTTTTATCAAAGTAGTTTTGCTTTCAAATCACATAAAAACAGAAAAAATGATTCTGGGAACTTTATTTCGGAAGAAAATGAGCACCTGTTTCCAGATCATGATAAATAAGCAAAATAAATAATTGGAAGACCGCCAGTTTGAAATTGCTATGATTTAACAATAAATACGTATTTAATTTCTACAAATTAGAAATGTTCAACTCTGCTTTGCTTTAAATTCTTCTGTTTTCACAATCTGGAGTTACATCCTGGTTTTAACCTGTAGTGTCAGGGGAGGGTCTATGCAAACTCTCCTTCTCTTAAAAGCAAACCATCAGCAAGTTATCTTATAGTATATGGCTGAGCATAGCAAATAAACTGTTTTAACGTCTTTTTAATAACAATTAACAGCACTAAGTTGTTTTTGTGATAGGATGGAAAAAACAGCAATCTGGAGTTTTCTTTTTGTAGTTTTTATTCACAGTGAGGTTTTCAGTCCATTATTGTGATATTTATCCAATGCTTTAAAGCTTTGCCAGCTAATGACACTAAAATGTTTTCTTACAGGAGTCTGGAGTGAGATCAAACTGGAGCAGTCAGCCTCTGAGGTGAAGAGACCTGGAGAGACAGTGAAGATGTCTTGTGTCATTTCTGGATACAGCATGACAAGCCTTAATATCCACTGGATAAGACAGAGACCAGGGAGAGCTCTGGAGTGGATTGGGTGGATGAACACTGGCAGCAATGCCGCCAGCTATGGCAGTTCCTTTCAAAGTCGTTTCATCATGACTGAAGATGTCCCCAGAAGCACCCAGTACCTCGAGATCAGGAGCCTGACAGCTGAAGATTCTGCTGTTTACTTCTGTGCTCGAGAGACACAGTGATGGAAGATAGTAGAGCATCTGTACAAAAACCTCAACAGCAAACAATAACAATGTGAAGTCATGGTCAGGGACAGCTGGGTTTTCTGTCAAATGCATGGTCACAGAATATATTGCAAAATGTCATGTTTTTTGCATTCTTTAAATTATTAAATGTAGTTTGAACATGTCCCTCACATTTAGTTTGGAAAAGGTATTTAGTAATGTGAAAATACAAAAACCAAATAGAATAGAATTGCGTCATAATATTGCCATCTATTTTATATGTGTATGTGTCTTTGAGGGATGCAGCTGGTGACAACTGTTGTCAAATTTAAAACTGTATCTTTGCCAAATGAAGACAAAAATACAATACAAGTTCATCCAATCAGTTTAGGAAATTCCTTTCATATCTTAATATTTCAGAGCTCAGATTAAAGTGGTTTAACAAAAAACTTCTCATTGAAAATGGTCACATACCGGGCATAAAATGGCTGGACAAAGAATGAGTAGCTCAAGCTAGATGTTTCATTATTATTATTATTATTATTATTATTATTATTATTATTATTATTATTATTATTATTTAAAAAAAATCAGAAGAGTCTGAAGCAATGCTTTTCAATACTGGTCAGAAATACAAGTTTAAAAAACACAAACGCTTAAGACTTTAAAAAAAATGTTTTGAGAAGATTTGTGCACTTTTTTCTCTTCTTTCTTTCTTCTTTTCCTTTGAGAAGATTATCGCCCCATGGAAGGCTGTAGTGAAAACTGCCCATTTCTGAATGTAAGGAGGTTTTTCAGCTGAGGAAATATTCATACAAATGTCCAAAAATAGGCAGCCTGATTTAGCTGGAGATCATCTCATGTATCTGACAGGACCAGATGAGTTTGAAGGCAGCATCATTTACATAAACCAGAATGTCAACATACTGTATAGAAGGACAAACTAGTTTGAGGGTGATAACACTGTAATTTCGGAAAGCAGCTTTTTTTTTTAGAAAAAAAAAAAAAAAATCATGTTAGATAAACAAGCAAACTTGAATAAAGAAGCAAAATTAAACAACAGTATTATGCTGGGTGGTTATGTTTTATCTTCCCCACTGATGGTGGTGTAGGTTTTTGTAATAGAGTCGGTCACAGTGATATGGGGGCAAAATGGTACACATCCATACAAAAACCTCAGCACAAATATATGAGAAAAACCTATTGGTGTGCCTATAGATATACATGTATGTAATAGACAACTATGAGTTCAGTGCTCTGTGTAAATATTGAAGAAAGCTGTCTGGTTATTAATGTGGGAAGTATGCAGTTTTCATTTTAAAGATACAAGATATTATTCCAAGCTCATTTTTATTTCAGAGTTGATTAAGAACTAATGCAAAATATACTTCAATACATCACAAAGAATTAACGCATCACTGAGAATCTAACTAAGAGTAATTTCTCTGGGGGTTTTTTCAAACTTGTCTTCTTTTTTTACTATGTTTCAGCTTCTTCATGTTTTTGTTCAGAGAGTCAGGGAAGATGTAGCACTGTGACTACGGCTTTGACTACTGGGGAGATGGAACTACAGTTACTGTTGAGCCAGGTAAGATAATTTAGTCACATTAACTACATCAATTACTTTTTAATTTTGATTCGTTTATTATAACAATTTTCAGTTTTTTATCATATCTTAGTGAAAATTCAGAAATAACTGCAGCCTCAATACTTTGAAAACGACATATTTAAATTATTGAGATCGTTACGTTCTGTAAGACCTTTAAGTTTGTTGTTAGATCTCCTCTGAATATTTTTCTTAAGGTGTTGACGGCATCGATTGTGATAGGGAAGCTGGTAACATTTTTTTTTTAAATAGATGTAATTGAAAAAAAGACGGAAATATGGCAGAAAACGCTCATTAAGCATCAATATTTTAAACATTCGTTGTCAATTATCATGAAATCTTCCATAAATTATTCAGTCTTAGAGTGTTGCTAAAATCAACAAAGTCAGTTGATGAAAAATGTTCAAAAAGGTCTCAGTTCCACAGAGTCAACAAAAATCGTTTAACAGTTTCAGACATTTTGATATTCCATAACATTTTATGCAGACATAAGACTTTAACTGGGTCAGATATTCAGCGTGTAACAAAGAATACAGAATTATAATAAAACGGTTTCAAAACTATTCTGTTGCATCATAAAGGCTTTGCTGTTTTGATATTTTGCGGCTATAATTTAGACTGCAGAAGGGTGAACATGAAAGTGGATTCATGTCACCCGAGCTGACTTCACCAAGACGAAACTCTGCACTTTAGACAAATAACTCATTTTCTAGGAGCCCGTTTGACCGAAAAGACGCGCAGACGACAAGGAGACCTTTCCGTGTTGAAGTCGGGATTTCATTACATGTTTTATAGCCGCCCTTCTTTGTTCGTGTATTATATGACGTCCATCTCTCTGGAGCGGCTGGAAAAATCCATCAAGGATCCGGCATCGTTCCCGTTTTGACTCCCTGGTCTGAACTGCAGACAGGTGGGCTGCATTGTTAGACCCACAGGAATGAATCTGAACTGGCTCACACTGACCAAAACACAAAGAAGTTCACTCTGTCTAAGACATTCAGCCGAGCGGAAAAAAAAGAGATACTCAGTTCAGAAAATATATAATTACAATTAGTTAGTGTATTGATTATATTGATTAAATGTTTATATGAAAAATAATCCTCATGAGATGATTAAAAAAAGAAAAAAATAGAAAAAACTAAAGTGATATTAAAGAAACATTCAACCTCCTGGCTGTTGATATATTTGACTGCACGTTTCTCTTTTGATGGGTTTTGACAGAATATGTTAAAAATATTTGATATTGTAGAAACACGGCAGTTTGTTTTAAATGAGAAAATCAAAGTACAATTGATGCGGCTGCAGAAAGAAAATCACGTGAAGAACGAACTTAAACCTTCCTTAAAAATGACTGAATGTGTGAAATTGCTCGAAATTCCGACCAATTTCGAGCAATTTCACATGTGTAACATTTCCTGAATGTTTGGAGCAAAATGAGCACATTTTCAAACGTTTTGAAAAATCACAGAACTTGGTTAAAAAGAATCAAGTGAATCATTCCGTCAATTAAACTTTATGTGCTGAACAATTTTAAAATGTAAAGTGTAACAAAGTTGCATTTGTTGAAAAAGTAAAGTACAATCAAATTGTGTGTGTGTGTGTGTGTGTGTGTGTGTGCGCGCGCGCGCGTGTATGTGTGATTAAATACTGAAGCTCAAAATCTCAAATATTTCTGAAAAAAATCTAAGAGGAGACGAATAGTGATAAAATAAAATTAACAAAGTAATACACATACATACTAACATTGTTCTAAACTGAAACGGAAATAAAATACTAAACCAGAAATAAATAGTATGTCATTCGTAAAATTATATATAATTTGAAAATTACAAATAAATTTAAGGATTTCTTGAAAAAAACATATTTTCTTTTATCCCAGACAAAGTTACACTAAACTGGGAAAAATGTTAAAATTGCACGAAAACTAATCTATAAAAATATATCAATTTATTGTTATTATAAAGGGATCACAACATTTCGGGTTCCTGGTTTTGTCTTGTGCTTGCAATTTGAAAACAGATGTGACAGAGAAATTTGTTGAAGAAACTCCTAAAAGTGCAGTAAAATAAAATAATACTCTAAAAAGATCGTTGATTAAACTATACTTTAGAAAACCAAAGAAAGCATTATGCATATTGATCATTTTGAAGAGGTTTCTCTGGACATTAATCAGTCTGAATTTTCAAACTGAGGTCTGTTACTTTGTTCCTGTTCAGATGGTTCCCCTGTGACTCCGTCCCTGTTTGTCCTGAGTCCCCTGCAGACTCCTGGCTATCCTCTGAAGACAGCAGATGAACTTGGTCCAGATGTCTGTCTGGTCACAGATTTCCGACCGAAGGGGGGCGATGTGGTTCTGAATGTGAAAGGTGGTCCGGTCAACGTGAGCACTGATAATGCTGTTCTATCAAAGAACAACACCTACCACTTTGTTGCATTCAGCAATAAAACCATCCACTCCTGTGGGATGAATGGGACCTTCAGCAACAATGAAGCTGGTACCAAACTCATAAAGTTTTGTTTATTTCAGAGAGATTGAAACTGTCAGGTGTAGAAAAATGTTCCTGTGATTAAATATCCAATTCTAAAATTAAATATCATAATAAAGGTGAATATTTAAAGAGCGAACCAGGCTGATCGCTTTCATCAGATAGTTTTCCACAGACAGATCAGCAGGAACTCTGAGGTTTAATGTTTGTGTAACTGATGTTCTTTCTGTCTCTAAACAGATGATGCATGCGGGAGCATTTATCCAGGTAAGTCTGAACCCTTCCTGTCTCAGTTTGGGTCCGTCACTGATCACTGCTGTCAGCTGTTAATGTTCAATTCAGTCTGAACTCTGTTTCTCTGCCGTCCAGAAAAAGCCAGGCTGAACTTCTACCTGCTGCTGATGAACGGAGTCCGAGTGGTGTTCACCAAAGCTCTGGCCTTCAGCACCATCCTCACCATCAGAGGCCTGCTCTTCTGAAACTGAGCCTTCAAGGCTGCCATACTGACTGTCAGGAAACTCACCATTGCATTGAATTCATGCAGCAGAAAATTAATTTTTGTTAGTTTAAAAAATAAAAATCAAAATAGAAATGCAGAAAGAGTACAATAATATATATATATATATATATATATATATATATATATATATATATATATATATATATATATATATATATATATATATATATATATATATATATATATATATATATAACTAAAAAGAAGAGTAATGAATTTGAATTTTGGTTATTGTCTTTCTGGATCCAGAAAGTGTATAACTGTTTGGATGATTGAGTTCAGGAATAAGAATATGAATGACTAATTACATGTATTTTTGATAGTAAGGTGATTTTCTTATATTTTCCTGCTGTGTTTGTTAGATCTTGGTGGGAAAAGGTTCTTCACATCAAAACAGTTTGTTTTACATATTTCAGCTCTGTTACTTTATTATCAGCTTTATTTTTGTCTGTCTTCATGTTTCTTTTATCATATAAACCTCTTTACTTTCCTCATTTAACTCTGTTCAAAGGCTTCTTCAGTCTTGATTTACATAACCCCGACATCCAGCCTCCTATTCAGGTTCTTTCCAGCAATAACTGAATGTGTCAATGATAAACTTCATGATGCAGAAACCCCAGTGAGAGATCTGCCTCACATCAGCTTTTTTGCATAGAAGTTTCATCAGTTAAAACCACACATCAACAGGAAGCTGACAGAAACTAAACATCGGCTTATTTTCACAAGTATTGAATATACTGTGGTTAGGCTCAGCTCCACTAGTGTTTTCTTGCCACTGACTGTACATCATCTTTTCACATCTGTTGATTTCAGTCACAGAAGGCTTACAAAGCAGCACATATCTGCAAATCAAATATTGTTCATTGTTCTCTGCAGTAATCTCTGATTTGGGGCTCTTTAAAAAGAGCTCCATCCTCCATTATGCATTTTTGCTTTCTTTGCAGGTTTTCTGGAATGTAGTATCTCAGAGCCAAATTATAACATGCTCATGAAGACTGGTTTTATTGTCTTTTCTTTAAATGTGTTTTAACATCTAAAAGAATGATGAAATTAAACATGCTTTGAAAGTAAAGATTTTTTGGAAAATTTTCAATGAAAAGTTTCTGAACTAGTTCATGATTTGTTTCTTATTACTTTGTGTCATGAGGACTTAAATATACATCCTGGCTAGTAAAATTACATGTCACTTTTAAATAAGCACCAATAAAAAAAAATTGTGGGGCTGAAAGGTATCCTTTTACAGAGTTTCCTATACTAAAGAAAATAATGTAATGGGGCACTGTATGTATATATGTATGTATCTGTTACAGTCACTGACGTCTCGGTGCACTGCTCATGAGAGAGCTCTTTCTTTTTCTCTCAGGTCTGCCTGACTGACGCATAATGTGACATATTGCAGCTCTTCAGCCATTGCATAAAGAACTCCATCTCAAAGTGCCAGGTCCCTTTTCTCTTGGCCTTGATCTGATTTCATGTTTGTTGTACACTTGTGCAGCCTGATGAGAATTTTTCTTTGTATGTAATTGTAAGTAAACATCTCAAATGCGAGTGTTTGTTTTCACAGTGGAAGCTGGTGGGGGTTCACTACCATTTTTGTTCCAAACCTTAAGTCAAGTTTATTTCTCTAGCACATTTCAACAACAAGGCAGTTCATAGTGCCTTACGTCATACAGTCACCAGTTGTGAAATAACTAATAAACATTACATTTTGACAAATGTCATTGTCAAAATCATCAAGCAAATATACATCAAATGAACTGATCAGTGTTCCACTTACTACTAATCAAAGGCAGCTCTAAACAGGTTCGTTTTTAGCCTTGATTTAAAGTAACTCAGTGTTTCAGCTGTTTTGCAGTTTTCTGGAAGTTTGTTCCAGATTAGTGGTGCATAAAAAATGAATGCTGCTTCTCCATGTTTGGTTCTGGTTCTGGGGATACAGAATAGTCTAGAACCAGAAGATCTGAGTGGTCTGGAGGGTTGATACAATGACAACAGGTCTTTAATGTATTTTGATGCTAAGCCGTTCAGTGATTTATAAACTAACAGAATAATTTTAAAGTCTATTCTCTGAGCTACAGGGAGCCCGTGGAAGGACTTTAGAAGTGGGGTGATGAGCTCTATCTTCCTGGTCTTAGTGAGAATGCGAGCAGCAGCGTTCTGGATCAGCTGCAACTGTCTGATTGACTTTTTAGGCAGACCTGTGAAGACACTGTTGCAGTAATCAATGTGACTGAAGATAAACGCATGTATGGATTTCTCTAGATCTTGTTGAGACATTGGTTCTTTAATCCTGGAAATGTTCTTCAGGTGATTGAAAGCTGACTTGGTAACTGTCTATGTGTCTCTGAAGGTTCAGGTCTGAGTCCATAACTATACCAAGATTTTAGGACTGATCACTAGTTTCTAGCTGTAATAACTGAAGCTGCATACTGACTCTAGATAGTTTCTCTTTAGGTCCAAAGATAATAACTTCATTTTTTTTCTGTTCAGCTAAAGAAAGTTATGGCACATCCACACATTAATTTGTTCTAAGCATCTGTTCAGTGCTTGGATGGGTTCAGAGTCACCTGGTGAGACATTAAAGCTATTTTTGTCTTCCGTATTGGTTAGTTCTTGCCTAAATTATAAAACAAACTCTTGTCTTTACTGACATCAACTACTGAATAGTTTTTTGTGTTACACCCTGTGCCAGAAAACATCTTTGCTGTTTTAGGAGGTTGTGACAGTATGTATTGTGTGTATGTTGCCCAGTCATGGACTGGTAACCTGTCCAGTGAGTACCCCACCTATTCCCAAAAAACACTGGAGGGTTTCTGGTGGGATAGACAATGTATGGATATTTTTTTGCATGTTGGTGGGATGATGTGTTTCCAGGTTAACAGAAATACAGCACTAAACAAGACTGACCCTTACAGCTAAAAAACTTTCACCTCAGGTCAAACACAGATCCAAGCTCATATAATTTCTATATCAAAACATAAAGTGAGTCATTGGTTCTTCTAAGCATGATTTAGTGACTCTATCATCCAGTGGGATAAACAGAGAAACTTTTCTCAGTTTTTGTTGCATTGGTGGTGTAAAAATGTTTTAAAAACACAGCAAACACAACACAATTGTGTGACAACAAAAGGAATAAGAGTCAGTCTAAATACAACAACGATTTTTTTTTTTTTTGGCTGCTAAAGATCCTGATATAGTGAACAGGGCAAATTAGAAAACATTCATACTATAAAAAGCAGATATTCCAAAACAATTCAGAAAAAGTGTTTTGTAATCAGAGTGATTTTTCTTTTTTGGATAAATTTTCAAAGATACAGTTACACAAATCAATTCATGAAATTACAAAGCATGTTTTTTTTTCTGTAATAGATGGATAGTTTAAATGATCATCTTCTTTTGCAAGATTACATTCAGAAAAGGCCAATGAACCAAATGTGACTGGGTAGTCTGTTATTATGCAAATGAAAGATTTGGCTGTATAGGCTAGATCTCACGCGATCAGCCAAAGACGACGAACATAAACTTTCATTAGATCACTCTTAACACCAACCTGTTCTCTGTAGCTCAGCTGCTGTTGCTGGCTGCTGGATCTAGTGAGTCTCACTGAGACAGAAACATTTACAGTATGATAACATCACACTGATGGTTTACTTTTAACAGTTCAATTTTAAATGTTTCCTTTTTTTTTTTTTTTTTAAAAATATGTCCTGTCCAGCTGTGTGGCACTCAGAATTGTCATGTGAATGTCTAGGTAAGGCCCAACAGATTTGCTTTTACAAGCAGAGCACTATGGCTTTTGCCATGATGTTCCCCTTGGTATATATATGAAACTTTATTAAAAACTGCTTCGGGTAATGTAATGGACACAAAGATGAGAAAAGGGGAAAAAAAGGGACAGGGAAGAAGAGAAAGATGGAAGAAAGGTTTAAAGAGAAAAAAGGAGATAGAAGTAGAGGAGAGAGGAAAAAAAAGCATAGAGATAACACAAGTCAACACCCTTGAAGTCTGCCTCGAGACCTGTGGAAAGAGAAAACAAAACAAAACAAAGACTTCACAGCAACAGCATATGCATATCTAATAATAACAGTTATAACTTCAATGGAAAGTACACACTACAAGGTAGTACAAGATGTATTTAGTGGCAACCGCAGCCCGACTGAGAGTGTATCTGACATGAATTTAGACAATTTTAAATGTTTTCTTTACAGGTATAAAGTGTAAGCAGCTAACTCAGCCAGTCTCTGTGACTGTGCAGCCAGGTCAATGTCTCACCATTAACTCTCAGTCTCATATTCTATGAGCAGCGATGCAACACACTGGATCAGACAGACTTCAGGGAAAGGATTAGAGTGGATTGGTTACACATGCTCTGGATGCACTCCAATCTACAAAGATTCTTTAAAGAACAAATTGAGTTTTGAATTTAAATTGAGTTTTGTTCCAGTTACACAGTGTGTCTGAGTGGATAGAATCTGCAGCCTCAAGACTCTGTGTATTACTGCGCTAAATACCCAAAGTGACACATCATAACTTCAGAGTTCTACAACCCCTCAGAGCCTGAACACCTATGGCATGAAGCCACCAGAGGAGGTGCTCTAAAACCACAAATAAATTCAAAACCAATTTTCTTGACCAGTAAAGGACAAACTACAGTAGAATTTTATTTTAAAATTTTGACAAAATGTAGTTTTGAGATTAGTGTTTTATTACAACAACACATAAACAAACAAGCAAACAGCAGCATCTTAGTTGACAGAAACCCAAAGAATTTCATGAAGTTTTTGCTGAAATTATTATATTAGATTTAGATTTTAATTATGGGAAGATGAAAAAATAAACATTTATGTAGAATTAAATATTTTACATCAGTCTCACAAAGGTTTTGGCAATAATTAACTTTCTTCAATATATTTTTATAACAAACTAATCAGTAAAGATATGATTTCAGCAATAAAAATCCATTTAAAACAAACCAGGACAGCTATAAAAAAACTTTTCAGTATCAATAAAACTGAGAGATATTTGCTTTTTGAAATCTAATATTAATGCAAATATCAGATTTCAGACCTCCCACTGTGTGTCTGCCTTCTTCATTAAAAGGAAGAGCTTCATTCACACCTTTAGAATCAAAATGATGGTCAGACTGTCTGTTCTGCTGACAGTGATCTGTCTGCCCTGTAAGTTGTATTATCCTTTTATTAGATCTGCTACTTTTTGTTTTTCAATTAAGTAATGTATGTCTTTTTATTCCTGGTTCTTTGTCAGGTTATAACAGCCAGGCTCTAGAGTCCATTCCTTCCACCCCAGTGAGGAAAAATCCTCAAGAAGTTCTCAGTCTGTCCTGCAGAGGATCTGGATTTGATTTCAGCCAATTTGGAATGCAATCAGACAACCAGTAGGAAAAGCACTGGAATGGATGGGTGTTATTTGGTATGATGCAAGTAGAACAATTTATTCCAGCAGTGTTGATGGACGTGTAGAAATCACCAGAGACAACAGCAACAGCAAGGTGTATCTAAAACTCTCCAACCTGAAACCAGAGGACTCTGCTGTGTATTACTGTGCAAGAGCCACACAGTGGTTAATGTAAGTGAAGAGGATGTACAAAAACTACTCACACATCAGAACATAGGGGTGATGTTAACTCAGAAGCAAATACTATGCTCCCTAAGAAGAGCAGTCGATGGTGTGGCTTGCAATTTCCTGTTTTTCAAGGATTTTTTTTTTTTTTTTTTTTTTTTTTTTTAATTAAACATGTGGCTTTACAGAAAACAAGTCATTTTCCCTCTTCCTTTGGTTTATCAGAGAATGTGTAACAGCAATCAATCAGAGAATAAATAGATAAATAAAGTCTCAGTTCTTGGATTTTGTCACCTTTGCATTGCTGTCTGAAGTCTGCCTCCTTCCTGCTGGCTTGACTCATCATTCATAGCTCATGTCCTTATTCATGTCTTCTCTGTCTTCTTGCCACGATCATACTGGTTTGTCATCAAGGATTTTTTTTTTTTCTAGACCTAATCCCTTTTCAGCTATTAACCAAAGTCTGTAAAGTAATTCCACTGTAATAAAGAGATCTCAGTATATGTGTTCAGATCATATTAGAATATTTTTCTGATTGTGAAATTTGATTAGGTAAGTTTAGGGCTGAAATTGCTTTGAGTGAAGCTAATTGATGAAATTTTTGTGCTGAATCAAACAACATATTCCATTAAGCTTTGAATGCAGTGAAAGTAAAAAACAAAACAAACAAAAAAAACCCCTAAAATTAATGTCACTATTGAATCAAAAATACTATATAAAAATTATATATGACAAAGAATTTCACTTTCTTTTATATTTAAAAACAAGAAATTCTTTTAAACTATCTAAGTTGAGCAAAGAGATCATCGTAAAGTCTGGATAGGCTTTTTTATTTTAGTAAAATAAATAAATAAATAAATATATATATATATATATTATGGCATGCCATTCAGGAAATTATTGTATATATATGTTCAAAAGTCTGAATATATTGAATGAAAGTCTGAATATATGGAATGAATCTTGAATATATGGAATGAAAGTCTGAATATATGGAATGAAAGTCTGAATATATGGAATGAACCTTGAATATATGGAATGAAAGTCTGAATATATTGAATGAAAGTCTGAATATATGGAATGAAACCTGAATATATGGAATGAAACTTTGAATATATGGAATGAAAGTCGGACTGGGCTCGAGGAATTGTTGGTAATGTGGTTCAAAACATGCATAGTTCTCTGTTGGTGTGTATTCCCGTGCTTTTGATACTTCATCGACAGTGGCCCGAGCACTGTTCCAATCCTAAGTACGCATCAAAACAAGTACTTTAAAAACAACCCAGAGACATTCTTATTTCACCCATTTTATTAAGGATCCATCCCTCTGCGGACTTGGGCCAGCAACATATCCCACAACTATTGCGCCACCAGCAGTGGTAAACAGAAACGGCGAGGACGGAAACTTATCGTTTTCATAATATTCTGAGTTTGTCACAAAAACTTTCAAAATGTCCCTCCATCCATCCATCCATCCATTATCCAACACGCTTATCCTTTTTTGTTTTGAGGATCGCGAGAGGTGCTGGTGCCTATCTCCAGCGGTCATCGGGCGAAAGGCGGGTTACACCCCGGACAGGTCGCCGTAGTTTCAAAATGTTTTAAGCATAAAAGTATACCTTTGATTTTTATCAGACCAGTCAGTTCACCGACACTGAGCATTCTTTGAAATATGCTCTGGGTTTTGGGAGCAGCACGGCTCGGTTCACAAACCTGTCTGGCTGCGAAGCTAAGCTAAGCTAAACTAAGCGGCATTGGAACGTGATCTCCCCTCTCATCCCTGCCTTATCTCGGACAGGCGCTCTGTCATTTCCCGCTACTAGTTATCTGTTAGTTGCGATCTGTGAACCGAGACCTGCTGTTTCGAAAATCCCAGACTATATTTCAAATTATGCTCAATATCGATGAACTGACTGGTCAGATGACTTATTGAGGTCTACCTTCTTGCTTTAAACATCTGGAAACTATTTAATTGTGTGACAACCTCATAATAGTTTTTAAAAAAGACGAAGTTTCTGCCCTCCTCTTCTCCGTTTAGGACCATGGACTACATTACCCATAATTCCTTGATGACTTTCATTCCATATATTCAGACTTTCATTCCATATATTCAAGGTTCAATTCCATATATTCAGACTTTCATTCAATATATTCAAGATTCATTCCATATATTCAGACTTTCATTCCATATATTCAGGTTTCATTCCATATATTCAGACTTTCATTCAATATATTCAAGATTCATTCCGTATATTCAGATTTTTGAACATATATATACAATAATTTCCTGAATGGCATGTCATTATATATATATATATATATATATATATATATATATATATATATATATATATATATATATATATATATATATATATATATATATATATATGTGTGTGTGTGTGTGTGTGTGTGTGTGTGTGTGTGTGTTTACGTGCTGTAACATACTTGATATAAATAAAAGAGCTGAGAAGAAGATTCAGCCATTTGAATCTGGTGTGTCGGAGATTAAATATACTTAAAACTTGTAAAACACTGGCCTTTACATGACTCCACCCAACAACAAGTACTTAACTGATCCTCTGTGCTATCATAGCCTTTCAGCATTTACCTCTATGCAAAGTGAACTTCCTGAGGTATGATCTCCTGATGATAAATTCAACAAAAAAGAAACTCCCATCAGATCACCTTCAACACCAACATGTTTTCTGTAGCTCTACTGCTGTTGGCTGCTGGATCCTGTGAGTCTCACTTACTCAGTCTTTAAAGTATACTTAAGGTTTAGTCTTGCTTCACAGTTTAAGTATTTAACATTTTTCCTCCACAGATGTGAAGTGTGAACAGCTGAACCAGCCAGCCTCCTTAACTGTGCAGCCAGATCAGCCTCTGACCATTAGCTGCCAGGTCTCCTTTTCTGTTAGCAGCTATCGTACACACTGGATCAGGCAGCCTATTGGGAAAGGAATGGAGTGGATTGGTAGTGCGCACGCTGGACATAACACGTACTACAAAGATTCACTAAAGAATAGGTTTAGCATTACCTTACATGATTCCAGTAAAACAGTGACTCTGAATGGACAGAATCTGCAGCCTGAAGACTCAGCTGTGTATTACTGTGCCAGAGAGCCACAGTGACACAAACAAGCAGCAGAGCTGTATAAAACCCCCACAAAATAGTTACCAAAGAGGAGGGGATCTGAGGTCATTTATTTATGTGGCTGGTTGATCAGAGTAAAGGAAAACCACTGCAACTGAAAACAACAAAGATGTATTTGTTACTTTAGTTTCTACTTATATTAAAAATTTTAAAAATATATCTAATTGGGTTTTGGGGAAACTGCCATTCACCTAAAGTTTTTGGCATTTATTAAAATTTGCGTTCATTTAACTTAAGTGTTTCTCAGAGTTAATTTTATCCACAATATACATATGTTTCAAATGGCTCTAGTCCGAGAGAGGCAAAACAATACATACCATCTACAGAGATGTAAAAAAAAAAAAAAAAATCCACTATCACTTCAATAAGTGCATTATTACTTACATAGAGGCGAAGCTCTGAGACTATTTATGATTTCTTGACATATTTTGGTGTGATTTTTTTTTTTAAATAAGTTTACTATTTCTTAGTTGATTCTTTTCTTTTTGTTTTATTGTAGTTCATCCTCTCTTCTCTGGTGGACACACAAATAAATTCAAATTTTATGAATAAAACCATATTAAAATAAATCTTTTCAGGACAGTATAAGAAATATTGTCCAGAAATCCAAATAAATAAAATTATAATTTTTAATTTGTATTTTTAATTTCACAGCATTTCTATCAACATTATATAGCTTAACCTCAAATGAAAAAAAAAAAAGGAAAGTAGATTCAGATAGTTTTCAGATAAGACATTGCATTCAAAAATATATTATGCTGTTTTTGTAATGCTTTTTGGGTAAATGAAAAATGCAAGTACATCTTTCAGTCTTCTTACCTATCAATACTGTATTTTTCTTCTGCAGTATAACGTCACAGCACAACTCGAGCCAATGAAAAATTGCATGTGATAGATGAATGCATTAGGTTTGAAAACATGGGTAAACTGATTTTTTTTTTATTATTCCATAAAAATATTATTATTTCTTATCTTCATATTTTGTATAAAATACAATGCAGTGACAATACTTAATTTACGTAATTTTGTTTTTCATGAAGAAATATTTTCTTTTCAAAGCAGAATTTGGCATAACAGTCTTTCATTCGACCTATGAAACAGAGGCTGACAAAGGCTGGAAGATAATAACAGGAACAAAATATCATTGTATGAAATCAAATCAAAAAGTTTCTGTCTTGCCTATAAAATCTTGTCTAAAAATGACAGTGTTTTGAATCTACTCACAGGTTTGTACTGTGGCTGTATCCTGTTTAAAAAAACAAACAAAAAATAAAACATAAAAACAAAACAAAACATATAAAGTTGCTACCAATATGCTGTTACAAATACACCCATTTGTGATTGGGTGATCTGTCATTATGTAAATGAAACATTCTGCTATAAACAATCAATCTCATCCTGTCTGTCACAGAGGAACACAAGCTCTCATTGGATCATCTTTTACAACATGTTCTCTTTAGCTCTCCTGCTGTTGTTGGTTGTTGGATCCTGTGAGTCTCACTGAGACACTCACATTATGCTGACACCACACACATTTTGATGATTCATTTTAATTAATTTAATCTTGTCATCTACAGGTGTGAAGTGTGAACAGCTGACACAACCAACCTCTTTAACTGTGCAGCCAGGTCAGACTCTGACCATCAGCTGTCAGGTTTCTTATTCTGTCACCAGCTATGGCACACACTGGCTCAGACAACCTGCAGGAAAAGCATTTGAATATATGGGTGTTATTTGGGGTAGTGGAAGTAATGATTATGCCAGCAGTGTCCAAGGTCGTATAGAAATCACCAGAGACACCAATAAGAACATGGTTTATCTGAGTCTTTCCACCATGAAACCAGAGGAGTCTGCTGTGTATTATTGTGCCAGACAAACACAGTGGTTAATGTGAGCAGAGAGGCTGTACAAAAACTCCTTCACAGAGCAGAAGATAGGGGTTAAATCAGCACACAATGACGGATGTGGCTTTTGGGGATTTCCTGTTTTCCAACATTTTGCCAACAACTTCTCATCTCTGTCACACACACTGGATCGGACAGTTTGCAGGAAAAACACTCAAATGGATGGGGATTTCCTGTTTTTTAGCTTCATCAACAGGTGGTTCAATAGAAACAATGTTTTCATTTCTTATCTTTAGTCATGCATCAGATGTGTAATTAAAATAGCAGATTTAATATGGGCCCAAATTCATGAAACAGTTCTTTTATAAAAGAAGTCTTTAATTCTTTTTCTCAAGGCATTTTTAAGGTCTTAGCATCATACCTTTGATACCTATAGCAGCCTACTGAAGAAAATAAATTATATGGTAGTGAATGATAGTTTGGTTTCAGGTGGGAGAGTGAATAAAGAAAACAGAATTTGCCCATTATTGAATTAAACATCTAATTCACATCTTAATTTGCACCTAATTTGCATAATACTTGGGGAGATTTAAGATTTCATCAGGGAGATCAGATTCTATATATTTTTTTAAAAACCCTTCATATTGAACTTGACATGAAATGAGGTCATGAAGAGGACATATCTAAACTTTAAACTGATGATTAAATATCCATTATACATATTTGTCAAGGTAGTGTGAGGATTATCAGGGGAATCATTAAAAATACAAAGAGTAACACTTTTCAGGACACTTTCATGAATAAATAATCATTTTAAAAATTATCTGGAAGTGGCCATTATCAAATAATAATTTAAAAAAAATATGTGTTTGTTACATAGGACAGCATGGTGGTGCAGTGGTTGTTGCCTCATAAAAAGATGGTCATGCGTTTAAATCCCAACTGCATTGGATGGTATGTATGGGACACCTTTAGGTGTTTCAGTTTTCCCTTAGATACTAATTGGAATGATTAAAATGCCCTTAGATATTACTGGTACATCCATGGTTACTTGTTCCATGTGTGTCTGTGTTACCCTCTGTTGGACTGGGGACCTGTCATTGATCAAGGCAGTTTTGGCCTCTCACCGACTGAGTGATTAGTCATATGTAATTAAATGCTGAAGGAAATTAATTCTGGTAACAAACACTGTTTTAATTATATAAAAATGTAGAAAATATTAAGATCATATTAAAATCTATAAACTTCTGTAAAACCAATAAAAATAGTAATTAAGCTTGAAAAAAACTTAAAGTCATGTATATCAGATTCCAGTTGTTGGGAAACAATGTGACCATCAACTTAAAAAAAGAAGCATTTTTATCTCAGTGGAATTTGATGTAACATGCTGTATTAAAATGTTAGGTTACAAATGCATGACTAAAACACACATCAGTCATAATAGATATGCTAAATTCAAATAACATGTTGAGTTTACATTCACCTGCTCAAAACCAAATTGCATACACCTGTTATTCATATTGCATATTTTTTTCAGAGTCCAACTTTTCTTCTGAGAACTGATAGACTGACACTGCTACACTGTAGGTTTGAATGTATGCAAATTCCACCCCTCCCTCCCCCCACCATGCTATAAAATGTCCCACTATGGAATTATGGAGTTAGCAGGATGGTTCTTTCTTCCCTCAACATGTTTTGTGCTGCTCTGTTCCTGTTCCTCGTTGCTGCAGGTCAGTTTTTAAAACTGGGTCTCAGAAAGTGATTGATTTTTTAATACCTTTATTGTCATTTCTGAAAAAAAAAATATATATATATTTTTTTCAACCAGGTGTGATGTGTGAACAGCTGACACAGCCAGCTTCTGTGACTGTGCAGACAGGTCAGCATCTAACCATCAGCTGTCAGGTCTCTCATTCTGTTGAATCAGACAGCCTGCAGGAAAAGGACTCGAGTGGATTGGTTGGGAAGCTGGATCTTCAACAAACTACAAAGATTCACTCAGAAATAAATTTAGCATTTCCACAGATGCCTCCAGCAACACAGTGACTCTGAATGGACAGAATTTGCAACCTGAAGATACTGCTGTGTGTTACTGTGCAAGAGACCAACAGTGACACCAACCATCCGCAGGGCTATACAAAAATACTTGGATTGTTGCCTATCAACCAGAGGAGGCGCTCTTAGACCACTGCTTTCAAAGCAGTTCAGAGGTTAAAGTCTTTCATTGTGTGGGATTTTTAAAAAATCAATGTGTTAAGTCTTTTGCAGAATGAAACTTGAAAGAAATTATAACAAAAATAATTCTAACATAAAATTCTCTTCCATCTTCCTGCCATTTGTTTCCTCTAACTTTTTTTTTTGCCTCTAACTTTTTTTTTTAATAGTTACTACGCACTATTTTATGTTGTAATTTTGCAATGACTGTACAGTATGTTATTCTTAATTCTGCTAAAGATATATTTTATAGTTTTATCTTTGTGTGAACCTACATACTTCGATTGTCTGTCTGTTTGCTGCTGTTACACCTCAAGATCTGCACTATGGGACAATAAACAATATTTCTGTTTATATTTTTCTAACTTTTTCTAACTATTCCACAGCCAGTCCTTCTAACATCAACAGTCTACACTGTAATGTTACTGAAATACTGACAACATGAGGATGATGGGATGAAGGGAAGGGAAGGAGAAGAGGTGATGGGATGAAGAGGGATGAGGTAAAATGGGTAGAGGGTAAGGGAAGGTGGGGTTGACCAAACGTAACAGACTGAGAAGAATGGGTGAGCAGAGTATAAAGAGGCTGCTTGGGAAATTAGAGGAGTGTTTTTGGGCGTGGTCCTGCCCCAGAAACTAAGTTAACATATGAGGTTCATTTAAAGAATTAAATAAACAAATGTGTTTTACAATTACTTTTAAATAAGTGAACTGCAGGCTCCCACATAATGTGGTGACCTGTTTGTTTCAATTTTAGCAAAGAGTATGATTTTGTGATTCTTTTATTTGTGACACAGATCCTAAGTTAAAATGAAGACATGATGTTTTTTTTCTGTAAATAGCAAGAATGGCTCTTTTTAACCAAAAATGGAGTTGAGATTATCTAATTATTTCTAAAATGTAGTGTGAGACCTCTGACCCTTAACCACATATTTCACAGTAAGTGTAAAAAAGAGCTGCTTCTGAATAATAGCTGGAGATTTTATTGGTTTTGAAGTTGCAATATGGACATTTTACCAGTTTTCACTGACTGTCACTCAGATAAATGTTTTGCTTCCGAACCCTTTTATGCTACCCTGATCTGATTTCCTACCTTTCTTCCATGTTTTAATCTTTTTTGACAGAAATGAGAGGACAACAGCAAAAGAAATTAAGGTATAATATAATCATCTGACAAACAGATATATCTTTGATGAAAAAAATCTGTCTAATCATTCATAGATGATAAATAAATGTAGCGCTGCTGCATCATTTGTTGTTTTGTTACAGTTTAAACCTCTATTTCATCAATTCTTTGTCATAAGTAAGATTTTGGGAGAGACTGAACACAGTCTAAATCTCAGTTCAAAAGCGCCGAACAATACAGAGTACTGCTCGCAGATTTGTTGAATTTAAAAAATGTAATAGACTCGCTGAACTTCAATGTTCAAATATTTTTTTTTTCTCTTCCCATAGGATAACTGTGGGCAAGAAAAAAAAAAAAAAAAAAAAAAACTCTTTTTGTGTCAAGACAATGTACAGAATAAAAATATTGTGTTTTTGTTCTGGTTATTATTTTTTATTTTTCCTCTTTATATTATATTTTCCTTCTTTATGCTTAAAAATACTTTTAAAAATATGTCTAACTCAGGTGTTTAAACAAACAAAAATAATGAAAATCTAAAGATAAACTATTCTTCAACAGTATAAAATGAATGAAATACATACAATTTTGCCCACGGGTATAAGATTTATTCTGTACAAATTGTCAAATTAGTTTTTTGTAATATTGGTGTTTTTAATGTTGTTTCTGTTAATGTCATTATATTTATACATGTTACTAATATTATAGTAATTAATAAGTGATAAGAGTCCACTGTGAACTTGTATCTACAACGATCTGACATCTAAGCAATAGCAGACATATAAATATCAGCTTTACTTGGGTATGCTTTGATCTTTTCTCTCTTACACTTGTACTCTTTCACATATCACAAAAACACAATAAAAACAACCAAAAAAAAATATATAAAGTGATCATCAATATTTATATCACACCTACATAATGTAATAAATTATTTCAATACAAATATTTTAAATACAATGAATTGAAAAAATAAAAATAGGTAAAACCTAATATAAAACAATCCAAAAAAACAAATGTGCAAAGAAACATCTGTTAAACCAATACTGTCATATCATATGATCACATGCCACTTGGCCACCTCCTATCTGCTATATAAATGCAACAGGATAGACTTGGTCCTATACGACGTCTGTATTATCAGTCAACATGTTTTGTGCTGCTCTGCTCCTGCTCCTCACAGCTGCAGGTGAATTTCTTAACATTTATTTCATTCAGTAATTTGTTTTAAATATTTCCTTATTCTGACAAAATATGTTCATTTTTTGATCAGGTGTGAAGTGCGAACAGCTGACACAACCAGCCTCTTTGACTGTGCAGCCAGGTCAGACTCTGACCATCAGCTGTCAGGTCTCTTATTCTGTTAGGAGCTACTACACAGCTTGGATCAGACAACCTGCAGGAAAAGGACTTGAGTGGATTGGAATAGCAGCTGATGGATCAACAACGTATTACAAAGATTCTCTCAGAAACAAATTTAGTCTTTCTACAGATTCTTCCAGTAAAACAGTGACTCTTAATGGACAGAATATGCAGCCTGAAGACTCTGCTGTGTATTACTGTGCAAGGGACTCACAGTGACACAAACAAGCTGTGGAGCTGTACAAAAAATCCTCTTAACCTGAACACATGCATTTTTACTTATTGACTAGAGGAGGCACTCTTAGGCCATTGAATGTTACATAGAAGTTTAAGGGGAATGGTAAATGGCAAATTTTATCAAGTCCAGAGGACTTGAAAGTGCTTTACACTACATTCAGACCCATTCACACACACACACGCTAATGGTGGCACTGGGCCCTCTAACCACCACCAGCAGGCAAGATGGGTGAAGTGCCTGCCCAAGGACACAACAACAGAGGCAGATGAAGCAGGGGCTCAAACCAGCAACCCACTGATTATGGGACGAACTCCTACCACCATTGCCACCATCATCCCCATTGAAAGAGTGTTTTGTGATTATTTCAAACAGATTTCTTGAATATATAACAAATAATTATTTTCTTATAAATATATTAACGAAGGATTATTACTACCACTGATTTGCTAGTGAAAATGTTCAATACAAATTAGACATGTTTGTAAACCTTTAAATACACAACACTGCTTAGTAAATGTTTTACTGTCACCTGTCAAGTCTGTGTTTAGTTCCCAGATAAGATCATGTAACCAGCAGAGTTTTATGGTGTTTATATGTTCCATCACAGTCAACTAATAAATGTTGCCTCATCTTTCTTCTTCATTCATATGTAGGTTATGCCATTTACATTATTCCGAGTAACAACAATTTGCAGCGTTCTTTCATTAACACTGGTTGATCTGTAGTTTTCGATGTAAAAGAAAACCATGGAAAATCAATAGCTGGAACAAGTGTATTCGATTAGTGACAAATATTCCTATTACGATAATTCTTATTGGGTTTTTTTTCAAAATAAAGTTTGTTTTTTCAAGGGTATTTGGTATAAAAAATCTATTATCTTTCTTATAATGTGTAATGAGGAACAAGGGAGAATATAGGAATATTATAAAAAAATGTCAGCACTTATAAATGTATTTTTTCTTTATAAAATCAGTGAAAAAAAGGTTTGTTTTATGAATACATGTAGAGCAGTGCTGTCCAAAGTGTTGTCATCCTGCATGTTTTAGTCCTGTCCTTGGTGGTAGTTACTATCTCCTCAGCATGTCAGTGTTCTGCAGAGGCCTGCTAATGAGCCATCATTTGATCCAGGTGTGTTGAACCAAGGAGAGAATTAAACCTAGCAGGATCCCGACCTTTGAGGATCGACTTTGGACACCACTGATGTAGAGAAATAAACTAAAACTGCATCCCACTTAAAAAGTTAAACTTACGAGTTTCCTGCTGTGCTGTTAGGCATACGATAGCCATTCATGATTGGCTGGTCTGTCATTAGGCAAATTAAGTATCAGGCTTTTTAAACTTGAGCTCATCCTGTCAGTCACAGAGAAGCTCTCATTGGATCATCTTTTACAACAACATGTTCTCTTTAGCTCTGCTGCTGCTGGCTGCTGGATCCTGTGAGTCTCACAGAGACAGCCACATT
Source organism: Anableps anableps (assembly GCA_014839685.1). NCBI lineage: Eukaryota > Metazoa > Chordata > Actinopteri > Cyprinodontiformes > Anablepidae > Anableps > Anableps anableps. The sequence goes on from CM026083.1 coordinate 13,080,510, forward strand.
ATGCTGACAACACACCCATATTGATTGTACACTTTAATTAATTTGATTTTGTCTTCTACAGGTGTGAAGTGTGAACAGCTGACACAACCAGCCTCTTTGACTGTGCAGCCAGGTCAGACTCTGACCATCAGCTGTCAGGTCTCTTATTCTGTCACCAGCTATGGCACACACTGGATCAGACAACCTGCAGGAAAATCACTCGAATGGATGGGTGTTATTTGGAGTGGTGGAAGTAACGCATATGCTAGCAGTGTACAAGGACGTATAGAAATCACCAGAGACACCAATAAGAACATGGTTTATCTGAGATTATCCTCCATGAAATCAGAGGAGTCTGCAGTGTATTACTGTGCAAAAAACACACAGTGGTTAATGTGAGCAGAAAGGGTGTACAAAAACTCCTCACAGAGCAGAAGATAGGGGTGACATCAGCAAACAATGTGGCTTTTGATGATTTCCTGTTTTTCCAGAATTCTGCCCACAGATGTGGAACAGAGAACGTGTTATCAGTTTTATGCAACTGGCTGTTTATGCCTTATGCTTATCCACTTTGAATACTATGATTAAGTTAACAGATAAAAACAAAACTCCTAAAATCCGATTAGAAAAATGCACTTGAAACATATAAATGTTCAAGTTCCTGGTTTGTATAGCCACCTCTACAGTACTGCCCCAGATCTCATTCTGTCATGTCTGAACTTGTCTGATAACTCCCACATCTCATGGCCTCTTTCATGTCTCGCTGTCTCCCTGCTATCAGTTCATTCTAACATGTGATTATTATCTCAACTTAAGTCATCATTTACAGACTACACCGTAATACTAAAGATATTAAAAGACCTCTACAAGCATGCAAACTGAAAACAACCTAAGCTCATTCTATCTATCTTAACATGGTTTTATTAACAAAAGTGACACAGAGTGGCTACATATGCTCTTTTGGCTTTAAAACAACTTACTTAATGACATCCTCAAGCAGTTTTTGCTACATTAAGCAACAAGAAACACTGAATAAATTTGGTGTTAAGGAGCTGAAGGCTTTCCATGCTAGTATAATAAATATTGCCTAGAGCTCCAAATAAATAAAACTATAAGTTCTTCTTTGTTATTAATTTCACAGCACTTGCAAAAAAACTATATATATTTTATCCTCAAATAAAATGTGGAAGCTAGTTTCAGAAAGTTTTCAGATAAAATCTTCTATTCAAAAATAGATTATGTTGTTTTTATAATCCATATCAGTGAAATAATAAATGCAAGTGTATTTTTCACTCTTCTTAACTCATGTTTTATTTATATCGATATATTATTTTTGCTCTAGAGTAAAACATCACAGCACAAATAGTACCAGTGGCACTGAAAAATGCATATGATATATAAATAGATTTGGTTCAGTTAAAACACAAGATAAATTAATATTTTTTTTCTGTTCAGTAAAAAATATTAAAATGAATAATTATTAATTCTTATTTTCATAGTTTGTATAAAACACAACACAACAAGGAAAAGCTTAGCTTTTGGGGTTTTTTGGTCTGCCTAAAATGATTTTATTTGAAAACAGAAGTTGGTATAACTTATTTAATCTTTAATTTGGCCTTTGATACTGAGAATAACAAAGACTGAAAGATAACAATATAGGAACAAATTCTCATCTTATGAAATTAAATAAAAGACTATGACAGCTTTGCCAATCCACTCTGAGGTATGCACTGTAGCTGTAGCCTATTTAAAAAAAACAAACAAACAAGGAAATAAACAAAACAACAACAAAAAAAAACCCATATAGATTTCCCAGCAAGATGCTGGTTCAGATATGCTACCCATTTGTCATTGGATGGTCTGTCATTTTACAGATGAAACATATAACGTGTCCTTATAACATGTGTTATAAGGAGTCAATCTCATGCTGTTACTCACAGAGGAACAGACACTTTCATTTGATGACTTTTGACACAAAAATGTTCTGTATAGCTCTGCTGATGTATAGGCTGCTGGATCCTGTGAGTTTCACTGAGACAGTCGCAATATTATCCCTTCTCACTATCTCTGATGGTACTCTTAAATTTTTTCAGCCTTCTTAACCATTATTGAGCCACTTGTGGTATGTCATACCGTCACCTTCCTAAAATAATGGCCTAAGTCATTTTTTCTCAAAAGTGATTTTTGCAAAAAAAAAAAAAAAAAAAAAAAAAAAAAAAAAAAAAAAAATCACCACCTCTTTATTGCCAAAAGATGATGATGGCAAAAAAAAAAAAAAAAAAAAAGAAAAAAAAAACTTTTGGGAAAAAATGACTTAGGCCATTATTTTAGGAAGCTGACGATATTATAATTGGTGCCATCATTGCCAGAGCCGGCCCAGTTCCAGTTGAAATACCAGCTCCTGTGCCAGTAGTCAGCCAGCAGTGCTGTCCTGATGCCTATCTGGCCCAGACCTGTCTGCTATGTGGGAGGGGTGAAGTGTGAACAGCTGCCACAGCCAGCCTCTGTTACTGTGGAGTTAGGTGAATGTCTGACCATCAACTGTCAGGTGTCTTATTCTCTGGGCAGCTACTGGAGACATTGTATCAGACAGCCTGCAGGAAAAGACTGGATTGGTTACATTGTTGTTACTGGATTGGTCTTGATGCGGTGTAAATTACAAAGATTCTTTAAAGTGCAAGTTGAGTATTATAGTACATGCATCCAGTAAAACAGTGACTCTGAGAGGACAGAATATGCAGCCTGAAGACTCTGCTGTGTATTACTGTGCCAGACAGCCCACAGTGACACAATTAAGCAGCAGAGCTGTATAAAAATACCTCATAGCCTTTACACATATCTCATAAAACCACCAGAAGAGGTGCTTTAACAGCACTAACGATTCCAAAAAAAAATATTTGACAGAGTCCTCAGATATCCCACATGGAAAATTTTAAAAATTATATTCCTCTCAAAAAATAGCAGAGATATTTTAGAAGACTGCCACAAAATGGCAAAATGCTGTTGACCATAAGTAAAATCACTATTAAATAAAAAACAAACAAATAAATAAATAATAGTCAGTTGCATTAAAAGCATGGAATCTCCACTTTATGTTGTCTTTTTATTTTTATAGTTCATTTAACAAGTACATTAATTTAAAACAACAATGAAAATGAGGACACAGCTTAATAAGTAATTTAGGTTATTAAAATACACTTTATGCAATACATGTTTGCAATTTTTATTATTCAATGTTTATTTTCTGCTAAAACAAACAGAGTGGTGGCTTCATTCATTCTTTCAGATGAAGGTAAGACTGTCTTGATAGCAATAAATATTCTGTACTGTCAAATAATATTCCTTTTTCATTTTATTTTGTTCTCTAATCATAAAATACTGAGAACCCTATAAAACAAGAACTGATGTTGTTGTTGTTAGTGTTTCCTAACCTTCTATGGAGTAGCAATTCAACAGAAAGAAAATACTTTTTGTATTGCATTGATTTATATTACAGTTTATTGTCTTTTCTTTCTAGATTTTCTAGAAATATTCCTCTATAAGAGGAACTCAACTCTTTGCTAGTGATATATCAGCTAAAACATGCACAACTTAACACAAAATTGCATCACTCAGAGAGATGTACTGCAACTGCATCCTGTTTAAAAACAACATATGAATTTTAAAACAATGAAATAATGTAAAAGCCATTTGTGACCTCTTGGCCTGTCATTCAAATTCAACATTCTAGTTTAAGGATTTCATCTCATTGTCTTCTGTCAGTCACAGAAGAAAAGAACCTTTCACTGGATCATCTTCAACACCAACATGTCCCAACAATGAGATTATAAAATATTGTAAAAGCCATTTTTGACTCGTCAGTCTCATTATGCAAATTCAGCAGTCGAAGTGAAGTACTTGAGCTCATCCTGTCAGTCACAGAGGAACAGAAGCTCTCATCGGATCATCTTCAACACCAACATGTTCTCTTTAGCTTTGCTACTACTGCTGGCTGCTGGATCCTGTAAGTTTCACTGAGACAGTCACATTATTATTACACCACATGTTACTGATGTTACAGTTTATTTAATTTGATGTTTTCATCAACAGGTGTGAAGTGCGAACAGCTGACACAACCAGCCTCTATGACTGTGCAGCCAGGTCAGACTCTGACCATCAGCTGTCAGGTTTCTTATTCTGTCACCAGCTATGCCACAAGCTGGATCAGACAACCTGCAGGAAAAGCTCTCGAATGGATGGGTGTTATTTGGAGTGGTGGAAGTAACGCATATGCTAGCAGTGTCCAAGGACGTATAGAAATCACCAGAGACACCAATAAGAAGATGATTTATCTGAGACTATCTTCCATGAAACCAGAGGAATCTGCTGTATATTATTGTGCCAGACAAACACAGTGGTTAATGTGAGCAGAGAGGCTGTACAAAAACTCCTTCACAGAGCAGAAGATAAGGGTTAAATCAGCAGACAATAACGGATGTGGCTTTTGGGGATTTCCTGTTTTCCAACATTTTGCCAACAACTTCTCATCTTCAGTTAATGTGTTTTGGAGAGCTTTATGTAACACGTTATGTTTAAATCATATATTTATCCAGTTTTAATAATACAACTAAAATGACAGTTGAAAACAAACTTCACAAGTACACCAATAGAAAAATGTGTATAAAAAATACAAATATTTAAGTTCCTGCTTTGTATAGCCACCTTTACAGTACTGCAACAGATCTGCTTCTGTCCTGTCTGAACTTGATTGATAACTCTCACATCTCATGTCCTCTTTCATGTCTCTCTTTCTCCCTGCTATTAGTTCATTCTAACTTCTCATTATGATCTTATCTCAAGCAATTCCCTTTTGTCTGCACAATAATATGACTGATATAAAAAGACATCTAAAGCGTTTATCTTCTGCCGGTAATATCTGTCTTAACTGTATCATTATACATATTAGACTGGGCCTGCACAGTATTAGGTGCAGTCTGATATTGTTGCTGAATTTTGTCAATATGACCTATGATAAATACATTCTTAGCTTAACAGTGTTAGTGTATTCCTGGTTTGGGTTCATTCCACACATAGACCCTTGGTAATGATTAATCTATACAGCCACTGAAAACAACTTAAGTTCATTCTATCCATCTCAATACCATAAAAAGTTGTTTCAGAGAGTTGCTACATGTGCTCTTTTTCAGCTTTGAAAAAACTCACCTGCAGTTTCTTAATGCCTTTATCAGAACATCGTAATGCCATCCTAAAACATTTTCTGCTGCATTTAACAACATGCACCACTGAATATGACTGTCATTGAGGACCTGAAAGCCTTTCATGACAGTGTAACAGATATTGCCAAGACATCCAAATAAATAAAACTATAAGTCCTTCTTTGTTGCTAATTTCATAGCATTTCAATAAAGATTATATACTTTACAATGAAATGAAATGTGGAAAGTAGTTTCAGATGGGACATTTTATTGAAAAAAACATATAATGTTTTCCTCACGCTTTATGGTGAAATGATAAATGCAAGTGCATCTTTCAGTCTTCTTACTTTGTGTTTATTTTATGTCGATAATATGTTTTTCTTCTGCAGTAAAACATCACAGCACAAATAGTGCAACTGAAAAATGCATGTGATAGATGACTGCACTAGGATTTAAACATGGGTCAACTAATATGTTTTCTGTTCCATATAAAATATTAATTAAGTATTCATTCCCATTTGCACAGTTTGTATAAAATACAACACAGTAAGGACATTTTTTTCTTTCTAAAAAAGATTTTCTTTTGAAAGCAGAAGTAGGCATAACATGTTTTGCTTTAATTTTGCCTATGGTACAGAGGATAACAAAGACTGAAAGATAATATAGGAACAAAATCTCAGCATATGAATTCAAATCAGCGAGATTTTGTCTTCAACAGAAAATCTTCCTAAAAATATCACAGTTGTGTCAATCCAATCAGGGGAACGCACTGCAGTTGTATCATATGAAAAACAAACAAACAAAAAATGTATGGATTTTCCAGTTATATATGCTGGTTTAGATATGCTGCCTGTTTGTGATTGGATGGTTTGTCATTTTGCAAATGAAGCATTGGGTTATTAAGAGTCAGTCTCAGGCTATTAGCCACAGACACTTTCAGTGGATCACTTTCATCACCACCATGTTGGCTATAGCTCTGCTGCTGCTGGCTGCTGGATCCTGTGAGTCTCACTAAGACAGTAACAATATTATCCCTTCACACTAATTGTTGCTGGTACTCTTACATTTAGTTCATATTCTTATCAACAGGGGTAAAGTGTGAACAGCTGACACAGCCAGCATCTCTTACTGTGCAGCCAAGCCAACGTCTGACCATCAGATGTCAGGTCTCTTATTCTGTCAGCAGCTACTGGACACACTGGATCAGACAACCTGCAGGAAAAGGACTGGAGTGGATTGGTTACATGTGCGATGGTTGCAGCGGAGCTTACAAAGATTCTTTAAAGAGCAAGTTTAGTATCACAGTACATGCGTCCAGTAAAACAGTGACTCTGAATGGACAGAACATGCAGCCTGAAGACTCTGCTGTGTATTATTGTGCCAAAGACCCACAGTGACACTATCAAGCAGCAGAGCTGTACAAAAATCCCTCAGAGCCTTTGCACATTAGTCATAAAACCATCAGAGGAGGTGCTGCAACACAACTAATAACACCAAGGAAAATTCTCTGTTAAAGGCATCAGATATTTCACAATGGAAATTTTAAAATTATATTCCTCTCAAATGATAGGAGAGATGTTGTCCAAGAGTGCTATAAAAAGGGCAAAATGCTGTTGACATTAAGAGAAGTCACCATTAAATAATTAAATAAATAAATAATATTCCTTTTTTTTATTTCATTATCAAACTTATCATAACAACCTGAGAACTCTATTAAAAACAATAATGGTTTGTAATTTTGTCTTTCTCAACCTTCTATACAGTTCCAGTTAAAAAAAAAAATTATTTCATTTTGTATTTGATATGTTTAACAGTTTTCTTTAGATTTTCTTGAAAAAATACACTATAATGGAAACCTCACACTATTCTTGTCAAGTAACAGCCGAGATTTGAACAATTAAACACAAAATAGCATCACATTTTATGGATCCACTTAGAGAGATGTACTGCAGCTGCATCCTGTTTGAAAAATACTTATGAGTTTACCATAATGACACAGTGAAATACCATAAAACCAGTTTGTGACTCATTCTGTCATATTGCAAATTCAACATTCTAATTTAAGGACTTGATCTGTCAGTCACGGAGGAACAGACGCTTTCATCAGATCATCTTTTACACCAAAATGTTCTCTGTCGCTCTGCTGTTGGCTGCTGGAACCTGTAAGTTTCACTGAGACAGTCATGTTATGATTACACCACACTCTTACTGATGTTAAACTTTGAAGTGATGTGATGTCATCAATAGGTGTGAAGTGTGAACAGCTGACACAAACAGCTTTTTTAACTGCAGCCAAGTCAGACTCTGACCATCACCTGTTAGGTCTGTTATGGATGTGAGCAACTATCACACACACTGGATCAGACAACCTGCAGGAAAAAACACTCAAATGGATGGGGATTTTGAAGGCAATGCATATGCCAACAGTGTCCAAGCTCATATAGAAATCATGAGAGACACCAATAAGAACATGATATATTTTAGATTGTCCACCATGGAACCAGAGGACTCTGCCATGTATTGCTGTGCAAGAAACACAGTGATTAATATTAGCAGAGGCTGTGCAAAATTCCTTACAATGCAGAAATTACATCAGCACACATACAATACTGCGCATTGTGTGAAAATTAATAAGTTGTGGTTTGTGATTTCCTGTTTTTTTAGGGTCTTCAACAGGTGGTTCAACAGAAACAATGTTTTATTTCTGATCTTTAGTCATGTATCTGATGTGTAATTGAAACACTATATTTAATATGGGTCAGGATTCATTAAATAGTTTTTTTTTTTATAGAAGAAGGTTTTAATTAGTTTTCTTACAAAATATGGTGATAACTGATATTTTGGCTTCAGGTGGGACAATAAGATAAAGACAACCAAGTTTGGTCATTGTTGCATTAAACAGTTAATTCACATATTAATTTTCACTTAATTTGCAGCAGCATACTTGGTGAGATTAGGCATATCATCAAGGAGATCAGTTTCTATTTTCTAATTTAAAAATGATAAAAATTGCAAACTTGACACGAAATAAGGTCGAGGGGAACATATCCAAACATTAAAATGATGATTAAATATACATCATACCTTTTTGTCATGGTATTGTAAGGGTTATCAGGGGAACCAGTAAAAGTAGGAATAGTAACACTTTCTTCAGGACACTATCATGAATATAAAATTCTTTTACGATTTATCTGGTTGTGGCTGTTATCAGATAACATTATAATAAAAGTGTGTGCATTATATAGGACAGCATGGTGGTGCAGTGGTTGTTCCCAAAGATGGTTATAGGTTGCAATCCCAACCAGACTGGGGTTGAGCATGGGTCATCTTCAGGGGATCCACTTTTCCCTCTGAGTTTATGTGAAACTATTAAAATATCATCAGATATGATTGTGTACATCAGTGATTACTTTTCCTATGTGTATCTGTGTTGCTCTTTGATGGACTGGTAAAGTGTCCAGGGTCAACGCTGTCTGACCTCTAATCTATTGAGAAAATAATTATATTTAATTTCAATGGTGAAGGAAATTATATTTGGTTACAAACACTGTTTTAACTACAATAAATATGTAGAAAATAATAAGATTGTATTAAAACTGTAAACTACTCTCAAACCAATGAAAACACCTGTTAAGCTAGAAATGAACCTCAAGTCATGCATATCAGACTTTAATCTTTTGGATACAAGTAAATTATTAAATTTTGCCTCATATTTCTCCTGGCCTCATGTCTATGTTATGCCATTAACATCATTCTGTATAATTTTTATGTACAGCAGCAAAAAATCAATGTGTTCTGCCATAGAAAAAAAGTTAAAAAAAAATAAAAAAACATTAGAAAAGCATTAATAATAAATCATTAGGATGTTCCTTCTGTCTTCAGTTAGTAAAAAAATTCTTATGATAAGCCTTCTTGGTTTTTATTTAAAATCAAAATATTTTTCAAGGGAATTTGGTGTAAAACATTTATTGTTTTTCTCACGCATATAAATGTCTTTTTTTAACCTGATAAAATCAGTGAAACAATAGCTCACTTTTACACCTCCAGAGAAACGTGGAAAAAAAAACATGCTTCCTGCTGTGCTGACTGGAGGATGATAGCCATTCATGATTGGCTGGTCAGTCAATAGGCAAATTAAATATCAAGCTATTTAGACTTGATCTAATCCTGTCAGTAACAGAGGAACAGAAACTTTCAGTTTGTTTCACCTTCAACATCAACATGTTCTCTGTAGCTCTGCTGCTGCTGGCTGCTGGATCCTGTGAGTCTCACTGAGACAGAAACATTATAATTACACCACATTCTTACAGATATTACATTTTGATTGATTTGATGTTGTCATCTACAGGGGTGAAATGTGAGCAGCTGACACAACCAGCCTCTTTGACTGTGCAGCCAGGTCAACCTCTGACCATCAGCTGTCAGGTCTCTTATTCTCTGGGCAGCTGGACACACTGGATCAGACAACCTGCAGGAAAAGAACTGGAATGGATTGGTTACATGTGCGATGGTTGCACCCCTGTCTACAAAGATTCTTTAAAGAGCAAGTTCAGTATTACAGTACATGCATCCAGTAAAACAGTGACTCTGAATGGACAGAATATGCAGCCTGAAGACTCTGCTGTGTATTACTGTGCCAGAGACCCACAGTGACACAATCAAGTAGCAGAGCTGTACAAAAACCTCCCAGGGCCAAGACACATACATTATAAAACCACCAGAAGAGGCTCTCTAACAACACTAATGACTCCAAAGCAAATTCTCTGTCAAAGGTCCTTGACAACATGGAAAATTTTCAAATTATATTTTATTCAAATAATAGCAGAGATGTAGTACTTGACAGGCTTAAACAGAGCAAAATGCTACCATAGGAGAATTCTGCATAAAATAAATAAATAAATAAATAAATAACTCTCTGCTGCAAAAGCATGGAAGATCCACTTTATGTCTTGTTTTTAATTTATATAGTTCATTTACCCAAAGCATCAATTTAAAACAACAATGAAAAGAAAGATACACATTAATAAGTAATTTATATTAATAAAAGACACATTTGCCTCTTCAGTTCTAATTCAGATACAGTTGTCATATCCAAGACCATCAAGTTTGCATTTATCTTCTTTAATATTTTTATGTTTATCTTCAGCTAAAACAAATACAGTAGAGGCTTCATTCATTCTTTCATTTTCTAGATGATGGTCAGACTCTCTTGATGGCAGTAAATAGTTTGTGCATCTCTTAAAACTGTCAAATAATACTCCTTTTTATTTCTTTTGATCTTTAATTCATCATAAAAAGCTAAGCACCCTGTGAAAATAACAACTGATGTTGTAACTGTTTTCCAACCATCTATGAAGTAGCATCTCAACAGAAAAAAAATGTACTGTATTGATTTGTATTAGTTTTATTTTAGGTTTACTTGAAATTATCCACTTCAGGAAGAACCTTGTTCTTTGCTAGTGAAATACCAACTAAGATTTGTACAACTACAACAAAATAGCATCACTCAGGGAGATGAATCCTGTCTAAAAAATATCATATGAATTTAAAACAACGGGATTATAAAATACTGTAAAAGCCATTTTTGACTGGTTGGTCTGTCATTATGCAAATTCAGCAATCAAAGTTAAGGACATTCACTCATCCTGTCAGTCACAGAGGAACAGAAGCTCTCATTGGATCATCTTCAACACCAACATGTTCTCTTTTGCTCTACTGCTGCTGTTGGCTGCTGGATCCTGTGAGTTTCACTGAGACACATTATCATTACACCACACTATTACTGATGTTACAGTTTATTTAATTTGATGTTGTCTTCTACAGGTGTGAAGTGTGAACAGCTGACACAACCAGCCTCTTTGACGGTGCAGCCAGGTCAGACTCTGACCATCAGCTGTCAGGTTTCTTATTCTGTCACCAGCTATGCCACACACTGGATCAGACAACCTGCAGGAAAATCACTCGAATGGATGGGTGTTATTGGGAGTGGTGGAGGTAATGCATATGCCAGCAGTGTCCAAGGACGTATAGAAATCACCAGAGACACCAATAAGAAGATGATTTATCTGAGACTGTCTTCCATGAAACCAGAGGAGTCTGCTGTGTATTATTGTGCCAGAGAAACACAGTGGTTAATGTGAGCAGAGAGGCTGTACAAAAACTCCTCACAGAGCAGAAGACAGGGGTGACATCAGCAAACAAAAACTGATGGTGTTTTTTTGTGACTTCCTGTCTTTCCAAAATTCTCACAACAGTTTCTAACCTCCAATAAGTGTGTATCGGAGTATTTGTATTAGTTTTATGCAACAGGTTCATGTCTTCTCTATCTTCCCATTTGTTCATTCTAACTCACGAGCTCATGTCAAGTCATCACCTACAGTCTGCACAGTAATACAACCGATATTAAAAAGACCTCTAAAGCATTTATCTTCTACTGTATTAAAATAATAATTTGGTTTATTGATGGAATTGTCTGATTTCCTTCAAGTTTTATTATGAAAACGTTTGTGCAGAAGTGAAAATATTATTCCATTTGGCTTTGAAATTCATCAAGGTTTGGAAGGTAAAAAAAAAAAATCCTTTTGCTGATTGAGACATACTTGAAAGGTCAAATCAGATGATACTTAAACAACACCTTTGCAGAAAAACATATAAGATAAGGGCTGTACATTATTAGGAACAAATGCAATATTGTTGCTGAATTTTGACATGACTTATGATAAATAAATACTTAGCTAAAAAGTGTCATTGTCTTTATAGTTTAGCTTGGTTATGTCCATCTAAGCAATATGATATGGAAAAGAAAATTTCAGATGTCAGCTAAATATGCTTTTAAGTCAATGAAATAACTTGCCTACAGTTTCTTAATGACTTACTCAGGATATATTAATGCCCTTCTAAAGCACTTTCTGCTGCATAAAATAGAATGCATCACTGAATGTATTTGTTATTGAGGACCTGAATGCACAACACCTATTAGCTAAGATTTGCTGCTGTCCAGGCAGTTCTTTGCAATATTTATATTGCATTCAGTAATTTTTCAGTTAATTAATTAATTGTGCAGTCATATATAAATATATATTTCTCTTTAAAGAGAATGAGTTGATGCATATTCTAATTATTCACATTTTTATATGTTGTTTGCCAAGTTTAAGACCTGAAATACATCAAACACATTGTAGTTTTAACAGAGATAAATGTCTTGTACAGTGGTTTGAAGTGAGGTTGTCACTGGTTCCTGTCAAGACTAGATGTCAACACGTTGACTAAAGAAAACCAAATTTTTAGAGTTCAGTCACTAACATGCCTTCATTCTGCAGATACTGATGATTACACACTGTCTGAATCACTAGCCTTTTAATCACTGGCTAAACTAGTGATTTAAAGGCCTGGATAATCTCACAGACTGACCTCTCCATAATCAGGGTTTGAGTTGGAAAAAGACTAGAGTGGATTGCTGCAATCAGTGATACTAGTGGTACCATCTACTACTGTGAGTCAGGGAAAAAAGCATTTTACCATCCTAAAAGACAACAGAAATCTGCTGTATCTGCTATTTATTATTGCTCTTGAGAGCCACAGTGAGACACATATGCAGAGACAAAGAAAAAAGAAAAAGAAAAAGAAAAAAGGAGAAATAAAAAATGAGCGAATCCTTAGACTTTTTTCAGTTGCTGGTCTTTTGAGTGGATTGAAAGACATTTTTTTCTGTTTGAATTAAAAAAACAAACAAATCCATTTGACATGAACAATAAATGACACTGTGAGTTTAGGCTTTGAAAGTAAACATGTTTGAAATGAGTAATATGACTAAAAATTGTGCTTCTGTTGCAATGATGAAAATATGTTTAATGTCCAAATGATTATATTTTGTTTATCTTAAAATCTAGTCACACGTCAGAATAAATACTGATGGCACCACAAATTTAGCGTTTGATACAATTTCTGCTAAATTATAAAACAAAGTTGAATGCAATGTGACATTTTATTCAGAGCTTGTTAATCTTTCTTCCCTCACACCATGATCATAAATCTATGCATTTTGTTATATTCCTATATTTTTCATCCCCTTGCATAAAGAAATTGTCAAACTGTTAAAATACAATATTTAAAAACCTTAAATAAACAAACAAAATGCACTGAATTGAAACAAATAAAAGACTTGCCCTAAACTTGGTGAGCTACTGAGGAAATTATTCAAAAACCTTCAGGACACCACAGTGTCTTGAAAGCTAACCTAACCCAATCAAGTTCTAAAATGAGCATTTCTGTTGTCACAGTTTTTTTAGTTTTGTCTGTATGTAAAGTGAACTTCCTGTGAGTCTGCTGTAAAGGCTTGATCTCCTGCTGTTCAACGCACAGTTAAAGAAACTACCATCAGATCATCTTCAACACCAACATGGTCACTGTGACTCTGCTGCTGCTGCTGGCTGCTGGATCCTGTGAGTCTCATTGAAGCAGAAACATTGTTGTGATAGCACATTTTTTATGTCATATTGTTTTGCTCTTTTAATATTTTGTATTTTCCCTCCACAGATGTGACATGTGAACAGCTGACACAGCCAGACTCCTTAGCTGTGCGGCCAGGTCAGCCTTTGACCATCGGCTGCCAGGTCTCTTATTCTGTTAGCAGCTATTACACAGCTTGGATCAGACAGCCTGCAGGGAAAGGACTGGAGTGGATTGGGAGCAAATATACAGGAGCTTCATACTACAAAGACTCACTGAAAGACAAGTTTAGTATTGACTTAGACACTTCTAGCAACACAGTGACTCTGAATGGACAGAATATGCAGCCCGGAGACTCTGCTGTGTATTACTGTGCCAGAGACCCACAGTTTTAAAAACAAGCAGCAGAGCTGTACAAAAACCTCTCGAGTCTGAACATACACTTGTAATTACAACTTATCCACCAGAGGAGGCCCTCTTAGAACAATAAGAGCACCTGTCTGGTTACAGGTTCTGCATTTATATGTTTAAGAAAAGCAAGAGAAAATGAGATGTAAATGATCTTTTAATAAAAAAAGGAAAATATTTCATTGTTAAGGAATAGATCATACAGCCATATTTGCCTCAACAAATTTTAAATAATATGAGCATTTGATTTCAATAAATGAAAGAGTTCTGATGAAACGTATATGAGGGCATAATTTTAATGTAAAGATATATTACATAGAGATGTAGCAGCTAGATTATAATGCTAAGGAGAGGAACAGAGAGATATTAAGAACCTATACAAAACCTAACAGATAAGGTACTTCTGCTATAATACAAGGAGCATCACCATTTGTGTTTTCTTATGACACTGCTCTGCATTACTGTAAACCAAATTGGTAATATATTCACAAACACTTACAAAGGCTCCAGAAAACATCATGATTACCCAAAGTTGGCAAGAATGTGCTTTGAATTTGGATTACAGTATGATTACAGTAATGATTATGGTAAAATCCATCTGATTTTATATAGAAAAAAAACAATAAAGTATTTTTAGTGTTCAAAATTTGCAGGAATTTTTCAGCAATACATGGATTTATCCATTTTCTATAGCTAGTTATCCTTGTAGGGTCACTGGCAGCCTGGTGCCTGTCTCAAGCAGTCATTAGGACAGAGGTCGGGTATACCCAGGCCATCAAAGGGGACCACGTAAAAACTGGGAACTTTTTGCTGCAATGCAACAGTGCTAACCACTACTGTTCAGCACAGTTTATCTTTAGTGTTTCTTTAAGTTAACAGTATCCCCAACAAAATGAGATTTTAAAGTCACAGATCACTGACACTATAAAGAAAGATAAAATGCATGATTCTTTCAAAAATAAATAAATAAGAAATGATACAATTTTCTATTTTAAAAAGTCATGCATTATTCAACTTAATGAAAATTTTAGTTTGTCAGAGAAAGTCGAGAACTGCTGGTTTATTCCCAGAAGTGGGTGTTACTTTTTTCCCAGTGTTCCCCATTTGAACCTGTAGGGGGAGGTCTATGCAAACTGTTTCTGCTTTATAAATACAACAAGCACAATATCGATAGCTCACATTTTATCCGAGGGAGAAACACTCAGACAGCTTTATAAATATAACTCTGAAAAAATAATTAGAAATTCCAAAGACATGTTAATTTCCTGGAGCTTAGTTTTTGTTTTTACCATTCATGGTAAAGCAGAAGTTTTAATGCTTTAATGAAAAAGTAAGTTCTTACATGTTAAACGTGGTACAAAGCAATGTTTCTGTTTTCTACAGGTGCTTGGAGTGAAATCAAACTGCAGCAGCCTCCCTCTGAGGTGAAAAGACCAGGAGACACTGTGAAGATTTTGTGTGTTACATCTGGTTACACAATGACGGATTACAGCATGAACTGGATAAGACAGAAATCTGGGAAAGGTTTGGAATGGATTGGGTGGATAAACACAAGAACAACTGTGGCGACCTATGCCAGCTCCTTTCAGAGCCGTTTCAGCTTCACTCAAGATGTTTCCAGCAGGACTCAGTTCCTGCAGATCACCAGTCTTACTACAGAGGACTCTGCTGTTTACTTCTGTGCAAAACAGCACAGTGACTGAAGACAGTGGAGCAGCTGTGCAAAAACTCCTAGAACAAGCCTACAATTCCTCCATGATGTATCTGATCTGTGTTATTAAAAACTACTGATGCTAACACTTCTATGCCTCTTTCATTTTCTACATTTCACTCATTCATAACTGTATCTGTATCCATAACCCACAACTCAATCCTATTTCAAAGTTGTAGTGGGTCAACATTTTTTTCCTACTCTCCCTACTTCTCCTCATATGGTCTTTCTTACTGTGAATAGCAAGACACGAGTCAAGACAAAGGAGAATAAAAAATAAAAATGTAACAATAGTACACATTATTGCTGTAATTTTGATGTTCAATCATATATCATACACCTAGTGATCCTGCATTATTAGTTGTTTTTGACACTTTAACCATGTATCTTATCATTTGTGGCTCATAAGCATGAGCAGTAAGGCTTTAGTCATAAACTGAAAGTTAAATTTTAATTGAATTCAATTCATGATCAGTAATTGAAGTGTTGTAGTGACCAAAACTGCAGTTAATAAAAAAAGAATAACACTGACATCTGCATGAAGATTTGTTGAAATTTAAAATAATGTAACAAAAAGGCTAAACTTGTTTCATATCCTGGACTAACAGTTAATTTATCATTTACATTTAAACTGACCCCCTACTTACTGTTTGTATCTTGCCTTTTACAATATCACTATTATATAAACTGTAACAAAAAATGCAAATGCTGACATGTTATATGTTGTTCTGTTTACTTCTGCAATTTAATGAACATTCAGACAGTAGACCTGTATTTAAAAAAATACAAATAAAGTATCTTATAAAACAAAAGTTGATTCATATTAGACATTTGCATCTTTAAATGCAAATATGTGTTTTATATGTCTCTTTCTCAATTATCAGAAGTGTGTTGTAAATTAGTTGAAATCAAAGCAAAATCAATTTATTCTATTTAGAGACTATGCAAATGTTGTGGTCTCACTTGTGATGCGGATGTAAAGAGTTCAGCTGGAAACAGCGTAAAAGGGGGTCAGATCTCATTTTTTCAGCTGCATCAACCATGTTCTCTGTCAGCCTGCTGCTGCTGTTGGCAGCTGGATCAGGTAAGTCTTTCTAGATTTGTTAGAATCACCAGATCATTGTTTGAACCTCACAAAATTTATTGTTATTCCAGGTGCTCAGTCTGAGACGCTGAGACAGCCGTCCTCTGTGTCTGTGCTGCCTGGTGAACGTCTGCAGATCACCTGTCAGGTCTCTTATTCTGTTAGCAGATATGTAACAGCTTGGATCAGACAGCCTGCGGGAAAAGGACTGGAGTGGATCAGTAGTGACACAACAATTAAAGATTCATTACAAAGCAAGTTCAGTGTCAATTTAGATGAATCCAACAACATAGTGACTCTGAATGGAGAGAATATGCAGCCTGAGGACTCTGCTGTGTATTACTGTGCCAGAGATCCACAGCAACGCAGATCAGCAGCAGACCTGAACAAAAACCCCTCTGTGACTGAACAGCTGTTTCAGGAAGCCACCAGTGAGGGAGCCTTGACACCTCTGATGTTCAAAAATACTGTAATTAAAAATATCTTCTTAATCACGTCATTTTTAAAATTTCAAATGAAAGATACTTATTCTAAGAACTATGAACGTGTCTTAAGCTTTAATAATAGAAGAAAGAATACTTTATAATATATGATTATCAAACAGTTTTCGATACATTGGAGGAATCGACCTTCTTAAGTGTGTTTTTGCTGTTTTTGTTCTCAACTTTCAGTAGTACAGGTAAAATTCTGAATTCATCAGTTTCGTAGATATCAAACAACCATAGATTTTGGAATTGTGGACAAATATTGTTCCAGCTTTGGAGCTCTTTTATTATGTCCTCTTCAGTATGTTTGTAACCCAATTTTTGGTAAACATGCAGAAAAAAACGCTGTGCCAGATTTTAAAGGATTATTTTACAAATTAATATAGAATATTTGGAAGACGGAGGGAAGGGTTGTTCTTTATGAGTTGTCTGTGATGTCAAAGGTGGAAATCCCATCATAGCTGAGTTAGGAACATTCTTGTTGCAAGTCAGAAAGGGGGTTTCCCAGTTTTGGTAATGCTAACAGTTCATAGCATGACAAGCCAATAATAACATTTTTCTCTCACTTTTATGCTTTAATACACAAAAGGAACATGTTCCTTCAACATTAATGCTGCTGGAAGTTGCAATCAAAATGCTCTCAGCCTTTAAGACATTTACAACCTCCCTTTCTGAGACTCTTTTCCTCTATCTTTCTCCTTAGGTTTGCAGCTTACCATCACATTTATTAATGCTTCTTTTTGATTGGTTCTACATTAGTGTAAAATTTTCCTGCTTGGGGTGCTGGTAGGTCCCAGGTAGATTATTCATTTGATGGTTAAAGCTGCTACTTGCTTCGAAATTAACGTTCTAAAGTTTAAACAGAAAGAAGCAGAAACATCTTTCCGTTCTCAACTTCAGAACTTGCTTTTCTTGCAGTCTGCATTGTCTAAGGGAGCAGTCACATTTTACTGCTGACTACAGATCCACTTACATCCACCTTTGCTGACATGCACTCAGACAGGCTCCACTTACCCTCCAATAACCATCAGATGCACCTGCACATTTTTCATTCTTGCCCGGTCTTGAAGGAGGCAAGGCCCCAGGCTACTGTTGATTGTTAGAAGCTCTAGTCTAACACTATAGGCTATGGTTTAACTTCTGCACAATGGACAGATTGCCCATCCACATCTCCATAATATAATATAATATAATATAATATAATATAATATAATATAATATAATATAATATAATAACTTTTAAGCAATTTAACTCTTTTAGCAACTTGTAAAAGTAATTCTTAAGAAAGTTATAATTGCTGGATAACAAGATTTAGAAAATATGACAACTGGATCACGTGTTTTTGTTTAATAGGATTTGGCTAAAAAAATCAACATGTAGGCTACCTTATCATCTCACTCACCGCTGTCATGTTAAATTTTAATAACATTTTTGGTCAACAATAAAGCAGCTTAAAAAAAATAAACGTGTCTGTCTGTGGTTCATAATCTAGGTCGACTGAAACTGTTATAGGGAGTAGATTCTATACATGCAATCCTGCCCCCCTCCAACCTCCTATAAAAAAGCCACAGTGCAGAGTTGAGTTAATAGAATGTCTGTTTTATCAGCCAACATGTTTTATGCTGCTCTGTTCCTTATTGTAGCAGCTACAGGTGAGTTTCTTCAATTCTTCAGATCTCCATCAGCCATAAATCACAACAAATAATACTTAATAATCTTTTTTTTTGACTCAGTGAATTCTTCTGTCAGCAGATGTAAAGAGTGAACAGCTGACACAGCCAGCCTCTATGATTGTGCAGCCAGGTCAGCCTTTGACTATCAGATGTTAGGTCTCTTATTCTGTTACCAGCTACTGGACATCTTGGATCAGACACCCTGCAAGGAAAGGACTGGAGTGGATTGGAGATGCAAACAGATCTTCAACAGATTATAAAGATTCACTCAGAAACAAGTTCAGCATTTCCACAGAATCCTCCTGTAATACAGTGACTCTGAAGGGACAGAATCTGCAGCAGGAAGACACTGTTGTGTATTACTGTGCAAGACTCCACAGTGATGCAAAACATGAACAGACCTATACGAAAACCTCTTCACTATCCAAACACTTGAAATACTTATAAGCCTTCAGAGGAGGAGCCATCAGATCATAAATGATTTGCAACCAATTTATTCCATACCTCCATCCGTTTTCAGTGTCCATGGGTGGAGGGACTGGTTCCTATTTTGAAGGGTCTTCACAGAGTAAAACAGAGACATACAGAACAGACTATGCACGCACATGCTCAAACCTAAGGGCAGCTTAGGGTGTTCAATAAAGCTATCGTGCATATCGCTGGACTGCAGAAAGAGGCCCAAGTACCTGGAAAGGACCCATACTTGCACAGGGAGGAATATCCCAACTCCCTGCATCTGCAGCCCGCATTCAAACCCCGCCAAAACCTTTTTGGAAGATACTACCAATTGTTAAATTAACAAAACATACAAAAATAAAATAAATACAGTTGAGGGGAAAAAACTTTCTAAATGTCTACTTTTTTCTGAGGTTGTGTTTCTTTTAGCTCCTGTGGGTCATTCCTTCACCTCTGTCATACTAAACACTAAATTACACATTTATGATTTTCTTATTGTGGACAATGAACTTTCTGTTCATTATCCTACTACAAATACAGACTCTCAGAAGTTTACAAACCCCAGTTTAAATACCAGGTTATAGTGATGAAGATAACTGAGAGCATAATAACTTATTTAAAACCTTTTTCTACCTTTAGTTTGACAAATATGCTGGTTAGTTCAATAAAAAAAATCTTTTAGGGAAAATTAGAAAAAAAAAAACATCTGCAATTACCTAATTTCATAAGTGTATCAAAATTTATTATTATTTTAATTCATTTATTTGTATTTTAATTTATACTCAGCATTCATTCTTTTTGGTCACACTGGCATCAAATATAGTGAATCTGATCAATCTGAAATGACGTTTAACTGTTCCAAAGGATTTTCTCACATTTTCTTATCTGCCTCCTTTTGTGTTTAAGCCTTAAGCCATAGTTTGCAGAGAAAAGACAAAAAAATATGCCAGAGTTAAAACAGTCTTCAGAAACTCAACTCTTTCAGGAAATTTAACCTTTTGTAGATCAGGGTTGCCCCCATGTGCCCATGCATTTGATTTTCATTTTTAACCAGCATTGTTCAGTCAAAATGTACTAAACTTACATGCAAAAAGAGCATCATAAACATTTGAAATTCATCTTTTATACATTCTTTGTTTAGCAATTTAATAATACATGTTTATTTAAAAGCTGTAGTCATATGGAATAATGTTAAATTTAGCCTAACATCGGTCCACATTGATAAGGCAACCTATAAAGCAACAAATGGTGTTTTTGCATAGAGATTACATTTTTGAATGGATATTATCAAGACATCTTATTGATTTCTTTAAGGAAGTTTTTTGATGCTCTGTACAAGCATCAAAAAATGAAATACTACAAGGCTACAGTAAAGTGCTGAAATAAATGAGAACATTTACCTAAAAACCACATCTGTTATAACTGTCTCCT
This sequence comes from Anableps anableps, assembly GCA_014839685.1. Taxonomy (NCBI): domain Eukaryota; kingdom Metazoa; phylum Chordata; class Actinopteri; order Cyprinodontiformes; family Anablepidae; genus Anableps; species Anableps anableps. The sequence continues at coordinate 13,101,381 of CM026083.1, forward strand.
GTCTTCCAGTTTCCTCCTCCCCTCTGCTGCTGGTGTAGGTTTTTGTATCAGAGTTTCTTACAGTGCTATTTGGGGGCACAGAGATACACACCAATACAAAAACCTCAGAGCAAAAACCTGAATGTAATTCATTATTATGACCATAAAAATATATAGAATACTTCACATATATCTTTGGAATATGAGGTAAGAACCCAGTGTTGCCATTTTGATAAACTGACTGATATTTTCCAATTAAACAATCATTCATTTTCAAGAGAGTACAGTTAGTGTTTTGAGTCTATTTTAATTTTATCACATGACAGAGGATTGGCACAAAGTTTCTTCCAGGATTATTACACAAGAATATCCATCTCATCAGATTTTACCAATGTTGAAACTGTTTTAAGATGTTATCTAGTTTTTACGCCATTTTTCTTGTGCTTCAGGTTTTTGTTCAAGAAGGCAATGAAGATGTAGTACTGTGGTATTTAGACTACTGGGGAAATGGAACAACTGTCACTGTTCTACCAGGTAAGATCCTTTAAAATATTATTTACAATCATATTCATTGTTAATGTTTGATTTAATATTGTGTGTGTAAAATTTTAGTTTAATTTTAACTCATGATCCTCCTGTTAACTAAGAAACAATCATGTTAAATATTTTTGGATTTATCTGAAGAAACAATGCATTTGCAGATTTACTATTTTAGTTTCACAGATGGATTTTATTAATATTATAATTCATGTCAGATTACAAAGCACCGCACTAACATGGGAAACTATCAGGAAAAATCTACCATGACTGAACATCAACTACATTTGTATTTTAAGGGGTTCAAAGACAGTATCAATATTTCAATAATAATAAAAAGAATGTCCGTTACTTTATGAATTATGAGACGTTTGGTCAGTCCTTCGCAGTTAAAATTAATCATTTGCTTATTTTCAATGTTAAGAAATAAATTCTCATTTTATGTTGTCTCCAGTAAAATTGAGGTTGTTTTTGATTGACTGTTAAACACTCTTACATATTTCATCACTGTTATTTTTAAAAGCTTGTGGAAGTTGTTGCCTACAGCTTTCTCATTCTTCATATTTTTATTTGGGTTCTGTTATACAGATCAACAAACATAACCTGTTGAAAAAAAAAAAAAAGCCTTTAAAAAGGATTAAGGCTCCAGATTGCAAAAATGTAACTCTCCAGAAATTTTGAGACTGAAGTGTGATTTAGAATCTGAATAGGGCAAACAAAAAGTGTTTTTACAATGCATTGAATTAATGCAGGATGGTTTTATACCTAATCTACAAATTGGAAATATTTAAGATCTAGAAAAATAAACATATTAAAATGATTTGGCTGAAATGTCTCTTGTATAGACTGTGTGAGACATTCTGTTGTTTCAAATAGAACAGCTCTTTATATTAAGATTTATTTGTTAATTTCATTGATCGTCTCAGTGGCGATATTATTTTTACTAAATTTTTATGCAAAATAGATTCAATAGTTCTTCAGCTGAAATAGAATCATCAGAGCAACATTAGAAACAGTAAATGCTCTTTAAAGAAAAAAAGTTTGACAGATGTCGTTTCTTCTGCTTGAGTGCAACTCTGTGACTGGGACTGAAATAATTATAATGTTGGTCACAATTTTGACCAGATAAAAGATGACTCCAGTCAAAGCTAAAAATATAAGTAAAATATAATCCAGTTTAGGAAAAACCAACTTAGACAGGAACTGGTTCAGTCAAACGGAGATGGGTGGGCCAGATGCTAAATTAAACAATTATTTCATCGAACTAAAACAAAATTAAAGTGGCTAAATAATACCAGAAATATGCTTAAACCTGCTGGTCCGAGCTGCAGAGAGATTACAGCAACCCACTGGGTATAAATGCTCTTTATTTGAAATCCAGATATAAAATTTCAGCTCTGAGAGAAAGTTTGGCTATCCTTCAATGAAAAAAGATACTTGGTAGAGACAAAAAATTATTGCAAACCTGATTCTCAACTAAATTACATTTTGACCTAAAAAAATGATTAAACAGACATTTTTTGATGTGCAAAACAGCAGCATGGTGGACAATTTAGGCACACAAGAGGAACTACGAATAAATAATGGTCAGGGAGCTCAAAATAACCAAAGAAAAAGCCTCTTCTCAAAGAAAAAAGACTGAACATGAACATCTTTTAACATTTATAGCCCTCTTAATTAAGAACGGAGTTTAAGATATGATGAAGACAAAACCTTGACCGGGACAAAACAAGTGAAATCGACTAATAATAAAGTAATTAAATTACTCAAATCAGTGAAGAATCGAGTACATCGAAAAATAGCCTAAATGCATGATTATCATTTGTTGTGAATATATGCAAAATGTAATTTTTGACTAAATATATAATTGTCAAACAAGAAGCTAAATCGGTAACCTGACTTATTAGTCCTTGAAGGACAGAGTTATAGTGTGTCTTAGTGGAAGAAGCTTTACACAAATTAAAATGCTTTTATTGTCATGTCATCTCATTTTTTGCCCCAACAAATAAAACTTTGATATCTGATGATTAATATGTTGTTGGATGATGGAACTCAGTTAATTGATTGAACAGTTTTATGTTGGCATTTTTTGGTGGTGTTTTTGACATATCAGCATTACCTTTCTTTTAACGCTTGTAATAACACTGACTCTAGAAATTTAATAATAGCAGCAAAAGTTTTGAAGCTTTTTTGTATTGAAAACATTGGGGGGAAAGTGGATTGACCAACATGAATATGAACATCAAGAGCCCTTTCATCTTGACTGGTGTTTGGGTGATTTCTCAAAATTCTGAATAATCTGAGAACAAGATTTATTATTTTTTTCAGCCTCTCAGTTCCAGATAATGTTCTTTTTTTCAGCAGCCAAAATAATATAACTGCTTAATGGAATAAGAGCTGGCTTAACTGGTGTATGAATGTAAAAGTCTGACACTGAATAGGTAAAAGCTGGAGAAACTTCACTGATCAGTTTTTGACTCAGGAAATTGAAGATGAAGTTTTCTGTATGTAAAAAGGCAATGAATAAGGACGAAGCCCAAAAGTTTGAAAGTCAAAAATCTTACTTCATTTTGTAGACCCTTGTTACTTTTAAAAAAACTGTATTATGGGAAGTTTATGCATTGACAAGAAATACTTAGTCTTGTGCCAATGAAATGTTGTTCCAGTCATTCTTAATGACCTGAGATGATTTGCTTTTTTTGCTCATCTTCAGATCCAAATGCTTCCCCTGTTCCTCCGTCCCTATTCGTCCTGAGTCCCCTGCAGACTCCTGGCTACCCTCTGAAGACAGCAGACCAACTTGGTCCAGATGTCTGTCTGGTCACAGATTTCCGTCCAAAGGGGGGAGATTTGGTTCTGAATGTGAAAGGGGGTCCAGTCAAAGTGAGCACTGATGATGCTGTTCTCTCAAAGAAAAACACCTTCTACTTCATTGCATTCAGCAACGAAACCATCCACTCCTGTCGAATGAATGGGATGGTCGGCAACAATGAAGCTGGTACCAAACTCATAAAGTTCTCTCTGAGATCTGATCAAACTATTTGTTTTAGAGAGTCTGAAAATTGTCGGTAAACATTTCTTTTGATGACCTAAAGTCTCCTCATCAACATTACACATTGAACCTTCAACTGAACTTTAGATGATAATTTAAAACTTCCTTATCAGAGCATTTACTGACTTTTAAAGACTCTTTCAGAGTTTTCATGATGTTTTTGTGACTGATGTGCTTTCTGCCTCTAAACAGATGATGAATGTAGGAGCATTTATCCAGGTAAGTCTGAACCCTTCCTGTCTCAGTTTAGTTCCATCACTGATCACTGCTGTCAGCTGTTGGTGTTCAACTCAGTCTGAACGCTGTTTCTCTGCCGTCCAGAAAAATCCAGGCTGAACTTCTACCTGCTGCTGATGAACGGTGTCCGAGTGGTGTTCACCAAAGCTCTGGCCTTCAGCACCGTCCTCACCATCAGAGGCCTGCTCTTCTGAAACTGAGCCTTCAAGGTTACCATACAAGAAGTCAGGAAAACACACAAAATTACCTGTACAGCAAAACAGTTCATGTATATCAAGTTGAAATCCATCATCTTTAAAAAACAAAGCAAAAATATCAATAGTGAAGTAAAAACTTAAATTCTAATGCATGCATGCAACACACACATACAAGTTGTTTGATGTCTATTTTAATAAATTTTGGACCAGTGGTAAAAACACACAAAAAAGAAAGAAATAGTAAAATTACAGATCTAAAATATCGCAAATATGCATGGAACAGAATTTTTTCTGCAAATATATGTTTGATTAAATGGCTCTAATAATAATACAATTGGCAAATGTATTAAAAAAAAGAAAAGAAGTATTTCTTTCAAAAAATGCCATTGTGGTTTTACATTTTTATTATTGTTTTTTTTTTCTAGTGTTTTTGTTAATTTTGTATAAAATAGCTTTTTGTCTTTTAATGTTTTCCTGTATTTATGTGTTTTATTTGGACTGGATTTGGGGATTTTTTTCAAGAAATGGCTGTCTTTGAAATCTCTTATAAACTGAAATACATAAACTACACGCTAAATAATCCTACAATACTTTTCATTGCAAACCTTTACAAACTGAAGTAAGGAAAACATCAAAATGACATAAAACAAACATTTTTATGACTTTGTTGTAAGTTTACAATAAACTCAGGGAAACATGGACAACTTTGCTAAAAATAAATAAATAAATAAAAGTTAAATTGCTCTAGAAAAAAGGCTGAAATTTGTGATTTGTCAATTTAGTTTTTTTATTAAATTTAGTTAAATATGCACTGTATTTTTTGTTTTAAGTTATGATTGTATATGGTGATGAAGAAAGAGTTAAATTTAACCTTTGTTAAATTTAATTGTGTTCATGCAAAAGAACTATTCCTCTGACTTTCTTTTGTTTCATTCTGTCTGTTTAGTCTTGAAGTAAAGGTTTTATTCTGGCTCTGTTAATTTCTTTGTCAAATGTCTTCTATAATTAATTTCTCATCACTTTTTTATTGTTGTATTGATTTATTTCCTTCATCATTCAAAGCTATTTTTATCTTCCTTTTTTCACTCACATTTGAATGATTGATCATGGGTTTAACCACCCCCACTCTTAGCCTCATATTTAGGTTATTTCCAGTAATGTATGCGTGTTTTAAGAATAACTTAAATGATGCAGAGAAAAAATAGTAAGAAATATGCCTAATTTCTCATCTCCCAGTTCTTAGCACAACAGTTTGATCGGTTAAAACCACATATCAACAGGAAGCTGAAATATAGATGAAAATCTGACAGAAGCAAAAGAGCAGCTGAGTTTCACTTTGAGAGAAAAGATTCTGGTTAACCTCAGCTTCACTTGTTTCTTCTCCTCTCACATGCAGAATCTTTTCACATGTGTTGACTTCAGTGGCAGCAGGTTTCCTCAGTAATGTTTGGCAGTTAACCAAATATGTTTAATTTTCATAAAGAATAAACTCTTTATAAAGATAGAGTTAAATCCTTCATTTAGAGGGTGTTTTTTAAAATTAATTATTTATTTTTTTTCTTTTTGGGGGGGGATTGCTCTAATATTAGAAAATTTAAGAAACATTTGAGGTAAAATGAGTATGTGATCTGATCTGCAGCTCTGAAAGTACAAATGTTTAGAAAGTATTCAACAAAAATTTGATAAACTGAGATCATCAGTTTAAAGCATGCACTGAGAGAATAATCTCTTTTGATGCTGTTTTCTCTGCTGAAGGAGGAAGGAATGCGTTGCATTGAAGCTCCTTTCCTGATTAGTTGTAAACATAGCTTCCATAAATGCATTTGCTCTTGAAAACTAAAGGATTATCCTGTATTCTACTGGAATATGATCAAATGAAAAGAGGTTCCAATTTAACAGGACCATATTAAACAATTAAAACTTTTCTCAGAACCAGTTCTGTGCTGACCAACACAGCTGAGAAAAAAAAAGATACATTCTCCTGAGGTCAAGCAGATCTCAAGTCAGATCAGTTTTATATAAAAAAAAAAAAAAAACTGTTTGAATCAGTGGTTCTTCCAACAGCAGTTTCAGAAATGCTGCCATCAAGTGGAAAAGCTTGTGCGGTAAAAAAACAACTCGAACTTGGATAAGCTGCTTTACTAGGATTTTTAAAGTCAGACTAATAAGATTTACTGAACTGATGGAAGGTTTTGTTCTGGTTTTGTGCTATTTTACCTGTTGATTGTGAGTGCATAAGAACAAGTATTTTCACCTTAAACTGAACTATTTTATTCGATCTGGTTTACATAAAAAGATACATGTTCACAGCCTAAACTCTCACTTTATTTCTGATTAGACAGTTCATCTTTCTTGTGCCTCTTTTAATGCAAAGTAAACCTCCAATCAGTCGGCTATAAAAGCTAGAAAAAAAAAGAAACTCCCACCAGATAATCTTTGACATCAACATGTTCTCTGCAGCTCTCCTGCTGGATCCTGAGTCTTTTTTTCTGCAAATCTTGTCATCTTTTTTTTTTTTTTGCATCAGGTTCACTAAAATTTGGTCATAATTTAAAAAAATAAATTGCCTCCTAAAATTTAATTTATATGCAAATAGCATAGACTTCACACTGTTTGTTTGTCATATATATTAGAGGGTAGTGCTTCTTCAGTCACACCTTCACTTTCAAGATGAAGGTAAAAAAGTATGACCTGCAGATCTTGATTAATTTGCCCTTTAAAGCTTTTTACATAAATATGTTTTTTGCATATTTGTTAAAACTGTCACCATGTCGTGACAGTATGGTATGAAACGGACAATCTGTGAAAAGATCAAGCACCTCCACCTCCTCTCTAAACTACTATTGCCATCTAAACAAATGCATCGCTCTTGACCTAAAACAACCAATCAGAACCAGGAGGAAGGTCTTTGTGCTGTCAGTCACCCTCATCTACATGCAGCTAAATGTGCAAATGGTGGATAAACAACTTACCATTTCAAGAAAACTATTTATCATCGTCATCGGCAACAACAGCATGTTTTGGTTTGGGATTTCCTGTTTTTTAGGGTTCTGGTGACACTGTTCAACAGATGTATTATTGTTGTTTTCAACTTCAGTAGATCAATTCCATGTTTTGCCCATGTTAGTTGGAATACCAATAGTCAACGTCGTGCTAACCCACACAATATATATATATATATGTATATCTATATCTATGTCTATATAGACTGATAAATATCTAAATTGAGTTCCAAGTATCAGTATATATTAGTGGTTGGACTCAATTAAAATTTTTATTTGAGTTATTTACAATGTCTGTAATTACTTAATCAAAATTAATCACATTTAAATAAAAAAATCATATATCAGCAAAATAAACTTTCAATTCAAAAACACTTTTTGCTGCTGCTAAATTATTGAATAAATAAACATATGAGCTCAACAACAGAAATATTTATTGTGTTTAATCTGTTGTTTAGGTTATTCAATGCTCAGATTGGTGCAAAGTGCTATTATACCCATTCAGCTTTCAAGAGTTTCAGGAACCTCTGATCATTCATACAACTTCTTTGAAAAAATACTTCTTTAGAAATGTGGACTGCTGACGCTGACATTAGCATTGGGAACATTTGTGCTTGCTGCAACATGTTTTGTATTGAGATGGTCTTTTCCAGTGTCCCATCACATAACTTTTTGAAGCAAAAATTAACATCCAGTGGGCTTTTGCAAACTTCTGTTTGCAAAAGTGTTCACGCCCACTGAAGGGGAAGTGCTGATGCAAAGTCTGACTCCTTTCATCTTTTCATATCTGTTTAAAACCTGCATTAATCACTGACAAACTTAGCAGAGACAAATGGGTGCAACAATGATCAGAACTGAGGTTATGGCTGCTTTTGTCATCCTGGCAGTGACCTGGCCTGGTAAGAACTAAGGACAGCTTCTGAAGTGGTGAATACAATCTTATCAATGTTCAATAGCTGATGAGCTGTCTTTCTACAGGTACTGATGGTCAAACACTCACTGAGTCTGAACCAGTGGTTAAAAGGCCAGGAGAATCCCACAGACTGACCTGCACGTATTCTGGGTTTAGTGGGAATCCCTGGATTGCTTTGATTAGACAGGCAGCTGGAAAAGGACTGGAGTGGGTTTCAGCTATCAGTGATGACAGTGACCACATCTATTATTTTCAGTCAGTCAAAGGCCGCTTCACCATCTCCAGAGAGAACAGCAGAAATCAGGTGTATCTGCAGATGAACAGTCTGACAGCTGAGGATTCTGCTGTTTATTACTGTGCTCAATGATCCACAGTGACACAGAAATCAGAAACACTGTACAAAAACTCATCAGCACATGAAAGCTTTTAAAAAGAAATCACCCAGATGGATTTTTAACACTGCAATTATTTAGATACATTTGTTGCAACAGCAAGGGAATAAACAGTCTTTAGCTATTTATTTTCTGTTAATTCAGAGCTGTGCATTTTTAAACAATTTCAATGTCTAAGAATTTTTCTTCTTTGCTTTGTTTTGCTACATTTCAGTTGCTATGAAAATGTCATAAACATGAACTTTGTTCAGGTCATGTTAACACACTTCCATAAAAAGAAAACTGACTAGAAAGAAAATGATGTTAAAACTATAAACGATGAAGGATTATTACTTCTGAAATCATACAATTCCTACAAATGCTTTTTGTTACACTTTAAGATGACTGTGCTTTCATTAACATCACACACACATCAATTATTATCCAATTCATTTCACAACGAATTGTTCTTGTTCTTGGTTTTACAAAATGAGGATGCAAACAACACTGCATTTTCATTTTTTTCAGGTATTGCACTGTCATATTCAAATGTCCAACATTATTCTTTAATCAAAAACATATTTATTTTACAGTATTTGCTTCATTTCTTTATTTTCCATTATTTTCTATATGGACTGATAATTAGTGCGTTTATGCAGACAGTGAACATTTGGATATGCTAAAACCCCAACATGAAAACAAAATGCTCATTAAACCTGTGAGATTAATCTGATATCTTTTAAAACTGGCATATGGGGGTTGGGAGGGAGGGTTTGCTACAGTCACAATATATAATTGGCAATGTACATGACATATGCGATGTACAGCACAATAATTATCTAAATCAGGCTCCAAGCATCAGTTCTGCTACCATCTTGTACAAAAGGACAAACATAATAATAACAAAATGGAGAAACTTTGTTTTAGTTTTTAGATGATATTATGTATTCTAAAGTTTATGATAAAAGGATGCTTATTTCATCAAGTGAAATGATAAATGCCAATGGACCCTTCAGTGTTCTTGTCTCTTATTTAGTTTACATTTATAGCATGTTTTTGTGAGACAGCAAAACAATACAGCACAAATATGTATGGGATATGAAGACTTGGTGTAAATTCAAACTGGGAAACTCTCTCCAGCCTACCTGCATCATGCAATAGTAATGTCTCAGCATCAGATCCTCACCCACCCCCAGCCAATCATCGCTTAGAGTCTATATCTAAGGTCTGTCATCCAGGGATCCACTTGCTTTACAGCTGTGCTTTGACCCACCTCCTCCCCATCTCCACCCTCATCCTTCCAGGCTCCTCCAGGTTCTCTTCCTTCCTGGTCTCCACCACCAGTGTCCGGGTCCCAGGGCGAAGACGACCCTAATCCTCACCCCAAGCTGTTCATCCCCACCCGTGGTGATTCTCAGCATACACATCTTCTGCTGGGGTCCAAGTGCCAAAGAACTTCAAGTTAAATAAAACTTTATAATTGCTGCATTTTTTCTGTCTGAGTCTCTCCAGATTGAAATGATGGGTGGATATGTTAGTATTTACAACATTGTTCAATGAATACTTAAAGCAAAGCTAAAGCAAAGAGCAAAGCAAAGAGATACATCTACATAAATAAATAAATAAATAAAAAGCAGACCATCAGATTCAGACAATGCATTTTGTTCTTCCTGTAAAGAAACATTAACAGTGTTTCACATTAATTTCTGCTGTTATACTGTATGAAATCTGCTGTAGGTGTAGACTCAATTTCATCCTGTAGTCAGGGGAGGGTCTATGCAAACTCTTCATCTTTTAAAAAGATCCCATCAGCAGTTCTTGCATAGTTTCCATCGGACACAGAACAAAAAAAAAAACAAAAAAACTTTACACATACTTTTCTTAAAACTTACCAACAAACAAATAGCTTTTTGCCATAGAATGGAGAAATCAGTCATCTGGAGTTTTCTTTTTGTAGTTTTTATTCACAGTGAGAGCCTCAGCCCATTTTTTAAAAATTCATTCAGTTCATCTGCTGATTTATCATTTTAACTGATGATGACCATAAGACATTTTCTTACAGGAGCCTGGAGTGAGATCAAACTGGAGCAGTCAGCCTCTGAGGTGAAGAGACCTGGAGAAACAGTGAAGATGTCTTGTGTCATTTCTGGATACAGCATGACAAGCCTTAATATCCACTGGATAAAAAAGAGACCAGGGAGAGCTCTGGAGTGGATTGGGAGGATGAACACTGGTAGCAATGCCGCCAGCTATGGCAGTTCCTTTCAAAGTCGTTTCATCATGACTGAAAATGTCCCCAGCAGCACCCAGTACCTCGAGATTAGGAGCCTGACAGCTGAAGATTCTGCTGTTTACTTCTGTGCTCGACAAAGCACAGTGATGGAAGATAGTAGAGCAGCTGCACAAAAACCTCTACAAATAAAGGACAATGTGATTACAGAGACATCTGGTTTCTGAGGACTCTCAAACACCCAAACATGTAAATATTATGTTTATTTTTCCAAATTTTACTCATTCATAATGAGAACACTTTTACTGACAATTACTTTTCACAATAATCATATCAAGTGAGATCATTTTTGGTATAATCTGACAAATTAATTAATTTGACTTAAAGAAATTACAGCAAAATACCTTTGAGACAGATTGTTAAAAACATTGTCAGAAGATCTAATTTAAAACTTTACTTTGCTAGAGACACAGTGACTGAAGGCACCAGAGCAGCTGCACAAAAACCTCCACCAATAAAAAAACAACAACACTGTGAGCTCAAGAATATCTGCTTTCTGAAAATTTTTAAATTCAATAAAAATAAAGTTAATTCCATATTTCAAAATCGGTTTGGAAATTTTTTAAAGTGTCCATGACAGAAATATGTTTATTAAATATTTAGGAAAAGTTTGGGCAGTGATCATATTTACTGTGGTAAATCAAGTAGTGTCATGATTTGTCAAATTGTGTTAATTGGTTAAAAAGAAAAAGATAGCTAAACGCCTATGGGAGAGACCAATTTATGACTGGTTTTTTTGCTAGATATAGACACAGACCCTGTTCTTTTGCTTGTGTTGAGTTGAAATTAAAACAAAAATCTCAAAGTTCCTCCAAAATAAATAAACCTAGTTTCATACAAAGCATATTTGTTGCAGTTTTGTTGCATGTGTTTTACATTATAAGTCAATTGCAAAATAATAGCTAAACATCAGCAGTTTCTCTTACTTCTTCTGCAACCAACTGTGATACAGACTTGGGAAGGCTTTTTTCTTTTAAATAAATTGATAGTGTTCCACATGTTTGTTCTCTTTGTTATTCAGGTTCTGACATTATAGCACAAATATAAACAAAAATAAACTAAATAAAACATTGTGATAGTTATGGTTGTGATTTGCACCCAGGTATAAATTAAGCAACAATTGCAATCTGGTCTATTAGATCAAAGATGTGGATGAATGAAAATCTACATGGATCAAACTTTCTGGACTCATAACACAGAGACATTTTGGAGTTGCTGACAAACGCTGCTTCTCATTTTCCTCTTCGCCATCATCATTTTGCTTTTACTGAGACAAAATAAATATTTTGTCACTCAGTTCTTTTCAAAACCATGCTTCTATCAAATATATAATAACAACATTAAAACCTGTCAGCGATTATAAAACCTTATAAATTAATTTTAAGTCAAACGTAAATTAAAGTAAATTGTAATCTCGAGGAAACAATGTGATCATTGACGTAATAAAACAGTGGACTGTATGTGGAACTTTATTAGATTTCGGAGGAATTAGATGTTATAAGCTTTCTTTTGTTTAAGAAGTTAATCTGAAAAGCATATGTGGGGAACTCCTAATGCAAAGATTGAACATTGTTATGCTGAATAAGAATGCTATGTTTAGACAAGAATGAGCTGCTTTGAAATAAAATGTAGACATCACTGGTTCTTAATCCAAATTTCTTCAGTTAAATCTTAATTTGTCTGTTCAAACAACACTTTCTCACTGGGGGGTTTATTGTATGCAAACTTGATCTCCTCCTATTTGCTATAAAATGTCACAGCATGAAGGTGAGTTAACAGGATGTCTGCTTCATCAGTCAACATGTTTTGTGCTCCTCTATTGGAAAAAAAATAACCCTGATCTATTCTGACATTTATTTCACAGGTTTGAAGTGTGAACAGCTGACACAACCAGCCTCTCAGACTGTGCAACCAGGTCAACCTCTGACCATTAGCTGTCAGGTCTCCTATTCTGTTAGAAGCTACTGGTCATCTTGGATCAGACAGCCTACAGGGAAAGGACTGGAGTGGATTGTGGAGAAGCAGTTGGATCTTCAAGAAACTACAAAGATTCGCTCAAAAGCAAGTTCAGCATTTCCACTGATTCTTCCAGTAACACAGTGACTCTGAATGGACAGAATATGCAGCCTGAAGACTCTGCTGTGTATTACTGTGCCAGAGCCCACAGTGAGACAAACAGAACTCTTGATCAAAAACCCCGCAAAAGCCTGAACATTTGTCATACTTGTAAGCCACCAAAGGAGGGCCCAAGAGACCACAAATTATTTAAACCTGCTTAACATCTTTTGTTAAAACCAAAAACATTTTTTTGAGTAAAAGAATTGTAAAAACAACAAAAAACCAAAAACAAATAAAAAAAAGCTATTACTATTACTGATGTTTGCCTCAACACATTTAGTTCTCCCCTTGAAGGACTAAATCTGGTTCAGTGATCTTTACTTAGTTTTGAGTCTAACTAAAAATCAAGTCAACTGATGTTCTGTGCAATATGTTCTGTTATTTAGACAGAATACATAAATTAGATATATCAGTCAATTCTATGAACAATACTGGACAGTGGAAAGTTAACCTGATGAACGACTAAGTTTATATTACATTTAATTTTTCCAGAGGGGAAAAGAACGATGAGCTGCATTTGCAAATAAACATTGTGAGGAGTAACTTGTCTGTGTTGTTTAAATTATGGTTAGGATCATCAGTTGGTCCAAAAGGTTGGTAAAAATGAACAAAATATATACAGCTGAGGAAAAAGAAGGTCTTTTAGATGGCTGACCTCTGTTTCTTTGAGTTCTTTTGGGTCAGTCCCTTACCACCTCCATACTGAATGTTAAATTGTAAATTTCTTATTTTCATATTATGGATAATAGATTAATAACTGTATTAGAACAAAGTTGTAAGACCAATTATAACTGACTAATGGAAAATATAGTTTCATTTCATTCTCATTTTAATTTATTGTTTTGCATTTTAATTTATCCTAGTGCTGAACAACAACATTTAGAGAAGGATTTTATTTTCATCACCAAAGTACAAAGTTTCACACATTTTTAATATAATGTATTTAAAGCTTGTCTGTTTACAACAGAGCACTGTTGCCTTACAGCAAGAAGGTTCTGGGTTCTAATCCCCACCCAGAGTCTTTCTGCATGTTCTTTCCACATTCTTCCTATGCAAACATGGGTTATCTCCTGGTACCCACAATCCAAAAACATGACTGTAAGTTTAACTGGTCTCCCTAAATTACCTAGAGGTGTGAGTGTATGTGTGTGTGGTTGTGTTGCCCTGAGACAGAGTGTCAAGCGGTCCACAGTGTACCCCACCTCTTGCCCAAAGACTACCAGAGATAGGCAGCTGCTCCCTTGCAACCCAGCACAGACAAGTGAGTATAGATGATGGATTGATGGATGGATGTTTACAACAGTGGAATATTATTTGTATGGTCTATACTTTTATATCTCTTTTGTCAGATGTCTTGACAAAGGGTTAAATAAAATACAAGGAAATAGTTAAAACCTCTGAAAACTCAGTTTTAGTTTCATGATTCTCACCTTCAGCACCTTGGTGACAGACATCTGGGAGGAGTGAAGAAATCTGATCATCTCGGTCAGCACATTGGGAAATAGAATTGTTTTATAGTAGCTGAAAGGGTGGAGGGTGTTCGAACCCTTGATAAATCCCGATACACTTTGGTTAGTAAATAAAATATCAAAACATTGATCTTAAATGAAGTTAGTACAAGCAACCTGGTTTTCAACAATATGCAAATTAAGCTTGTTTAAAAGGAAGTGAAGACCCTTTGTTACTGAGAGGAACAAAAAGCTTCCATCAGTTCAGCTTCAACATCAACCATGTTCTACATAGCTCTGATACTGTTGTTGACAGCTGGATCATTTGAGGAGCTTTTTATAGAGTCAAACTAATAATTATATCTGATACAATGATATTTTCAGTCACTCACTTTGTTGATGATCATCTTTGTTTCCACAGGTGTTTACTGCACTGATATGATCCAGCCAGACTTTGAAGTTGTGCAGCCTGGACAGTCTCTGATCATCACTTGTCGGCCCTCTGGTTATTCTTTGACTGATAACAGCTATGCAACAGGTTGGATCAGATATCATAAAGGAAAACCAATGGAATGGATTTTTCATATGTGGGGTAGTGGGAGCTTAACCAGGAATGATGGTCTGAAGAATAAGTTCAGCTACAGCAGAGACACTTCTGCTGGAACAGTAACAATAACAGGACAGAATCTGCAGCCTGAGGACACAGCTGTTTATTACTGTGTGAGACGCCGCACAGTGATACAAACCACATCCAAACCTGTACAAAAACTTAGCAGGTAGACAAACTAGGCTTTATAGCAATCTAACCACTGACTGCTGAACAGGCCTCTGCTGGCTTTACCACTGCATATGGTCTTAATTAGAAATTAACTCTTAAATATTAGCTGTTAAATGCCCAAACATCCATGTAACCTTCAGTTTACCTCCTCTGAAGCCAACTGTAATATTGGAGTGGCTTTTTCTGCAAATATATCATATCAAACATGATCACTATTTTCATGCTGGACACACACAAAAAAAAGCTGTAAAAAAGCTTAAAATTAAATACAAAATAAAATAACAAAAACTCCTGATTGTCATAGCTTTCCTTTGCACTTATTAAACTATTGAAGAACAATTTGTTTGTTATGGAAACATATTTCTGTCATGGAGCAAAACAAATTTTCGAACATTATCATTTTATAATGTCATAATTATATTTTACAAACATGATAATATATTGTATGAACATTATACTTATATTCTACAAACGTGATAAGTATATTGCATAGTTGTGATATATTGTGCTATATTTTATAAAGGTGATATATTGTATAAATGTGATAATTATATTATACAAATGTAATAATTATATTGTACAACCATCATATCAATGTCAAACGTGGATACCATAAAGACAAATATGAAACACTTGAAGAAGAAGACATGGCAAAATTCAAAGAAGGGACAAGGACACATGAACAAGGGTAAGGCCAATGTGGTCGAAAGATCAGGCAGTCATAGAGAGACTGTCTAGCAAGAGATGTAGAATGCAGAAAGTGCCAGAAAGAGGGCCAATTTCCTGCAGTTTGTCACTCAGGCAGAGTGGTAGGGCTACGTGAGGTTACAGAAAACCAAAATGATGCCTGCAGTGAATATGCTTTTCTATTAGAGCTAGGAAAACATGCATATCAGATAGATCCATGGATAGAAATGGTCCAGACAAACACATGAGCTGATATTACTTCCATTCCAGAGGAGTCATACAAACTACAAACTAAGCTATTAGGGCCAAGTATATACCAACTTAAAATAAAAGGGTGTTTTACAGCAGAAATGTCTGCCAGAGAGTGCAGCACAATGTGAAATATCTTTCTTGTGTCAGGAATAGTACAGCCTCAATTAGACCAGCTTGTGAAACTGTAGAACTGATGTACAGAGTAGATACAGTTGTTGAACCTAACATAGACTTTAGGGCAGTTTATCCATGTGTTTTCCAGGTTTTGGCAAGCTGAGAGAGCCTAATCATATAGAGACAGAACAGGGAGCCACATCTGTTGTCCTCTTCACCCCTCTACCTCTGAGAGATGCAGTGCATACTGAACTGAATAAAATGGAGGAGATGGGTTTTATTTCAAAGGTCACAGAGCCTCCAGAATGGTGTTCACGAATGGTGGTCATCCCAAAACCTGGAAAAAAACCCAACTAGGATTTGTGTGGCTCTCACACCCCTGAACGCTGTTGTAAAAAGAGAACACCACATCTGGGCGTATGGTTTTTTACAAAAACAGGAGAAACAGTAGGAAACAATGGAAAGATTCATCTGTTGCTCTGGTCTGGTCTCCCACAGATCTTTGTTTATTGCTTGCCAACTGGAAAAAATAAACTGTAAAATGCAACCTTCAGGTTTTGGACATTGGACTTCTTTTCCCTTCGTATGAAACATCACCACAGTGGAGCAGTGACTTGTTAAGTTTTGAATAGGATGTTTGGTTTGACAAACAATCACCACTACAGTATTTACAAAACTGAATGCCCGATCTGGATTCTGGCAAATCCCTCTAACAGCAGAGTTATGGTCCCTCTCAACCTTCATTACCCCCTTTGGGAGATATCAGTTTAACCAACTGCCTTTTGGCATAGCATCAGGACCAGGACATTTTCAGAGGAGGGTGTCTCAATGCTGGAGGATTTTGAAGGAGTGATCTGTCATGCAGATGATATTCTAGTACATGGCAGATGCAGACAAGAGCATGACCAGAGACTGCACCATGTGTTCCAGAAGTTGCAATAGGAGGGCCTCACTTTGAATGAAAAATGGGAATTCGCAAAACAAGAAATCATGTTTGTGGGTCACAAAGGTTCAGCAAATGGCATAAAGCCCAAACAATATAAAGTCAAAGGAATCCAACAGCTGCCACAAAACTACATATGTGGACGATATAAGACATCTTTTAGGCATGGCCAACTATCTTGCAAAGTTTTTGCTACAGCTACCCACAATAGCCACTGCACTGAGACAGCTGCAGAAAGACAGAAATGAATGGATATAGGCAGAGCCTCAGGAAACAGCTTTTCAGAAATTGAAAGTGTTACTGAGCTCTAAAGAAGTGCTCGCTCAGTATTCTAACACAGCTGACAAAAGGATTGCCACTGATGCATTGCCATACAGTACTGGAGCTGTCCTCACACAGAAACAGAAAGATGACTCCTGGTAACCAGTCATACATTTCAAGAGGATTAACTGACACAGAGAAGCAATACTCCCAAATTAAAAAAGAAGCACTGGCTGTCACCAGGGCATGTGACAGACTCTCATCATACCTTTTGGATCTATATTTCACACCAATGACAAACCACAAACCCCTGGTTCTGTTGCTGAGCACAAGAGGCTTGGATGATCTTCCCCCACAGATCCTGAGATTCCGCCTGCGGCTGTTGTGATTCTCATGCCACATTATACATATCCCAGGAAAGAACCTCATCATAGAAGATCCCCTGTCTAAAGCCCCACTGGGAGGTCCACCCTCTGCAGGAAATCTTCTATGACTGATGAAGGAGCCACATGCTCACATACAGATATTCACATCCACTTGCCCAACATCAAGAGAAAAAAAAAAAAGGAGACTTCATACACCCACTTTCACTCCTCATAAACACTCTATATTCCCAGATCCAGGCAATGTTCCCCCAAAGGGGAAACCTGTCCCCGGACCCAGGAGGTTGTCCCTTTCTCTCTGGGGGGGAGAAGAGCAGACACAGACCAACCCTCTGCAGCATCAGCAGAGTAGCCCATCAGCCAGGACTAGAGCTGGGACAGACTAAATTTAACATTTAAAATAGGTTCTTTGCAAATTTCTCTGTTATGTATAAACACAAGACAGAGCCATCGACTTAGTTTATTGGAGCCTTTTTCAGGCTGATTCAAAGGTCAGAGTTAGGTGGCATTACTGACAAGAAAAAATAATGTGAAAATATAAAAGCAACACAAAGAAAAAATATTAAATATCCCCTGAGGAAACAGTGTTGAAGACAAATTTTAAAAAAAGTAAAATGACACAAAAAATCTGGACTTGTTGCAAAGCAAAATGTAAAAAACTGGAAATGAATTGTTTTGCACTGAATCACAAAATGCACAATAAAACAAAACTTATGATGCTAAAAAAAAATAATGAATCTTAACAGGTGTATTTCCTCTGAAATGCTACAATTAGATTACTTAGCCAATGGGGTGAAGAAGGAAGTTAACAGGTTAGGAGAGGATAGGATATAACTTCAGAGTCTATCATTTGCAGTGGTGGACGAAGAGATAAGGAGGTCACTGAGAGTTTCTAGAGACTATGAGGAGGAGGTGATGAGTTTAGTCATTTCAGAAAACAAGGCCATCTGTAGAGCACTTCTTATCAAGTGAAGAAAACAAAGGTTATAATTAACAAATATAGCAGTCATTAAGCATCAGTAAGCTTATATAATAAAACTGAAAAAAAAAACAAATAAACAACAAACAAAAAAAAAAACAAGTCTGATATAAGTTTCATTTTTCATCATGAGAATGATCTGAAATAAAAACGACAATTCACCAAAATAATTTAGAATTTCTTTGCAGACTATTTGTACTCTGCATATTTTCTA
Source organism: Anableps anableps (assembly GCA_014839685.1). Lineage (NCBI taxonomy): Eukaryota > Metazoa > Chordata > Actinopteri > Cyprinodontiformes > Anablepidae > Anableps > Anableps anableps. The sequence goes on from CM026083.1 coordinate 13,120,136, forward strand.
TGCTGTATGATCCTGAGACAAAATATGAAACTCAGTTCGAAGAAAATCTGTTAAACAATATGCAAAGTATGTTTATTTAAAAGGAAGTGAAGTGTCTGTATCAGTCAACAGAACTAGGAGCTCCCATCAGTTCAGCTTCTGCATCAACCATGTTCTCTGTAGCTCTGATACTACTGCTGACAGCTGGATCATGTGAGGAGCTTTGGGTGGATTCAGACTAATAATTACATTTCATTCACTAAAAATTCAAATGAATTATGACAATAATTGTGCTTCAATGTTTTCTTAGGTGTCTTGAGTATTGATCTCATCCAGCCAGAATCCAAAGTTGTGCAGCCTGGACAGTCTCTGACCATCATCTGTCGGCCCTCCGGTTACTCCTTGACAGATAGCTATGCAACAGGTTGGATCAGACATCGTGAAGGAAAACCAATGGAGTGGATTTTTCATATGTGGGGACATGATGGTGACTTTTACAAGAATGATGCTCTGAAGAACAAGTTCAGCTATAGCAGAGACACTTCTGCTGGAACAGTAACAATAACAGGACAGAATCTGCAGCCTGAGGACACAGCTGTTTATTACTGTGTCAGACACACAGTGACACAAACCACATCCAAATGTGTACGAAAACTCAGGTGCCAGAAGGATACACTCACACATAAGATTCAAATGTTAACATGTACAATGATTCAATAGCACAGTGATACAAACCACAGGCAAGCCTGAACAAATTCTAACCAACCATTAGTATATAGTCACTGAAATACTGCTTTGCATGCATGTGAATAAAGAGACTTTGGCATTTCTAATGAGACTTGTTGAGTAACTAAACACATTTAACTAACACTTAGAAAGAACACACTAAAATCATGTGATATAAGTCCCTTTATAACACTGTTCAGGCCTCTTTTCTGATTTGCACATTGAATTTAGTGAATTATGAGTTTTAGCTTGCATGTAGATCTCCTTTGCTTTTATCTCCTCTGTAGCCTACTGCAACAATAAAGACATGTAGACAGGCTTTTTTCTTTCTATGAAATATTTATTTGCATTATTATCTGCTGGATCAAATAAATTAGATAAAAGAAGTTTTTAAACTAAAAAAAGCCTTTTTAAACCCTGGATGGGGAGATGGGAATCACTGAAAATCTGCTTGTTTACAAATAACCAAATGTTTTTGAGAGAAGTGACAAAAAATGCTGCAGTTTAGAAGATGAGAAGATGAGAAGTTTATTCAACAGCTCTCTCGACCGACAGTATGAAGAACTTCACTTTCTAACTTCTTTGTCTGGAGGGAAAAAATAATAGAGTGGGAGGGACTATGCCAACCTCTTCCTCTCTTAAAACTGCACAATCAGTTAGTTGATACACAGTTTTTATCAGTAAACTTTGAGAAGCTTAAGCATATTTGGAATAAATTCATGAAAGCTTTCAATTAATGTTTTTTTATAGAGTATGGAGAAAACAGTCATCTGGAGTTTGCTTTCAGTAATTTGGATTCATGGTGAGAATTATCTGTGTCTTTCAACATTTATGAGAGTGTAAGATTTATTGACTAAAAACTGTCATCTTACAGGAATCTTTAGTGAGATTAAACTGGACCAGACTCCATTTGAGGTAAAGAGATCTGGAGAGATAGTGAAGATGTGTTGTGTCATGTCTGGTTTTGACATGACCAGTTACCACATTCACTGGATACAACAGAAACCAGGGAGAGCTCCGGAGTGGATTAGGAGAATGAATGCTGATAGCATGTCCTTAATGCACAATATTCCAACATAGCAATATAGATGTTTTGGAGCAGGATGACAAATGTTGCTACAGCTTCCCCTTGTCTTCATCTTCATTATCTTTTCATATTTAGTGAAATAAAAATGAATATTTGATTACAATGTTTTGAGTACGTTTAAACAGATAAATGAAAAAAATAAGTAACCGATTTTGACGTTAGCTGTAGACAATTTGACCATTCACTGAACAGGCTAGTGTTTACTTTAAGTTTGGGAACTCCTGTGCAAAAAAGCCCTCTGTGTCTGAATATTTGCAATATTTATGAGCCACCAAAGGAGAAGCCATCAGACCAAAAAGAACTTGAAACCAATTTATTGTTAAAATGAACATTTGTATTGGATCCATCTCTACTTTGCATAACACTGGATACTAAAGTTAACTTGGTGTTAGTGTGAGCAGATGCTGCTCTCAGTTATGTTCAAGAGCCACAGTGGAAAAACAAAAACATTTGCTAAAATAAATAAACAAAAACAGATGAAGAAATAATAAGGTAAACAGTCTATCATCTGAAGTTCACTTTGAGTCAGTCCCTGTTCTTTATATTGAACTTGAAATTGCTAATTACTGATTTCCTCATTCCAGAGATAGGACTTCATTTTCAAGTTTTTGGGTTGAACTTCAAACAAAAAATGCATAAAACACAAAAAACACAATCAAACTGGAAATCTTTAAACATTTAAAGTATCAGATAACATTTTAAATCAAACAATAAAGAGAAAAGTTTACTCTCACAGCCTACAGCGCAGTGTGACTGCATCAAGCTAAATACCAGGTGAAACATTGACAAATGTCTTCCTTAGAGAAGACTGCTCATTCAGGGTGGTAATCTTTGACTGATCAAAGTTTTAGCTGCTAACATTTTGAAATCATCTTGTACTAAAACACAACAGTCGAAAGGAAAAAGTGTGACATTTTATCATAACAATTCCACCAGACTGAATACTTCACATCAGTCTTTGCTGATTTTGTGCAATATGAATTGTAAAGTAGTAATGTAGCAGTTTAGTGTTTAAGGATTCTATAAAATTTAATTTTATGTCTTTGGCAGCCAACGATTATATATAAAATACAATAGGAGAGGCATTTTCTTTAAACTAAAGAAAAATAAATTTTTGTTTTATTTTATAGTGGTAAATTATGCATAGTACAAAATAAACAACTATTTGTGGGGGCTGCACAGTGGCACAGTTGGTACCACTGTTTCTTGCAGCAAGAAGGTCCTGGGATTTAAACCCCTCCTGGGATCCTTCTGCAGGAGGTTTGCATGTTCTCCCCATGCATGTTTAGGTTACTAAATATGATTATGTCATATTCATAGTCATATTCAGTAAATTACAATATGTGTTCTGATAAAGCTCATATGTCAGATTAAAGGTACCTTTTGAATATATTCTAATTTTAAATGTCATGTTTTCATTAGCTGTAAGTGAAAAATAATCATTTACAAAAGAAAGGCCTGAAAGCGTAGTTCTATGTATAATTGATCCATATAATGTGTTTCGCTTAGTCGAGTTAGTTACTGAAATAAACAATTCTTTCAATAATATTCCATTTAATTTTTTGTGATTGTATATATAGTGGTGATTTTTGACACAGGTAACATAGACAGCATCTATAGAAATAAATAAATACATACATACATACATACATACATACATACATACATACATACATACATACATACATACATACATAAGCAGTTTGAGTATGAAACAAGAAATAAAATATGTTTCCTTCCTCTTGTTCAGAAATTTTTTATTTAGCATTATTGTAGTCACCTGTCTTTTTGTATACTTTCTTCGTGTATGGAGTTGAATGTGCTTTTTTTAAACTGTAGAGTCAGGGGAGGGTCTATGCAAACCGTTCTTCTCTTAAGACCAAGCCATTAGTAAGATCTCATGCAGCTTATGGCTAAGCACAAAATATATTTTACTTATGTATTTAATTAAATCAAACGCCATCCACTGGATAAGTCAGAGACCAGTGCTCTGGAGTGGATTGGGAGGATGGACACTGGTAGCAATGCCGCCATCTATGGAAGTTCCTTTCAAAGTCGTTTCATCATGACTGAAAATGTCCCCAGCAGCACCCAGTACCTCGAGATCAGCAGCCTGACAGCAGAAGATTCTGCTGTTTACTTCTGTGCTTGAACAGACACAGTGACTGAAAGCAGTAGAACAGCTGTACAAAAACCTCCAAAGATGTCCATTTCATCTCAGTGAAACGATAAATGCCATATTTAATTTACATTTATAGTACCTTTCTGTGAGACAGCAAAACAACACAGCACAAATAGGAATGGGATATGATGGGTGAATATGTTAGTATTTACAACATTGTTCAATGGATACTTAAAGCAAAGCTAAAGCAAAGGGCAAAGCATAGAGCTACATCTACATAAATTAATAATAAATAAATAAAAAGCAGACCATCAGATTCAGACAATGCGTTTTGTTCTTCCTATTAAGAAACATTAACAGTGTTTCACATTAATTTCCGCTGTTATACTGTATGAAATCTGCTGTAGGTGTAGACTCAATTTCATCCTGTAGTCAGGGGAGGGTCTATGCAAACTCTTCGTCTTTTAAAAAGATCCCATCAGCAGTTCTTGCATAGTTTCCATCAGACACAGAACAAAAAAAAAAAAAAAAAAAAAAAAACTTTACACATACTTTTCTTAAAACTTACCAGCAAACAAACAGCTTTTTGCCATAGAATGGAGAAATCAGTCATCTGGAGTTTTCTTTTTGTAGTTTTTATTCACAGTGAGAGCCTCAGCCCATTTTTTAAAATTCATTCAGTTCATCTGCTGATTTATCATTTTAACTGATGATGACCATAAGACATTTTCTTACAGGAGCCTGGAGTGAGATCAAACTGGAGCAGTCAGCCTCTGAGGTGAAGAGACCTGGAGAGACAGTGAAGATGTCTTGTGTCATTTCTGGATATAGCATGACAAGCAGCTATATCCACTGGATAAAACAGAGACCAGGGAGAGCTCTGGAGTGGATTGGGCGGATGGACACTGGTAACAACGCTGCCATCTATGGCAGTTCCTTTCAAAGTCGTTTCATCATGACTGAAAATGTTCCCAGCAGCACCCAGTACCTCGAGATCAGGAGCCTGACAGCAGAAGATTCTGCTGTTTACTTCTGTGCTCGACAAAGCACAGTGACTGAAAGCAGTGGGGCAGCTGCACAAAAACCTCTACAGATAAAGGACAATGTGATCACAGAGACATCTGGTTTCTGAGGACTCTCAAATGTCTAAACATTATGCTTATTTTTCCAAATGTTACGTAGTGGTAACATTTTTACTGACAATTGCTTTTCACAGTGATCATATCAAGTGAGATAATTTTTGTTGTAATCTGACAAATTAATTCATTTGACTTAGAGAAATTTCAACAAACTTTAATTTGATATGTTTAAACACGAACAGTGTTCAGCTTAGAAGTTATTTTCATGCATGAATGACTTGTAGGTCAGAGGTAATGTGGCTCAATAAACAGGATTTCTGGATATGAAATAATTAGACAGAAGAAACGAGCCAAATAGCTATCCAAATATTTGTAAGAGAGTCTGAAGAAATATTTCTCACGACAATTAAAAATGGCCCCCTGTAACTAAAATACAAGAATATCACAAATACTCACAGTACTTTGCATTTCATAAATTAAAATAAATGAGCAGAATGGAAATATTTCTGGGATTTGAAATGTTGTACAGAGTGACCAGTTCAATCATCATTGTGAAAACCTAGTGGAACAAACAGAAAATAATTAAATTAATCAAAATTCAATAGGTTCAAATAATTTAAAAAAAAAAAACAAAAAAAAAAAAAAACAAAAAAAAAAAAAAAAAAAACCTTTAGAAGGTGTTACAATAATAGGAACTGTGACATGAGTTTGGTTTCATGAGTGAATGCAGAGTAAAAGTAGAGAAGGTTCAAAGCCCAGTAATAAAAGCAGTTGTGAGTTGAAAGATCTTTTTTATCTAATCCTGGGAAAATTCCTGGTTACCCTTCCTGTGGGAAGGAATTCATGTAAAAAAAAAAAATCCCAAAAAAGGAGAGAACTGTGGATAAAACAATTAACAATGAACACCTTAGAGAATGAATGTTGCTTTCAGGTACACACATTTTAAATGCAACTTGTCATTTCAAATTAACCTGCTTTGGATGCATTCTTTTATTAAGCTAAATTTTTTTAGACTTTTTTTTTGCTTCTTTTAACCTGTAAATTTGATATGTTTTTCCACAAAGAGCACATGGACAAGTGATCAAAAATCCAAGAAACTCAGACACTTTGAAGCTTGGGATCCTCATCATGAACTCCTTCATAATTAAGGTCAGACAGGAAAAGGGCTGCAGTGTGTTGCAGGATATGACAATGATGAAATGTAAGAATCTTTGTATCGGGCATCACCCCAATTTATATGACTAACTTTGAGAGAAAAAATAAATTTACATATTTTGTAGAAATGTCCTTAATGGAAAATAATCCAACCTCTTTACAGATTTTCTACAATATACTTTATAGAAATTAATTGTGAAATACCATTTCCGTTTTTAGCATCAATGTAACAACGTAGATGTTTTGGAGCAGAATGACAAATATTACTGAAGCATCTCCTCATCTTCATTTTCATTATTTTCTCATATTTAGTGAAATAAAAATGAATATTTGATCACAATGTTTTTGGAAAGTTTTAACAGAAAAGTGAAAAATTAATCAAGTAAGTAATCTTGAAGTAAGTTGTAGACGATTTGACCATTCACCAAAAAAGTGAAAGTGCTTCTAAAAAAATCTGTAAGGTGTTGAGGGAATCTGAAGAAATGAAACTCAGTCTGCAAAATAATTACAGCTGCTCAAGACTTGATTTCAAAAACTGGTTTACCTTTTCAAGAATGTAAATCAAATAATACAATATGAAGTCTTGTCAAAATTTGAAATAGGACAAAGTTTTATGATTTTGATTAATAGGAAAGAGTGAATTGTGATGATAAATGAAGTTAAGAGAACACCCAGAAAAATTGGTCAGCAGAATACAATCACAGTTATGGTGTCATATGTATAAAGACCCTATTAGGAAAAATAAGTGTGGTAATCTTATTCTGTATAGAAAATTGTCCAGTGATAAAATGAGTGTCTAACCTTGTGGGAGGACACATCAGTCATGTTTTGTAGAGATTTCCTCCAAAATAAATAAACCTGGTTTTAAACAATCCATGTTGCACTAAAAGTGAATTACAAAATAACAGTTCAACATAAATAGCGTCGTTCACCTCTGCTGTCAACTGTGATGGAGATTTGAGAAGACTGTTTCCTTTAAATAAATTAATGGTTCTCCGGATTGTTTTTTTTTAAATTATTTTTTATTCATCTTCCAACATTATACAACATTATGCACAAGAAAAAGCACAAATAATGAAACAAAAGAAAAAAATGTGATAGTTATGGCTGTGATTTGCACCCAGGTATAAATTAAGCAACGACTACAATCTGTTCTATTAGATCAAAGATGTGAATGAATGAAAATCTACATGATTCAAACTTTCCAGACTTAAAACAGTGAGACATTTTGGAGTTGCCAGAAACAACAAAAACAAAAACAAAAACAGTTCTTTTCTAAACTGTGCTTCGAGAGAATAAATAATGACAAAATTAAAACCTGTCAGGGATTAAAAAACTCTTTAATGTTTAAGTCAAACGTAATCCTAAAGCAAATTTTAAGCTCAGGAAACAATGTGATCATTGACCCAATAAAAAAGTGGACTGTATGTAGAACTTTATTAGATTTCATAGGAAGTTGATGTAATAAGCTTTCTTTTTTAAAGTTAAGCATACATGTGCAGAACTCTTACAACGATTGAAGATTGCTGTGCTAAATAATAATGCTATGTTTAGATGAGAAACAGCTTCTTTGAAATCAAATGTAGACATCATTGGTTCTTAATCCAAATTTCTTTAGTGAAAGCTTAATTCTTCTATTGAGTATGGTTAAAATAACACTCTCTCACTGGGGGGTTGATCGAATGCAAACTTGACCTCCTCCTATCTGCTATAAAATGTCAGAGCATGAAGGTGAGTTAACAGGATGTCTGCTTCATCAGTCAACATGTTTTGTGCTCCTCTGTTCCTGCTCCTAGCAGCAGCAGGTGAGTTTCTTAAAACTTTACATCAGTCAGTAAATTATTAAAAAATAATCCTGACCTATTCTGACATTTATTTCACAGGTTTGAAGTGTGAACAGCTGACACAACCAGCCTCTCAGACTGTGCAACCAGGTCAACCTCTCACCATTAGCTGTCAGGTCTCCTATTCTGTTAGAAGCTACTGGTCATCTTGGATCAGACAGCCTACAGGGAAAGGACTGGAGTGGATTGGAGAAGCAGTTGGATCTTCAAGAAACTACAAAGATTCGCTCAGAAGCAAGTTCAGCATTTCCACTGATTCTTCCAGTAACACAGTGACTGTGAATGGACAGAATATGCAGCCTGAAGACTCTGTTGTGTATTACTGTGCCAGAGCCCACAGTGAGACAAACAGAACTCTTGATCAAAAACCCCTCAAAAGCCTGAACATTTGTCATACTTGTAAGCCACCAAAGGAGGGCCCAAGAGACCACAAATTATTTTAACCAACTTAACATCTTTTATTAAAAGCAAAAACATTTTTTTGAGTAAAAGAATTGTAAAAACAACAAAAAACCAAAAACAAATAAAAAAGCTATTACTATTACTGATGTTTGCCTCAACACATTTAGTTCTCCCCTTGAAGGACTAAATCTGGTTCAATGATCTTTACTTAGTTTTGAGTCTAACTAAAAATCAAGTCAACTGATGTTCTGTGCAATATGTTCTGTTATTTAGACAGAATACATAAATTAGATATATCAGTCAATTCTATGAACAATACTGGACAGTGGAAAGTTAACCTGATGAACGACTAAGTTTATATTACATTTAATTTTTCCAGAGGGGAAAAGAACGATGAGCTGCATTTGCAAATAAACATTGTGAGGAGTAACTTGTCTGTGTTGTTTAAATTATGGTTAGGATCATCAGTTGGTCCAAAAGGTTGGTAAAAATGAACAAAATATATACAGCTGAGGAAAAAGGTCTTTCAGATTGCTGACCTCTGTTTCTGTGAGTCCCTTTGCGTTAGTCCCAGTGGAAAATGTAGTTTAATTTCTTTCTCATTTTCATTTTTTGTTGTGCATTTTAATTTATTGTTGTAAGACTTGCTGAACAACACAGAATTTAGAGCAGGATTTTATTTATACATTTTTAATATGTTTTATTCAAAGCTTATCTGTATACAACAGAGCACTGTTGCCTTGGAGCAAGAAGGTTATGGATTTTAAACCTGGCCTCGAGTCTTTCTGAATGCACTTTCCACGTTCTCCCCATGCACATGACTGTAGCATTAACTGGTCTAAATTACCTTCAAGTGTGAGTGTGTCGTTGTTGCCCTGTGATGGACGGGTGACCTGTCCAGGTTGTAACCCGACTCTCACCCAAGGACTGCTGGAGACAATGGAATAATATTTATACAGTCTATACTTTTTATACATTTTTTGTTAGACTTCTTGACAAAGGGTCAAATAAAATCCAAAGAAATTGTTAAAACCCCTGAAAGGTCAGTTTTAGTTTCAGCATTTATATCTTCAGTTCCTTGGTGACAAACATTTGGCAGTAGTGAAGAAATTTGATCATCTCAGTTAGAACATTTGGAAATAAAATCATTTTTAGAACCTGAAAAGGTAGAGGGTTTTCAAAGCCTTGATTATCCCTGATACACATCTGTAAGTAAATAACAAATTTAAAAAAATGTTCTCCAATGAAGTCACAAAAACACCTGTTTCTAAACAATATGCAAATTTAGCTTGTTTAAAAGGAAGTGAAGACCCTGTATTACTAAGAGGAACAAAGAGCTTCCATCAGTTCAGCTTCAGCTTCAACCATGTTCTCTCTATCTGTGGCACTGCTGCTGACAACTGGATCATGTGAGGAATTTTTTACTGATTCAAACCAATAATTACATTTGATAAAATGACAATTTCAGTGACTCACTGTGTTAATGATAATCTTTGTTTTCACAGGTGTTTACTGCATTGATCTGATCCAGCCAGACTCTAAAGTTGTGCAGCCTGGACAGTCTCTGACCATCACATGTCAGCCCTCTGGTTATTCTGTAACTGATAGCAGCTATGCAACAGGTTGGATCAGACATCGTGAAGGAAAACCAATGGAATGGATTTTTCATATGTGGGGTGGTGGGGGCTTAACCAGGAATGATGGTCTGAAGAATAAGTTCAGCTACAGCAGAGACACTTCTGCTGGAACAGTAACAATAACAGGACAGAATCTGCAGCCTGAGGACACAGCTGTTTATTACTGTGTGAGATGCCTCACAGTGATACAAACCACATTCAAGCCTATACAAAAACTCAGCAGCCAGCAGTCAGACATGGGCTTTATAACAATCTAACCAGACCAACTACTAGACAATCTCCTTCTGACTTTAACAATGTATGTTTGCTGAATGATAAGTGAACTCTGAAATATTAGACGTTAAATGCCCAAACATCCACATAACTTTCAGTTCACCTCCTCTGCAGCCAGCTATGATGTTGGAGAGGCTTTTTCCATGAATATGTCATATCACAAATTTTAGTGAGGCAAAGAGAAAGCCAAGAATGTCACTGAATGCATTTGGATCATATGTTCCCCATGACAAATGTGGCAAAAACAATGTTAAAGTGTTTATGTAATAATACTGTTCAAAACATGAAGTACTGTTACGTCCTCAAGGAGCTTAAAGCCAGCACACAGTGCTAACATAAGCAGAAGGCATGATGCTATTGCAATGGCCAGGACGTCACATCAACACACAAAATAAATAAAGTTTGTTGTCATTTTCGCTTTATTTGTAGCTCACCACTTTGCTGTGTCCATTGTTTCCATAGACAGAGAGAACTGACCCCTCAATAAGACGAAGTCTTTCAGCAAATTCTTCTTGGTACCGGAGGAGGTTGATGAAGCACTTGTCCTTTAAAAGGACTTTCCCCCTGATGTGGGTACATTTCCATCAAAAATAAAATTTAACCAGGCACTTCAAAGAGGCTCTGATGCTGAGGGACAGTGTGGTGAATTGTCTGGGTTAATACATCCGTCAACCAAACCTTTTGACTTATCCACTTGTAGCTTTGGCGTCCTTGAACTTGGACGACACAATACCTGCAAGAAATAAAAATGGCTGATACATAAAACTGGTTAGATGAATGGTCATGACCTTGTTTAGCAGTTCTGTAGCAAATACTGTGATGTAATAGTTTAGAAAATGTAATATGGAATAGAAAAAACAAAACGGACTGAAAAATATGACTTAAACATAATATAAAGATATCTACGCAGCACCAGAAGAGACTAAATTCAACTTTTCTATACTCCCAAGGACTCCAAGTACACAACAAAATGCCTTTAAGAGCTAAAAAAAAGTGGATTTTGCATTGTATGTCCCATTTAATCCACCCCTAAGTGGAAAATATTACACTTTTATTTAATATTTTAGTTTATATTTATGTGACCACCAACCTCCATAAAATGAAAATGTGTGTCTCTATGGCCGATTTTCCAACTTTGATTTCAAGCCTCAACTTTTCTCTTGATAAATGGAGAATTTAATTTTATTTAATCTTTATTTAATCAGGTGAATTATCAAGAACAAATTCTTATTTGCAATAATGACCTGTTGAGGAAGGACACATAGGCAGATCAAGCTGCATACAAGGAGAATGTCATATTGTAGATTTGATTGTCTGCGAACTTGGTCACCTCCTACCTGCTATAAATGTTACTGTATGCAGCTGAGATTAGATGATTCTAATTTCATTAGGTAACAGGTTTTGTACTAATCTCTTCCTGGTCATAACAGCCAAATAGTAAGGCTCTTCAGAACTATCACAGTTAACAATTTGGTTTTAAAAAATTCTTCATAATTTCTAGTAAATTGCAGTTGACCTCAGACCTGGCTGCACTCACAGAAGCTGATTTTGTCAGCTGTTCACAGTTATGACTGTTAGCTTTTAGGTCTCCTATTCTGTTACTAACACAAACAAGAAGCAGGGCTGTACAAAAACCTCTCAGTGGTACCTGTATTACTTTTAAACCACTAGAGGAGGAGCCATCAGACCACAATTAATATGACAGAAATTTGCTGTTGAAAGGGAACCCTATTTATTTAGATCAACACCGGATAAACAGCTTCTCAGACTTAACTGTCCCCATACAACACAACACTAAAGGATTATCTTATGAGAACAGTAACTTTACATTTTTGGCAGAAGAGATTAATTTGAAAACAAGGGTGATAAAAGCTGTTAATGTTAACAAAACTCAACATAACAAAACATGGAAGTTACCTTTGAATTTACCTAATCTAATAGAACTTCTTTACAAAGTTTTGTCACAAACACTGGATTATCCCCTAAGTTAAGGGCTACTTTCATTCCCCGAATGTTCAAAGTAGTTTACCAAAAAGCATTTTTCTAAATGTACTGCAAATTGAATCATTTGAAGAAAAGGTCAAAATTATGTTAAACTGTAAGAGCATTAACAAGGATTATGAGAAAATATGGATTTCTGAAAATAAAATAAAAATAAGTCATTTAAATGTTATGACAGAACACTGAAATAATGAAGGTAGATTGATAAAACATCCTAATTTCACCACTCAAGGTAGTAAATGAAACAAGGAAGTTGTAAGGTGGAACTCCTAACCACCATGAGAAGCTGGAGTTTGACAGAAAAACAGAAACAGGGGGTATCAATCAGACTAATTAGCTCAAGACAGTTAAAAGAGAGAGAAGATTCTTCAAATAAAGCTGTGTCAATAAAAATAAAAAATTACTTAAGATTGATCCTTTGGGAAAATGATCTTGAAGAAGGAGCAGGGAAAATCAATAGCCTAATAAAACATGATGTGAGCAATGAGATCTTTTGAGCCTAATATGATGCTACATGAAGAATATGTGCTATATAATCTTCATAGAAGTCAAAGATTCCTTCCCTCTGTAGAGGAGGTAATGCAAAACTTTCTCTATCTTATAAAAGCAAGAGAAAAGTGGACAAATATTTTAACCACACACTATTTAACATAAGAATATTGATTTTAAATGCAGGTGCAAAGTTGAACACATTATGAATATAATTTATTTAAAACTCATTGGTTTACAATAGTGGAATGTTATTTGTATGGTCTAATACTTTTAATATATTTCTATTAGACACCTTGAAAAAGGGTCCAGCAAAATTCAAACAAATTGTTAAAACCTCTGAAAACTCAGTTTTAGTTTCAGGATTTACATCTTCAGCTCCTTGGTGACAGATATCAGGTAGGGGTGAAGGAATTTAATCATCTCAGTTTGGAAATAACATTGTTTTCTTAGTAGCTGAAAGTGCAGAGTTTTTTTTTCCAAATCTTGATGAATCATGACACAAATAGGTTGGTAAAACACAAATATCAAAACACTGATACTAAATGAAATCAGTATGAACAACCTTCTTCTCAACAATAAAGAAAACAATAAACAATAGAAATAGGGTTTTCAAAGCCTTGATGAATCCTGTTACACTTTAGTTAGTAAAAAAAAAAAAAAAAAAAAAAAACATTGATCCTAAATGAAGTTAGTACAAGCAACCTGGTTTTCAATGATATGCAAATTAAGCTTGTTTAAAAGGAAGTGAAGACCCTATGTTACTGAGAGGAACAAAGAGCTTCCATCAGTTCAGCTTCAGCATCAACCATGTTCTCTCTATCTCTAATGCTGCTGCTGACAGCAGGATCCTGTGAGGAACTTTTTACAAATTAAATTAAAAATGACATCTGACACAATGCCAGTTTCAGTGACTCACTGTGTTAATGATTATATCTTTGTTTTCACAGGTGTTTACTGCATTGATCTGATCCAGCCAGACTCTAAAGTTGTGCAGCCTGGACAGTCTCTGATCATCACTTGTCAGCCCTCTGGTTATTCTTTGACTGATAACAGCTATGCAACAGGTTGGATCAGACAAGGGAAACCAATGGAATGGATTTTTCATATGTGGGGTGGTGGGAGCTTTTACCAAAATAATGCTCTGAAGAACAAGTTCAGCTATAGCAGAGACACTTCTGCTGGAACAGTAACAATAACAGGACAGAATCTGCAGCCTGAAGACACAGCTGTTTATTACTGCGTGAGGCGCCCCACAATGATACAAACAACAGGCAAGCCTGTACAAAAACTCAGCACCCAGCAGTCAGACATAAGCTTTATAACAGTCTAAACAGACTGACCACTCCACAGTCCTCTGCTGACTTTACCAATGCATGTTTGCTTAATTATACAGTCCCTCTAGGATTTCATGAATGTTTTTGTGATTGTTTGAAATCAAAATACCTGATTTTGTGGTGCTACTTTAGAAATATTTGCAAGAAATTTTGCGATATTTTTTCCTCCTTAAACCCCTTGCAAAATCTACATACAGAAGAAATAAACTGGAAAAAAAACAACCAACAGACAGGTTGAACACACAAACATTTGTATTCTTTAAATAATTTAAATAGCTAGATTTTTGTTACTTGACATATCGATTAAGGACTATAATGCTGCGTTACAGTTACCATGTAAGTTGGGACACAGAGCTGGGTTTGACGTCACACCAACAGTGTTCCAATTAACATAACTGGAGAAATAAGGATTTCAGCATGGCAATGCCCGTAGACATTGTTCACAGTACCTCTTACGAACATCATTTTCAAGATTTACTTTCCATGAACAAACATCACTTTTAATTTATTCAGTTTAGAGTTGCGGGTGCGACATGTAACAGTGATTTTAGACGCACTCTTACATGTGTGTCTTGTAAAATAAACATGTTTCCACCACAGCTGACTATTGCTGATGTGAGGAGCAGCCATATTGAAACATAAAATCAACCTTACAAGTCTTAACTGGGAGTAGTCACATATTTCAATATTTCATATTGAATAAGGCTGAGGCAGTAGCGTAGTTGAAGTAAGAAATACTGCCACCTGCAGGTGGGAGTTAGCAGTAACTTAACCCCATTGTTTTTGACCATTTTGTGGAAAAACTGCAATAAACTCACAATTATGCACCAGCATAAAAAATAAATAAATAAATAAATAAATAAAAAAAATTTAAAAAAATGCATGAACCTGTTGATTTTGCATGAATTTCTGTGATCGCAGAATTGGAAAAAACTGGAGGGACTAAATTTAAGTGAACTCTGAAATATTAGATCTTAAATCCTCAAACGTGTAAGTTTCAGTGTACCTCCTCTGAACCCAAATGTGATGTTGGAGAGGCTTTTTCCATGCGTATGTCATATCACAAATTTTCACTGTTTTTATGCTGGTTATAAAAAACTGTAAAAAAAAAAAAAACATGAATAGAAATTTAAAATAAATAAATATTCTTGATAGTTCTTATTTTCATTTACACTTTTTTTTTTTTAATTTTTATTCTGTTACTGACTCGTGGACAGCTTGGATCAGAAAGCCTAAAGGTAAAAAAATAGAGTGGCTTGAGAGAGCAGTTTGATCCTCCACATACTGAGATTCACTCAGAAACAGGTTTAGCATTTCCACAAATTATTCCTGCAAAACAGTGACTCTGAATGGACAAATTATTTAGCCTGAAGAATGTGCTATGTGCAAAAAAGAAGCAGAGAAGTAAGAAATAGGAAGAATCATTACTAAATATGAAGGTTACCTTTGAATATACCTACTTAATGCAACTTCTTTGCAAAATTTTGTCACCAACACTGGTTTATCTCCAAAGTCAATGAGTTATTTTATTGCCTGAATGATCAATAGATCAGAGTTACATGGGTTAGCAAAAGGTGTTGTCTAAATCTACAGAAAATGGAATACTTTGATGGAAAAAAAATCTCAAAATAAGGTCAAATTGTTGTTAAAACATCATCAACAAGGATTACAAGGAAATCTGGATACCTGAAGTTCTTCATGGTAGTAGACCTTTGTTGCATGTATTCCTCCATTCTCTCCCTGCCCATTTACTGTATAGTAACATTCAATAAAGGCCACTAGTGCTAAAAAATGTTTTAAAGAAGAAGAAAATCTGGATCCCTGAAAGGAAAAAAAAGCTCATTTAAATGGTATAATGGAAACCTGAGATAATGAAGGTAGATTGATAAAACATCATAAGTTTATGGTAGTAAATGAACCAAAGAACCAGTAAGGTGGATCTCCTTAACCACTAAGACAAGCTGGAGCTTGATTGACAGAAAAGTCAGTATCAAAGGATATTATTTAGCCTGATCAGTGCAAGACAGTAAAAAAGGACAGGAGATTCTTTAAATAGAGCTGTTTCCACAAAGACTGATTTGATTTAAGATTGATCACTTCAGAAAATGATCTTGAAGAAGGAGCAAGGAACAAAGTTTCCCTCAAGGTGAGGAGCAGTTGATTTAAAACTTTCTGTATGATTTGTAAAATGAAGAGAACAGTTTCACATTGGGAAATAAAATAGTTTTTTCTGTTTTTTTTTATTTTTATTATTATTTTTTTTTTTTAACAGCTGAAAGGGTAGAGGGTGTTCAAAGCCTTAATGTATTCTGATACACATTTGTTAATAAATAAAATGTCTAAACAGTGATCCTAAATGAAGTCAGTACAAGAAGGTAGGCTCTCAACAATATGTAAATTTAACTTGTTTAAAAGGAAGTGAAGAGCCTGTGTTACTGACAAGAACAAAGAGCTTCCATCAGTTCAGCTTCGGCATCAACCATGTTCTCCATAGCTCTGATACTGCTGCTGATGGCTGGATCCTGTGAGGAACTTTTTACTGATTCAAACCAATAATTAGAGCTGACAGAATAACAATTTCAGTGACTTACTGTTTTAATGATAATCTTTGTTTTCACAGGTGTGTACTGCATTGATTTGATCCAGCCAGACTCTAAAGTTGTGCAGCCTGGACAGTCTCTGACCATCACATGTCAGCCCTCTGGTTATTCTGTAACTGATAGCAGCTATGCAACAGGTTGGATCAGACATCGTGAAGGAAAACCAATGGAATGGATTTTTCATATGTGGGGTGGTGGGAGCTTTTACCAAAATAATGCTCTGAAGAACAAGTTCAGCTATAGCAGAGACACTTCTGCTGGAACAGTAACAATAACAGGACAGAATCTGCAGCCTGAAGACACAGCTGTTTATTACTGTGTGAGATGCCTCACAGTGATACAAACCACATTCAAGCCTATACAAAAACTCAGCAGCCAGCAGTCAGACATGGGCTTTATAACAATCTAACCAGGCTGACTTCAGGACAGCCCACTGCTCACTTTAACAATAAGTGTTTGCTTAATTATAAATAAACTCTAAAATATTAGATGCTAAATGCTCA
The DNA here is from genome assembly GCA_014839685.1 of Anableps anableps. Lineage (NCBI taxonomy): Eukaryota > Metazoa > Chordata > Actinopteri > Cyprinodontiformes > Anablepidae > Anableps > Anableps anableps. The sequence goes on from CM026083.1 coordinate 13,137,370, forward strand.
GTCATCCATGTAACTTTCAGTTCACCTCCTCTGCAGCCAACTATGATGTTAAGAAGTAGGTTGATGTCCCACTCCATCTGTGTCTGTCATTGTGTCCTTGGGCAAAACACTTCACCCTGCTGGTGATGGTCAGAAGGGCCGATGACAGTGTGTGGCATATCGCTTCTGTCAGACTCCCCAGGGCAGCTGTGGCTACAACCCTATAGCTTTCCACCTTCATCACATGAATGGGAATGACTGGTTTCATTGTAACGTGTCTTTGAGTGTCCAGAAAAGCTCTATATAAGTCTGATGTCATTTCATTAAACATTTTTTTTTTTAATTTCTTCACTATTTTCTTGAGTTTTAACAGCCGTAACTTTCAAATAGCTGACCAAAAGCAGCTTCTGTGAGTACAGTCAGGACAGCTTCTGACTGTTGGCTGTCAGGTGTTTTATTCTATTACCGGTGACTGGTTAGCTCTTGAATTGTGAGAGCAGTTTGATTCTCTACATACTAACATTCACTCAGATTTGAGTTCAGCATTTCCACATATTCTACCAGTAACACAGTGACTCTGAATGGACAGAATCTGCAGCCTGAAAACTCTGCTGTGTATCACTGTGTGAGAGTGTCACAGTGGCACAAACAAGAAACAGAGCTGTGCAAAAACCGTCTCGATAGCACTTGTAATACTTCAAAGCCACCAGAGGAGGAGCCATCAGACCACAAATTATACAGTATAGTACAGTACTTTTCACTGAGAGGAAAACAGTTGCTTCATCATAATGTCAAAATTATTACCATAATTTTGACATTATGGTGACAAAATTCTCATCATATTTTTTCAGTTTGCACAAGATCCACAATAGTTAAAGAAAAGGTTTTGTCTTAAATTTGTGTAGAAAGTTTGGTGTATATTTTCCATGGTCTAGTTCATGGAAATCTTAAATGTTTGAATAGAAGTCAAACACTGTAAAAACACAACTTTTCAGATAAAGACTATACTGTCCACATGACAGCCGGAGCCTCCAAGAGTGGAAATGGGTATCTTCATAAAGCTTGTGAACAGAGGGAATCAAATAACATTTACTGGTTGACAGCTTCATGTAGGACTTCAGGCAACTTGAATTCAGTGCCTCTCCACTCTCTTTTGTCTTCATCTTTCATTCAAGGTCCAGAAACTTGGACCCTGTTTTCCAAATGAAATTCTAAATGTATCATAATCTGGAAACAGGACTTTAGACCACTGAGCAATAGTCCTGATAAGAAGATTTGGACGTTGCCTCTGGTTCAGGAATACCTTCATTCAATTCAGTTCCAAAATACTTTATGTGTCCCAAAGGGAAATGTTGTCACTCATATCATCCAAGTATCTTCAAAGAGTCACAGTGTATGGTGATGCTATGGGTAGGAAAGGTCTGTATAGCAGTCAGTTTTGAAACAAGTCTGAAGAGACCTCTGTCTGAAGACTGTTGATATGTCATGACAGTCTCATGATTGTCACCATTAGTTGTTGATTCCTCTTTAAATCTCTGTCTGGCTGTATGATTAGAAACTGAACAGACAGACTTTGGAGATGGGGATATGATCCTTGCCCAACTGTAAAACAGCTACATACTGAGTTCCTTTAAATCAAGGCAAATAACTAACCTGTTTAGAGCTGACCTTATGTCATTATTAGTGGTGTGCACAGACAATTTGGGGGGAGGTGTTCTAACAGCTCCTAATGTCTATCTGTTTACGTCCCTGGCCATCATGTTTTTATCATGTAAAGCACCTTGAATTACCTTGTTGTGGAATTGTGCTATGCAAATATACTTGACTCGACTTGACTTATGACTGATGAAGGAGATGGGTTGAACTTCCTCCTTCTCTCTCTGCTCTGTGGTTCTGTTCTGCATCCATTAAGCCTAATTTTCAATTCCTCTGGGATTTAGGGTCATAGTTCAGGTTTTATCTGAGCTATGGAATGTTTATCAGGTGCTCCCAGCTGTAACAAAAAACAAAACAAATACAGTAGTTTTAGACCAAGATATGTCTGTGTTAACTCTTGAAGCACTTACTCACGTTGTACTTTACTACTTGTTAATTCCCCACAAACTTTTGAATGGGTTGCACTTCACAATTCTCTCAAGAATGCAAGTATTCTTATTATTTGTACCACATTTCTTCCTTTCATTTAACTTTTCCAGGCAGCTTCTTTAGCAATGATCTTTTGAGACTTTCCCTTGCGGAAGGTGCTACTGACGGCCTGTTGGATAGCTGTCAAGTCAGCTGAGTTTCACATGATCATTTAGGGAAAAAAATAGTAATTTTATATTTGTGCATAATTTATTTCTGCTAGTTTTGATTATTGTGGATGGCAGCTATCAAAAGCTTGAAATGTATCCCTCTTTGTGTGATAAATCTAGCTTTCATTTCTTTCATTTGTTTATGTTAATTACAAAAATAAATTCACTTTTTGGTGATATTCTAATTTATTGGGAAAGTGCTGCATGGAATAACAATCAGTTTCTTCTCAGTTACTTCAGTGCACATTCACAATCGGCAGAAATATTAACAGCAGGTGTTTCTGCAGATGAAATGTTTTAGGACTGAATATTCTGTTGTTTCTAGCTGTACTCCAGTGACCTTATAGCTGAACAAATCCTAGAAGAGCATTTTTTTCTCTCGTGTCTGTCTGGTGGGAAAAACATAGAAGAGGAGGGGCTATGCCAACTCTTTGTCTTTTAAAACTGCACAACCAGTTCATTGACTCACAGTTTTGTGTGTAAATCTTCAGAAGGTTAAGCATATCTGGAATAAATTCCTGAAAGCCTTTAATTCAAGTTTAATTTGTATAAAATGGAGAAAACAGTCATCTGGAGTTTGCTTTCAGTAGTTTGGATTCATGGTGAGAATGTGTTTTTCACCTTTTATGTGAGAGTTTAAGATTTATGGACTAAAAACTTTCATCTTACAGGAGTCTTTAGTGAGATTAAACTGGACCAGTCTCCATCTGAGGTGAAGAGACCTGGAGAGACAGTGAAGATGTCTTGTGTCATGTCTGGTTTTGACATGACAGAATACTACATTCACTGGATACGACAGAAACCAGGGAGAGCTCTGGAGTGGATTGGGAGGATGGATGCTGGTAGCAATTCAGCAATCTATGGAAGCTCCTTTCAAAGTCGTTTCATCATGACTGAAAATGTCCCCAGCAGTACCCAGTACCTCGAGATCAGGAGCCTGTCAGCTGAAGATTCTGCTGTTTACTTCTGTGCTCGAGAGACACAGTGACTTAAAGGAGTCAAGCAGCTGCACAAAAACATCAATAGACAAAAGCTTTAATTCAGGGAGGTCAGGGTAGTCTGAAAGTAGCAAATCTATGTTGATTATATTTCAAATTAATTTACATTTTCTTGTCTTAAAAAGAAATCAGGATTATTACTTTTTATCCACAGATTTTTTTAATAACTGGAAACAAAAATCTGACTACAAGACAGACTGAATTTAACCAAATCCATAAATATGATATTTATAAGCAATTCTTTGCAAATTTGTCTGTTATGTATAAACACCAGACTGGTTTTTCCACTGAGCTTATAGGAGCCTTTTTCAGGGTGATTCAAAGATCAGAGCAAGGTGGCATGACTATTAAAACATATCATATTAAAGTGTTAACTTGGCACCTCAAAACAACTTTAATTGCAGCCCCAAGAAAATATTTTAAGGATCCACAGAGGAAACAGTATTGGAGACAAAAAATAATAACAAATAATAAAAAAATGTTGGAAAACAAAATCTAAGGATTGGAAAGGAACTATTATGCACAGTTTTGATTAAAACAAAACATATGATGCTAATAACGTTGAATCTGTTTTAACTGCTTTGAAATGCTTAAGTTAGCCGAGATAGCCACTGAGGTGAGTAGGAAGTTAACAGGTTAGGAGAGGACAGGATATAACTTCAGAGTCTATCATTTGCATGGAGATGACTTCAGTCTTTTCATAAAACAAAAGTGATTAGAAACTGTATCAAAAATTGGAGCAGGCATGAGCAAACAGACCTTCTTTAGAGCGCGTCATAGCAGGATAAGTAAAACAAAGGCTATAATTAAGAAACATACCAATTTACAAGAAGAATATTTTATTCTGGAATCTTAGGATTTTATTTTTACATATCAAGTGGCTGTTATCTGATGTGCATTATTTGCCCATTTGTTCAAATATTCAGCAGATAAAAGTCTGCAGTGGAAAAAAAAAAACCCAGGTATTTTACACAGATCAAGACACTGGATGAACATCAACAGCTTGTTGCAATTTGAGCTGCCGAGCTCCTGGTTTCACATTCTGCAACTGAGATCAGAAAACTACAGAAGAAGGTTGTAACTTTCACACCTGACAATAATGAAAAAATATAATTTCTGCCAAAAAACAGATGTATCAATAGACAGTGTGAAGAGTCTCATTTATATGGATGCAAAAAAAACCTTTTTTTTTCTATTGCATAGAGAAATCCTAAGTAAATGATTTTTTTTGTTTGTTTTTTTTTGTTTGTTTGTTTTTGTTTTTTAATAACATAAAATATTGAAATCAGGAACTATTACAAATCAACACACAAGAAATACTAAATGAACTTGGAAGGAGTGACAACCTCTGTGGCAGTTCTGTTTAAAACACTAGAGGGCATTCAATGTTGCTGATTTTATAGCTAGATTTGAGTTATTGATCCTTTAATCATCACTTTACAACTTTGGGTTAACTCATTGTTGACATAAACATTCATTCTTATTTAAGCACTCAAGTCATGTTTCTGGTCTGTTTGTATTATGAGAAAGAAGGGAGTTTTTTTGTTGTTGTTTTGTTTTTTTGTTTTTTTATTTGTTTTTTTAAAAAAAATAATAATAACTGGATGTGGGGTGGGGGGGTCCACTCTGATTCCTCATTGAGTTTGGAATTTGTTCTGGATGGATCACCACCTCAGCGTCCAGAAGTAGTGAAACAGAAAAACACAATAAATAATTTTATTTCTTTATTCAACATTTTTCTCATTAAACCGTCATTATGCATTAGTGTACTTGTACGATATGAGGTTAAAAAAAACTGAAATGATATTCATTTTTCATCAAGGGAATTATTTGAAATAAAAATGACAATTCACCAAAATAATTTAGAATTTATTTGCAGACCATTTGTACTCTGCATATTTTCTATGCTGTATGATCCTGAGACAAAATATGAAACTCAGTTCGAAGAAAATCTGTTAAACAATATGCAAAGTATGTTTATTTAAAAGGAAGTGAAGTGTCTGTATCAGTCAACAGAACTAGGAGCTCCCATCAGTTCAGCTTCTGCATCAACCATGTTCTCTGTAGCTCTGATACTACTGCTGACAGCTGGATCATGTGAGGAGCTTTGGGTGGATTCAGACTAATAATTACATTTCATTCACTAAAAATTCAAATGAATTATGACAATAATTGTGCTTCAATGTTTTCTTAGGTGTCTTGAGTATTGATCTCATCCAGCCAGAATCCAAAGTTGTGCAGCCTGGACAGTCTCTGACCATCATCTGTCGGCCCTCCGGTTACTCCTTGACAGATAGCTATGCAACAGGTTGGATCAGACATTGTGAAGGAAAACCAATGGAGTTTTTCATATGTGGGGACATGATGGTGACTTTTACAAGAATGATGCTCTGAAGAACAAGTTCAGCTATAGCAGAGACACTTCTGCTGGAACAGTAACAATAACAGGACAGAATCTGCAGCCTGAGGACACAGCTGTTTATTACTGTGTGAGACGCCCCACAATGATACAAGCCACAGGCAAGCCTCAGCAAAAACCACCCAACCATCAGGATACAGTCACTAAAGGATTTCTCTGTGCATGGATAATGAGACTATGACATGTCTAATAACACTTGTTGAGTGACTAAACAAATGTAACAATAGACTAAAACTATGGGTTATCCAAAGTTCCTCTGCAACACTGTTCAGCCTGCTTTACTGATTTGTACATTTATTGAACTGAATATAGATCTCCTCTGATTTATGTCCACTGTCACAACATCACAACAATGAGGAAATGTAGGCAGGCTTTTTCAGTCTATGAAATTATTTTCTTTTATTTCTGCTGGATCTAATTACTTAGTAAAAAGATGTTATCAAACTAATTAAGGCAATACATAGGAGGCAATAGGAATGAAATCTCCTTGTATAGAAATAACCAGACATTTTTGAGAGCAGTGACAAAAAATGCTGCAGTTTGAAAAATGAGATGTTCATTCAGAGGATCTGTCCTCTGACTCTCTGAGGAATCTCCCACAGCAAGCTTTCCATAAACAAAGGACCCAGAAATCAACTCAGTTCAATTAAAATCAAAACTGTCCAGTAAAGTTACAGTGCCTTTGTGCCACACCTAAGTAAAAGACTCTGATGCTGTCTCCAATGGTTCCAATTGCCAGTTTCAGCATTTATCCTATAAGGGCTCTTGCCATATATACCTTCTCACACTGCAGCCTAAATCTCTCAGCAGTCTCTACCTGCCCCTAGTGTATATGTCCAGGTTTCACTTATGTGTGTTTTAAATCACTTTCATTCATTTAAAATGTCCCAAACATATCTGCATAAAAAAACACATCCCTGTTTTGTTTAACATATCTTATGAAAAAACTACATGCCTATTTAGACATCCATGAATAATGATTTGGAAATAAGTTTGAAAAAATAACCAGGGGAATATCAAACAACGTTCAGGTTATTATAAAGAGAACAAATTTAGCAACAGCTAATTTTGACACAATAATGACAAATTACATGACAACATTACAAATTTATAGTTGCATTGTTTTTAATTTATTTTAGAAAATGCATTTAAAGATGAATGCAAATGACTGACCATGAACTGACAGATGAAAAAAAATTAACAGATTTTTTTTTTTTTTTTTTTTTTTTTTTTTTTTTTTTTTTTTTTTTTTTTTTTGTCTCACCACATTCTTTAATTTCCTCTTTTTGTGTGGTTAAAATGGAAATGTATAAACCATAGGGCTAAAAAAGTGATAAAGTAAATATGTTTTTTTTTAATTATTGCTAAATTCATAATCAAATTTGAATAAGGACTATGGCTTCACTGGCTGTCACATTTCTTTTCCTTTTGATTTCATCCTCCCACCTGAGGGTGGTGTAGGTTTTTGTATTAGGGTTTTTAACTGTGATATACGGGGGTGGCACACAGATATACACCAATACAAAAACCTCAGAATATAAATCTGGGACAGAAATCCTTTAGTATGCAGAGAAAAAAAGATAGAACACCACAGTCATTAGCAGAGAACAAGGTAAATACTGTGTGCATTTGTTTGGATGCTTAGAAGTTGAACAATCAGCTGTTTAAATTAGTAATGCAGAGAAAGTTATTCTGGGTCCATTTCAATTTTAAAATCTGATTGAGAGTAAACAAAGTCTATTTCAAAACAATCTCTCAAGTAGATCAGGCTCATCAGTAAATTTTTATTTATTTTAGTAATGTGTGTAATACAAATGGATCCAGTTTGTGTTGCTATTACTTTGGTGCTTCGGGTTTTTGTTGAATGAGTCAGTGAAGATGTAACACTGTGATGGAGCTTTTGACTACTGGGGAGATGGAACTAAAGTCACTGTTCTTCCAGGTAGGAAACTTTAAAATATTATTCAAAGCCTGTTTTCTTGCTGTTTTTAAAGTGATTTTGGTGATGTAAAATGTTGTTTTATGGTTTTGTTGGTTTTATTGAAGCAAAACCACACTGCATAAACTATTGAAAAAGATTTGGCATTGTTAGAGGAAATTATGCATTTCTATATTCACTGTTTAAATTTTACTTTTTGATTGCATTAATTGTATATTTTGCACCAGATTATAAAGCAGCTTGCCCAGAGAGGTTGTTGACAGCAGAAATATGCATCAAATTCATATATAGTCCATTTATTCAATTGGGGTTTTAAAATGGGATTGTTTTTCTATAAGCCTAACAAATTAAATGAACAATCAAAAAAATCTGCAAAATGATTTTGTATGAGCTAAAGTGTGTGATCTATAATCTAGTTCTGCTTAAAATAGTAAAACTAACACAACATACTCTTAATTAGTACTTCTATGAATGAAAAAAAAAACTAATTATTTCATTCCAATTTTGAGAAATAAGTTTACATTGAAGTGTTTGTTCCTAATTTATACTTTTTTATGTATTTTAAAATAGTACTCCATAAATTCTTGAGTGTTTTAAAACTCTGCTGGTTTTTAAAACCAGCAGAGTTTTTTGTCTTTGTGGGTTTTTCTTAATTGTTGCTCTTATCAACATAATCATTCTTTTTAACATAACTGTTTTAAAAGGATTTAGGCTCCAGATGAATATTGGCACACTGAATGTGAGACAATAGAGTCTAAACAGGGAAATGGAATAAAGTAAGCCAAGTAAACTTTAATTTATAATGCTTGACACCTTCCAAACATCCACATGTAACTCAAAATGGTTTACACATTGTCACACACATTAAAACATAAAAGGATTGCCGTTTCATAAAACATAACAACTGTGTAATAAAATCATTAAAAACATACAAGCATGAGTTGCATCAAAATATATTTTCTGTACTAATGTAGCTTCATTGATTTTGTTTAAACCATTTTGATTGTTGAGGAGAAAAATATTTTTTATATTTTGCAGTTGTTGCGAAAATAAAATTTACCAGTACTTTAGTCCTTGAATATCTGTGATTATAAAATGGAATAGTTGAGGAAAGAAGTGTCTCTGTTGATGAAAGCTTAACCGAGTCTGGTTCCTCTGCTTCACTCCGGCGCTTTGAACAGAAGTAAACCAACTTTCGGCTGTTTTCAACATGATTTTTACCAGATGAAAATGAGTTAGTATGAAAGGAGCAGAGTTCAGTAAAGTTTCCTCCAAAATAACACATAAGCATGATCCAGTCCGTTCAAAGGGACATAAAGGCTTCAGCCTCTATGTAAAGAAACACATACCACTTTGTCCTTGGTTTTATTTGAACCTCAGATTCTTGGATAATTTAAATCCATTGATCTGAAGCAAAACCAAAGTTCTGCAGATGCTTCAAAAAAACATAGAGAAGCTCAAAATCCTCCCTCATTTCACTCCATGTTTGAGCAGCATTGAGATGGGTAACATTACAGAAAAAAGAAAAACAGTTTCTCTCTATTTAAAGTTGTACCGAAATAATGTCATGGCTTAAAAAAGCCTGATGTAATAGAAGATTATGAGTTTACAAACTGCAGCAAGAGGAATAATTTAGATGTAAAAGCACAATAAACAGTAATTATGGGAATTTATGATCAAGCTGCTGAAACCAACCATGTAACAGCACATAAAATGTCTCCGTTGTAATCATTTATGAGGAAGAATATGAAGTATAGATAAAATAGCACACCTGTTGAGTGACAGGACTTAATGTTTTTTTTTTCAACCAAAAATTATGTTAAAAAAAGATAAACACAAAATAACACTAAGAGAGAGACTTCAATAAAAAGGGAGATAAAAAATTAATCAGGAATATCTAAATTTCTAAAATCAGGTAAAAAAAAAAAATTTAAAAAAAAATTAGAAACAACAAAAATCTAAGGAACTGAGGTCATTTTTTAACAGCTGTTTTTGATGTCAGTTTATGCTAAACACTTTGCCTGCTTAAATGCATTTTAGTTTATGCAAAACACAATTTGTGATATACACAATTTATTAAAATAGGGTTGTGAATATTTACCCAGATGCATATAGAGTTCCATGAAAGTACTGCTGTGACAAAGCTACATATTTAATAATTAAACTATCAACATGATGTTAAAGAAAGTTTTGTATTATGTTGAGTCTTGTTTTTGTAAAACTTACATGCTGATAAATATACTATTTGATGATGATATTTGTTTGATTCATCAATGGAGCAGGTTAAGTTTTATTTATTTCTGTTGAAGTGATTTTCACAGAGAAACAAACAAACAAAAAAAACGTCAAAAAAAGTAAAATAAAATAAAAGTTAATTCTGTTTTTTTTGTTGTTTTGTTTTGTTTTTTCATAAATTAACCTGCACTAAAAACGTTTTCCAAAAAAAATGCAATTTTTCTGGCAGACGAAAAAAAAAAAAACAGATCCTCATGTTAATATCACTGCCTACAGATACAAAATAATATATATTTTTGTAAAATGTTAGACTTACAAAGATCTATACAAATGTCTGTGAAAATATGAAGATCTAATATTAAATTCACAATTAAAGAAAGTCTTGAAATGGGAGAAAACATCTGGATTACTTTTTGAGTCAAACAGCTGAGGATGCAACTGTTAAAATAAACTTGATATGCTGAGTTTCTTTGAAAATATACATAGAATAAAGCCTAGGTCCTTGAAAATATTAGCTGAAACATTTTCAGGTACACTAAAATGTTTGGATCGTGAAGATTCAGGATTCTATATATTATTTATTGAAGTAAAATTAATGTTTACATACAAAAATAAGATTTTTCTCAAAACTTAAAACAATTTCCTTGAAAAATCTACAGTAACCCAGACAGTTTTTGAAACCTTTTGTTTTAAGTTTAACATTCCTTAGTTAATATTTAAAATAATGCCACAATTACAGGAATGTTTTAAATACAAAAAATATCCAGTGTTAATCTTGTTTGACAAACTTCAGTTTATGTCCTTATTTATATCTGATTCCTGTGATTAACATGAGGATCTGTTTTTTCTTTGTTGGTTCAGATGGTCCCTCTGTGACTCCCTCCCTGTTTGTCCTGAGTCCCCTGCAGACTCCTGGCTATCCTTTGAAGACAGCAGACGAACTTGGTCCAGATGTCTGTCTGGTCACAGATTTCCGACCAAAGGGGGGCGACGTGGTTCTGAATGTGAAAGATGGTCAGGTCAACGTGAGCACTGATAATGCTGTTCTGTCAAAGAACAACACCTACCACTTTGTTGCATTCAGCAATGAAACCATCTACTCCTGTGGGATCAATGGGATGATTGGCAACAATGAAGCTGGTATCAAGCAAAGTTTTGTCTCAATTTTGATCAAACTGTTTATTTCACAGAGTTTTCAATTGCCAGCTGCTGAAAAATGTTTGTGTGATTAAATTATCTCATTATAACACTAAATATGATTATAAAAATTATAAAAATGAATATTTAAGCAGGGAACCAGGCTGATAGTTTTCATAAGATGAAAACAGATCTGTTCCTCAGACAGATCAGCATGAACTCTGTCAGAGTTTTCATGATGTTTGTGTGACTGATGTGCTTTCTGTCTGAAAACAGATGATGAATGTAGGAGCATTTATCCAGGTAAGTCTGAACCCTTCCTGTCTCAGTTTGTTTCCATCACTGATTGCTGCAGTCAGCTGTTAGTGTTCAATTCAGTCTGAACTCTGTTTTTCTGCCATCCAGAAAAGGCCAAGCTGAACTTCTACCTGCTGCTGATGAATGGAGTCCGAGTGGTGTTCACCAAAGCTCTGGCCTTCAGCACCGTCCTCACCATCAGAGGCCTGCTCTTCTGAGAACAAATAAAATAGAAAAGAAACTTAAATGGAATAAGATGTAATGTTGGAAGTTTTACTATATTATTCCTCCTAAATTTGTTTAAATTTTGATATCAACCAAAACCTGACGGGAATACCTAAACAAAGAGTATTGAAACCCAAATACAAATAACAAAATATATACATTTTTACACTGTTTATGTATAGCTTGATTTATTTCTATTTTTACTTCATATATTTGTATTTTATTTGTGTAAAGTGCAAGAGTTTAATAAATGGGAAATGACAAAGAAAAATATCTTTATCACTGAAAGCCTATAATCCTAAAACAAACCTTCTGTCATTGATCTTGGTATTCAGGAAATTTTTGTGTCGAATGAAATGTGTTTAGATTTTGTTGAGTTCCACAATATGCTAAAAACTGCAAGAAATATTAAACACTTGATTTATTTGTCACAATGACAGCTTTAGATTGTCTCAAAATCAAGGAAATATCGGCCAAAGTGAGAACAAATAAAAAAAATAAATAAAGACACCAAAAGTAAACTGAATTGATTAATCCTTGACTAAAGTGTTTAACGATACAACTGAAAATATTTTTAATTTAATGAAATTTGACTTCAATAGTTTAATATTAAATATGTATATAGTACAATAGTCAAGCATGAGATTTTTGAAAATCTTTCTGCAGTTAACTGGCCTGTGTGTGAATCTTGCCTGAAAACATTTTCTCAGAGGTTTTTTTAATCTGTTCTGTTTTATGCTTCAAGGCCAGTAAGTACATCAGCGAAGTCTGTATTTCATCGTCAAGCTATGTTTTAATTGTCATTGTTTTTTTTCTTTCCTTTTTTTGTTCAGTGTCTGTGCTGAATCCCTTGAATCATTTGTTGCTGGTTTGCTTGAAATATGTAAAAGGAAAAAAAAGTAGCTTTGATTGGTGTTTTTTTGAGCATGAGTTTAGTAAAACACATAAATCATGACAAATTGCACTAAGACTAAACTTGCAATTTTTTTTGTTTGTTTTACTCAACTTTAAAGGCTTTTTTCAGTTTTTGAACTCCTACCCTCATTCAGAGTACTTTTAGGTATCAAGATATCTTTTAACATGAGTTAGATGATGCAGAGATGCTTTTCTAAAATCCACATCTTATTTTTCAGTATAGCAGTTTCATCAGTTGAAACCACATTTCAACAGGAAGTTTGAACAGGAGATGTAAATCTGACTGAAACCAAATAGAAGTTCAGTTTCACATCAACAGGGAACAATTTGGCTAACAATTTGGTTAACCTCACCTCCAGTTCTTCCTGTCACACAAGCTTTTTACAATGAAAAAACATAAGAGTATATTTTATATATATATATATATATATATATATATATATATATATATATATATATATATATATATATATATATATATATATATATATATATATATATATGTGTGTGTGTGTGTGTGTGTGTGTGTGTGTGTGTGTGTGTGTGTGTGTTACAGAGCATTGAAAGCTTAAATCATAATACAAACATATTTTTACATACTTTTTTTTGGTCGGCAGTAATCAAATAATCTTTTTCAATTTCTGAAAATATAGAACTGACTAGATTATGGTTGGGTTAGTGTTTGATTGTTTGCTTGTGAATTAATGTTCAGCTTAGATCTCACTTATTAGTTCATTCTGTTGTTTTCAACTTAGCTTATTCTTGCTTATGCTTAGAACAGTGTTTCTCTTTGGTGATTGTTCATTTCACCGCCACTCCTTTCAAGTTCATTAGTGTTCTTCCCTCAGCCTGCCTGTCTGGTCTCCTTTCACAGCTGCACCCTGTTTGCCATGCAGCCACCTCTTGCCCTACAGAAAGTTGCATTGTCCACTTGGTTCCACATATAAACCTTCAGCATGTGTTCAATTATAAATAAAGCTGTATTCATAAAGGCATTTGGTGCAACAATGCACAATAGTTTTGCACCAAATGGTGCAAAATCGGAGTGCACCAAAAAAGGTGTGACTTGTAAAGCAGCTTTTGTGACTCACATCAGCAGATTTGTACAGTTGCATTCACTGACTTGTGTATGTGTTAAGGAAAAAAAGATGGCAAAAAAAATGTATCTGTGGGAAGAGTTAATACAGGTGTGTAAATTAGTTATGTTCCTAATTATAATATATGATTAATCTCTGTGATTTCAAGGTTACAGTTACAATGCATAAGTTTTGCACCAAAAATGTCTTCATTATATTTGTTCGGTAGAGGTGAGTACCAAACTGACAAAGCTGTACCGGATATATTTGGTTTAGATCAGAAAAAGAAGCCCCCCCCCCCTTTCATGAACTAAAAGAGCAGCTCCAACAGCTAATAGTAGTGAATGTGGCCCATTTAAGAATGTGAAGGGTGAATCCAATGTTTGAGCAATTGGAAGAAGTAAGATACAAACAATTCTGACAGAGAATGTTAAGATTGTGTATCATAGCAAGACAGTCTATGACTATGATTTGCTGCTGTTGAAAGCTGACAAGGTGGCCCCAGGAGGCAACTTAATGAGGGAAAGGTTATCAAGGGAATTTTACTTTAGTCACAGGTAAGTAATGTCATGTTATTAAAACCTTGCCCATTTGTTTTAATTGAGTAATTACAAGTCACCTGATTCTTCTCTGGGCAATTTATCAGAAGAATGAGGACAGGTTAAATATGCTCAAACAAAGGTGCAGTTCCCAGGAAGAAAAAGGCAATGAATTAAAAGTCAGACTCAATTTTAACACAAAACAATGACGTGTCAACAAAATTACAACAGTAAGTTTGTCCATAAGATGATATGACTAGTTTTCCTTACCTAAATAGACATATTATTGACCCAATACATGTTATCAATGAAGATTATTCAGACACTGTTCTGAACAATATGTTTCTCATCCTCCCTGGTAGATGAGCTGTAAGTGAAAGAGTAAGCCATGCTGTGTGTCTGGATGTATCTGTTTTCCACATAATCACAACTGTGTATGGTTCCACTGTGCGTTGTATCAGCCATTTGACCTCTTCCAGAGCAGGCAGCAGCTCCTCTGTCAGGTTTAATACTGTCAGAATGAATGCCTTAAAATGTCAAGCCAATTTAAAACAAAATTATCACAGACACACATTATATAGTTGCTGTACTTATTTTGCAGCTAGACAGAAGATAAAAAATGAAGCTGGAAAAACAAAACACATCCATTGTTACAGCTATAAGATATGGTTATAACTTTTTTTCAGAAAGCAACACACAGAGAAAGTCCTGGGCTTTCTCTATGCCTCAGATTTAAAGAAGTCCAGGACATAAATCCTTCAGAGCCTGTATATTAACCACTGACCCACTAGAGGGGGCGCAGTAGGATCACTAATGAGTCATGAGATGTCTGATATAGAAGAAGTTATCCTCAATATGTGGCTAAATGTTTTAATGCACTGTTGTGCATAACTTGATCAAGGTAATATCCTTTGATTAATAAAAAAAAACAGTAGAGTATCACATTATAGCAATGAAAAGCCTAGAAATTACATTATAATTATCTACAAACAATAATTTTCTCATTGATTGGTGAAAAAGCTGCTGGAAAATCGCAGTCTTTTGTGCAGAGGATTTGGATTTGATTTCAGTCAGTATGGGATGCACTGGATTGGAGAATTGGAAAGATTAGGTGTCATTGTTTGTTTGCTTGTTTGTTTTATTCTGTTGCCTGGAAATGTGCTTAGACATATTTAATGCAGAAATATAAAAATAAAATATATATATATATATATATATATATATATATATATATATATATATATATATATATATATATATATATATATATATATATATATATATATATATATATATATATGTTGCATTCAAACATACTAAGGTTAAAACACTCATCGCTGACAAGATAATATCCATAATTTAAAACAAGGAAAATGAGGCACAGTAAAGACAGTTATCAGTGAAACAGTATTCAGAAAATGTTCTTCTGAAACTTTTTTGAGGAGGAGTCAAGGCAAAACATGTCTTACATCTGTATTTATCTGCAGAAGATGGCAGAAAACATGCAGACACAGTTAAACATGATGCACTGTTGGACAGGGCCGCTGCTAATAACTATCTGCATGTCAGGTGAAAATTTGTATCCATCCTAAATGTTGTTTCTCTTTATTTGTGTCACCAGATTATTTCAACTGATTTTTTTTTTTTTTTTTTTTACTTTTAGTTTTGGCAGGTGTTGCTGGTCAGACTCTGACAGAGTCTGAACCAGTGGTTAAAAGACCTGGAGAATCCCATAAACTGACCTGCTCAGCCTCTGGATTCACATTCAGCAGCTATCACATGAACTGGGTCAGCCAGGCTCCTGGAGAAGGACTGGAATGGATCGCTTTTGTGCACACAGGCAGCTCCTATCTGTATTACTCCCAATCTGTCCAAGGCAGATTCACCATCTCCAGAGATTATTCCCGCAGTAAAGTCTATCTGCAGATGAACAATCTGAGAACTGAGGACACAGCAGTGTACTACTGTGCAAGACACACAATCATATACACAAATAGGAGAGTCATTCAAAAAACTACTTCCTCTATTTAACGTCACACTGGGAACAAGCTCATGTTTTTATATTTGAATGGTTACCCCGTATTGTTATAAATGTTAAGATGTTTAAAATTACAAAGCAAATCAAATAACAGTTTTATAGTTCATTAGATTTTTTTAATGGTTGGTCTTTTCTTATCAAGTTTCATCAACTATATAATGAATTCCATCTTAAGTAGCAAATTTACAGCTGATTCAAATCTGAGAAGTACTTTTATAGAGCTCAAATTTGAGAATAGTTATGTGTTAATTCATGTCAAAGTTCTCCATTTTCAAACATTCTACAAGTAACTTACTACTATAGTGTCGTTAAAAGTTTCTGAATTTTTAATGAGCTTTAGACTGACTGTGACAAAGAAAAGAATAAATATGGTAAAGTAACATAAATATTCCAATGATATTTGAAATAAGAGAATTAAATATTTCATTGATGAATGAACATGTGCAGGAAGATGTAAGACCAACTTCTTGAAAGTTTTTTACAGACATGTCACGTTTTCCTTAGATTAATAGAATGTCCCATTAGATCACACCCTCCTCATGTATGAATTGTAAACAGCTGACCCTGCCAGCCTCTGTTAGTGTGCAGTCACACATCAAAATCTGACCATCAGCATTCATACAACTTGGATCAGCCTGTAGGGGAAAGACTGGAGGACTGAGATGAAATTTACTGCAGCTTCATATAACAAAAACTAAATGAAGAACAACTACAGCTTAGGACACCTCCTTATTGTCATCTGCTGGGCAAGTGAAAAATTACAAATCTTTGATACATAGATATGATAATCTATCAGATTACAGGGACTTAATTATGTGATTTCTTGTCTTTATAAGTTCAGCCTCGGACAGAAACTGAACCAGTGCTTGAAAAGTTGGGAGAATCCCATGAACCAACCTCTACAGCCTCTGGCTTCATGTTCAGCATCTGTACTATGACCTGGATCAGAACATCTCCAGGGAAAGGACTACAGTGGGTTTATAGGGTTGATAGTGGCAGCAACTGATTCAAATACTGCTTTTCACCAGTTAATGTTTAGCATCTCCTGAGATAATAGCAGATAGCAGGTGTAGCTGCAGATGAACAGTCTGAAAATTAAAGATGGTGCTTCTTTTATTACTATACTTCAGAGGCGCAGTGACTTAAGTAGGTTTTTCTGCTACTGTATATTGGAACACACAGCAAACCACTATGTGGAAACACACACACACGCATGCACACATACACACACACACACCCATGTTCAAACTTGTGCACCCATGCAAATAATCCAAAAGCTTGAAGGTCATACAGACAGTTTTATATTTTATTAATGCAACCTGTATACTTTGAACCCAGATGCAAGTCTGATTTGATAAAGTCAATTAATCAATTAGCATATCATCTCCAGATATCCTTTTTGTAGAGCAAAGCTTCCTTGGCACATGTAGGCAGCTTCTCCTCGTGGCTTGACTAAAAAGCTGTGAATAGACATGAGAAAAAAATCTGAATTTCTAGTTGCATTTTTTGTAGAGGAGGAGTCAATGTAAAACTGTCACTCAGTTTCTTCATTTATGTTCCAAAACAATATTCAGAGACTCATTCTGACATCTAAGTTCCAAACAGAAATCAAACCAGGGACTTTTACAATGATCAAAACAATTTATTTGGTTGTTTTTCTCATTATATTTTGTATTATAATTGGTAAGACCATGGAGTTTTAGATGAAAGAAAATAAGATGATGTTTATGTGGTTACACTAACAAGTTGTTTCCATTTCTGCAGGTACTGATGGTCAAACTCTAACCCAGTCTGAATCAGTAGTTAAAAGGCCAGGAGAATCCCACAGACTGACCTGCACATTTTCAGGGTTCAGTAGCACTCCTTACATTCACTGGATCAGACAGGCAGCTGGAGAAAGACCAGAATGGCTTGGCTGGATCAGTGATGATGGTGGTAGCAGTGGCTTTTCTGAGTCAGTGAAAAATCGGTTCACCATCTCCAGAGACAACAACAGACAGCAAGTGTATCTGCAGCTGAACAGCTTGAAGACTGAGGATTCTGATGTTTATTACTGTGCTCAAGAACCACATTGAAACAAAAATGAAAAAACATTGTACAAAATCTAAAAATAGGAACCAAGTCCAAAAATTAATTTACAGATGTTAGTCAGGAACAATTCTCACATCATCAACAATCTAAACAAAACTACGGCTCTCTGATAAAGAGCATATCCTGTAAGAAAAAAAAAAATAGAATTTACATTTTAAGAAGTATAGTTCTTTTTGAATGCAGCAGCTAACAAACAACATGTACAGACTTGCTCTAAAAAACTGCTACAAAGAATGGCAAAAAAACAAGGGAAACTGTTAACTTATGAGTAGAGATTTTAATTTTGTTTTTCTTTTAAAGGATATACATACATTATGTCTCAAATACAGAGGATAGGATTTGTTAATTTATTTTAGAACCTTTGGGAAAACCATTGGAGCACATTGGTACAATTTGGTATGATGCAATTAAAACAGTTTATGACAACAATATTCAAGGATGTTCACAGAAATCACCAGAGACAACAGCAACAGCATGGTGTATCTGAGACTGTCAAATCTGAAACCAAAGGACTCTGTTGTGTATTACTGTGCAGGAAACACACAATGGTCAATGTGATCACAGAGACTGTCCAAAAACAGACAGGAAAAAAGTATGGAAATGCTCAACATAAGAAATCATTACAAGATTTTGTTTTCAAATAATGCTATGAAAAGACTTGGTGTCCAAGTTAGTGTTGTTTCAGCTTGCCATAAAGTTACAGTTTGCAGAAGGTGTTACAGTTTACAGCTGTCATCATGTAATATTACTGAAACGTTACTTTTCTAAAATGGATAATTTATCATTGGTAGATCATTGGTTGGTAACCAGAGAAATAAAACTAGTGAAATTCTGTCATACTTTAAGGTGCTACTTTGATGAGGAGCTCTTTATTTTAATACATTTGTTTTAACTTTTGAGCTAAAACAACATGCACATATATCCTCTGGTATGTCATGTGCCTTCACATATTCCATAAATCATCATGATGGGCCACCATGACCAAATATGCCAGGGCCATTTTTTGGTCTCAGTACAGCCCTGCATATAGGCCCACTTAAAGCACTGATTAGACATGAGCCAGTGAAATCTTTCAGTGTAAACCTATAAGTCTTAATGTTTTAAATTTTCAGTATGATATAAAGTCGACTTTTTGAGGTTTACATCATGTTATAATGTTATTACCTCATCAAAAACATACCCGGAGTGTTATTTTGATTCTTTCGTGGATATCTGAGAAATCCTTTAATCCCATGGCAGCCATTCAGTTGTGCAAAACGCTTGGCAGAACCGAGCTCTGCCTTCGAGATGTAGCCTCTCCTTGGAGCTCCAGTTTCTAAGCTTCCAAGCTTCTGCCTCACAAAGCACCCGCCCCCCATGATTTCCTCACTCAGCTCCTTCAGACCATCTAGCAGAAATTAGCATACACCTGGTGGAACTGTTCATCTGCTGAGCTCATTATACGAGCTACTTTTCAGTGCAACGCTGGTAAAAAACATTGTTAAAGGGTTAATAGAGCAGCAATGTTGTGATGACTTCCTGAAACCATAATGTCAGAAAGAGCAAGAGCTTCTTAAAGAGACATAGGCCCAATTTCAAAGTGTTAAATTATGAAGTTAAATTTCTTTCAAGTCATATTTGATATATATATATATATATATATATATATATATATATATATATATATACAGAATTTTTATAACAACTGAAGGTAACATAGTTACTTGATTGAGCTACTAAATGCCACTATGTGGCTGGAAAACACATAATATTGCCCCTTAAATGCCAACTGCATCAAAGGAAGAGAAATTCAGAATAGCATTCTCTTTATGTCTGCTGTTGCAGTTGGATCCAGTGAATATCTGAGATGCTGTTAATGATGGATTTTGCATGACATGATGGCTTTGGAAGACTATTTTCAAAACTGTTCCTGCCCAAAACATTTTTTTTTTACTTTAAACAATCATTTCATCATTATTTTTAAAAATACTTTCTTTCTGCAACATGACAAAGATAACTCATATAAGAATAAAGACATTTTGACTAAATAGTTTTAAACATTTAGATTTCAAATAATTGATTTAGTTGAGGTCTCCGTGGAGGAAAAATATGACTTTTTGTATTCAATTAAGTTGTATGATACTGTAAGGAAAACAGTACAATGTTTTTGTAAGTAAAAAAAAAAGAATAAGACATGTCTATACTTATGCATTGCTATGTACTTGCTCCTGTAAAAAACTCCAAAGGCCCTCAGATGGGTTGCATTCTGTTTGTTCAGGAAGTTATGTATTAAGCTTTAGTATGAGGATGTCATGTGGATGTGGTTTTGTAGATCAAATCAATGACTGAATCCATTATTAGAAGGCTGTGGTGTTTGACCCTCCCTTTCAGTGACATCATGATGCAAATCTGAGTATTCAGAGTATTTCTGTCCTGCTGAGTGATCTCCTGTTTTGTGTGGAGGAGCAGAGGTCTTCTCACAGATTTTAGGATGATGAAGGCACTGAATCTTCTTGTGCCTGCTCTCTCTCTCTCTCTCCTGTAAGTTATCTTACTTCTTAAAGTTGAATTTGTTTTTTTCCAAGATTAAAAAAAGACTTATAAATGCACCTTTTACATTTTCCTTTAATTTAGGTTGTACATGTCAAAGTATGGAGTCCATTCCTTCTAGTGCAGTCGTAAAAAAAACCCTGGAGAGACTCTGAGTCTCTCCTGCAGAGGATCTGGCTTCTCTTTTGGTTGCTGTTGAATGCACTGGATCAGACAACCTGCAGGAAAACCACTGGAATGGATAGGATTAGTTTACACTGATGGGAGTAGAACACATTATTCTAGCAGCCTTCAGGGTAGAACTGAAATCACCAGAGACAACAGCAAGGGCATTGTGTATTTGACATTGTCTAACTTACGGCCAGAGGATTCTGCTGTGTATTTCTGTGCCAAGGATGCACAGTGTTCAAAGTAGTGGGGAAGGCTGAACAAAATCCCCATAGAAGTGTTTTCATGTTGACCATAAGGTGGCAGTGTAGACTGACAGCATGATGATTCAAAGCAAGCAGTGGTGAGAGTCCATGCATACTATGAAATCAACAGCATGTGAGCCTTCTTATTGATTTATATTTTGACAGTCAATTAAAATTTTCCAAAGGTGTGACAAATTCATATTGTTAATTAAATGATATGAATTTAAGATTCAGCAAAAATATGTTCGAAGTTTCAGAAAAAATATCTTTGACTATTAAATTCAGGCAACACCATCTCAGTGAAGATCTTTACTGAGGTAAACATAGACCTGTACCATAATTTTAACAGACAGAATTTCAGGACAAACAAACAATATATCACGCCAAGCCCAGTTAATCATGATATGATGAAACTAAGCGGCCACAGAAAACAGTAAATATGGATACACAAATATTCACCATAGAGAGAACAGATGCTGCTGTGACTTCCTGCTTCTTGTAGCTGTTAAAAATATGTTTCATCTGCTCTAATAGTCAATGTTTTTTTAAGAAGTTACACAATTAAGAAGTTTTAAATTCAGGGGACAGTTTTGTGTTGTAAAGAAGGTAAAACAAGTATATACTTATCCACGCACTAACATGTTTTCATTAGATATTTGATTGCACTATTTCTTTCAGTGGTTACTCATTATTTGTCTATGTACTCAAAGCACAGAGGAGTGAAATTCATATCTAAATTTACATCAGTTATTTGTTTTGTTCTTGAGAAGGAGGAGCCAATGCAAAACAGATATAGTCGATTTCTTCATATGTGTTGCAGAGCAAAGTTTGGGAGCTAATTTTGATAAACAAGCCTGCAAACAGAAAACACACCAGAGAGCTTTACAATGATCAGAACAATTTTTTTGGTTGCTTTTCTCATTGGGCTTTGTATTATAGCTGGTAAGATTATGAAGTTTTAACTGAAAGAAAGCACGAGGATGTTTATGTGGTTAGATTAACAAGTTGTTTCCATTTCTGCAGGTACTGATGGTCAAACTCTAACCCAGTCTGAATCAGTAGTTAAAAGGCCAGGAGAATCCCACAGACTGACCTGCACATTTTCAGGGTTCAGTAGCACTCCTTACATTCACTGGATCAGACAGGCAGCTGGAGAAAGACCAGAATGGCTTGGCTGGATCAGTGATAGTGGTGGTAGCAGTGGCTTTTCTGAGTCAGTGAAAAATCGGTTCACCATCTCCAGAGACAACAACAGACAGCAAGTGTATCTGCAGCTGAACAGCTTGAAGACTGGGGATTCTGCTGTTTATTACTGTGCTCGTCCCACACAGTGAAATAAAAATACAGAAACACTGTACAAAAAACATCTAAACTAAGTTCAGCATCTTATTTCAGTGAAGACTTTTTAGAATTGTTTTCAAAGGATATATATATATATATATATATATATATATATATATATATATATATATATATATATATATGCCTTCTTGTTTGATGGAAAACTCAAAAGAAATTGGTCAAGATACAAAGAAGAGAATTGTGGTGTCGCAAAACTCTGGTACTTCAAGGTGCTACGCTCCTCTGTTTAACCAAATACACAAGTATAGACATGATGAGAATGTCCAACCATCATACCGGTCAGGAAGGTGATGGGTTCTGTTTCCCGGACATGAACGTGTTTTGGTCTGAAATGTGAAAATCAACCTCAGAACATACATAAACGGCATCATGGCATCATGAGTAAAGAACCTTATGTGGAAATATTGAAGTAAAATCTAAAGACATCAACCAGGAAGTTAAAGAAAAGGTGCAAATGCTTTTTTCCAAATGGACAGTGACCCTAGCCATACGGCCAAAGTTGTTGAAAATGGCTTAAGGACAACAAAGTCAATGTTTTGGCATGGCCTTCACAAAGCCCTGATCTCAAGTTTGTTGAGGATTTGTGGGCAGATCTACAAAGGCATATGCTAGCAAGTCAGCCTACAAACCTGATGAAGATACATCAGTTCTGTCAAGTCAAGTCAAGTTTATTTGTATAGCACATTTCAGCAACAAGGCAGTCCAAAGTGCTTTACATCATGAAAGCATAAAAACATCATAAACACTTCTTCCTGTCAGGAAGAAGGGGCCAGAATTCCAGTAAGCAATAGTGAGAAGCTTGTGAAAGGAAACCCATAATGTTTGACAGTTCAAAGACAATGCTAACAAATACTGAGGAAATGCATGAACTCTGTTGATTTTTAAGTTATAAATAAATCTCTGACTTATTCTTTCTCTCATTATTATGGCAATTATCAAATAGAAATAATTTTGGTAATTCTAACTGACCTAAAATAAAAGAAGTTTGGTTGGATTTAGCTTCAGACAGTGGGGAAAAAAGGTGTATGTGTATTTTTATTTGGTGTATGTAAACTTCTGGTTTCAAATATACATAGTTATATAGTATCCTTTTTTCACAAACCCTAACTAGTAAAGACATATAAGGTTATTACATTTGGAGTTTAGAACTGAAAGGCAGTTACAAGTTAAATTTAGGCTTCTCTTAAGCCCTGAAATCACCAGTTCTTTTGCTTGTAGATTTGTCCTCTTACTTCGACACTGTGGATCAGAACATCCTTTTGACCCACCCGGAGACACGTGTTGGTATTAAAGGTACAGCACTAAAATGATTCTATCTCTCTGATAGGAGTTTTTATGTGAATCTAGAACAGTATTCCTCCTCTATGTCTTCTCTGAATATGGTGTGCCCCAGGGGTCAATATTAGTTTGTGTTTTTTTGGCCTGTGCACTCTGTTTTGTTTTTGTATACAGTTTTGCTTTTAAAAAACACAAAGTTTCCTTTCACTGTTTTGCAGAAGACATTCAAATCTACCTGTCTGTAACTACAAATAACAGCCAATCTGCTATAAAAATGTTACAGGATTGTCTTAAGGGCACACAGGCATGGTTGAAAGTGATGTTTTTAAACCTAAATAAAAATAAAACTGAGATTCTGGTGCGTGAACAAAACAATCCCCTGCATGGGCATGATAGTGTGATAGGTTCCCTGTCCTCCTTCCACTGTCCTTTTTGTGAAAAAGTTGGCTATGATGACTGACCCTTTGTTTAAATTTGATAAGCATATCAGGACTATTATCAAGGCTAGTTTTTTCAAGCAGAGAGCCCTTGCAAACATTAAATCTTATCTTTCTCAGGCTAATTTTGAGAGAGCAATCCATGCATTTATAACATCGCATTTAGATTACTGTAATTCTTTGCGTACAGGGTTGGAAAAGGGTTCCCAGTAGTGTTTACAGAGTATACAAAATGCTGCAGACCGCCTGCTGACCAAAACAAGGAGGCGTGAATCTATTACCCTTATTTTGCGGACCATTCACTAGCTCCCTGTTGACTTTCAGGTGAAATTTAAGGTTTTATTGATTATTTGTAAGTCCTTAAACTCTATGGGTCAGTCTTATTTAAGTGAACTGTGAACCCTGAGTTCAGCCAACCAGTTGCTATTGGATCTCCCAAAAGCCAGATTAAAGTCCAGAGGTGATAGCTCCGTCACTGGCAGTGTCCAGACTGTCGAACAGCCTCCCTGTCTCTGTTAAAGTCTCACAATCCTTAGGTCAGTTTAAGTCTAGACTGAAAATGCATCTGTTTTCCATGGCCTTCAACACCAGTTGAAATAAGATAAAAATGTTGTACTTTTATGATCTGAGTATTGAGAAATTGCTGTAAATGAAATGAAACTGAAACTGAATATATCTTGGTTGTCAGTTTACTATTTTATTGTTGTTTCATTGTATATTTTATTATGAAATCTATTTTTGTCTTACTTTATTTTATACCTATTCCTGTCTGTGATGCAGTAACTACTGTAGAGGACTTTGGTCAGCTGAGGTTGTTGTTAATGTGCTATATAAATAAACTTTGAATTCAAAATTACCATTGAGCAGTTTGGACCTAACTCTGATCCAGTTGTGGTTTTCCGCTGAGGAGGAGTTAATGTAAAACATTGTCTTCTTGCTCTATTTATATGCAGAACAAAGCAGCAAACACACAGTTAAACATGATGGCCTGTGGGACAGGACTCTTGGTGTTTTCTATCTTCTGTGCATGTAAAAAAATAACACATTCTTACTATAGCTTTATTTTATTTGGCTCATTAGTTTCCCACACTTTAGTGTTTTTGTAGCTGTTGCTGGACAGACACCTAACAGAGTCTGAACTAGTAGTTAAAAGACCTGGAGAATCCCACAGACTGATATGTACAGCCTCTGGATTCACATTCAGAGACTATTCCATGAATTGGGTCAGACAGGCTCCTGGAAAAGGACTGGAATGGATCGCTTTTGTGCACACATATAGTTCTCATTTCTATTACTCCCAGTCTGTCCAAGGCAGATTTACCATCTCGAGAGATGACTCCAGCAGCAAAGTCTATCTGCAGATGAACAATTTGAGGACTGAGGACACAGTAGTTTATTACTGGGCCTGAGGAGACACTCTGAGAGATATAAATAGGAGATTCACACAAAAACTACTTCCTCTATTTTTTATCATCACTGGGAACACTGGCAATAGTGTTTTCTGAATTGATCTTCAAGAATTTGAACTAATTCTAAAAAATAATAAATAAAGTAATTATAAAAAATAAAAAAATAAAAAAACAAGGTTTAATGGTGACTTGAATTCTGGTCAGTAAATAATATAATGGCTCTCAAGGACTGAAGTTGCAGACCCCTGCAGGGGTCTGGAAAAGGATGTGTATAACTGAGGGAAATACAGACATAACCATATTTTAAAGTCAATAGGCTTCACAAACAAATAAAAATGATATCACACCACCCACAATAAGCAATGAGACAAAAACACAAAGAGAGCAAAATATCATCCAAAGGTGTACACCACTAATATAGACCACAAAGATAAGATATGATATGAAAGATAAGATATGAAGATAAAAGCTGAAAAAAATAATAAAAGTAACTTTTTGCATATTTGTTAAAATTGTCACTATGTCATGATAGTAGAATATAAGACAGTCAATCTGTCATCCTACTGCCATTTGAAGAAATAAAATACACCGCTCTCAGTCAGAAACAGCCAATCAGAGCCAGGAAGAATATCTTCACATTGTTAATCACTGCCTGTTCTGTGAATACCGTTGTTCAAGCTTAAGATTGTCGGTGTGCTGTAACTGTGCGCTAATGGTGGGAAACAAAATACTAACGTGAAAGGAAAACTACCAATTTCTCACATTTCCTGCAGGCTTCGCTGTGGGGTAGGAGCTGTGAAGGGAGGACTTTAGTGCAGCAAAACGCAAGAATATATTCTGATCAG
Organism: Anableps anableps; assembly: GCA_014839685.1. Classification (NCBI taxonomy): domain Eukaryota; kingdom Metazoa; phylum Chordata; class Actinopteri; order Cyprinodontiformes; family Anablepidae; genus Anableps; species Anableps anableps. The sequence continues at coordinate 13,163,825 of CM026083.1, forward strand.
TATATTATATTATATTATTATTAAAAAACAGAAAATATTAACTTCTAAGTTAAGATTTTATTGAATATTCTGAAAAAGGAGATACATGTCACAAAATATGTATATGGTATATTAATTTTATTTGAGGGAACTCTTTCTTTTAATCACGTTACAATACATGCTGTGACATTCAGGCTATCTCTCAGATAGAAATAATGATTGATAATTATATTTGGAAAGCAATTGAATAATTCCATTTGAACTTCAAAGCAAATTACATCCCAAGACATTTTACAAGAGCTGATTCATATACAGAAAAATACAATAAGATCATTGAACTTTATCTAAAGATTCATTTTAAGACAGAAAAGAGTCTGGATCAGTGGTTTGTTTTTCAGTTTTTTGGTGACTGCAACATATCAAAACTGTTTGTTCATAAGCATTTGCAAAGATAATACCTATTATAAAACATTTTTTTTAAAGTAAAGTTTGTTTGAAGAAATATTATGTAATGTCTGAATTCAAGATTTATTTTGAGGGTTTATGCAAAAAAAAGGAAATATCATCCATATATCTATGTTTGATTTAACTGGATCTGACAGAAAGCAGCCGACATCAAAATGGTCAATATGGACTACAGGGCAGGGCTTCTACTTTTCACAATCTGATGTCAAGGTGAAATCTTTATGGTTTTATATAAATATCTCAGTTTAATATCTTATATCTATTTTTGATGTAAGTGTATGTCAAATCCATTTTTTCACCTTAACAGACAATAATGGTCAGACTCTGACAGAATCTGCACCGGTTGTTAAATACCTAGGAAACTCTCACAAACTGACTTGTACAGCTTCTGGATTTACATTCAGCAGCTTCTGGATGCACTGGGTCAGACAGGTTCCTGGGAAGGGACTGGAGTGGGTTGCTACTGTTCAGGATACATATACTTCTTATGATCAGTCAGTCCAAGGCAGATGTACTATCTCTAGAGACAACAATAGACAGCAAGTGTATCTGCAGATGAAGGGCCTGAAGATGGAAGATTCTGCTGTTTATTATTGTGCTCAAGAACCGCCACAGTGATTTCACTTGGTTCAGTGATTGTACAAAAACCCACAGTGCTAATATGTTGTAATAAAGTGACAGGAATTCTGTTCGCTATTGTTCTTTTTACTGTAATAATTAATTTTAAAGTTTTTGAATGGAACAATTTTCACAATTTATTTTAAAGGAATAAATGTGTAATATAAGTTTTGTGTATTCATAGGTAATGTATTGGTGTTTTACATCAAAAAGTAAATAAATAAATATATAAATAAAGACTACAAAAGTAGCAGGTATTTTAAACCAAGGGCAAAACCAGAACATTTTATTAAATAAATTTAACTACTGTAAATGCAATTCTGTTTTTCACAGTTTCAAATACTTGCAATTCAATAATAGCAATACACATACATTACAATACTGGATATCCATTACGCAACTGGGACAACATAAAGCAATGTAACTGAAGATGCATACACACATGAATAACATGATTTGAAAAGTTACAAGTTTTCTAACTATCAGCTAAATCTTCAAGGGATCAGATGTTTCCAGCATTTACATCTGATTAAAAAAGGAAATATTTATAATCAGTGAAAAACTCATCAATAGTTTGTCTCCTGTTGGGACTTCTGTGTTGCAATGAAATCCATATAAACCAACAACAATAACTAAATGAATATTGTTCTTGAAATTTTTTATGATTTATTCAGAATGTCTCTGGCCCTCTGTGTAAAACATAACTGTTCATGCATAGATATTTTTGTGTTTGGTTAATAAAGGCTCAATAACTATCAAATCCTAAATTAAAGACCTCATCAACTTTGTTGTTATATAGTTCATGACCATATTTTTGTATTACAGTACAATACACAAGGGAAAATATAAGACACTTTGATTCTTACTTCAATATGAATGTTTGTGTGCACAAATAAGCAATCTAGCTAAAGTCAAACCCATCAGGCAAATCACAACTTGGACTTTGAAAAAAGAAATTTTATTGCTAAAATACCTACACAAGGATTAAGCGAGACTTTTCAGTTTTGCTATTTATCTCATCTGTATTTATGGTCAAATAATTTAGAAACAAAGATGTTTTACTCAAAAATGTATGGTTTTAGATTTTGCTTGGTTATGGACAATTTTGAACCATAATTTTAATTCTTAAAAACTAACATTAATTAGAGTTTTACATGAATATATATTGAGGTATCACCAAGGTAAAAGCATGTTTCAAATAACAAAGAAAGATTTCAAAACAAAATATCACACACAGTAAGACATGGTCCAGAACATTAAGGCAGCATAAAGTCCATGTAAATATGGACACACAAATACAGATCATACATACACAAAAAACAGCTGCTGTTGTTGTTTGTGAATTTGTGCTGCTACCATAAAATTTCAAGTCAGAAGAAACGGTCAGCAAGCAGGTTTTAATCAGATATCTAATAATATATGAGCATTTTTAAACACCTGGATGTTAGTTCAGTTTTTACTCACAATAGTCCACTTTTGCCAAATAGTAATGCTATGAAGGGTGTCAGAGAGAATAAAAACCTGTCATAAAACCTGTATACATTACAATGATCCATAATGTCAATCATCTCTGTTTACACTCTCATATGTTTTATTATTCCACTGTCACATAGTATCAATTTAAAATAAAAACTCTTTTTACAACAGATGTTTCAGACTTATTTTTTTAAACTCAGTTTGAAGAGAAGGGTCCAATGCAAAACAGATAACTTCAACTTCTTCATAACTGTCAAAAAACAAAGTTACTGTGATTCATCGTAGCAAACAAGTTGCAAACAGACCAGATGACCATTATGATGATCAGACCAATTTATTTAGTTGTTTTTCTCATTGTGTTTTGTTCCATAACAGGTAAGAAAACAGAATTTTGTTTTAGTTAAAACAAATTGAGATTATATTGATGTAGTTGTTTTGGCAAACTGTTATATTTCAGGTTCTGATGGTCTAACACTGACGGAGTCTGAACCAGTGGTTAAAAGTCCTGGAGAATCCCATAGACTGACCTGCTCATATTCAGGGCTTGGTACTCCTCACATTGCTTGGATCAGACAGGCCGTTGCAAAAGGACTGGAATGGATTGTAACTATTTACAGTGATAGTAGTATTAACTACTCACAGTCAGTGAAAAACCGGTTCAGTGTCTCCAGAGACAATAGCATAAATCAGGTGTATCTGCAGATGAACAGCTTGACAAGTCAGGATTCTGCTGTTTATTATTGTGCTCGTGAGCCACAGTTACTCAGAAAACAGAAACACTGCACAAAAACTCTTCATTGTATAAACAGCTTTAACAGTAAGCCACCACAGGAGGCACCATCAGATCACTGAATAATTTATGTTTAGTTGTTTTCATTTGACCAACATGAAGAATGTTAGAGGTTTTATGCTGTTAGTGCCTTCCTTTATGCAAATTGAAGTTCCAGCCTCTTTCCTATAAAGCTTAATAGCATGTTCTTGTTTGTATCACAAGAGGAGAAACTCCCATCAGATCTCCTTCAACATCAAGATGTTCTCTAAACAATCGCATCACAGCTTGGATAAGGCAGCCTGCAGAAGAAGTGCCAGCATAGATTGGAAATGCCATTTACGTGAGAACTGAAGTTATGATGAATATTTATGAGGAGATTATAGAATAGTCAAACTGTTTTCAAGGTCTTAGAGATGTCACCCAAGACAAAGATGACAAAGCTTTGTGTCAGACACTGTCCAGTTTAAGGTCAGAGGACTCTGCTCCTTTGGATCACAGTGCCAAGGGAGCGTAGAGTTCAAAGTAAATAGAAAGGTATGTCAAAAAACTGCACAGAAAATGTTTTCATGTTTCCCTTAAGGGGGCAGTGTAGACTAAAACCAGGGTGGTAAGCAGTTTACTGCATAGATTCTATGAAAGTAATTGCTGGGTTTACAATGTGTCCCTAATATGTATATTGATGTGTACATCACAGTGAAAAATTTAATCCCACAACCCTCCTTAATAAATCAAATAAGCAACACATACAAATAATTCAATGTCTTTCAGTTTTATTTTTTAAGCATTGAAAATGAAATAAGGTCTATTTTTGACATTAAAGTATGATATGTTGCAGTATGGTAGAATTTCATAAGGAGGTTAGCGCTGTACTTTAATTTATATCATTCAACTATTAACGATACAAAACTATCCACAAAAAAAGATGGAAGTTTATGAGTTATGACTCTTTGAATCAAACAATGACCAAAAACAAGAGTTTCCCAATGTGATACTTGAGGCTTTAAAGGGTCTGGAAAAGGAAGTTGTGTATAACTAAGGGAAATACAGACATGATCATATTTTAAAGTCAACATATCCTCTAAATGTGGGCACCACTAATATAGATCACACAGAGCACAGATGTTGCTTGGGTCTTGTGGTTTCTCATAGGTCCTAAAATGTTTCATCTGCACTAATATTAATAAGATTTCAATAATTACTTTAAAAAGGGAAGTATGATTGGGCATGTTTTCTGATGCACAAGTAACAGTTTTAAGATATTGTCAAATGTTGTGGAAAATAAGAAAGAAGGTGTCAAACTACAAACTCATCTCAACAAGTACAACTTCTTTTTAAGGTGGAGCCCATGTAAATCAGATGTCTTCTGCTTCTTTATAAGTGTTGCAAACCAAATTCAGAAACTCATTCAGACACATATGCTACAAACAGAACCCAGAGCAATAACTTTTACAATGATCAAACACATGTATTTAGTTGTTCTTATCATTGCTGTTTTTATCATAACTGGTAAGAACACAGAGTTTTAATTAAAACAAAGAAATCTGATCTGGTTTCATTAACACACTATTTCTCCAGGTACAAATGGCCAGTCACTACCTGTGTCTGACATAGAAAAGAACTCTGTAGTTAGCACCTCTTAGCTATTTTGATTGTTAAAGCAGTCTGCAGCTGAGCTGCTGTGGAGCTTAACCATTCAGATATTATTAGGGTTTGTTCAGTAAGACAGTAGCAATTTAGATTATTTCATAATATACTTAATAATCAGCAACTATCTCTCCTATGGTCTTTTTAACAACTGCAGTCTCAGATCAACACATAGCTCTCCAGCACTATCAGCAGCAGGCGCAGCAACCCCACAACAACATTGTACACATCAGGGAAAACATGGAATACATTTGGTTTGCATTGCCCCCACATGATGACAATGATCTAGTATGATCTGATTCCATATTAGATTCTTCATTAAAATGGGTTGTTGTTGTTGTATGGTATTTTAAGATCTTGTTCTATGTTCCCCTTTTAAACTTTGAACACCTGCCCCTCAAAAGGTCTCTGCACAGCCCTGGTGTGTAGTGCACTAAAAACTCCAATGTAAGTAAAATGAAACTATATTTTCATAACTTAGTGACTTTAGTAGTAATAATATAAAGAGTGTTACTATAATATATTATATAATAGTACTAATATTAATTAATACATATTCCAGTTTGTGCGTACATGTTGGACAACTGACAATGATATTGCAAATCTTGGTAAGATTTAAAAAATGTGTTTATTGCTAATTGAAAATAATGGTGAGCATTTTTTATCTTAATTTTCCATATAATACTGGATAATTGTTTGTCCTACAACAAGTGAAAGTCACATTAATTTCTGCAAACAAGAACAACTGATGCATGATTCATGATGATGTAATCTCTGAATTATTGGAGGAAATATCATAAAATACAACAAAATTCAATAATGATCAAGTCACTATGACTTCATGTGATTAGTTCACATTTAGTTGGCCATGAATAAAATCAGTTTCTTCATATAATACGCAAGTGGTTAATTTAAGAATTGGCAAATACTGTCATCTAATTTCATAATGTTCTTTAATCAAGTTACTACAAAGATGGTACATTTGGTAGGAAATCATAAAATTCTTTGTTGGTTTTGTATGCAACAATAGGTCTTGCATTCATCAGAAGCCATCTGAAGGAGCAACACATGGTGTTTCCAAGCGACACGTCTCATTCTTCAGAGGGGGACGACTTCTTCCCACCGTCAAGCAGAGCAATGCTCAAGAAAACGCCAAGCAGCTAGAGTCCTACCTGGCCTGTCTGACTGAAACCATGAATGCCCTGAAATCTTTTCCAGTCATTTGCCCCTGAAACTCAACACACCCCTGCCTGCCTCAGCTGCCTGTGGGAGGTTTTTAGCACTGCATCCTATTTACCAAAAGGGCAAGTCTTGGTTCCAGTAACTTTGAGAACCAGCTACCAAGGCTTAACAAAAAAAAAAAATTAGTTGTATTAGAGGGATGACCAATTTCTAACAAAAGAAATAAAGACTTGATTAGATTTGAAGCTTCCATTTTGATTAAAATGTTTTCAAGTTCTGTTGCTAAAACGGAAAAAAAAAAAAAAAAAACTTTAAATCAAAACTATTTCTGTGAAATGATGGCTTGCCGAAAATTCAACCTTGCAGACTCCCCAGCTTACCTGCGTTGTCCATCACTGGGTTCACGCCTCGCTGCTGCCAATTAGCATCCAAGATTCCGGATATAATGCTCGCAATCTATGGTTCCACCTGCTCTCCAGCCAAGCTTCGTCCCACCACCACCCCGTCTACACCTTCGTCCTCTCAGGGTCTTTCAGACTCCCTTTCTCCAACCTCCACTCCACCATCAGGTCCGGGCCCCAGGGGGAAGACAACCCTAAATCCTCACCCTATGTTGTTCAGCTAAGCTCATGGTGATTCTCAGGATACTTGTCTTCTGCTGGGATCCGAGCGCCAAAGAACTTTACTCTAAGTCAATAAAATGACAATAAAATATGTGTCAAACTCAAGGCCCACAGGCCAAATCTGGACCGCCAGAAGTTTTAATGTGGCCCTCTAGACTCTAGAAATAGTGTATTATTTTGTAGTATTATATTATCACTCAGATCACAGCAGTTTTTTTCCCCGCATACTACCAAATTACTTCAAGGTGAAAAGATGTTTAAAATTATTGAATTCTTATGCTATTTACTATTTCCACAATGAACTGAATATTGAAAAAGCTCTTAGTGATTAAATCTTAGCTAATAATTATTCATTTTTAACAGGTTTAAATCTGATCTTGTGGTTTTCCGCTGAGGAGGAGTTAATGTAAAACGTTTGTCTTCTGCTCTATTTATCTGCAGAGAAAGGCAGGAAAAACACAAACATGATGGACTGTAGAACAGGGCTCTTGGTGTTTACTGTCTTTTGTGCAGGTGACAATATTACTGCATCCTTACTATAGCTTTCTTTTATTTGGCTGATTAGTTTCTCATATTTCTGTTTTTTGTAGGTGTTGCTGGACAGACCCTAACAGAGTCTGAACCAGTGGTTAAAAGACCTGGAGAATCCCACAAACTGACCTGCTCAGCCTCTGGATTCACATTCAGCAGCTATCCCATGAACTGGGTCAGACAGGCTCCTGGAAAAGGACTGGAATGGATCGCTTTTGTGCACACAGGCAGTTCTCATTTCTATTACTCCCAGTCTGTCCAAGGCAGATTTACCATCTCAAGAGACGACTCCAGCAGCAAAGTCTATCTGCAGATGAACAATCTGAGGACTGAGGACACAGCAGTTTATTACTGCGCCCGAAGAGACACTCTGAGAGATATAAATAGGAGACTCATACAAAAACTACTTCCTCTATTTTTTATTATCATTGGTAACATTGGAAGTGGTGTTTTCTGAATAGGTCTTTGAGAACTTGAGCTAAGTAGAATTCTGGTCAGTTAATAACATTTGAAGTAAAGCCTGTAATGACAAAGTTATGGAGGTATATGAGCACAGTTGGGAGATTTTTTTTTCATCAGAAAATGATCACAAGTAACCATTTCTGATTTCATACAGTATGCAGTGTTGTTTTTACTAAGTCTGCAATATTTTATTTTTCTTTTGAGAAGTACACATTTAATTTTCTTTTACTGGGGTGGAGTGAACCTGTTCTAGTTGCACAGTGCATGGTGCTAAATCTCTTTCAATCTTCTGAAAATCTAACTTCAGTAAATGAATGCAGTATTTTTAGATCCAAACCCATCATTTAACCTGTTTTAAGGGCAAAAGTATAATAGAATAAATCACTTCCATTTTTAGAAGAGTTCCATGAGCCTTTTTTTATAGGACTTGTTCAGGCTGTAACAATTGACATGCATTTTCAAAGCAATACTTATTATGGATATAATTATAATTTGATTTTAGATCTATAAAGGAGCAGGTGTTCTGGTTAATGCTGAATCCAGAGCTTTTGTGATGCTGAGAGAACTCCTTCTGGTCTCACAACAGATAAAATATCAATACAAACACTAAATTGGTTACAACAATGTTGTTAATGAAGATAAACATCAGCAAAGCTCATTAGTATAGCTGACAACAATGAATGTCCCATTTAAATACACTGGTGAAGCAGCTTGGGAGGGGATGATCCACTGTGGTGACTCCTGAAGGGGGAACTTGTGAAACAGTTTGACTACACATTGGTTTTGTTAAACACATCATTCCTCCCTAGAGCAATAACAAGGACTTTTCTCTCTGTCACTTTTAAAAATAGCACAATCTGACATTTATATATTTACATTTCCTAATAAACGCTGGAGTTACTCAGTCCCTATGATTTCCTGATGCAAATCTCAAGTCTGTGTGGTGTATTTCTGTCCTGCTGATGAGTCTTGTAGATCTACTTCGAGTGAAGCATCAGAGGTCACATGATCAGTGTTAACAAGATGAAGAGAGTCACTCTTGTGCTACTTTCTGTCACTCTGCAATGTATGTTCCTATATATACTTCAGGTTTATCTCAGAAAATATTTCCTTGTTTTGATTTTTTTAGATGTTTTTTCTTCTTTTTCATTGGAACAAGATGCACAGGTCAGCATATGGAGTCCATACCTTCCATTTCAGTGGTGAAGAGACCAGGGTTAAACTCTCAACCTGTCCTGCAGAGGATCTGGGTTCACATCCAGCTGCTGTGTTATGAGCTGGGGCAGAGAAACTGCAGGAAAACCATTAGAACATTAGAACAACACCCAAGGATGGCAGTAAAGGCTGTAGATGGGTTAGAACCTAAACACATTCACAAAGACACACACAGGCACACAGTATGTGGACGCAATGGGAGCAATAGCTGTTTGGTTTGGGAATTCCTGTTTTTCAGTTTTTATAAACAGTTGTTTTTATCATACAAATTCATTAGATTAAGGACAACTATAGCAACTTAAGTATACATTATGTGCTTAAATGGTAAAAAGGAAATTAAATACTTTTATAGATAAAAAAAAAACTATTCCAGCAAGTTTTTATTTACTATTTCCTTATTATTAAAAAGAAAGTTTCTCATTAGAACGATGTGCAAAACTTCTTTTAAAAATAAGAAACTTTCTGGTTTTAATAAGATACAAAAATATGTTGCTCTCACAGATTACGACTTCTTAAAAGAACATAAAGGGCTTTCTTTGACTCTCAGTCTTCTCACACTGTTTCTTCTACATGACACTGAAACATTCTGAGAGGTGTTACCATTTTACTATTATGACCTTTCTCATTTAAACAAGAACATATTTTGGGTTTAACGAGACATAAGTCTTGTTATAACGAGTTTTATATTTTGTTAAACTGAAAGCATTTTATTGTGATAATGAGATACTGCTCCTGAATTTATGTCATAGCTCTGGAAGTTAAACACTTCTGTAAAGCAGAAACAGATTTCAAATAATAGAAAATAAAGTTGTGTAACTGCAAAAACTTTTTTTTTTAATTGAAGAATAATTTTCCAAAATTTCTCTGCAGATTCTGTGGGACAGACAGTATGTTGGTGATATTGATTTTCATGATACAGATTACTAGAGAAACATGTCATTTAGTTGATTTTAACATTTGAAGTCATCTACAGAGACAAAGCGAAGTTAATTCACAGCAAAGGGGAAAAAATAAACTTAAAAGACATAATTCACTGACTGAACAGAAAATTCTTTACAACTCACAAGAATATACAGTATGATGACAAAAGGATTCACCTGTCAGCCTTCACATACAATACATATAAACTCAAGACACATGGCATTCTTAATCTATTTGATTTAATATCATGTTATTAGACCACCTTTTGCAGCTTCAACAGCTTCAGCTCTTCTGAGATTTCCAACATGATTTAGGGGTGTCTTTATGGAAATTTTTGACCATGACTTTAGAAGCACATATGTGAGGTCACACACTGATGTTGGATGCGAAGGTCTGACTTGTAGTTTCCACTCTAATTCATCCCAAAGGTGTTCTATTGGGTTGGTACCAGGATTCTGTACAGTTTAGGTAAGTTCTTTCACTCCAAATTTACTCATCCATGCTTTTACAGATCTTGCTTTGTGCACAGGTGCTTATCTATGTAAATGGTAAATAGGATGAATTTATATTTCTAGTGATACTTACTTACTTACTTACTTAGTTATACCTAATTGCACTCACAAACACAGAGACATTCATACACTGATATGCAGACAGACAGCGTGGGGTTAAAGCTGCACTATGTAACTTTTATAAAATATAATTTTCTACATATTTCTTGAAACTGTCACTACTCATGACATAATGGCAAATAATCTGTGAAAAAAAATTCAAGCTCCTCTGCCTTTTCCCAGTGCTATCCAGAAGTAATTAATCAGAGCCAGGAGGCGGGTCTTAGCACTGTCAATCACCATCTGAGTGGCGCTGCTCACCACCCCCCTATTCTCTGGTGCGCTGCAGCTAGCAGAGACCGCTATGAATACTCAGGCTCGCTAGCATGACCACCAATGATGACGGATAAACGGTTTTCCTGTAATGGTAAGTTGTTTCTCTGCCATTATCACATTTAGTAGTAAGTAAATTAAGTTGACTGACAGTGCTGAGACCTTCCTCCTGGCTCTGATTGGTTGTTTTAGGTTGGGAGCAATGCAAAGTTACATACTGCAGCTTTAAGTGCCTTGCCCAGGTGCACATCTACACACATGGACAAAATTGTTGGTACCCCTCTGTTAATTACTGAAAAGTCCACAATGGTCACAGAAACAACTTGAAAATTATAAAAGTAATAATAAATAAAAACTTATTAAACATTACCCAATGAAAATAAGATATTGCTTTTGAATTGTAGTTCAACAGAAGCATTTTAAGAAACAAAGTAATCAGATGGGCCTGGACAAAAATAATGGTACCTGTTACCTAATATTTTGTTGCGCAACCTTTTGAGGCAATAACTGCAATCAAATGATTTCCGCAGCTGTCAATGAGATTTCTGCACCTGTCCACAAGTATTTTGGCCCACTCCTCATGGGCAAACTGCTCCAGTTATCTCAGGTTTGAAAGATACCTTCTCCAGACAGTATTTTGCAGTGACTTCCGCAGATGCTCAATACGATTTAGATCAGGGCCCATAGGAGGCCAGTTCAAAATAGTCCATTGTTTTGCTCTTCGTCGTTTTTTGGTGTTTTTATATGTGTGTTTTGGGTCATTGTCCTGTTGGAAGACCCATGATCTGCGACTAAGACCAAGCTTTCTGACACTAGCCTACACATTTCTCTCCAGAATGCCTAGATAGTCTTGAGATTTTATCATACCCTTCACAGATTCAAGACACCATATTCCAAATGAAGCAAAGCAGCCATAACTGAGCCTCATCCATGTTTCACAGTAGGGACTGTGTTCTTTTTTTATTGTGCTTCATTTTTGCTCTTTTATGCTTTGCTTTCAACAAAGTCATTTCTCATGAAGTCCATTTTGGCTCAAACCACAACAGATAGTGCGATCTGAGACTAAGGTACCTTGAACTTGTAGCTCACCTTTTTTGGGCTCTGTGGTTACTATTCATATTATCCTTCAGTTTAATTGGTTATCAAAAAAAAGGGCCAAACCTTCAATGGTACATAATACTGAATGGGAGAAATGACCACCGAATGGATTCATGTTGCTTGTTGTATCAGACAAAGAGAATATCCCACACAGGAACTTTTACGGCAGCGTACTCTCTGAACATTGGTCCAGAGTGTTGGAATGTTTGAGTTCGCCTGAGACCATTTATGTTGTAATCACATCATGCAAACTACTTACTATTATTTCTGATTTTGAATGTTTTCCAAATGTTAGGATGTGTAATCTACTAATACAGACACTAATATTCTAGTAAAAAAGATGCATACAGAAATGTTTAAATATTATCTTAGACATTGTTTCAGTCATTTGTATGTTAAAATTATTTATGTTTGAATTATTGATGCTTCTCAGACTGGGTTGAGTTGAGTTTATTGCACTAAAGTTATAGAATCACTTTCATTATAGTCATTTCATCAAAAAAAGTGATATGGGGAGTGGTACCTCTGCCAGTCTGTATTAGTCAAATGGCAACAGACTACACTGCATCAATAACATGCCCAACATTTAGAGCAATTATGCTTTTCATTTATCTTAACATTCATGTTTGGAAAATGTGAGAGAAAACCTGCAGATAGACAGTGAAAAGATAAAAAGCTCCACATACAAAGGACCTGGCAAGGAGTGGAAATGCAAATTCAGCACATTTCTCCATCACTCAAATATAAACACCTCCTCAGACAGTGTGCTTCACCACAGATCATGTTCCGTCTAACTCTGTTGCAGCTGCTTCTGGCAGCAGGATGTGAGTGTCTAGGTTTGTTAAACTACTTGATGTTATTTTGCACACAACTGATTTTTCAGAAACATATTTATTTTTTCAACAGGTGTGAGGTGTGAACAGCTGACACAGCCATCATATGTAGTTTTGCAGCCAGGCCAGCAGCTAGCCATCGGATGTCAGGTCTCTTATTCTGTGGATAGACATCACACTCATTGGATCAGGAAGCCACCAGGAAAAGGACTGGAGTGGATTGGAGGGGCTCGAGTTAAATATGAGACATACCAGAAAGATTCTCTAAAGAACAAGTTCAGTTACAGCTTAGACTCTTCCAGCAACACAGTGACTCTGAACGGACTGAATATGCAGCCTGAGGATACTGCTGTATACTATTGTGCCAGACAGTCACATTGATGTAAAACATGAGTGCACCTGTACAAAAACCCCTCAAAGCCTTGAGCACGTTTATTATGAAGCCACCAGAGGAGGTGTTCTCATCATACTTGTGATTTCAAGACCTGCTGATAATCGAATGCTGTCTTCCGGATGTGCACAGTAAAACAGGGAAAATGTAACAAGTGCTTGTTTTATAACTTAAAATCACTGAAATCCATATTACTGAGTGAAAACAAATCATGACATTTGCAGGAGAAACATAAAGCTGATGTTAAGCATAAAAGGCAACAATAAAAATTCCAGTATGGATGCTACCAAACAAGGCAGATTCACTGAATTTATTATTTGCTTTTTAACTGGGGGTTTGTTTCATCTTATTTTATCAATATGTGTCAATGAACAACAAATAAAAAATGACAGAGTACTTTGAAGAAAACAGTCTAATTTAAATACAAGTGATACCAATGAAATTTAATTCCAGTTCATGTAAATGCAAATACACAGTGGTTCAATACAATCAGACTCAATAAAAAAACAAAACACTGAATTCGTAAAGTTCTCCCAGAAATGTGTTTATATGTTTTTCATATTCACAAATACATTTATAGCAAATAAAGTATCAAACCATTCCCATAAACACAATCTGACTAACTTCAAATCACAAACAAAAAATTGTTTATACTTTTTTCAACATATGTTGTTGCAAGACCAAGTAAAAAAATTTCATACAAGTTCTAAAAGTGTATCAAGAAAAGCACTTTTGTTAAGTTATTTAAGTATCTGCATTTGATTTATTTAATTTCAATTTATCTTTCTTCATCCACCTATCTTCCTAAAGATGCCAATAGTTTTACGTCTGATATGATTTAATCTTTCCTTTATAATTCTGTAAATCTTCTTTGCAAATGTAAAGCAACTTTTGTGACATTTTGATATATTCGCCCCAATCCCCTGATGATCTTCAAAACCTGGTGGTGTACAGACCACAGACACTCCCTCTGAGGGATATGATGCAAATCTGCAGTCTGATTATAGTATTTCTGTCCTCATCTACGCATCAGTATTGTGAGGAACATCAGAAGTTTATTCTCTAACTTTAGGAGGATGAATTCTGTCAGTCTTGCACTGCTTGTTCTCTTTCTTCCCTGTAAGACGTCTTGCTTTTTTAAGTTGTGCAGTTTCTTCGACAATTTATAATTGTCATCAGTCACAGAAAAACTTTTTTTTTTTTTTTTCTATTTAGGTTGTACAGGCCAGAGAATGGAGTCCATTCCTTCCAGTCAAGTGGTGAAAAAGCCTGGAGAGACTCTGAGTCTCTCCTGCAGAGGATCTGGATTCTCATTTGACTGCTGTAGCATGCACTGGATCAGACAACCTGCAGGAAAAGGACTGCAATGGATGGGACGTGTATACAGTGGTGGGACAACAGAGTTTTCTACCAGTTTTCAAAATCGAATAGAAATCAGCAGAGATAACAGCAACAGTATGGTACAGCTGAGATTGCCCAACTTAAAGCCAGAGGACTCTGCTGTTTATTACTGTGCCAAACACGCACAATGTATAAAGTAGGTGGAGAGGCTGAACAAAAACTGCATAGAAAATGTTCTCAGATTGACCTTATGGTGGCAGTGTTGACTAAGAACAGTACACTCGTAAGTTAGCAGTGTGTTACATGAAAACATCAGATGATTTTATTTATTTATCAATTATTAATTAATTTCTGAATTTACAACAACATTTGTTTGTAACTGAAACCCAACAATTTAGCTTTAATTGTATCTTACAAACTAAGATTATTTTTATCCTTATTAAAAACCATATGCCTTTAGAATTTGCATTGCTCCAAGCTGTTCATAGTGAACCCTGCCTCTGACCCGTTGTTAATGGAGATTGTTATCATGCAAAAAACTTATTTTCACACATACACTTACATTTGTCACTTTTCAAATCAATTGTACATGTATTTTGTTTAAAAAAGTACTTTCTGTAACTATACATCATTATTCAAAATGAGAAAACTGTCACAATATAGAAAACTAAAGTAAATACTAATGAATTGTGTCAAACTGTAATGGGAAATTGAAATAATATTTCTGGATATAAACAGTGCAAAACCTCAAACTGAATGACAATGAATGACTTCTTGACTTTTTTAAATAAAACTGAATTGATTTTTAGAATTTTTGTTATGATTCATGTTTGGTCCTGCCCATGCTGTAATTAGTTTTCATTCTACTCACCTGTGTCACCTGATTGCTGATCTGTGCCACCTGGGCCCTGCTCTACTTAACTCCTCTTAGCCCCTGCCTCCTTGCCAGATTATCGACAGCCACGAGCCAGTAGAAATCCAACGTTTCATGCCTTGCCTTCTTGTGTTTCTTCGACCCATTTCCGTCCACGGATCTTCCCCTCCTGCCAAGCCCGTTATGGATTCCTTTGGTTCTGGATTTCTGGACCCTGACTCGAGCTCCGCTTCACGACCACCGAGTATTGCCTGACCCTCTAGTTAAGTTTGCTCTCTCTGCCTCTCCGTGTATAACCTCTGCCTGATTATCGTCTAGCCCCTGGTGCTGCGTTGGATTCCCTTGTGGAGACCTTCATCGATTCTTCCTGAGCTGCTACCAGTTCCTGATTCTAAATAAACTTGTTTTTCCTTTACGTACTTCTGTGTGTGGTTGAATTTCCGGGTCCTCCCAGTGAGTCCTTACAGAATAATCTGGCCACTATGGACCCGTCACCCACACAGGAGTGGCGTTCAAGTGTTGAAGACGCTATTACCCGCCTGGAGTCAAACATGCAACAAATGATGAGCATGCTTGATAGGATGTCCTCCCTTCCCTCCCCTAAAGGAGCCCCTTCTCCCAGCCTCAAAGCCGCTACGTCTGGTTTCCAGGTCTCGCCCATTTTTGAGCCCCGCCTGTCTCCTCCGGAGGTGTTTAAAGGTGAGCAGAGTCAGTGTCGTCCCTTCATTACTCAGTGTGAAATAATCTTTGAACTTCAGCCGTCATCTTTTCCCTCTGAACGCGTTAAAGTAGCCTATGCTATTTCCCTCCTTTCGGGAAAAGCCAAATTATGAGGGACTGCAGAATGGCGGAGGGACTCCCTCATTTGTTATCGGTTCCAGGACTTTTCCAAGGAGCTAATCAGGGTCTTCGATCCTGTTCTGCCTCAGAGGGAGGCTACACGTGGGTTGCTCAGACTCAAACAAGGCAGGAAGCGAGTAACTGAGTACATTATCGATTTTCATGCTCTATCCTCAGGAAGTGACTGGAACGATGAGGCACTATGTGATGCGTTCTATCAGGGTCTCAGTGAGGAGATAAAGGATGAGCTGTCTACCCGAGACGCTCCCAAGGACCTGGAGGAACTGGAGACCCTGGCCACCAGAATTGATGCTAGGCTCCATGAGAGGTTGGAGAGGAGTTCCCTCAGTCATACTTACCATGTTGAATCTGTTCCCAGATCACAGCCACCAGTCACGGCTCCACCTTTGAGTTCTTCACCCACCTCTCCGGGAGAGGAGCCTATGCAGATTGGTCGAACTTGCCTGTCCCCACAAGAGAGAGAGTGGAGATTTAAGAGAGGCCTTTGTTTCTATTGTGGTGGAGAGGGTCACCTACTTAGTCGGTGTCCTGTAAAAGGCCAGGCTCAGCAGGAGGTAAGAGGCTCCTGCTGAGTCAAAAGCGATGGCAATCCTCTTCATTCTCTGTTCAGGCCACTCTCCAAGCTGATTGTCAAACCAAGCGTCTCCCAGTCTTTATAGATTCAGGAGCAGATACTGAGTTCATGGACCGTGGTCTTGCCGAATCTCTGGGCATCCAACTTTTACCTACCTCTAAGTGTCTTGAAGTTTTGGCTATTGATGGCCATGTACTTCACCAGATCACCCATGAAACGGGTCCCATTAAGTTCAGTATTTCTGGGAATCACCATGAACTTATCTCCTTCCTGATAATAGAGTCCCCTGGTCTCCCTGTCATTTTGGGGGCTTCTTGGCTAAGAAAACACAACCCCCACATTGACTGGGTGAAGGGCGAGGTGTTGGGTTGGTCACCATCTTGCCATTCCACTTGCCTCTTAGCAGCTTCGGTCCCTTTTTCTGTCCCTATCTCGGGACAGGAGACCTATCCCAACCTATCCAAGGTACCGGCTGGTTACCATGACCTTCGGGAAGTCTTTAATAAGCATTGCGCCACTTCCCTTCCACCCCATCGGCCCTATGATTGTGCAATTGATTTGCTTCCTGGAACCTTTCCTCCCAAAGGCCGTCTATACTCCCTCTCCGGCCCGGAGGATAAGGCTATGAGGGATTATATCTGTGACGCACTCAAGGCAGGCATTATCCGCCCTTCATCCTCTCCAGCTGGTGCAGGTTTTTTCTTTGTGGGCAAGAAGGATGGTTCTTTGAGACCCTGCATTGACTACAGGGGATTGAATGACATCACAGTCAAGAATCGTTACCCACTTCCCCTAATGAACACTGCTTTCGACCTGATTCAGGGATCCACAGTTTTTACCAAGCTCGATCTCAGAAATGCCTACCATCTAGTCCGTATCAAGGAGGGGGATGAGTGGAAGACGGCTTTTAACACTCCAACCGGCCATTATGAATACCTGGTAATGCCCTTTGGCCTATCCAATGCTCCCGCAGTGTTCCAAGCTCTAGTCAATGATGTCCTCAGGGACATGGTCGGTCGTTTTGTTTATGTTTATCTGGATGACATCTTAATTTTTTCTAAGGATCTCACTACCCATCAGACTCATGTCCGTTCTGTTATTCTCCGCTTGCTGCAGAATAACCTGTTTGTCAAGGCAGAAAAGTGCGAGTTTCACAAATCCACTTCATTCTTGGGTTTCGTCATCTCTCCTAACAGGATTTCCATGGACCCCAGCAAGATGGACGCCATCAAGAATTGGCCCTGCCCACAAGACCGTAGACAACTTCAGAGGTTTCTGGGGTTTGCTAATTTCTATCGACGGTTCATCCGCAATTTCAGTTCTGTTGCTTCTCCACATCATTCTCTTACTTCATCCAAGTGCAAGTTCGTTTGGAGTAAGAGTGCTGCAGAGTCCTTTGACCACCTTAAAAAGGCCTTCACCTCCGCTCCTGTCCTCCGCGCACCAGACCCTTCTCACCAATTCATTGTAGAAGTGGATGCTTCTAACTCTGGGGTGGGAGCCGTACTCAGCCAGAGAAACACTGATGAGAAGATTCACCCATGTGCCTTCTTTTCTAGAAAACTGTCTTCTGCAGAGACCAACTATGATGTCGGTGACCGGGAACTGCTGGCAGTCAAACTGGCCCTCGAGGAGTGGAGGCACTGGCTCGAGGGAGCTAAGGAACCCTTCGTGGTCTGGACTGATCATAAGAATCTGCAGTACCTCAAGTCTGCTAGGAGACTTAACCCCAGGCAAGCCAGGTGGGCTCTATTCTTCAGTCGCTTTAATTTTTCACTATCTTACAGACCTGGGAGTAAGAACACTAAGCCAGACGCACTCTCCAGGCTGCATAAGATTATGGAGGAGAGTCAAGAGGCTAAGCAGGTGGACTATGTGCTCCCCTCATCTGCGCGGCTAGCAGTTTCCAGGCTAGAGCTAGAGCAGAGAATCAGAGAGGCCCATCTGCAAAGCCCCATCCCTGAGAGCTGTCCTAAGAATCGACTATTTGTCCCTGAGCAGCTAATACCTGAGGTACTATCCTTTTGTCATGCCTCTAAATTTTTCTGTCATCCAGGAGTCACTAAGACCCTAGCTGTGATCAGGAGGTGTTTCTGGTGGGAGACTATGCTGCAAGATGTAAAGGAGTTTATCAAGGCTTGCAGAGTGTGCTGTCAGGCTAAACCATCCCGTCGACCACCCTCTGGGCTTCTGCGGCCCCTCCCGGTTCCTCACCGCCCATGGTCCCACATATCCATGGATTTTGTTACTCGTTTACCCTCTTCCGATAACATTCTGTCCTCCTCACAGTTGTGGATCGATTTTCTAAGATGTCCCACCTGATACCACTTCGCAAACTGCCTTCGTCTAAGGAGCTGGGAGCAGTTCTGGCCCGTGAGGTGTTCCGTTTGCATGGTCTACCTACTGACATTGTTTCTGATCGAGGACCCCAGTTCATTTCTAAATTCTGGAAAGAATTTTGTGGTCTCCTGGGCATCACAGTAAGTCTCTCGTCAGGATTCCACCCTCAGTCTGACGGGCAAACGGAGAGGGTCAACCAGGAGGTGGAGACCAAGCTGCGCATGCTCTGTGAACATGATCCCTCTTCCTGGTCACAAAACCTTCCATGGGTGGAGTATGCCCTCAACTCACTCCCTTCTAGCTCCACAGGTCTGTCTCCCTTTTACACAGTTTATGGCTACCAGCCTCCAGTCTTGTCCCTTCAAGAGAAGCCCACTAGAGTTCCCTCTGCTTTAAAGTGCCAGCGGGTATGGCGCCAGGCCCGCAGGGCCCTTCTAAAGTCCTCTGCTTTATGTTCTAGATTTGCAAATCGTCGCAGAGTTCTGGCACCCACTTACACCGAAGGTCAAAAGGTCTGGCTGTCCACCAAGGACCTTCCCTTGAGGGTTGAAAACCGGAAGTTAGCCCCTCGTTTCATTGGACCCTTCCCGATTTCCAAGGTTATCAACCCAGTGGCTGTCCGGCTCCGCCTCCCCAGGACTCTCAGAGTTTGTCCCACCTTTCATGTGTCACGTGTTAAACCTGTCTTCTCTTCACGGTTGGTTCCCTCCTCCAGGCCCCCTCCTCCCGCCCGGATCATTGATGGGGGTCCCGCTCACATGGTGCGCCGCCTCCTTCGCTCCAGACGTTGGGGCCGGTCCATCCATTACTTGGTGGATTGGGAGGGATATGGGCCTGAAGAGCGCTCCTGGGTGCCGGCCCGACACATTTTGGACAAATCCCTTATCAGGGAATTTCATCGGTCCAATCCTGACCAGCCAGGTGGTCCTTCTGGAGCTGGACCTTGAGGAGGGGGTACTGTTATGATTCATGTTTGGTCCTGCCCATGCTGTAATTAGTTTTCATTCTACTCACCTGTGTCACCTGATTCCTGATCTGTGCCACCTGGGCCCTGCTCTACTTAACTCCTCTCAGCCCCTGCCTCCCTGCCAGATTATCGACAGCCACGAGCCAGTAGAAATCCAACGTTTCATGCCTTGCCTTCTTGTGTTTCTTCGACCCATTTCCGTCCACGGATCTTCCCCTCCTGCCAAGCCCGTTATGGATTCATTTGGTTCTGGATTTCTGGACCCTGACTCGAGTTCCGCTTCACGACCACCGAGTATTGCCTGACCCTCTAGTTAAGTTTGCTCTCTCTGCCTCTCCATGTATAACCTCTGCCTGATTATCATCTAGCCCCTGGTGCTGCGTTGGATTCCCTTGTGGAGACCTTCATCGATTCTTCCTGAGCTGCTACCAGTTCCTGATTCTAAATAAACTTGTTTTTCCTTTACGTACTTCTGTGTGTGGTTGAATTTCCGGGTCCTCCCAGTGAGTCCTTACAATTTTCAAATGTTTTATTGTTTTCCTGTATGTTTTACTTGGTCTGTGTTTCAATCATGTAAAGCACTCTGGATTGCCTTGTTGCCTGAAATGTCCTATACAAATATGCTTGACTTGAATATTTTAATTTTAGATAAAATTAAGATGCAGCAGTAAAATATTTGCTTATTTTATTTTTAAACATCAAGGGTCTCCTTTGTTACACAACCATGTGATGGAAGTATGTCAGTGATGAAAAACAGGTTCAGTTTTAAAAGTGACAATTAAGTTTCAGTATAAGCTTAGATTTTGATTCAAGCTTCTCATTTACAACCAAATATATTTTCTTTTTAAATTACTCATTTTATTGTGAGCAAATATTATTCTTTAAGTATATAGACACCTCAGTCACAGAACAGTGATACATTTTTCTATTAAAATTTCAAGTAATGTTTAAAAAGAGAGTCAGGTGTGATAAGTTTCATCTGTCCCTTGAGGTGGAGTCAATGCAAATCTCTATCTTCAACCTCTACTTATCTGGCAGCTGAGGGCAAAGCAAAGAACAGAGCACATTCGTTAAAATGATGAATTGTACGACAGGTCTGCTGCTTTTAATGTTGTACCTGGCAGGTAAAATGCTACACTGATTTTTGAACTGAAAAACGTCTTTTTGCTACAGTCAGACAAGCTGAATGACAAGCATAATGTGTTTATATTAACAGGTGTTGCAGGTCAGACTCTGACAGAATCTGAACCAGTGGTTAAAAGACCTGGAGAGTCTCACACCCTGACCTGTACAGCCTCTGGTTTCACATTTGGGGACTACTGGATGCACTGGATCAGACAGGCGCCTGGGAAAGGGTTGGAATGGGTTGCAGCTATCAGTTATTGGGCTGGAAGTGACAAACGCTACTCTCAGTCAGTTCAAGGCCGGTTTACCATCTCCAGAGACAATGGCAAACAGCAGGTGTTTCTGCAGATGAACAGTCTGAAAAATGAGGATTCAGCTGTTTATTACTGTGCCAGAGGGACACAGTGACGGAAGTTGGTTTGATAGCTGTACAAAAACTTGCAGCAATAAGCTGATAGACCTCAAACTTGTTGTCTAGGTTTGCTGATGTGAAAAGAAAAAATTCTTTACTCTCCATAATTCAATAAACATCTGTCACACTGACAAAGATATTTTTAAGAAAAGTAAACATTTAAACAAATATTTATGAGACAAAAAACAAACAAAAAATGTTTGCCTGTGAGTATTGACTGAATATGGATATGCATAAAAAAAAAGCTGTTTTGTACATTCAGTTCCTTTCTCTAATTAGCTAAGCTAACCTCATGTTAATACCACAGAAATCTGAGAGTGACTGTCACTATATGTTATTATAGGTAGAATATTGACTTTACACATCAATATCAGGAAGCTTGGATCAGCTTTTCTGCAGTTGTGTTTGGAAAGTTGAACCTGCATACAGTTTTATACAAAAATAAGCTTTGAACAGATTTGACAAAATTCTAGATTTTAGTTAAATTTATAGATACTGACATCAGTGCTTAAATCACTGTGATGTTTTTATTTTTAAGTTGAAGTGAATTTATTTGTTTTTAAACCCACCGTAGTTAAAACACAGTCCAATTGTCTCTGTATGCAAGAAAGAAATGTGAAAAAACATGAAACACCGTATTTAAAGAGCAAACATCAAGCTCCGTCCAACAGTGTTTAGGTAAACCATCAGAAATAACTTGGCTCATTTAAACACTGGGCTTCACCCCAACCCCCCTCTCCGCTTCCTTCTCTGATGCAAATCAGCAGTCTATTTAAGGTACATCTGTTCCCTTGCTATTGTCACTTCAACTGGAGCATTAGAAACCTCCAGATTCAGGAGAATGAACATACTCAGTTTTGTGCTGCTTTTTCTTTCCCTGTCATGTAAAATGTTTTGCTTCGTTACTTTATTCATCTTTATTACAGCTTTAAATATTGTAATTTTCACATTTTCTTTTTTTTTTTCTTCATAACTTTAGGTTGTAGAGGTGAGAGTATGGAGTCCATTCCATCCAGTCCAGTGGTGAAAATGCCTGGAGAGACTTTGAGTCTGTCCTGCAAAGGATCAGGGTTCACCTTTGGTTCCTTTGGTATGAATTGGGTTAAACAGCCTGCAGGAAAAGCACTTGAATGGATGGGATACATCTATACAGATGGAAGTAACACAGATTATTCCAGCAGTTTTCAAGGTAGAATAGAGATCACCAGAGACAACAGCAACAGCGTGGTGCATCTGACACTGTCCAATCTAAGGGCAGAGGATTCTGCAGTGTATTACTGTGCTAGAAAACCACAGTGATCAAAGTGGGTGGAGAAGTTGAACAAAAACTCCACATAAACTGTTTTCACATGAACCACAAGGTGGCAGTAAGGCAAATGGTCCTGACTAGATGGAATGTTATTTATACACTGAATGAGTAAAGATCAGTTATATTTCATATTTGCACCTTATGTTTCTCATATTCTATATTTTTGTTATTAACTTTTAGCAAAATTAACAAATATTTATGTCAATTGACTCATTTAATTGGAAGTCCTAAATCCATCCATAGATTCATCCGTTGTCTATACCATCTTATTCTATCACGGTCATAAGGGGGGCTGGTGCCTATCTACGGTGGTTGCTGGGCAACAAAGAGAAGACACACAGGACAAACAACCATGTACACACACGCTAACACCTAAGGGTAATGAAGAGAGACCAAACAACAAGCAGAACTTTGTAGTGTGAGTGGAAGTCCTGCATGGGGAGAAGATGCAAACACCAAGCAGAAGAAACCCTTATTATTATTATTATTATTATTATTATTATTATTATTATTATTAGTCACCAAAATATTGGAAAAATAAACATTTGGATTACTTCCTCCTTCAACCCTCATTGTAGCACTGAATCAGTTTAATGGAGCCTCGGTGTAAATTCAAACTGGAAGACTCTCTATAAGCCTTACTGCATCATCCAATTGCTGCATCACTCGCCTCTGCAGCACTCAACCAGCGTCAGGTCCTCGCCCTGTTGAAGCCAGTCATTGCTCAACAGTCTGCATATAAGGCATGTCATCTAGGTATCCACCTGCTTCCCAGCCGTGCTTCAACCTGCCTCCTCCCCGTCTCCACCCTTGTCCTCCCAGGCTCCTTCTGGCTCCCCTCCTTTCCAGTCTCCACTCTACTACAAGTGTCCGGGCCCCAGGGGGAAGAAGACCCTAATCCTTATCCTAAACTGTTCATTCAAGCTTGTGGTGATTCTCAGCATACACATCTTCTGCCGGGGTCTGAGCACAAAAGCACTTTACTACCATGTCAAATAAAACTTTTTAATTGCTGCTCTCTCTGTGTGTGTGAGTCTCTCCAAGTTGAAATACAAGCTAACCTGCTGGCAGCATCTGACATTGGTCAACACACGCATCCTTCTTGATCTACTGCTGCTTGACATCATTTTTAATAAACAATTTCTTTACAGGCAAGTTCCCAATTGCTGTCCCAGAATATCACTCACTTGGTTTACTTCATGCTCCACCAGACACCCTCCAGGATTGTCCCAAATACATTGATCCTATTCTTCCTTTAATCTGCTTAACATGTAATCCAGGTCCATTATCAACCTCTGAAGTTTACATGCTGAATCTTATATGGTTTTGCAATGCACACCATAAAATAAATGATCATAATTAGGCTTGTCAGAAAAGATATAATAAAAAAGCAAAAGTAGCCAGAAAAAAGAACATCTGTGTGTGAAGTACAAATGCATTTTCCTATGTGAATATGTTAATTTTTTTGTTTTCATTAAAAAAATAATATGTGAAACTATCATTTTTTTGTGCATTTGGTTTTGACATTGTCAAAAACAAACAAACAAACAAAAAACAACATGGAGTAGTCAGGAAAAATAAACAGAAAACTAAGAAATAAAATTATTTCAAGTTTTGGTTGAAGTAATATATTTTAAGATGCTCTTTTATGGATTGATAATTTCCCCTGATGGTGGTTCAGGTTTTTGTATTAGGATTTGTCACTGTGATGGACTGGGGGTCACAGAGATATACACCAATACAAAAACCCCAGCTCAAAAACCCTGAGAGTAATCAGCTTAAAAAGCAGAGAAAAAACAATAAATCCCCTATTTATGACTAGTACATGAAGTAGTGGGCTCTGTTTAGTAATTTTAGTTGGCTAATTTATCTATAATAGTTGGTTAATCTACTGTTTAATGTCATACAGTAGAGATATTACATCTAACCTTATCTTCTTTTTGGAATATAAATCAAATTAAAATTAAAGTTTATTTTCAAACTTTTACACATTTTAGGCTTATCAAAATTTATTAGAGTAATTTGTATTTTTTTTTTTTTGTTTTGTTTTGTTTTGTTTTTTTTTACTTTATGAGTTACTATATTGTTTTTCTGGTGCTTCATGTTTTTGTTGAAGGAGTCCATTAAGCTGTAGCACTGTGATGCTTTAGACGTCTGGGGTGCAGGAACAACAGTTACCGTTAACCCAGGTAAGATCGTTTAAAGATACTTATAATATAGTTTTATGATTTGTGAGGTTTTTTTTTCTTTTACTTGTCTTTATTTTTAAGACGGACTATGGCAAAATTGTGTGGTATTGGTATTTTCCTTGCTTCTAGAATAGTACCTAAAAAACGTCTGCATCATGATAGGATGCATTATTTATTTCTTTATTTGACACCTTAAATGTACAAGGTTATATATTTTTCTAATAGAAGGAATATACATTGTGTTTGAAACCCACGGATCTTTCTGTAAATGAATGTAAATATAAAGTGTAATTTTGTTGTTGTAGGTTGATTATAGGGTTTTTATGACGGAATCGTATGCATTTAACTTTTATGAATTAAATGAACAACAGCATAAACTTTAATTATTTGATATGAATTCGGAAGTCACAACTGACTTTCATTTAGCACATTTGTACTGAAGATAAAAAATATAAAAATTATTTTTTTTATTTCTATTTTTAACAAAGGAACAAATTTCCAATTTAGTATTATTAAAAATAAATAAATAAATAAATAAATAAATAAATAAATAAATAAATAAATAAACTGGTGTAAGCTGTTTCCTGAATATTCCCCATTGTGTATTTGTGCTTTGTTGCACCCTATTGTTTTAGATCAACTAATATTTTTTTTTAAGATTGCAAAAACATTTATCGTCAAAAATAACAAAACTGAGTTTTGGGGTTTTTTTTCGCACGTTATAGAAATATCGGTTGTGAGTTCTGAAAAATAGTAATTAAAAAAATATGTTTCGTGCGAAATAAACAAACTGAGCAACAGTAAATCTTAAAAAAGAAATCCACGGAAGGATGTGTTACTACATGTAAAATCACAGTCTACAGTTTTAAGCTGAGTTTAACATATTAAGGCATCGGCTGCATCTCATCGATTGCTTTGCATCATTAATAACTTGGTCGTTCTGTTCATGCCCTGTCTTAGTGCGGTCATAAACACTGTTCGTTTCAATCTCGCATGTAGTCAAAAGATTCAGCAAAACCTTAGCTGTTTAATCAGTAGTCCCTAATTAAATTTCTGTAATCGAGACAGGTAACAGATGGTGAAGAAGCGCCTCGCTGTTTCCTCTGGTTCTCTGCGGTTCTTTGACCAAGATTGAAATAATTGTAATTTCCTCCGGATTAAATTGGACTCGTGTCAGAGGAGCTGACTTTAGAAAACAAATGAAAAACAAAACAGCCCATGCACCATATTTACTTCAGTACAATGAGTGAAGTGACAGCGCGATCCTCCAGTAAAAATAAAATAAGATAAAATAAATTATCTCTTCTGTCGTTAAATGTCTTTGTATTTTACACCAAAATTCCGCTGGACAAAATCAGTTGGTGTAGAGCTCCACAGAGATTCAAATGTGTCCGAATAGGAACACCGATGAGCTCAGAATCCTCCCCTATTTCCCTTCATGGTTCTGGTCCAAACTGCAGAGAGATTAGAGGCATTTGTAGATCCACGGGAACTAATGTTCTCTGTTTCACAAGCCGCACTCGCTGAGCCAAATCCTGCAGAAAGCTCGGTTTACTCGGAAACAGTTTTGCATACAATCAAGTCTTTTTGTTTTGGACATAAGAGCAAAATATAACGTATCCAGGAAAAACTCGTCAACCTCTGATCTCAGATACATGTTCTCTAAACAGACAGGGGGAACACTTTTTTTTTATTAAATCAAAGAACTGATCTGAATTCGTAGAAATTTGCATCTGATCATGTTAAGAAACTTTACAGCAAAGGGAAATGTTCTTGGCTTTAACTTCATTGGAAGCCTTACAGTGAACGGTCACAATTTCAGCATGCAAAAACCTAATTTTTAAAGGACCTCAAATACATATATAATAGACATAATCAAAACCAAACTGAAATTCCTGCTATTTTTCCTGGACTTGCTGAAAAATTCTATTTAAAGTCGTTATAAATCTTATGCACTTACAGCCAAATACTGAATTCTTAATAACTGTACCACTTACAGGGTTTCTATGCGAAACAATGTTTCCCCTGTAGTGCTGACATTAAAATATAACATCATAAGAAATGCTATACCAATTTTAAAATGTCAGATTGAACTCTTTGCCCTCAGAAATACTAGTCAGCTCTTCTTTTAAAACTATAGATTTAAATACAAGAAATAAATTGTCATTATACAGTTTTGGAAGGCCAACAAAAAGAAAGCTGAATAATCACTTCTCTCAATATTTAAGCAAATACAGTGTTTTATTTAGGTGATTTATTCATTTTTAGAAAAAAAAACTTTGTAAGATATTAATATTTTCAAAAGAAAAACATTTTTACAATGTTGCATTATTTATTTCAAAGTTTTAAAGAACATAAAGCTAAACTCTTTATATTGCATTTTTAACTATAGTTCATGTTCTAAAAACAATGTCCTGAGAAGATCCATGGTTCTCTTTGTTCCTGTTCAGATGGTTCCCCTGTGACTCCCTCCCTGTTTGTCCTGAGTCCCCTGCAGACTCCTGGCTATCCTCTGAAGACAGCAGACGAACTTGGTCCAGATGTCTGTCTGGTCACAGATTTCCGACCAAAGGGGGGAGACGTGGTTCTGAATGTGAAAGATGGTCAGGTCAACGTGAGCACTGATAATGCTGTTCTGTCAAAGAACAACACCTACCACTTTGTTGCATTCAGCAATGAAACCATCTACTCCTGTGGGATCAATGGGATGATTGGCAACAATGAAGCTGGTATCAAGCAAAGTTTTGTCTCAATTTTGATCAAACTGTTTATTTCACAGAGTTTTCAATTGCCAGCTGCTGAAAAATGTTTGTGTGATTAAATTATCTCATTATAACACTAAATATGATTATAAAAATTATAAAAATGAATATTTAAGCAGGGAACCAGGCTGATAGTTTTCATCAGATGAAAACAGATCTGTTCCTCAGACAGATCAGCATGAACTCTGTCAGAGTTTTCATGATGTTTGTGTGACTGATGTGCTTTCTGTCTGAAAACAGATGATGAATGTAGGAGCATTTATCCAGGTAAGTCTGAACATGTCCTGTCTCAGTTTGGTTCCATCACTGATTGCTGCAGTCAGTTGTTAGTGTTCATCTCAGTCTGAATGCTGTTTCTCTACCGTCCAGAAAAAGCCAAGCTGAATTTCTACCTGCTGCTGATGAACGGAGTCCGAGTGGTGTTCACCAAAGCTCTGGCCTTCAGCACCGTCCTCACCATCAGAGGCCTGCTCTTCTGAAACTGATTGTTTTAAAAAGTAGAAACTAAGCTGAACTGTTTTAATCAGCAAAGGAAACAATATAAAGTCTGAAATATTTAATTTAGGTTGTTTTCTCTTTAAAAATATAAAAAAAATAAATATTGTGAAATGCAACTTTTTTTTAACTCTTTTTTATAAAATAAAATGAAATATGCATGTCACTAATTGTCTATTAATTGGAAAATACAATTTAAAAAAATTAACTATAAAACAACTGCCATCTCTTTTGGTCAGTGTAAAATGTTCATCTTTCAAAAAATGTTCTTTGATTATTTAGTATAAATTGTTTGTCCATATTTTTGCAATAAACATTTGTTGTACATTGAAATTTTACTTAGATGATAGTGATTTTTTTTTTTTTGTTTTGTTTGTTTCCCTTCATAGTTTGTTCATTTAAGATGTGAGCTTTTTGTAGGGAAACATTTCTTTAAAGGCTTCTTCAGTTCTGTGTTCCATGCTTCAAGACCTGCACTGAAATATCAAGTCATTCTGATTACATATTCCAGCTATGACATTATATAAATGCTGTTTTATGTTTTTTTAACTGTCAAAAAGTCAAACTTTTTATTTTGTGGGTTTTTTTTAATTTATGTTGTTTTCCTGAAACAATAGAAACTTTGTTGTCTTGTTCAAAAATAATAAATAAAAAAAAAAAAAATCAGCAGATGTTATTTAGTG
The DNA here is from genome assembly GCA_014839685.1 of Anableps anableps. Taxonomy (NCBI): domain Eukaryota; kingdom Metazoa; phylum Chordata; class Actinopteri; order Cyprinodontiformes; family Anablepidae; genus Anableps; species Anableps anableps. The sequence continues at coordinate 13,192,851 of CM026083.1, forward strand.
TTTATTGTGTCACTTTATTTCTTTGCATGCTGAAAAACAGAAAAGTAATTAAAAAATATATTAATCAGACACAAAATAATGGTGATAATATTAATTTAATTAAATTTAACCTCTATAAACAGATTTGCAGAGGTTAAAAACAGGAAGGACATAAAACCACTGATATTAAAAAAAAGTAAGAAAATGACTAATCTACGTAAACAAAACAAATACTTATAATAATGAAACAATGATATAAATAAATTTGTAAAAACACAAAAAGTATAGTAATCTAAAACCACCATGGTAAACACACAAAACATAAATGGCAAGCAATAAAATCTAAAATAAGGAATAGCAGTATAATAAAGAATTTTATTTGCCAGTAATATTGTTAGCTTAAACAGTGACAAGATAATAAAACATAGATAGATCATACAAATGTTGTCAGAGTTGTTAGTAGCTAAACTAAAATAATACTAATTGTAGTAGAGTGTAAATAGCATAGGACCTCAACTTTAAGCTAGACTCAGTAGTTGTGTCTTTGCTTTTAAAAACATCCACACTCTAGTAATAAATGAACAAACAAACAAACAAACACACACACACACACACACACACACACACACACACACACACACACACACACACACACACACACACACACAAACAGCAACTTAGGTTGGCTCAATACCCTCCCCCCACACAAAAAAAGTTCATATTAAAGAAATAAACAAGTTTAGCTTAAAAAAAAAAAAAAAAATCTATTTCTTTGTTTTGTTTTGTTTTTTAATAGTTGACTGGGTTGGAGTTACAATTTCACAATTCACTTTTTGGGGTTCTTGTCTGAGTTTTAGTATTTTAGTTTGGCCACTTTGTTTTGTTTGATGTAAAAATTTACAAAATATTATTTAATATGTTGTATTTCAGCCCTACATAATGATAAGCTTCTCAGGGTTTAATGCTATAACCTCTGTTATTTTTATTTAACTCAGCTGAAGGTCTTTTTCAGTCTCTACGGGTCTTTTGGGGCTACAGATAATTTTTGATATCTGGGAAACTGAGATAGCAGGGAAATTCTCATCAGTTTTCAGAGCAGTATCAGTTAAAACCACATTTGAACAGGAAGTTCAAGCTGTAGATGCAAATCTGACTGAAACCAGAAAGCAGCTCGGTTTCGCGTCAACAGGGAACGCTTTGGTTAACCTCGGCTTTGGTTGTTTTTTCCTTTCAGACAAGCTTTATATACATATTTGAATGATTAAATCTTTGCTTGCAATGTGTCATTATTCTGTTTAAAGACATTTTTATGATACACTGATAAAACACAAGAGAGTGGCAATAACCATATGACATTTGCAAAAATTTGTAAATGCAGTCGCACAAAGCAGATGTAAAACAATCAACATGGAAAAAAACGTTGCATTATAATGAAAGATAGACGTCTTGAGGTGCTGCACTTCATAAGAAGAAAAAAGAGGTCCTTCTTTTTATAGTCTTTTGACTTCAACAATTGCAGGTGTCAGCTGTAGTGTCTCTAAATCGCATAACATAAATATAGTTACTGAAGAAATCACTAAAATGAAACCCATCTGACAACATGATGAAGGCTTAATATTCTCAAAAACCAACACATCATACTTGGATGATAAAGTCAGATGCTAAAGTGAATTATATTTTTCGGTGTGGAAAGTGTAAGTAATTTTTAGAGCTTTGAGGACTGAATCAACTACAGAGTGATCCATGATCCACAAATGGAGAACATTTGGAGGTGAACCATTTTAGGAGTGTTTACCCTTCCAAAATTACTCCAAGAGGGCATTAACAACTTATCAAGGAGGACACAACATAATCCAGAAACCAGTTCAATTCAAATAACCTTATTTATCCCCTTAGAACATCTGCAGACTTAAGTTGCCTCAGTTAAGGCCAGTGTTCGTGAGTCAATAATAAGAAAGAGACTGAGCAAAAACTGAAGAGAGTCCCAAGCCAAAAAGCACTGCTGACCTAAAAGAACACAAATGCCTGTCTCATATTTCTAAAAAAGAAAATATCTTGACTATCTCAAAGCATCTGGCAAAATATTCTCTGGACTGATGAGACAAAAGTGAAACTTTTTGGCAGGTATACATCCCAGTAGATCTAATGTAAAACTAAAAACATTTCAGAAAAAGAAAACTTTCTGGTGTAGCCAACTTAAAACAATTCTGCAAAGACGAGTGGACTAAAATTCCTCCATAGTGCTGTAAAAAATTCTTTACCAAGTATGTTTTACACCACTGTAAATATGACTGAAGTTCTGCATTTCAGTTCACATTTTTTCTGATACTCAGCAGCTTGGATTAGACATCTTGCAGGGAAAGGCCTGGAGTGGAGTGGTAGTCGATGCAAAACATTTTACAAAGCTTTGCTAAAAAACAAGTTTAATATCAGTGTAGACACCTCCAGCAAAGCACAGATTCTGTATGGAAAGAATTTGCAGCCTGAAAACTATTACCCATGCCAGATACCTATACCAACACAAACAACTGTCGTTTTATCCATAGAAATCCCTACAATCCCAGTAACGTAAAGCCACCACAGAAGGTGCTCTCACACAACTAATAATGTTTTGAAGATTGAAAATAGTAAAAATATTTAGAGAGACAGCACATAATTTACATGAATTATTTTGGGAACCAATATATTATCTAAGAAATAACAAGTAAACATCTTATGATAAACTAAGCTTCATAAAAAATGATTAAAAATAAAATCCGTTTTTGCAAATATATTCAAAATATCATTTTGTTCATGATAAAGAAATTATGTCTTTGATCACAGAAATATACATTCAAAGTATTTAAGTGAGGCCTCCATGTCTTTTACAAGGAGTATAACTCTTTCCTTCTGATTCAATACAATTTAGAAAACATTTTAGTGTCAAAACTAAATATTTAAAGAAGCGGAGACAATAATATTGATAAATTTGGTAATTTAACTTAGTACTGTAAAGAACAGGAGTTCTGTCAAGGACTTTCAGGGATTGTCTTCACATTTTTTATTATACACTACTAACTCACATAGGACTGACCTAGTACTAGTCCTGTATGGTCATTCTAAAAGCTTAGGCTACATAAAATACAAGCACAAATGTGAGTAATACGACACATAACCAACTTTGTGAGATGATGCAATGTGGGTAAAATCACCCCATCTTGAACTTAGTTAAAACTAGAACTAGAATGTACAGATCATTCTCTTTGTAGCAGGTTGTTGCACATGTTCAGTCATCCCTTCCTGGCAGGAGGAGTAAATGCAAAACATTCGGCTTTAATTTTCTGACTGTGAAGAGGCTGCCACAGAACAAACAGCACATTTTAGCATGATGGAGTACAAATCAGGAGTTCTCATTCTCATCATCTGCATGGCAGGTGAGAGAAACCAGACATAACTTGAATTTTACTGTATAAAAGTGTTTGCTAATAGAAAGTTGAATTTAGCATATTTTATCTTTACAGGTGCTGATAGTCAAAGCCTGACCCAATCTGAACCAGTGATGAAAAGACCCGGAGAATCTTACAAACTGACCTGTACATTCTCTGGATTTTCATTTAGCAGCCAGTACATAGCTTGGATCAGGCAGGCCCCGGGGAAAGGACTGGAGTGGATTGCTTATATCACTGCTAGCAGTAGCACATACTACTCTCAGTCAGTTCAAGGCCGGTTTACCATCTCCAGAGACAACGGCAGAGAGCAGCTGCATCTGCAGATGAACAGCCTGAGAACAGAAGATTCTGCTGTTTATTACTGTGCTCGAGAGGCACAGTGACTGAAGTCGGTTCAGCAGCTGCACAAAATTCTCCAATTACTTTAAAATGATATTAAGGAAGCCTTTAACAGTAAAGACTTCCTTACTGTTAAAGGAATGTCCTGTACAGCCTGACAGAGAAGGTCAGCCTGTACAGGACATTAACAGAACTACATTGGCAGTACTGAAAGACTGAAAAGAAAAAGACTTATCTGTGTAAAGGGATTTCATGCATTTTTGAACTTCATTCAGGGATGGAAACAAACAATATGACAGATGTCCACAACTCTGAACATCCATTACTTTTATTAAACAGGTTGGAAAAAGGTTCAAGGAGTTAAGGAAATTTTCATGCATGTGTGAAAAACAATAAATACATAAAAATAAAAAGTAATAGGAAAAAAATTAAATTAAAAATAAATAATAATAATTTATACATTTATATATATATATATATATATATATATATATATATATATATATATATATATATATATATATATATATATATATATATATATATATAAATTCCCTTCTCACCCTCCACGGGTGGTCTTTCTCAACCTCTGAGCTCGGGTTCTCTACCAGAGGCCTGGGAGCTTGAGGGTTCTGCGTAGTATCTTGGCTGTGCCGAGAACTGCGCATTTCTGGACTGAGATGTCTGATGTTGTTCCTGGGATCTGTTTTAGCCACTGCTCCAGTTTGGGGGTGACTGCCCCGAGGGCCCCGATGACAACAGGCACCACTGTGGTCTTCACCTTCCAGGCCTTCTCCAGTTCCTCTCTGAGGCCCTGGTATTTCTCCAGTTTCTCGTGTTCCTTATATATATATATGTGTGTGTGTGTGTATATATATATATATATATATATATATATATATATATATATATAGATATATATATATATATATATATATATATATATATATATATATATATATATATATATATATATATATATATATATATATATATATATATTATTTATTTATTTTTATTTTCTTAGCTGTGTCCCCCTAAAATTTTAACAGGGGTACCACTGCTTAAAATGTCTTTCTTGTGACATTTGCATATACATGGACACAACTGAGAAAACATCTGTTGTTGTGGCTGGTGACTTCCTGATTTTTCAAGCAGCAAATGGCATATTTTTTTGCAGTAACACTTAGCTATGTTGTTAAAAAATGACTTCATGTAGAGGGTGCTAATATTGATAAATGTGTCTGCTGATTTTTATGCATGATGTAACTGGTCAAAATGGTTGCATTGTAAAATTAAAAGAAACTTTGAAAACATGATCTATCTACTTTTAAGATAACAGAAAAAAATGGTACTAAATGGTGGTCTGGGGACATAAAAACTGACTTTACACTCCAGCATCAAAAAGGTTCCACCACTTATTTAGTGAACAACTTGCTGCCTGGCAATGCTACACTGTAAAAAATGTTGATCAAATATGACTCACCTTAAAATGAGCCTTGCCTGCATAACAAAAACAATATCATAGAAGGACAGTACCTGGATGAAAATTCACTGTGAAGTGGCCTTCTGTAGGCACGCTCTATAATCTCTATAGCCTGATTAACAACTAGTTTACTGTACCAAATCTTAGCTGGCTTTAAAGAGCTGCAAACATATTCTTTCCCTTCACCAACCTAGATAGTATGTTTCCTGTCTCTCAACACTGCCTTTCTTTGCTGCCATCTGCTGCTTCTGTATCCATACTCTGAATCTGTACCTGAATAAGTATCAAGTTCAGTTTTATAAAATAATACATTATTCAAACATCCACCAGGCTGACTGTAGTCTAAAATCCTTTTTGTGTGAGCCCATTTAAAATGTGATCGCTGTAAATCTAGACAAAGGCAGGACACTGACTTGAAGGGATTAATAGTTTAACAATAAAATATTTAAAAATAGATGATTATCGCTGTTTATATGTGATTGAATAAAACTGTAATTTTGCAACCAATAGAGTATAAAGATTAGATTTGTAATTTATGAAAGTTCATGTTTTCAAATATATCAATAAGTCTTTAACAATTGCTTACATGTGTTTGAAACTAGATTTTTCAAATTAAATATTCTACTTTGAAGGGAAAACTTGTGAGAGCACAACTTTGCTACTTGGACAGAATTGTAATAAAGTTAATTATTCAATATGCAAATGAATAGGATTTAAAAGGAAAGGACGTATCTGCTGCTAGTCAGATCTTCTATCAGTTCAGCTTTAACATCAATCATGTTCCTTTTAGCTCCAATACTTCTGCTGACCGTTGGATCCTGTGAGGACCTTTCTTTGGATTCAATCTAACAAAGACATCAGTCACTCAGTTTTTAGATGAATGATGTTTTTTTTTTCTTTGTTGCCATGTTTTTTCACAGGTGTATTCTGCATTGATCTCATCCAGCCAGACTCAAAACCTGTGCAGTCTGGACAGTCTTTGAGTATCACTTGCCAACTCTCTGGTTACTCTCTGTATGATAGCTATGGAACAGGTTGGATCAGACAGCAGGAAGGAAAAACAATGGAATGGATAGTTGATCAGTGGGGAGGAAGGAGTGGTAGCCTTTACCAAAATAATGCTCTGAAGAACAAGTTCAGCTTCAGCAGAGACATGTCTGCAGGAACAGTGACAATAACAGGACAGAATCTTCAGCCTGAGGACACAGCTGTTTATTACTGTGTGAGACGCGACACAGTGACGCAAACCATAGACAGACCTGAACAAAAAAATCAACAACCAGAGCGACCAAATGAATGCTTTGCTATCCTATGTATTATCATGCACCTGTGAAGATAACAATGCAAAAGTAAAATCAGGCTGAAAGAGCTGTTCCTGCTGATTGGTATTAAATAGATAAGATATTTTCCTTTTTTACTCCAAGGGTAAATTATTAAGTACTCTATTAAAGCTGCAGTAGCTTTAATAAAAATGTTTTATTTATTTATTTATTTATTTATTTATTTATTTATTTATTTATTTATTTATTTTTAACTGTTGCTTTGTCCTGACAGTATAATAAGAGACAGATAATCTGTGAAAAAAATCGAGCTCCTGCCTCCTCCCTGTGCTCCTGCTGCCATTTGTGGAAATACACCGCTTTTGGTCAAAAACAACCATTCAGAGCCAGGAAGAGGCTTTCAGCGCTGTCAATCATGTTCGTGCACGCACTGCTCACACCCTCCTCACAACCTGCTTATTGTAAAATAAGACAGAATTTCACCTGTCAAACTGACATTGCTTTCCTAATTTTATGCAAACTGAGTCAGTTTCTCCATCATTCAGCTATAATAAGTGCCTCAGAAAGCCAGTGGAGCTCATTCAGGTTTCACCATACAGGATGTGCTATCTAACTCTCCTGCTGTTGTTGGTGGCTGGATGTGAGTCTCCCTGGATTTCATAAAGCAGCAGATGTTAATTTTTTACTAAAAATTATTTACAAAGAAATGTTAACTTTTTCAACAGATGTGAGGTGTGACCAGCTGACACAGCCGGCTTCTGTGACCGTGCAGTCAGGTCAGATGTTGACCATAAGCTGTCAGGTCTCCTATTCCTTGGGTGAGCGACACACTCATTGGATCAGACAACTGGAAGGAAAAGGTTGGGAGTAGATCGGAGCTGATCGAGTTGGATATAGCTCATATTACAAAGATTCTCTTAAGAACCAGTTCAGAATCAGCTTAGACTCCTCAAGCAACACAGTGACACTCAATGGACAAAATATGCAGTCTGAAGATACTGCTGTGTATTATTGTGCCAGATAGTCACATTGCCATAAAACACCATGAGAGCTGTTCAAAAACCCCCAAAAGCTTGTGCAGATGTAACATGCAACCACCAGAGGAGGAGCTAGAACATCATATTGAGTCTTAGGACAGAACATCAGAAATAATAAAGATCAGCAGTTCTGACATAGGAGCTTCATCTGTTTACGAAGTAAAAAGCAAACAACTAACAATATGAAAATTTGATGGAATTAGGAGCAATTACTTTAACAACCATAAGATCTGTTTATTTATTTTTGGCTTTGCTGATTAAAAATAATGTAATTTAGAATAAACAAACACCGCACATGTGCTTCTGTTTGTTTTCCTCATAATGTGCTATGGTTCCAGAACAAAAAAATCTACCAGAATGGCCAATTAAATGTTTTGTTATTCTGAGTATTATCATGCGGCTGTGACAATGATAACAATGTAAAAGTATAATTGGGATAAAAAAAGCTGTTCATGCTGATTGATATTAAATAGACATTTTATCCTACATTTACTCTAAGGATAAATTTTCAAGTTCTTTTAAAGTATATACTGCATTTCTTCTAAAGTAAGACATGTTCTAAAACCAGGATGGTGAAGTCTTTCATGATATGATATGATATGATATGATATGTTTATGCAGTTACTTTTAAAGGTTAAAAGGTTGGAGCCTTTCCCAACCATCAGCCAAAATGGCAGATGTCTCTGCTCCTAACAGGCCCAATACAGATGTAGGGATAAACAATCAGACACACACACATACACACACCTTACCTCACAGTGGCTTTTAATCAAAACTTCATTTTTTAACTATTTGAAGTATCTGTAGTGACCAAGGAAAACTTAAACAAAGGGAGAACTATACTCAGAGCTAATCACTGCTCTGACAGAGCGTTTTTAGAACACTAAACATATTCCTTCATTTTTTTATTTATCTTTTTATGGGATTTTTGTTTTTAAAAGTAAATATAAAAGGTTTAGATTTTGATTTATTAGTATCATGCATCACAAAACTCATCTAATGACAGTATATATATATATATATATATATATATATATATATATATATATAAAAGAGATAGTTTGAGTACAAACTGTATTCCTTTAGATTAACAGTTTCTGTAGAGTCAAGAAAAGCTGACAATTATAATTCTGCATCCTGTGAAGAGGAGTTAATGCAAAAAGTTCTTTTCATCCATGTCTATTTATCTGGCAGCACAGAAGATAACAGAGAACAGAGGACACTCAGAATAACAGCATGGATCTTATTACCGGTCTGCTGCTTTTAACTATTGGCTGGAGAGGTAAACACACTCATTGATATACATTTTTTTTTATTGTTTTACCAACCCAGGTGTCAGTTGTCAGACTTTGACACAATCTAAAGTAGTGGTTAAAAGACCAGGAGAATCCAACAAACTGACCTGTGCAGCCTCTGGATTCACATTCAGCACCTATGCTATGGTCTGGGTCAGACAGGCTCCTGGGAAAGGATTGGAGTGGATTGCTTATATCAGCAGTACCAGTGGCTATATCTACTACTCTCAATCAGTCCAAGGCAGGTTTACCATCTACAGAGATAACAGCCAACAACAACTGTATCTGCAGATGAACAGTCTGAAGACAGAAGATTCTGCAGTTTATTATTGTGCTCGATACACACAGTGAAAGACAGAGACAGTAGAGTCGCACAGAAACTGTCCTCTTTTTAACATCAGTGCTGTAAACATTCATTTCCATTTGTCCTACATCACTAATTATATACATTAAGATGTAATTAACAGAGCTCCTCCAAACACAGTTTCATCTATTAAAATGATGATTTACTGTGAAAACAAAGCCACTTTTCAGCCCATAAAGTTTGCAGGTCAACAAAATGAATAAATCCAAATTACTTTTAAATATATAAATATAAAATAAGAAGACATGGATGTTTCAAGTGAACAAATAACAGAAAACAAAATTGAAACTAACCTACCAAATATTGAGGACCTCAATGAAAGACTTGCAGGTACTCTGGTCATGGATGATTGCAGCAATTTTCAGCTGAAGCTTAAAAATCAAATCTGGGAATGACGTCCCACTCAAGAGAAGTTCTGGTTTTATGTTGGGAAACAGTAGAATTTGGTCATTGTTGTGCTAAGTGACCAGGCTAACTACTAATGGTGACAGAAGCAATTACTGCACATTTCTTTTCATTATATGCACTTAAACATTGATAGAACCTGTTTGCAAATAAAGGACTTACAGCATTATGTGTGCATCTGATTTAGTAAGCTTCAAATCACTAGAAGGACAAAGAAAAACCTTATTCCTCCAACTCCCACAGAGATTCATAAGAGGGGCAGCCAGATTGAATTTAAATTTAAGATGTCCAAGTTTATTTGATTTTTCGAGAATTTCAATTTTTCTGTAAAAACAGAATTCAGCAATAAAACTGTTTTTGCTATTGTCTTTTGCTGTCAGATTGTTCAGATGTTATCAGACCCCATAACTGCTTTGACATATTCAGAGTTCTGCATAAATATTTCTCGTCATTATTGTGTTCTCTGAGCTACTGCTGTGCATCTCTGGAGAAAAGAGTGTGGAACTTTGATCGTAGCATTTAAGATACCTTGTATGAAACATGGAAGTAAAGACCATGTTAAAGCATTAATTTAAAAAAAACAAAAAACAAAAAAAAAAAACAATAGATCTTTCTATAAAACTATGTTGATTTGTAGGACCATTTTACACCTTCAGAGGGCAGTAAGGGCATGCATTTCTGTCCTCGGTGTGGTGACAGAGTAAGAGCAGTCAGCTCATTTATTATGAGCTTCTAGAAATTTAATTATGAAGAGAAACTTTAGTGGTAAACGTGTAAAAAGTAAGAAAAAAAGTTTCCTGAATTTCTGTGCTAATGTGGGGCATTTGATGTAAAAGTTAAAGTTTATTAAAATTCCTGGGTCTTTCATAGCTCCAGTGTCATTTAGGTTACATGAAAAATGGACACATTAAAAATTCTTAAATCAAAAAACCTTAAACCAGTCTTGAAAAGATTTCTCTTTCTGATTTCATACATATTTTCATAATTTGCAATTTTATCAAGATTACAGTTCAGCTTAATCTGTTCTGTAAGGAGGAGTCAATGCAAAACAAACATCTTCACCCTCTTCATAAATTGCTGCACCATAAGAGATAAATGTAAACACACAGGTTTAACCATGATGTATTACAGGACAGGGCTGCTACTTTTAATGACCTGCTGCACAGGTATTGATTTTTGCTTTTGCTTTTTTTGATCAATATAATTTTGTTTGCTCAAAGCAAAGAATGATGTATATACAATTTTTTTTATCTTAACAGGTATTGATGGTCAGACTCTGAAAGAATCTGAACCAGTGGTTAAAAGACCTGGAGACTCTCACAAACTCACCTGTACAGCCTCAGGATTCACATTCAGCAGCTACTGGATGGCCTGGGTTAGACAGGCTCCTGGAAAGGGACTGGAATGGCTTGCCATCATCAGATATGACAGCAATGAAATCTACCACTCTCAGTCAGTTAAAAACCGGTTTACCATAACCAGAGACAACAGCAGACAGCAGCTGTATCTGCAGATGAACAGCCTGAACACTGAAGATTCAGCTGTTTATTATTGTGCTCGGGATTCACAGTGGCTGGATCCTATGAGAGCGCTCTACAAAAAGCCACAGAGCTTTCCTTATTCTTTATTATCTTCATGAAGCCTGTGGATGAGCTTTATGATAACACTGTTTCTATATCCATCCATCCATCCATCCATCCATCCATCATTATCTAGCATGGTTATCCTTGCAGGGTCACAATGGGGGCTGGTGCCTGTCTCCAGTGGTCATCGGGTGAGAAGTGGTGGGGTACACCCTGGACAGGTTGCCCGTCAATCGCTGCTGTTTCTATATCAATATCAACTTAAAGATAAAAATTATAACATATTGCCTTAAACAAGTAATCAGAAAAGATAAAATGATCCCGAGAAATAAAGAGAAATTTAAAAAACAAAATTCATAAACCCTATGCACACTTAAGATTAGAAACAAATATATTTACCTACAATTCATGCTGCAGCTCATATAATTATTAAGTAGTCAGTGTTACTGTCGTAACAACCACGTGAGAAATCACTGTAATGAAATGATTTAAGTTTAGACAACTGAAGGTTTATGTATTTTATCGTATATTCTGCCTATTTAAGGTAAACTGTAACTGAATAGTGATATTCTTGCATTAATTTACTGGTACAAACATTTTTTTTATGTTTTTTTTTTTTTCAGCTGCTGAATTGACTTCTCTTAAACTCTTATTCTATCATGAATGTTTTTTGTTGTTTTTAAGAGTCAAAATTAGGAGAGCTGGTTCTCTGATTAGCTCTCTGTATCATCGTCTTCATGTTCTATGTCCCAGTAGTGATCGGTACAATAAGAATCACTCACTGTGCCATTTCAGCAGAGGAAACAACTCTTGTTTAACTGTATTTCAAAGAAAAAAAAAATCTCTGTGAACTGAATACTTAAACAGGATGAGAAGCATTTTTGTAGTTATTAAAGGAAGATATCAACACAAACTTGTTTCATCAGGGCTCTGTGATATAAACAGTTCCTAAGAAATAATAGGTTCACAATTTATATATATAAAAAAGCTGTGTATTATATATTATCAGTATCACTGTATATGAATATGAACAAAATGTCAGAGTTTACATTCATATTTAAATTCAAAAAGCTGTCCAGCATAGATATCCTTTGAATATCATCTTGATGGCCTCAAATTACTCTGTGACTAATTGCAGCTTGGCAGCAGGTTGGATCAGACACTGGGCAGAAAAATCAACAGGGTGGATTCATTTTAATATGCAAGTGTTGTAAACTTCTGCCAAAATGATGATCCAAAAAACAAGTTTAGTTGTACTAGAAACACTTCTGCATAGTAGAATAACAATAATAGGACAGAATCTGCAGCCTGAGGTCATGACATGTAAACAGGGTGTAGATCAACTGGAGCCTATGTCACCAGCAGAACAATAAACAAGACCTATTTGGGGAGCACACTATAAAATCAACATGCAGATGCAAAATTGGAAAGAATTTCACATTTATTCCTGTCCATGGTCACATTGCATAAATCAGGAAGTCTATTAAAAAGCCATATCAAAATCCACAGGCGTTTAAAATCCCTTCAGGTCGTCTTTTTCTCCGTCCTGCGGCTCTCGCTGTGGAGATGCACAGTCAATACAGAGGGTCGGTGACAAGTATATTCAACTGTGGCTGTCAGGACATGGCTGTTCAACGACTAGCCTTATCAAAGCCTCAGCAATCACAGCAATTCACCCACACAGGCCAGATAAACGCAGCCCTGGCACCAACAGTACCACAAAACAAAAACGGGCACTTAACTAGGAGGAGGGGAGGTTGCATGCTTCTCCCCCTCCAGTGCCCCCCATGCAGCATCCTGTCACCAAGCCACTCTGCATGATCCTCTCCCGCTCGTTCAGATCGCAGCTGGTTTGGCCACCCCGATGATCCTCTCGCTGCCAGTTTGGTCTGTCACGCGCCGCACCAATCCTCTGATTCTCTCTCCCGTGCAGCAGCAGCAGCAGCAACCGGCACCTGATCACCTAATTTAGGTTGGGGGCCGGTCCTGCTCACACTGTCACCTGGTACCATCTACATCAAATGTAGAGCTGGTTCCTTGTTGAAATGTAAAAAATTATTCCTGTCAATCATAATTCAAGTAAAAAGAGTCTATTTTCACTAAAATGAATACCAGGTATACCATTAGGGTATTAAAAAAAAAAAAAAAAAACAATAATGTTCTTGTAAACAGGGTGGAAAACACAACGTTGCAGCTCCTAAGACGATCTCTAGAGAATGGTAACATCCTATGTAACAAACAGACACCAAAATTAAAAAAAAAAAAAAAAAAAAAAAAAAAAAAAAAAAAAAATTATAATAAAAATAAAAAAGTAAACGACTTTGGCCAAAATGAAAAACCTCATCAGACCATCTGGAATAACTCATGATTTCTCCTCAATAAGGTCATATTGTTGCATCACAACCATAAAACAAATAGTTTGCCCTCATCAACAACTTGTTTTCCTGCTTTAGGTTGGTATCATCCTAATAATTTAAAATATGTTTTATTTCAGCCTAAGTCAAATGAAATGACAGAACACCAATATTACCAGTAGTCTAGAGTCCTACCTTCTCCTTCTTGTGGGGAGGAGTTTATGCAAAACATTTCATTGCTATTTAATTCAAGAGAAGAAGAAGAACTGTGGACAAACACTGTGTACTTTAACAGGATGGACAGTAGAATAGGGATACTCCTCGCAGTAGCCATCTGTTGGAAAGGTAAAGAATATCACTGGAAAAATTATTGCCTTCAAGCTGGGGCCTAATGCCTGCTTTAGTTTTGTTTCAATTTCCATCAAACCTACAGTTGAATGTTTCTCTGAATGGGGTGTATTTTTAATAATCTCTGTAATAATTTATTTGTTATTTTGTTTATGTCTTCTTGACAGGTATCAATGGTCAGACCCTGATAGAGTCTGAACCAGTTGTTAAAAGTCCAGGAAACTCCCACAAACTGACATGTACAACCTCTGGAATCTCATTCAGCAGCTACTGGATGGCCTGGATAAGACAGGCTCCTGGGAAAGGACTGGAATGGATTGCAACTATCGAATATGACAGTGATAGAAAATTTTACTCACAATCAGTCCAAGGCCGGTTTACTGTCTCCAGAGACAACAGCAAAGAGCAGCTGTATCTGCAAATGAACAGTCTGAAAACAGAAGATTCTGCTGTTTATTATTGTGCTCGAGAGGCACAGTGACTGAATTTATTTGAAGACCTGTACAAAAACCGCAGCACTTTTCTTTTATAGAACTTTCTATTTATACTCCAGCACAGAGATTCTATATTTCTGTCATTCTTATATATTTAAACTCAAAATGGTAAATACAAAGTAATACAAAGAATTATGAACAGGTTGACTGTGGCCTCTTTTTGTAAAACGTGTTTGTTCTCATGCATGAATTTCTGCCCATAGTCCAAAAACATGCATGGTAATACTGAACTGATATGAAATTTAAAAGTGATGGTGAGTGGATCAAGTCTTCTGATTTAATGAGTTAAGCTGTTGACAGACATTGCAAATTATCTTTCACACAAATGTTTTTCCAAAGAAATCACGAGAAACTGAAAAAAAAACCTGAAATCAGTCTGAGAATTACAGAAGCACATTAAATTCACCAAAGAAAAAAAATAAGCAACTTATCTCGTAATTAAGAGATTGTTTCTCACAATCATGAGATCTTTTCTCATGATTATGAGAGTATAGGATATAATTGTATATATACATATTAATGTATAAATATTTGTTTAAGTTTTATGGTTGGGATTATATTAGCAGACATTTGTGTGTGAAATACATGTCAGTGATGCAAATATATTTTCTTATTGCTGTTTTAAAAAACAACTAAAACAAATCTTCTTCCATTATAAGTTTAAATTCAGTGATATCTTAATATATGTGAAAAAATATTGGATTGTCTTGAAATGTAAGTGCAATACTTGTTCTACAGCTAATAATTCCACTGCTTTTTTAAGTGAACTTCTGGCTCTTTGGAGACAAGTTTATTTGCAAATGTTTTTCTGCTGTTTCACTAAAAAGACATGTTGTCTTGAATCTCAAAAGCAAAACCTCATCTCAAAAATATAAGTTATCACTCTGACCATCCTATATTTCACTTATTTTTTTTATATTTTAGCATCATTTGATATACTGTTAATCAAAAAAATGCCTCATATATACTGAATTGTTCACAAATTATGGAGTGTTTTTCTATTTCCTGCATGAGAAGAAGGAGACAATGAAAATTGGCAAACTTTAATCATTCTTTAAAGTGTGAAGGAAAGTGCAGTGACTCATTTTAACAACAAAGCTAAAACATAACTGAAACCACTAACTTTTACAATGATCATGCATGTGTGTGCTTTTTCCCTTTATTTCCTCTATACTTTCAATGGTAAGGATATAGAATTTTGTTTGAAATACTGTATAATTGAGATTATCTAATTGTACTGATGAGCTGTAACAATTTCTGCAGGTACTGATGGTCAGCACTGACTCAGTCTGAACCAGTGGTTAAGAAGTCTGGAGAATCCCACAGACTGACCTTCACATAAACAGGGTTTATGTGAAGGTCACATAAACCCTCGCACATACTGGACTAGAACAGTGGATTCCTAATATCAGCAGTGACAGCACCTACATCTACTACTTTGACTTTGTGAAAAAATGGTTCACCATCGAGAAAACAGCATAAATCAGGTGTATCTGTGAATGAACAGCTTGACAGCTAATGATTCTGGTGTTTATTACTGTGTCCTAGAGGCACAGCGACACAGAAAGCAGAAGGATTGTACAAATATTCAACCAAAAGTTATTTCCCAAATCATAATTATGCTTCATTTCAGTATTCTTAACATGCTAAATAAAAATGGAATTGCTTTACTAGAAAGATTCTCAGTTATTCTGTTTGTTGTGTACTCTTCATTTGATCATGTTCATTTTCGTATAGTACTGCAAAAATTTAAACGACCACAGGGGAGTGAAACACTACAAATGATTTTAAAGTGGTTCCTGTTTTAAGAAGATTAGCACTATAGTATGAAAAGACATCATTATCACACTATTAGGTTTTTTAAATTCATTTTAATATTGATTATATTTTAAAGTTGGAGGATTTAGTAACTGATTAAATCAATATTTTATATTTTACTGGAGATTTTTTTTTTGTAATTTGAGGAGAAGTCTATGCAAAACTCAGACTCCTTCCACCACTATTTATTTGACTGCACAGAGATCTTGAGATAATTATTGTGAAATGATGGGTTGCAGGATCAAACTCTTGCTTTTAAACATCTGCTGGGCAGGTGAGGGAGGGTTTTGTCTAATTTTGATTTCTCATTAATCTTATTTGCAGAACATAATTTATTTGGTGTTTTTATATCTCTCCTTAGGTGCTGATGGTCAAACTTTGACACAATCTGACCCAGTCATCAAAAATCCTGGTGTTTCTCACAGGCTGTCCTGCACAGCTTCTGGGTTCATATTTGCAGACTACAGGATGGTCTGGGTCACACAGGCTCCTGGGAAAGGACTGGAGTGGATCGCTTATATAAGCACAGCTAGTACACCTATCTATTACTCGTCTGTCCAGGGTAGATTCACCATTTTTAGAGATAGTACCAGAAGTAAACTCTTCCTACAAATGAACAACTTGAAGACTGAAGACACAGCAGTGTGTTACTGTGCCACATGTCCCACAGTGACAAAATCTAAAAGGAAATTAATTTTAAAAAAACAGTTAATGCTGTAACCTCCCAGCTGTCACACTTCTAGCTTGAATTAGGATTTAGGCATTTTCTTCTCATTTCAATGCATCTAATACACTGGTATAAAACCTGACGAGTACGAGTAACCCTTAAAATATTAAGATATTAAACAATAATGTTAGAAACAACAGCTTTGTTGATGAAATTGCTTATGCAGCACATGTGACATTGTTTATCCTATTACTTGTACACATAAATATAGCTGAATAAAGAAAAATATCTTCAAAAGGACTCCTTAAAGGAAAACTTATGAGACAGCCACTACTTTACACACAGGAAGTGGCCTGCAACATCAGCTGTCAGCCACATGCAGTTCAGGCCTTTATAAATAAACAAAGGCCTTCACATAATTTCACCTGACTGTAAACTTGTGTGATATGAGTCTAATAGGATGTACATTGAGATAATCACTCTTTGGTAATCACATCAAAAGAGATTAAGCTTTATTAATTAACATTAGATAAATCTAGATCCAGAATCCAGAATAATTCAAGAAAATGCTGTTTATTTAGGATTCCATGAAGTGTAAAACGTTTAACCAATGTAGTTTTAAAACCCTGTTTGATTCTACATATATACAGTACTTATGATGCTTTTATGGAGCAACTTGTAAGAATAGACCTCTGCAATCATAATATTATTTACATTCAGCTGAATATTCATAAGCATGCAAACAAATTTGATTTATAAGCAACTGAAGTGTGTATTTCAAGTCTGAGTGCCAGTTCTTCCATCAGTTCAACTTTAACTCCAGTCATGGTCTCTGTAGCTTTGATGCTGCTGCTGACAGCTGCATCTGGTGAGGAACTTTTCACTAACATAAAAAATGCTTTAGGAACACTGATGTTTAGCTGAATGATGGTGTTATTGTTTATATGTCCCCACAGGTGTCTTTTGTATTGATCTCATCCAGCCAGATTCAGCAGTTGTGCAGCCTGGACAGTCTTTGACCATCACCTGTAAGGTCTCTGGTTATTCTTTGACCGATAGCAGCTATGCAACAGGTTGGATCAGACAGCGTGAAGGAAAAACATTGGATTGGATTTTAACCATGTGGAGCGATGGGAGCTTATCCCAAAATAATGCTCTGAAGAACAAGTTCAGCTGCAACAGAGACACTTCTGCATCAACAATAACGATAACAGGACAGAATCTCCAGCCTGAAGACACAGCTGTTTATTATTGTGTCAGATACCACACAGTGCTACAAAACATCAAGAGGCCTGCACAAATACTCAATACAATCTGTTTAATTCTAAAAATTTACCACATGTAAGCACTAAAGCAGTAAACAAACCAGTGTTGGTAGAAACTGTCTTGTATTGCTTGTTCTTGACAAACTTCTTTGAAATGTAAATCATTAATAGAACAAACAGAATAATTGTCATTTCTGAGGCTGAGCAGTGGCTAGAGCTTTTACCTCACACCATAAAGTTGGTTGATTCCCTTGCAACCCTACATGGATTAACCATGAATGTAAAGTGAATTAATGAATAAGGTCAGATTCATAAGATCATGGTCTGTTATCTGAGCCATTAAGAGTAAATTGACTGTCGGCTAATAATATTAATAAATACTTCACTCAAAATTCCCTTTTACTCCATTTTACTTTTTAATTCCAATTGGTCCATCTGTTGACATTATTTCAAATCGTTTGTCCTTGCATTTCTGCTTCATCTCTTCCTGGCTCCTTTGTCAGATCTTCCTTGATTTTAGTTTGTTATTTGAAGACAGAGTGCAGCTGTGAGAAGAAACCAGATGGCAGTCTGAGGGATTGAGAGAGAGGTGGCACAGAGGAGCAAAGAGGAGTAAACAAACTGAGGAAAAGGGATAACAGGAATCTAAAGGAATAAAGAACAACAAAAGGAATAAACAATAACGTGATCTAACCTAAATAAACAACAACTAAGAATAAACTGCTCTAAAGTAAATCAGAAACAAAGCTGATCTAAATCAAAACAAGAAAACAAAACAAGAAGTAGCTCAGGCTAAACACAAATAAATTATCAAAATACAAACTCAGAAAAACCCCCAACACCAAAATAACCCAAGATCCTGACCCATTTATTGTGGGGACAGAAGATAAGACCACAAAAACTACTTTTCTTGGTTGCCAGTGTATTCAGGATTTTGTTTACACAAGTTCCCTCTGTCTGTTTCACACAGCACACTACATCTAGAAAAGAGAGGGAATCGATCATACAATGCATGCATGATTCATACAGTGGATGATGTGAATAACAGAGTTCACCAAATTACTTGAGGAAACAAAGGCGGTTGCCACTCAGCTAGGGCAAGTGTCTGGAGTTGTGCCTCTTTCTCTTTCTCTGGACGGTGGAGCAAGTAAAACAGAAAAGCGGTGGCGGTGGAAGCTGAAATAAATAAAAGGGGAAATTAGCTACAGCTCCTGCTCTGCCAGGGGACGTGTGTGTGGGGCCAAGGTTCCTTTCCTTTCAGCTCCGGGTCCTTGTTTGGACGTCAGTTTGGCTGGCACATGCAGGCAGCCTTGGTGAAGTTGTTGCTCCTCCCCCTCGATTCCTTCTGGAGAATTATGAAAAAGCCAGGGTCACTCTTTAGTACTTCGACCAGAATACAGACAATGGGTGTACAAATAGTAGTCCGAAGTAACTTTGGATCCAGGGCTTCTTGAAAGAAGCAGTCTTCCTCTCATCACCAGCGAAGAAGAGAGGGGTGGTCGTGCACTTGTCTCCCCGATGTAGCCCTCACAGAGACATAGTTCCTTTGACAATTAGCTTTTGTTAAGATGATGTGATATTCACAGTGAAACTCCTCTTCCTATCATTGGAAGTTGTTTATTTTCTGCAATACAGCATTCATAATCTCTGTTATACTGTAACATTTGCATTAAATAGCTTGTGTTTCACTTAAATGTGCTTTGTCACACAATCTAATAACAGCTTGTAAAGTTAATTGGAGATTCCAAGTTTATTAAATATGTCAGCATAGGTGTGTATAGTGGTTATTTCCTGTGTCTATCCAAGATGTACTCCACCCCCAACCTCACACACACCTTTTCATCTACTGGGATAAGCTTTGATCACCTTGCAGTCAGAGAAGTACAGTATTACAAAAAAAAAAAAATTCAAATAAGATGTATTTTGAACTTTGAATACAAATACATTTAACTTTACAAATGAGCGATATTTATTTGTGGGAGGAGTCAATGTAAAACATGGATCTTTGCTGCCACTTAATACCTGACCGTGAAGAGAAAGCAGAGATCAGTGCGTGCTCAATTTAGCATGATGGACTGGAGGAGAGGACTGTTACTCATTTTTATTTTCTGTGAAGGTGAAGATTTTCACTAATATTCAGTTTTATGATCTGTTTTTTTGTTGTTTGTTTTTACTTACATGACTTATCTTTTATTTAACAGGTGTTGCTGGTCAGACTCTGACACAGTCTGAATCTGTGGTTAAAAGACCTGGAGAAGCCCATAAACTGACCTGCACAACCTCTGGATTCACACTCAGCAGCTACTGGATGCACTGGATCAGACAGGCTCCTGGGAAAGGACTGGAATGGATCGCTGCAGATACTAGTAGCAGCACCAACTATTACTCTCAGTCAGTCCAAGGCCGGTTTACTGTCTCCAGAGACAACAACAGACAGCAGCTGTATCTGCACATGAGCAGTCTGAAAACAGAAGATTCTGCTCTTTATTATTGTGCTCGAGATGCACTGTGCCTAAAGTTGGTTGATAAGCTGTACAAAATCCCGCAGACCTTTCATGTAGTAGACATTTAAGCTTTTAAGAACATGTTTAATGAAGTTTAAATATGTAACGTAACTAAGGTTTAATATAATTTTGGGGTAAACATTGACAGTTATGTGAGGCTTTTATAAAGACTCACTGAGAAGCTATTTTTATGTGTTTTAGGTTTTAGTAAATGTCTATAAAAGGACAGATGTAAACATTATCATTTCAGACTCCCCAAGCAACACACTAACACACTATATCAAAATAGACATAAGAGAACAATAACCACAGATAAACAATTGATGAAGAATAAAATTTGATGATGTCTGAATGATCAATTCAAAACATTAGATGTTTGGACTTCAGTAGAGTATAATGACTCTTTGCTTGACTGAAGAAAACCAACAGGCTGGAAATGCATTAATAACATTGAATTCTGTCAGATCACAGTAGAAAAACTGATAAACACCGGTTGCTTTCTGAGATATTTAAGTATGTCAGGCTCTAAAAATATGTATTTTTCTTATGTATTTGAAAAGAAATATAAAGGTTGTAGAATGACAAATAGAAACACATACTGTCTCTGTGTAATACAGTGATATTTCTCTTTTTTCATTCATCCAAATGAACTTTTTGAAACACATTGCAGCAATGTACAGTGTACTAATTTAGACATTATGCAATTTATTTTGAGAACATTGAAACAAATCTTTAAAATCCAATTATTTCTTTAAGACTCCATACACAATAAAACATGCAGGTGATTTGAAAATAGAAAAGTATGTGAAGATATGGAACTAAAGATTATTGAAAAGTTTTCAAATTGCCTGTCGGACAAAAGAGGAAAGAAGAGCTCCAACATCAGTCATGCTCTCTGCTGATCTAATACTGTTGTTGACTGCTGGATCCTGTGAGGAGCTTTGACTAATAATCACACAAACCCCTAAATGTTCAGATTAATGACAGTGACTGAGTTTATTTGGGCTTCCACAGGTATCATCCAGCCAGACTGAAAACTAGTGCAGCCTCAACAGACTGTCCATCACCTGTCGGCTTTCTGGTTACTCTTTGACAGATGGTAACTATGAAACAGGTTGAATCAGGCAGTCATATGTGGATGAGTGGAAGCTTTGAACAAAATGATGCTCGTAAGAACAGGTTCAGCTACACCAGAGACACTTCTGGAATGGACAGGATATAATCTGTAACCTGAGGACACAGCATTCCTGTTTGCTGTGTGAGATGGCACAGTGATACTAATCACACAAAAACTTGAACAATTACTCCATAGTCACACAAATACTGTCAAAGACACACTGTAAATATGAGGTTTAATAATGGCTCCTGAAATCTAACATCTGATATTTAACATCTAATGATGTTTAAACTGTTTTAATCAGACATTGCAAAAGCTCATGAGAAGTATAAGCATTGAAATAATTTATATATATTAAAGGAATGTTTTTCTTCAGAAAACATATAACAAAATTGAAAAACTTCCTAAAAATCAGTCCAGGAATTCTTTAGTTTGGCCACAACACTTTATCTGATATAATTTTCACTGAACTGAAATAAAGTCAGTTTTAGGACAAAAAGAAAACCGACATTTAGCAGATTTGCCCTGTATTTCCACTGTTCTAAGTTTCTGATCTTCACCATCAGGAATAAATCCCTCTCTGCCAATATGTAGTAGAATATTCTCACAGATGAGACAAACGCTTAGAGAGATTAGAGACATTAGAGACAAAAGCAGGACTAAAAAAAAAACATCTTAAAAAAAAAATCACAACATAATAGTAAAAACAAAATAGAATCCTAGTGAGAAAACAACAACACATTCCTTTCGTTCCAGAGTTTAAATTATGAATCATCAGGTCTTCAGTAGGATTTTATAATTATTTATACCTGACCTCAAATGCTTAAAACACCCATGACAGGTTCATCAACATAGTTATTTATTTAAAAACGTTAAACTAAAATGGGAGCTTTAGAGAGAAGTATACACTTTCATGTACAGCACTTTGAGCTGCCTTGTTGCTGACATGTGCTATACAAATAAACTTGACTTGACACCTTAATAAACTGGGATTAACTGTTAATATATTGTCAGTGATGGATGGAATTGTGTTTTAAGTCAGGTCAAATTCAATAAAATGTGTTAATCTACTGATCCCAATAAACCTATTTTAGTAGACTAAAAGGAAACTAAACACAATTGCATTTTTTACCCTGACCCCCAGGCATCAGGGGAGCATAGTTAATAACACCAAGAGAGCATGAAACTTATGTAAATATGGACACAGTCAAATGCACACATCAGAGAGAACAGCTGCTGTTCTGGTTTGTGAATTCCTGCAGCTGACAAAGACTTTTTTAAACTCAGAAACAGTTAATTATGTTTTAAAGTTTTACAAAGGGAGTTTATGATAGGGGAATATGTGAAATATCTTGGTGGCCATTGTTGTGTGATGTGGATGCAAACAGTCCAGCATGCCTTCTTAAGACAGATACCTTCCCATTTTAGGTCAACATCTAGTTAATGAACTTCAGACTCTTTGGCAATGCTGCACAGTGAAAAACTGCTGACTTTTCTGCTGTTTAAATGAAAAATGCCTCCTGAATAAAAACAATACATTAAAAAATTACATGTTAATGCAAAGCTCAGTCTGCTATCTAAAAACCATGACATATCATACCATTTCATGAAGTCAACTGTACAACTGAAGGGAATTTCTTATTTCTATCTCTGACACTACAAGACAGTCAGATACACTATGACACAGGTGTCAAACTCAAGGCCTCCGGGCCAACTCCAGCCTACCATAACTATTTGATGTGGCCCTATAGACTCTAGAGGACCACATAAATTGCACTTTAAGATAACAGTTGTGTGCTTAAATATTACTTTATCAGTCAAATCAAATCGGTTTTCATTTGCACAGGACCAAATTACATCAATGTGAAAAGATGTTTAAAATTACTACATTTTAAGAAGTGCTAATCTAATGCAGAGAAAACTATAATGTTTTAGTTAATGAGTAGTTTTATCAATACATTCTGTCACAACCAACCCTTTCATGACATTCATGAACTTGATGTGGCCCAAAATGAAAATGAGTTTGACACCCATGCACTATACCATTTACCTAAGCTACCAAGGTAGGATACTAGGTTAGGACAACAAAATGATAAAGAAAAGAAAACCACATTGTCACAGACAAAATATAAGCCAGCTCTTTGAACATCCCATGGTGCAGTCACACTGTTTATGAGAACATCAATTATGTGTATTTTTCTGCACATTACTCTGATAAGGAGGAGCCATTCAAATTGAATAACTTTAATCACTTTTTAGAGTTGCGAAGCAAAACTCAGTGACTCATTCTGATAGACAAGGTGAAACAGAACTGAGATCAAAGACTCTTACAACGATCAGACTTATTCATTTGGCTATTTCCTCATTTAGAATTATGTTTAAAACCAATACAAATAAGGTTTATGTTGTTGCATTAATGATTTGTTAAAAGTTTTGCAGGTACAGACTGTCAAACACTGACTGAATCTGAATCAGTGGTTAAATTGCCTGGGGAAATCCCATAGACTAACCTGCACATATTCAGGGTTTACTAGCACTCCTGACATACTGTATCTTGAATTCGACAGGCTCCTGGAAAGTTATTAGAATGGATTGCTTATATCAGCAGTGGCAGCAGCACCTATTACTCTCAGTCAGTGAAAAACAGGTTTACAGTCCCCAGAGAGAACAACAGAATTCAGGTGTACAGCTTGATATTGGAGTATTCTGCTGTTTATTACTGTGCCAAAGAGCCACTGTGATACAAACAGCTAAAGTACTATATAAAAACTCATGGCATCACTCAGGTTCAAAAGTTCTGCTACAAATCTTAATTGGGCTAAACTTCAACACTACTCATACACAAAATATAAACCAAACTATAAATGTTTTCAGCAAACAGTAAGGTATTTTGGAGTTAAACAGTCTTTGCCACTCATACAGCTTTGGTGCAGTAGATAGATTTGGTTCTCTGTGTCTTGTTACCTTTTTTTCATCTGTTGTCATTATCAGGTAGTAATATTATTACTATTATTAGTATTAATATTATTATTTTCTGCTTGTCATTGTTGTCATTTCTCTGGTTCTTATTTTCAAACTTGGTCTTTCCTCCTGTCTCTTTATAATTATTGTGGTTTTTCCAAGTTGCTGCCTGCATTAGATATAAACTGCTATGCTATAAGTTTAATAAAGTCACCTGCGCAGTGGGTGGATTGTCTTATTTCCCCCTTGTTTTAGAGCAATTCTGCCTGGGGCAGCCAGCATCAGACAGTTAAACTGAAATTCATTCTTTTTATACTCTTCATTGATTTCAGTATTCTCTCTGTAAAGTAATACTAAAATGCATTAATGGATTTTGTAAATTTTGTAAAGGTTTTCAAAGTTGTTGCATTGTTCTTCATGATTCACATTATCATTACGGCCGTGCCTCAAAAAAAAGAAAATGTGAATAGGAAGAATGTAGCCTACATGTATTCTATTAAAATTCAGGGGTTGCTCCATTCTTCTGCACAGAGTGGTATGTTTTTACTGCTTTTATCCTGTAGAGGGAGGTCCATGCAAACTCTTCCTCTCTTATAATAACACCATCTTCTACTCTCCTGCACTTTAAGACGCACTCAGAGAGTTTACTGCATTTTTAAAAATTTAAACTGAGACTACTGATCTCCAGTCACTCATCACAGAATGAAAAGTATATCCTGGATTTTAGCATTTGTTATGTTTATTGATGGTAAGAGTTGCAAAAACACTGTTTTGTATTATGTCATTTTTTTTGTTATTAATTGCTGGATTCTGTTATTTAACAGGGGTTTGGTGTGAGATCAAATTGGACCAGTTGTCATCTGTTGTCAAAAGACCTGGAGAGACCGTGAAGATGTCATGTATCATTTCTGGATTTAGCATGAGTAGCTACTACATTCCATGGGTACGACAGAAAACAGGGAGGGGTATGGAGTGGATTGGGGAGATGAATGCTGGTTCAAACTCTCCCAGCTATGCCGGCTCCTTCCAAAGTCGTTTCCTGATGACTGAAGATGTCCCAAGCAGCACTCAGTACCTGGAGATCAGGAGCCTGACAGCAGAAGATTCTGCTGTTTACTTCTGTGCCCGCAGAGACACAGTGACTGAAAACAGATGAGTTGCTGTACAAAAACAAACATATGTGTGTGGACTGAAAGATATTTAACATACACACGTTTTTCCGTTTCTACACATCAAATGTTGTATTTAGTTAAAAAGGTTTGTGTGAAATCATTTTGAAAGAGCAATCACTGGCTGTTAGTTCTTTGTTTCTTCATATCATAATAAAATTTGCATGACTTGAACACATTTTCACATTTCCATTATCTGATTTGTGGAATTTGTGTCCCTATCCATGTGTATCATTTGTCATAAGTAAATGGCAAATTTGGACAGAGGAGTGTACCCTGGACATTCCACTTCCTGTCCATCAAAGTGACACCTAAGACAAGCAGCATTTGTCCCCCCTGGTATAAACTTGAAATGCTTTGAATTGTAGGAAAAAGCTAGACAAAACCTACAAGCAGGGACAGGATATATCACCTCAACTCATAAAACATGCTTGCTTTGAGAAGATAGTTCAAATCATTACACAATAGTGCCATTGTTTTTCAATGTTTTACTCCTTAACTTCATTTAAAGATGAACTTTAAAAGTCTGTCAGAATGAAAAATCAACAGTATAGAGATAAAATAATTTGTCACAGGACAGTCAAGAGAAAATTAATCTGAGAGAAGATCTCCTAGTTTTATTTTTATTTAGTCAGTTCAATAGTTTTTTTTGTTTTTGTTTTTTTTTTTTTTGTTTTGTTTTTTTTGATAATTCTGACAGTGCTTTTATGGATTTTCCTATTAAAATTTGACTAAAACTGATTGTGTAAGATGGAGGAGGAGCTTCTGTTAACTGATTCTCAGTGAGTTGAAATCATATTTAAGACAAACTGGTAGTTTTTGAAATTTACCAAGCACAGCTTCAACATGGCTCACAGAGATGTAACTTTGTTTGTGGCTACTTTGTTCATTTTAAGTGGTACTGAAGGTCAGAGCATTACCGAGTCTGAACCAGCTGTTAAAAAAGCTGGAGAGTCTCACAGACTCACATGCACAACATTTGGTTTTAGCTTTAGTAGCTCAGTGTGGGTCTGGATTAGACAGCCACCTGGTAAAGGACTTGAGTGGATTGCTTTGGTGCACACATCTAGTACACCCATCTATTACTCAGACTCAGTCCGGGATAGATTCAGGATTTCCAGAGATGACTCCAGCAGCAAAGTCTATCTACAGATGAACAGTCTGAAGACTGAGGACTCAGCAGTGTATTACTGTGCCCGAAGAGACACAATGAGGCAAAGTGTCTCAAGAGTCATTCAAAAACTACTTCCTCTGTTTACACCAATAACAGGGAGTATAGATCTTCTCTTTATAGCAACCTGTTTTATCTTCATTTACATTATTTCAATTTGTTAAATGAATTCCAGAAGGTAAATTTACACAAAATAGAAATCTTAAAAAATACTCTCAAACAGAAGTTTTGAGGTAAAACACTTTACATCAAATTCTCAAATGTGTTACATCTCATAAGCACATTAGTCCAGAAAAAAATAATTTACATGACTTGATAAGAAATAATTTCCAAAGGAAAAAAAAGAACTAGAAAAAAATTGAGAAATACTGAGAATTTTATGCTAAGATCAATTAAAAAAAGCTTTGTCTTTGCTCTTGATTGCCAGTGAAAGTTGAAGAACATCACATACTGATGGTGACAGGTGAACAGCAGAATGCTTAAAGAAATTTAAATAAAGAAGGGCACACAATTTAAACCATAGTTGGAAAGCAATGTTTGGGATAAATACATACAATATGTTTACAACTATGGGAAAAAAAAATAAATTTCAAATAAATAGAATCAGGATGTCTGAATCAGAGAATAAGCTGAGCTTCAGTTTGAATCATGTTCTCTTTAGCTCTAATTATGTTGAGTGGATAATCAGAAGAGAAACACTTGTACTTATGCATATTTAAGCAATAAATGCAGAAGATCACAAGGCTATTGTTAAAAGGGACATCTTGACCAGATTTTAACGATACTTTTGTTCTGTAAATCAAACAAAAACAGACAGCTAAATGATTATTTATTTCACATGTACACTGGAATCACCAGTAAAAATGTGTTAGATGTCAGGATCTATGGGTTAAATGTGCTGCTGTTAAAATTCAAATGCAAACAGAGAAAATTGTTATATTCATAATTTTATAATGTTTAGCTAATATTGCTCCATTGTGCTATTGGAGATCAGGGTTAATGCAGTTCCTAGAGCCCAGTCTCAATCTCTAATTGGATATGAACAAAATTCATATTGAAAATCAAATTTATCTAACCCTGTCACCTTAAAAACTCCCTCTTGAGTCTCACCTGTGCAAGTTTTTCTGTCAAATGTTTTTATGATGCACCATTCAATTTAATTATTTGAGCTTCCTCACTCAATGAAACATTTTTATATAGCTGACTGGAAATTCAACATATATAAAAAAAAAATATCACAGTGAGAGTGCATAGTTGTTCGTTTCATGTATCTCTCTGTTAGCCTTGAGATGGACCTGCAACCTGTCCAGGACGTACTGCTCCCCTCACCTTTTGACTGCTCAAATAAGCTGCAACCAACTTGCAATCAGAGAGGGTACTGGAAATTAATTAAAAGAAAACGCTTTTTGAACTTAAAATATACTGTAGGATTTAGATCTGTGAACAGCTTTAGCTTTTCAAGTGTAACAAATGTCATGCAGAAATTATAGTAAATCTGCTTGTTTGATATATTTATTTTTGGGTGGAGTCAATGCAAAACATGAGTCTTTGCTGCCTCTTCTTATCTGACCATGAAGTGAAGGCAGAGATCAGTATGTGCTCTCAGATAGACATGATGGGTGTGAGGACAGGACTGTTAATCATTTTTATTTTCTGTGAAGGTAAATAGTTTACGTATTTACTGCTGTAATCTGTTTTTAACTTATAGATGTTTTTAACTTACAGTGAATAACTTATTTATTCAAAAAAACAGGTGTTGTTGGTCAGACTCTGACACAGTCTGAATCAGTGGTTAAAAGACCTGGAGAAGCCCATAAACTGACCTGCACAACCTCTGGATTCACACTCAGCAGCCATTGGATGGGCTGGATCAGACAGGCTCCTGGGAAAGGACTGGAATGGATCGCTGCAGATACTAGTAGCAGCACCAACTATTACTCTCAGTCAGTCCAAGGCTGGTTTACTGTCTCCAGAGAAAACAACAGACAGCAGCTGTATCTGCACATGAGCAGTCTGAAAACAGAAGATTCTGCTCTTTATTATTGTGCTCGATCCTCACTGTGACTAAAGTTGGTTGAGGAGCTGTACAAAATCCTGCAAACCCATCATGTAGTAAAAAGTTAGAAATTGAAGCTTTTGAAAAAACACTTTCTATGAAGGAAATGTTTAGCTAGAACGCTTTAAACAGAGAAGCTCACTTTCAAAAGAAAACTTTAATGAATAATGTCTGTCAAGCTTTTATTAAACAAATTTTGCAAAGTTTTTCTCAGTATTTAGTTTGGAGTGAACTTCTGTTAAAAGACACAATTGAACACAACTATATCAAACTCCCAAAGCAAAAGATCTAATCTTCACAGATGCAATTTTTTGATCACTAAAAACAAAGTGTAAGTAAATAATAAAACATTTAGTTATAGAAAGTATAAATTTAGAACTTTTGACATTTAACTAACTTGTTTAATGGAGTCTAATCATTAGTCATAACTGGAGAAAAGGAATATACTGGAATGATTAATAAATATAGTTGTATAAGGACTTCATCAGTGGTGCCATCAAATTAGCAATATTACAGAGGCCCTACTTTGCCAATACATTGCTTTTTGTTGTTGTTATTAGTAAATTTAATTAGCACAACATGTTGAAAATGCTGACAAAACCAGAGTGAGTGCTTTGTAAATAGGACACTAAAGGGCACAGGAGAGCCAGCCCTAACTATAGGAAGCATATGCAAATGCTAGGATTTATAGGGCATCACTGAGGGCAAGTTTTTTGTCTTTTCATGTACTAACAGCCTACAACTAATACTACTTTATATATTATTATTTCATGGTAACATCAAAACCCACTACAGCTTATATGAAGCATATTATTCAAAAGGTACTCCATCAGAAATGCATGGTCTTCTGCTGCCCAGGCAGCACAAAGAGTGCACTGCTCAGTTTAACAAACGCCCAACAGACAGCGATGCTGCTGACACTAAGCACATACCAACGAGCCATATTTTTACAGTGAAAAAGTTAATGTGAGATCATGTCACATAATTTTGCCTATTGCACCCAAATGACTAGGGTCTGCTCTCTGGCAAAGCACGGTTGGACCGAAGTCGAACTGTTGACACGCGTTGATGTGGTTTCAGAAGAATGGAAGGTGTCAGTGGGACAGAACCGAGCAGGAGGAGTATAGTGTTTTAGTCCAACAATATGTACTTCCTCGTCGGCTCAGACAATTGCTACTCAAAACTATCCATTTTTCTTTCTGATTGAAAAACTGGCTTCTGGAAGTTGAGCAATTGGGATTGTTTTCCACACAAACAAACACACCTAAGAAATTCAGACCAATCAAACAATAGATTTGCATGCAGAAGGGGGCAAAAAGTTGTGACAAGAAGGGGTGAACTACATGAGGCTGAGAACAAAATGACACGATTTTTGTCATGCAACTGCGACAATGAAAATTGATTTTGGCAGTTCGACCCGACCATGCAGGGCCCTTAAGGCTGCTGTTGAAGCTTCTCCATCACTGTAGCTGCATGTCATATCATCATAGAATGCGTCTTAAAATGGCACAATGGCAGTAGTAAAATTATATGTCATATTATTTTAACTCACACCTAAACTAAAAATATAAATCAGTGTGTTTAAAAAACAAAACTTTTGTTGTTTATTAAATTGGCTAAGCCATGCATGTTAAGGCTTTGTCTTCATGTGGAAAGAATCATTGTTGAATAAAGAAATTAATGATTAATTATTTAGTGACAATTTTTTTTAAAAGTAATTATTGAAGAAAAAAAATGTGTCACAACCCACTATCGTAACATGACTGGTGCATGTAACACTAAAATCAGCCAAGGTGGACTCACTGGAGTGACTAGCTAAATGATTGTGGCTTAGAGGATGAAGTGGTTATCATGGAATCTGAAGGCTGTAGGTTCAGTTCTATTTTCTTCCTATTGATGCCCCTCTGGGCAAAGCACTGAGCACTTGCACTGAGCAGAACTTGCCTACTAACCTGTGTAACAGTGTATAATGTGTTTTAGGGATGTTTGTGTTTCTCTCCTGAACCTGTTACCACTGCAACCTGACCTTGGGTAAGTGGAAGACAATAGATAGATGAATGGATTTAAACCCCATCAATATTATGTGTCAATGTTTGAAGGCTCTTTTTGTTTGTCAAAGCTTAAAAACACTCACTTCAGCTTCATTAAGGGACATTTTGGGTAAGCTTTTTGGTAAGTAAGTAAGCATACAGGCTATCTTATCAGGACCTTCAGCTGCTGACTGGGTCTCCCATTACAAATTAGCCTTCAGGAAAGGGTCAGACAATGGTAATTTGAAGATTCAGGTGGTAAGGTTTACCACAAAAAAAGAGGTTAACCTTGCCCAGATTTGGGAGACCAGGGCACCTTCCTGGAGACAGGCTTTGGTGGGGAAGGCTTGGCTTCTGTAGCTTGTTCAGGCGCTCTCTCTCTCTCTCTCTCTCTCTCTCTCTCTCTCTCTCTATATATATATATATATATATATATATATATTTTTTTTTTTTTTTTTATATTGAGCCTATCAAATCAACATTGTATTAGTCATGGCCCTGAATATGTAACCTATTTAATGGGATTATTCGTCTCAATTCACAAAAAGTCATCAGCAACAGTGTAAGAGCTACAGAGATCATGGTTAATGTTGAAGCTGAATTGATAAGAGCTCATCCTCTTATTGCCACATATATGATCTGCATGTTTTATGAAGTTTTGATGAATGGATTATAAAAAAAAAACAAAAAAAAAAAACAACAAAACTTTGTATTATAGATCATTGTAAAAGCTGACTTGCAAACTGATAGTGAATCCCTGGGGAAAAAAAATAAATTATATATATATATATATATATATATATATATATATATATATATATATATATATATATATATATATATTTTTTTTTTTTTTTTTTTTTTTTTTTTTTTCCCCCAGGGATTCACTATCAGTTTGCAAGTCAGCTTTTACAATGATCTATAATACAAAGTTTTTTTTTTTTTTTTTTTTTTTTTTTTTTTATAATCCATTCATCAAAACTTCATAAAACATGCAGATCATATATGTGGCAATAAGAGGATGAGCTCTTATCAATTCAGCTTCAACATTAACCATGATCTCTGTAGCTCTTACACTGTTGCTGATGACTTTTTGTGAATTGAGACGAATAATCCCATTAAATAGGCTACATATTCAGGGCCATGACTAATACAATGTTGATTTGTGTCTCCATAGGTGTGCCTTGATTGATCTCATCCAGCCAGATAAGATCAATGAAAACGTGTGCATCCTAGACCTACTAAGAAAGACATCACAGGAAGGTTATATTTGTATGGGATCATGTCTTTCTATTCCACTGAAATGAAAAAAAGTTCACTTTACTGTAAAGCACTTTGAGGCTCCAAACATAGAGTCACTCAATAGAAGCAATACCAGTAGTCTGGAAAGGTAAAGGAGCAGCAGTTGTGGAGCTTCATATTTATGACTCCACAAACATTTAGTCACCTGGAGGGTCAGCAGTCCACATCTCACCTTTAGTTTCAAATGATATGAAATAATCCTATTTATTTATTTTAGTATGGTAAAAGGTAATTAGCAGGTACAATGTACACTACTGGCAGAACAGGTGAGAAAGATCTTTGGACTGATTAAAGTGAGCCTTGACTCATTTTAGTGTCAACATGACTTTTTCAGCCAATACATTTCTTAAATGACTTGATTGTTAAGTTTAAATGCCTTTTTAGATGCAATGATAACAGAATGCTGTCATGATGTGTGGTTGGTTGTGTTGGACCCAAGTGCAGAGAAGCAGAGGCGGCAAGCAGTGGTTGTGGGTTTAATAATAAATAACAAAAACATTGGAGGTCACAGGAAACCAGAGCAAAACAAAGCATAAATCCTGGGAGAAAAGGAGCACAAGGGGGAAGAACTCAAGCAGAGTAACAGGAGGCTTGACGTGGAGAAAACAGGAAGATAATGGGAGGAACCAGCAAGGAGTGGCTGAAAGAGAGGAACTTAAATACTGGGAAAGAGAACGCTGGAACAAAGGGCTGGGGCTGATGAACAAACTGTTTGCAGGTGTGGGCAATTAACTAGGGGGGAGCTGAGGAGAGGGAGAGAATGGCAACAGGGGGTGAGGGAGAGCAACAGGGAAGCAAGGAAAGAATCTAAATGTAACTGAGAATAACTAGACACAGGGAAATAATATTAATAAACATAACACAGGATGCCAAGACACAAGGAGATAACTGGAACAAGAAGAGACTCAGCTAAAGTATTAACAAAAACAAGACTGATCTAATCAAAACACAGGACAATAAACATAATCTACAATAAACTGAAATACTCAACCTAAGAACTGAACAGAGAAACAAAACCCAAAAAATGCAGATCCTGACAAATGGGGCTTTGGAATTTTCATATTTTGTGTAAATACAACAAAAGTTGTGGCTCTTTACAGTTATGCACTGGGTGTTGGCAGCTGCTAAATGTAACTAATACAGTAACTTGTAATCTAACTTACTTTTGAAATCGAGTCATCAGTAAAGTAACTAAGTTAAGTTTTAAAGAATTAATCAGTAATCAGTGGTCATATTGCGTTTTCAAGGTAACTGTGGCAACATTGTTCGTGATAAGGACGATTTTACATTTTTTTTCTACTGAGGTCCCTAATCTTGTAGAAGAAGAAATAAAGAAATCATTACAGCCATATATTGACCAGAACTGCAGGATGAATATTAAGTCAGCATTCAGTTTTCTGTTCTCGAGTGGCAATAACTGAATTATACATCAAATGCACTTCTGTGTATATGTAAATACATTTGTGTGAGCTTTTCTGCTTATGTTTCTTCAAATATAACAAAAACATATCAAATTTGTTGAAACAGCACACTCACTGTGATGGACTGGTGATGATCATGCAAGGAAAAAAGGGGACACAAAATACATGAATGGACAGATGGCCCTTGAAAATGAAACCTGGTTTATTGATCAGGTTTATCTGTATAAACAAAAGTTAATGTAAAAAAAAAAAACAACTAAGGAGTGTACATTAATGACACTTAATGGTGGATAAACTGATGTTTTGGAACTAATGCATTATAGTTGTTTTTGAGTAATTTACTGCCATCTAGTGCTAACAGACAGAAAAATCTGACTCTACAGAGAATGTGACATCAAGGTAGTAATCTGAAGATATTTGCTTCAGAGAGTGAAACTAATCTTTTCAGTCCTGGTTCTGATGTCCACAATATTAGCTTCATCCATTTACAAAACAGGGGGAAATTTATTTTTCTCAAGAAATCCTACCAAGCACAACAAGCAGCCTGTATTTTGGAGCAGATTTTTTTTTTTTTTACTAAATATTTTTAATAAATTTTGTTTACTTTTAATTTTGTCATTAAATACATGCACACACACAGTAGTTTTGGATTTGGAAAAAAATAGTGTTTTTATACTGCAAATAAAGTTATTTTGCTGTAAAATTATGGTTCCACTTTTGTCCATTGTGTGATCAGATAAAAAGCCTCTCTAAACCATACTCCTTGGCTGAATTTCATGCCCTTTGAGGTCATGACAATTTAAACAGACTGAAAAGAAGTCCCACACATAAGACCCAGTTCCTCAGATAAAAACTCAACTCTTCATTTACATTTTAAGGAAAATAGACAGGAATATGTATGTTCTGATCAGGAAAAAAAAAAAGACAAGTGACTTTCATTAACTTCAACAACTCTCTAATCTAAGTTATAGCAAATATAAATAGTTCCAACAACAGCCAAAAATTTGTTAAATTTTTTAAACACATCTGTTGCAAATCTCAGTTATTGTAATGGGTCCACATTGAATACAAGTTAAAGTAACATTTTTAATAAAATAAACCATAGATTCAGCTACACTATTGTTTTTGAGGAGACAATGAAGTTCAGCGTCAAGCTTTCTGATATCTGTGACAACAAAGACTTTCTCACACATTTTTATGATCAGACTTTAATTCAACAAAAAAATGTTTAGGATGTTGCTTTTTAACACCTGGATTCAGCTATATCCATGAATCAAACTTATTTCAAACTTTGGATTACAGATAAAATGTGCTAAAAACCTGTTCAAACAACATATGTTTTGCTATTATTATTTACCACTATGTTGATGATGCTCTGCATTTCTTCTTACTGAAATTTAAATTTCATCCTTTCATCCGCTACGTACACTCAAGGGAAAATGTGTAAATTCACAGTCTCCGCCCATTTCTGCGTGTGTTGTATATATTTACCAGAGCAGCTTTTACATTCGCAATCTAAGCTGTAACCATGACAGTCATAGGAAGTATCTTCCTCTTGGCTCTTATTTCAGGTGAGTGAACTCAGTATCCATCTGAGAAAAAAAAAGGTCCCAGTGATGCAATTGTCAAAACTCTGTGTTTGTTTCAGCTGCTCGGGGTCAGTCCCTCACCTCCTCAGAGGCAGTGGTCCACAGAGCAGGACAATCAGTCACTCTGTCCTGTAAAGTACAAGGACTGTCTCTTGCTTGGCTGCACTGGATTCGTCAGAAACCAGGAAAAGGACTAGAATGGATTGGACGCATTGACAGTGGCACTGGCACGATATTTGCCCAAAGTTTCCAAAGCCAGTTTTCTATCACCAAAGATACTTCACAAAACACAGTTTCTCTGACAGTGAAGAGTCTGAAACCAGAAGACTCTGCAGTTTATTATTGTGCACGAGAGCCACAGTGACACTTAAGCCAACAACGCTGTACAAAAACTGACAAACAATGGTCTCTGTGAGACGCAATGAAGTGTGTCATGCTTTGAAAACAAGTTTTCTATTGATTTATAAGCAAAATTCTATGCATTGTTTAGAAAGTCATCTTTTCTGCAAAAATGAAATAAAATCCACAAAGAAATAAAAAATCTTCCCCTTTTTCCAGTCTACATAATTCCCTGTCTTGTTAAAGTTTGTACAGAAGTTTTGAGAAACACAAAACCTACGTACTTTTAAATTAAATTATTTATCAACACTGCTGATAACTTTAACGTATATAGGTATTTCGAATAGAAAATAAATATGCAAAAAACATGCAAATAAAGATTACTAATAAGATAGAGAGGCAACTGTGTGGCATTGAGAAGAGCTTCCATTTGTTCAGTTTTAGCATCCACCATGTTCTCTGCAATTCTGTTACTGCTGCTGACAGCTGGATCATGTAAGGAGCTTTCAATAATGATCGCTTAGAAACACCAAAGATTGAGATAAATGATGGTGTTAATGTTGATTTGTGTCTCCACAGGTATGTTCTGTATTGAACTCATCCAGCCAGACTCAAAAGTTGTGCAACCTGGACAGACTTTGACCATCACCTGTCAGGTCTCTGGATACTCTTTAACTGATGACAGCTATGGAACAAGTTGGATCAGACAGCGTGAAGGAAAACTGATGGATTGGATTTTTCATCAGTGGGGTGGTGGCACTTTGAGGCAACATAACACTTTAAAGAACAAGTTCAGCTACAACAGAGACACTTCTTCCAGGACAGTAACAATAACAGGACAGAATATGCAGCCTGAGGACACAGCTGTTTATTACTGTGTGCGTATTAGCGACTCCACAGTGACACAAGTCACTGACAGAACAGCACAAAAAGTCTGCTTGTGGAAAAATATAGGCACACACATGTAAAGCTCCCCAAAAATAAACCCAGTGTCTTTCACTTTTTCACTCAAATGAGGGAAATTATGTGTCATGATTGTGCTACATCTTTCACATTTAAAACTGTGGAGAAAGGTCTGTATAAACGTTACAATATTGTGATCACACTACCTCAATTATAGTTGAACCCCTATGACCGTTGAATAGTTTTTACAAGACAATACTCTGAAATGCATCCCCTCCAGTAGCTCAACCAACTGTTGTGGACTCAACTATCTGTGTGGTTTCATGTAGGTCAAGCAGTGCACCAGAGCAGAATAACAGAGTTTAGATCTCAAAATACACAGGGAGATACACTGCATGCCATAGTAGGGCATTTATACAAATTAGTAGAATATTATAAAATCTATTTTGCAATTTCACATTTATTTTTGTGCAGCAAATGTTTGTTTGCTTCTTTCTTTAGCTGTAAACTGTTTTATTAAAACTGTAACAAGCCACTTTGATGTCTCTATTGTCACAGACAGATAGATAGATAGATATATAGATAGATAGATAGATAGATAGATAGATAGATAGATAGATAGATAGATAGATAGATAGATAGATAGATAGATAGATAGATAGATAGACAGATGTTGTTTGGAATATCCTCTGTATTGAAAAGTCCTGTAGAGACAGTAAAGATGTATTATTTTTTATCCAGTCACAGCAGAACAGGATTTTATCCTGTGCATATACACTGGATATGACTGAGACCAGGAAGACATCTGGAATGGATTGGGAGAATGCGCACTGGTAGCAATGTGCCATATGTGGCAGTTCTTTTTTTTATATACATAATGAATATTGCCTGAGGGAAAAAGTTAAATCGTCTGGACACAAAGAATCATAATGTAAGTTGTTCGTCCTTGCCATTGGTGCCAGTCCAAGAATTTGGCTTACAAATGTGGATTGAAGTTTTTCATGACAGTCTGAACACCCAGTTCTGTGGGCAGCTGCTCTGGCACCCAAGCCACTGCTGCACCCCATCAAAAACACTGATATATGTGGGTGGAAGCTACCATCATCCTACACTGGTAGAAACCAGCCCCTCATTCTACCCTTTGCTTCGTACAGAGGGTCTAGACTCTTGGCTATTGAGAAACAATTGCTTGCTGGAGGCATGGACTCTGTTGAAGTTTTGAATTTTACCCAATTGCTAACATTTGGCCATGACGTATGTGATCCGCCAGTTTGACGTTATGAAGCTGACTGAAAATTGCCTGCACTATAAACAATCATCCCCCACTGCGAAGAGAGAAGTGCCGACTCAAACAAGATGGCTGTAAATGTTAATTCAATATTTGGAAGCCTGCCATTGACTACAATTTTAAAACAGTGCAGAAAATTGATGTCAGTGTTCACAACTTCTCCTTCTGTTCACTGATTGGCCCGGCTGAAATTCATCCAGCGAAATTGAGTTCAATGGTAGAAATCCCAGATGGAGCACTGAAGATGAGAACTGAACTGTTTAGGAAGGCAATGGCTAGGCTACCATCACCCCATTACCCATACATTTAATTAACACATTAGAAAAAATATACTCTGTTTCATACAAACGTTCTCCATAATGATCCAACCTGCAAACAGGATACTGCACAGCACCTAATTAAGAACTAACTGAATGATTGGAAAATGTTAGCAAGTGTTTCACAACATGTGACTGACTGAACCCCAGTGTAATTTATCAGTGTCAGAATTTGTTTCATTTAAACAGTAAAAATTAAGCTTAGATAGATGATTACAAATAGAGAGCAAAGTAAAATATAGAATGAACACGATCTGGAAGTTGTGGCGTGACTGCATGTGTTGCAGGTCACAGTATTTGAACACTAGGGGGCAGTCGATGCAATAACATAGTTTTGCTGTTTATGCTTGTTGAGTTGTGTGATGAACACTAATTAAATATTTGTTTTATTTTAGCAGTAACATAACAAGGAGACCATTTTAAAGACAACAGTTTTGTCTAAGAATATTTACTAAGATGTCACTATGGTTATGACTGATTTTAATTACATCTTTTTACACAAGTGAAAACCACAGACCAACATCTTCATTAATGAGAAAGACCTAAATTCAAAGTTATTTTGTGTGTGGAGAAGGAAGAACATTTCCCCCCAAAGGTATACTGTAAAACAGAAAGGAGTGCATATGAGTGTAACAAGATCAACTAAGACATACTTTATAGAGATTGAGAAAATCCCTTGGATGGAACTTTGACAGCTGTTCTAGTTACTCACAAGGTCATTTCTTCATGACTTAAGACATGTCCACCATGGATTTTTCACATGCTGGAATATTTCAATAAGCAAATATTTAACCAGGCTATTCTTCAGTTTTACTTGATGTTAATCAATGTTTTGTTCTATTGTTTGAGGAGGAGTCAATGCAAAAATTCAGTCTCCTTTAATACTTATATGACTGTAGATGGTGTCAGAGAGCAGTGATCAAAGTTCACATTATGGACTGCAGGAAAGGGCTGGTGCTTTTATCCTTCTGTTTGACTTGTAAAGACAATTTTCTTTGTTTTCAGAGACTTTTGAGATATTTGAAATTGAAGTTTGATGTTTGTGCTAAATGGTTTTTCGTTTTATTAACTTGACAGGTGTTGTTGGTCAGACACTGACTCAATCTGAGTCGGTGATAAGGAGGCCAGGTGAGAACCACAAATTGACCTGTACAGGCTCTGGATACACATTTAGTGACCGAAGCATGCACTGGGTCAGACAGGCTCAAGGAAAAGGACTGGAGTGGCTTGCTTATGTCAAATATGATCTTAGTATAACATCCTATTTTCAGTCAGTTCAAGGTCGATTCACCATATCCAGAGACAACAACAGACAACAGGTGTATCTACAGATGGATAGCCTGAAGACAGAAGATTCTGCTGTTTATTATTGTGCGCGTGATAACCACAGTGAAAAAACTGTGTAGACAGCTGCACAAAATCCTGCATCTTTAATATGCTCACAGTCAAAAATTAAATTGAGAGTTTTTCAGAAATACCAGGAAAATATAAGATAAATTTACAAATTCATAATTTGTGTCATTAAAGCAAATTCATAAAAATCTGATTCTCAAATCCTGACAATGAAACAAATAGAATGAAAGGCCATTTTAACACTGAAATATTCTGGATTGTCAGTTATATGATATGTAACTTAACAGGCTGCAAGCATACTATTTACATCTTGTTAATATTAACTTTGATTATCTCCCCACATTGTTTTTATTTATTTATTTATTTATTTATTTATTTATTTATTTATTTTTGTTAGGGTACCTTGTCAGCACTGAAAGGAGCCTTTTAAGCAAAATAAATTTTTAGCTGTAGTAGTTGGAAATAGACTCAAGCAAGGACCATTGCCATGGTTATTATATATAGTATAGTATAGTGATACTATACTGATATAGTATTTATACTAATTTGCATATTCATTTTAGGGGTGGATGTCAAGCGGCTTGTAATGTACGTGCAGCTCCGCCCAATTCACCGCAAATCCATATTTCTAAATGTGATGTGTGCGGTGACATGTCTACACACGGTTTTATACATCTGATTTTTTTTGTCCGCCACAAGCTTCAGAATGTCTCCCGCAAACTTTCAGTATGGAATCTGTGCGCTCTTTTATGCATGAGTCCCCTGATCACTCATAGGAGCTGATACTCCGCAACTGACAGGCAACAATCAGTTCAGAATCATGACACGTGGATGAATAAAACTTTTAAATACCAAAACATATCTTAATTTATATTTATATTAAAAATGATTGAGGTGTTGCTTCTCATTTCATTTGGTTAGATCTTGATTTTTAAAAGAATTACAGTAATTCACTGGATATGGTTATTTTTTAATATTTGATTAGTTTATCACTTTTAAGGACCATGGACTTTACGAGTGAACAATCATTCAGCAAATATAGGTATATTTCTGATAAACTATTTCTTATGATGACCATCATTTTTTATCCTTGCAATGTGCATCATGAACATTTACCTGCCCATTGAAAAGAGCTTTTTTTATTTTTTTTTTTTTTTTCTGTAACCAATTAGTGTGGGAGAAGCAAATGGAAACTTTAACCTGTCTTTGTCTTTATTTATTTATTTATTTTATTTATTTTATTTTACTTTATTTTATTTTATTTTTTACTTTATTTTATTTTATTTATTTATTTATTTTATTTTATTTATCTAAGTAGAAACCAAACAGGCAAACACATGCTCAACAAATTTAAAGATAATGTTAACTAAGCATGTTCTATAGCTTGTATTTGTTTCTGGTAAATAATATCTATACATTCAGCTGTTTTTTCAAAGTTTTTTTTCTTCTTTCTCTTAAATCCTAGCGATCATAGTTTTTCTTCCTGTTTTTTTTCTGTCAGACTTTCAATCAGTGTTAAAACAGCATGGAAAATCCCACAAACTGACCAGTACCTATGCAGTAGTATTAGAGATTGATGCTTTTATCAGGTGGCTCAAACAAGCTGAAGCAGTCGGACTTCACTGGGGTAGCTATAATTCTTCACCCATAGAAGTAATTAATATTTTCCCAGATCTCTAGAATCACTTCACCATTTTCAGAGACAATGACAAGGATTAAGCATATGTCCATGTGAACAGCTTGACAACTGAATACTCTGTAAACTTTAATTGTATTCAGACACCACACTGACACAGGAAGTCTGTACATAAAAATGTGGTGCTATAACTATAAAAATCCCTGAGAGAAAGTTCTCCCAAACAGTTTTGCACCCTGTACTACTTGATTGTTAGTGCCAGAATTGATTCAGTTTTCCGCATGTCTCCAAATCACTTCAGTCTTGAGGACACTGAATCGAAGTAAATATATTTTTTTCCTCACAACTTAAAGTTTATTAAAAGCATTGTTTCTCCTGAAAAAAGATTTAAATAGTGATAAAATGATCTACTCCATATAAGATTATATAATTTTTAATATGTCTGACTTGAAAAGAATTGGTTTTACTATCATCTATCTGCTTTGGGACTCTTAACGTTCATTTTCACTCACTTCTAATTTAATGTTTAGCTGATATAGTACAGCACACCCTTTCATATGATAGTTCCATTCCTGTTTAATCAATCCCATGAGGACTCAAAGAAAAATCTTAAATGTCTGTCATCTCTGCTTAAATGACTCCATTGATAATATACAGTGGTGTGAGGTGGAGTTAATGCAAAACTCAAATGTCTCTCCCTGTTTATTTATGACTGTCTTCAAGTGTTCTGCAGTGTTGGATCAACAACACATGCCATTAAGCAACAGCTCATTCATCAAAACTGTACTAACCTAAACAGCAAAAGCTGTGTGTGA
This sequence comes from Anableps anableps, assembly GCA_014839685.1. Taxonomy (NCBI): domain Eukaryota; kingdom Metazoa; phylum Chordata; class Actinopteri; order Cyprinodontiformes; family Anablepidae; genus Anableps; species Anableps anableps. The sequence goes on from CM026083.1 coordinate 13,234,964, forward strand.
GCGAACATTGTTAGAAAATTAACTTGAAGAAGCTATTTTAGCAGCTTGTAGTAATAGGCTATTTTTGTATAAAAATATATATTTCTTACATCAGTAATAAATAAAAATTGGCTCAAATGTCTGTTTTTACACAACTGCCTCAATAATTCCATTGGGTTGAGGTCCAGACCATGGCTGGGTTTTTGCAAAATCTTGATTTGTTTCTTTTTTCACCAGTTCTGTTGTATAATTTAGTAAACAGCTTTTAAATAGCATCTTGTTCCATGATCCAATTTTCAATTCGCTCCAGCTTTTAAACACAGGACCACACATTTAGTTCTAGAATTCTTTAAGAGGGGTCACTTTCAACACAGAATCCAGGTTCCTCATGTATAAAAGAGTGCACAGCTTTCACACTAAAAGTTGGCACAGGAACAAATTTGGAAAACTGCGGGGAGCAAAAAAATACAGATGTATAAAGCACTTTCCCTTCATACATCCCAGTTTCCTTAAAATGGTGAGGCATGGACTGCCATGTCCTCACCTATAAATACATATGTAAATTAGTATAAATACCCAGAAGGCTCCCACCATGTATCCTAATAACCATGGAAACAGCCCCTGCTTTTAATAGTAGAAGTAGTTCTTTAAATAGTAATAATACATTTTATTTAAAAGGCAACATTCAGGGCACACAAGGTCACCTAACAAAAAGTACAAGCAATACATTTTATAGCAAATAATTCAAAACAGAAAACAAAAAAGAAAATTTAGAGGGTAAAATGATTGGATGTGTTGATCTATGCAAGTGAAAATGCTTGTTTGAACAGAAGAGCTTTCAGCCAGGATTTAAAGACAGACAGTGTGTGAGAGAATCCTTTGGGATGAATGGGGAATTTGGAAGCCTATTCTGCATAGAGGAATCATGTGTTGAACCAGGCCAACGTGCCACTACATTTATTAGGCACATATAAGACGCACATTTACAAAATGGAAATGTTTTCTATTCACAAAGGTGCATTTATTCACAGACAGCACCCTTATAGCAATATGAGTGCAGGCACCAGCTCCGCTCACAATAGAAAATCAACTCATGGCTGCAAATTGGAATTTAATTTCTGCCCGATCAGCTGCAGTGAAGGGGAATTGTTGCAACATAACAGATGAGGCTGTCCCATACAGCTGGCATAGTTCGGGTGAGTGATGGCTGTGACATTCTCGACCTGTCAGCCAGCTCCAACTGCACCGGCACCGGGGTAGTGTTACAGCTTCCTCCCTGTTACACTGGGGCAAGATGATGATTGCCCTGGGCAAACTGAAGTGGATAAGCCACTCATATTCATGCATATCAGCCAGCATATCAGGATGATCTTTGAAGTCAAGTCAAGTTTATTTGTACAGCACATTTCAGCAACAAGGCAGATCAAAGTGGTTCACATCATTAAAACATTAATCAAGTATACAGCAAAATCATCAAAACATCAAAATCATTGAGTAAAATCATTAACATTATCTAGCAAATACACATGAAAATAATCAAAATCATCAGCAAAAATATTGATCAATGATTCACTTACTTTATTTAACTGATTTACACTCAAACTTCCACCCTTTGGAAAACCAAGCTTATCTTACCTGGATTTGTTTGTAGATTTATGGTCCAGACTACTACTCAAAGGCAGCTCTAAACAGGTGGGTTTTCAGCCTTTATTTAAAGGAATTTAGTGTTTCAGCTGTTTTGCAGGTTTCTGGGATTTTGTTCCAGATTAGTGGTACATAAAAACTGAAAGCTGCTTCTCCATGTTTGGTTCTGGTTCTGGGGATGCAGAGTAGACCAGAAACAGAAGACCTGAGTGGTCTGGAAGATTGATACAACGACAGCAGGTCTTTAATGTATTTTGGTGCTAAGCCGTTCAGTGATTTATAAACTAACAGAAGTATTTTAAAGTCTATTCTCTGAGCTACAGGGAGCCAGTGTAAGGACTTTACAGCTGGGGTGATTTGCTGTATTTTCTGAGTCTTAGTGAGAAGACGAGCATCAGCATTTTGGATCAGCTGCAGTTGTCTGATTGATTTTTTTAGGCAGACCTGTTAAGACACTATTGCAGTAATCAATGCAACGAAAGATAAACATATGGATGAGTTTCTCTAGGTCTTGTTGAGACTTTGAACACATGCTCTCTCCGAATCCTTCCTTTGGTGATGTCCTCCAGCACTGCCGAAGCAGCCATCATCCCACAGTTATGCACACCTTTGCACCGTTGGTGTAGACATGTGGGATTGTGGAATTATCCACCTGAAGAATCATCAAACCTGATCTGTTTGGAGCTAATCTGCTGGAGGGGATTACAGTGTAAACACATTGGAGCTGTGTAAGATTGACTGAACAAAAACGTTTTGTGACAATTTAAACACCTTTGGCAAAACAGCAACTCCAAATGAACAAATTTATCCAACCTTAGATATCACTGTTACTGTGTGCGGCAGCAACGTGTACAGAAACCAGTCTGATTACACTACCCTACATCTATTGATGAACCTCATCATACATGCAAGAACAAATTCAAGTCAGACTGGGAGTTTACCACAGATCTCAGTTCCTCCCTCTTCTCAGGAGGAGTTAATGCAAAATGTTTTGCCTTATTTATGGGACTGAAGAGGGTGCCAGAGAACAAACAGCATAATTAAACAGGATGGATCACAATTTAGAACTACTCATTTTTATTTTTTGGATGGCAGGTGAGAAAATGTTCACATAACATCAGTCAGTCTTAAAGGAGTTGTCTACAAACAGAGATTTACCTTAATGATTGTGTTTTCAGGAGTTGATGGTCAGACTTTGACACAGTCTGGATCAGTGAGTAAAATTCCAGGAGAATCCCACAAACTGACCTGTACAGGCTCTGGATTCACATTCAGCAGCTACTGCATGGACTGGATCAGACAGGGTCCTGGGAAAGGGCTGGAGTGGGTTGCTGCTGATTGTGGAGGCAGTAGCCAGTATTACTTTCAGTCAGTTCAAGGCCGGTTCACCATCTCCAGAGACAACGGCAGGCAGCAGGTGTATCTGCAGATGAACAGTATGAGGACTGAAGATTCTGCTGTTTATTATTGTGCTCGAGATGCACAGTGACAAAAGTTGGTTCAACAGCTGTACAGAATCATTAAGTATCTTCAAAATCATTTATTCAGTACCTTTACTTCATCTACGAGGAAATCTTCTAGTACAGGACAATGAGTTTTTTTAAAACTTCTAAACATGAGCAATATTCATACATGAAATAATTAGATGGTTGTTTAGAAAAGTTTTATAATTATTAATTGCTTTTCCAACCTTGATTTTGAATAAATTTGTAAATATATATCTGTTATTTAAAAAATTCAAAAATCATTCAAAAAGTTTGATTACAAGCTCTTTGAGAATTTCAATTCTGTTGAATCAGTTTTCAAATCAGACCTTGATTGTTTCATGTATGTTTCACTGTGCTGCTGTGCTGAAGAAATAACAGTCCCATTAGTTGAGTGTAAACATACATTGACATAGCTGCACTCAAACAATTTTAGACATCAAATACCATCAAATACCATAGACTTTTAGACAACTTGCTTGTTTTCCAATTTCATCTTATTCACTTACTCTCAGTAAGACAGATTTTTTAAATTATTATTATTTATGAATGGATGTAAAACTTTGAGAAACAGACTCTCAGGGCCTTTTACCCTTACTTCTTACATATTTAAAAAAGGACCTGAAAACTGAAATCATAAAAATTATATATTATAGAGCCTCTCACTAATGAGCATGGTCTTGAGGCAAATATCTTGCATATGCAGGTACTACTTTAATGATAACTGATCTTATTATTTGCATGGAGAATCAGAACTTCAGCTCCACTTTTTGCGGTATAGCTATATATTTATGTTTCACAGAATACAACTGAGACTATATTAAACCAATGAAGAAATTCCTGTAACTTTAACAAAAACCACTAAAAAAATAAATCCTCCGTTGAGAACATAAATATTCCTCTCTTCACCATATTCAAAAACCATTGAAATGAATCCTTAAGTGTGCAACATCACAACCCAGATTACTCAACAGTATTATTTATTAAACCAGTATTAAGCCAGAATGCAAAAGTTTTGGAAAGAAATAAGTACACCACAAAAACCCAAGAACTTTCAAAACCTCAGAATTTAAAGTAGGTGCACCATAACTATGATTAATCTACAGTTACTGCTTAGCAAAAAATATCTTTGTTTCATAATAAAAATCCATGAAAATTATTTTTCAAAAACCAACCAACTAAATAAAGAATTTAAACCTTGGTAATAAATTTGAATTTGCACTGTGTGGTCACAGTCAAATAGTCTTTTTGTTCCTTTTCTTTAATGAATTATGAATGGAATCACGTGAAGGTTGATGAATAGAGCTCATTCACACAAGAAAACCAAAATAAAAATTAACATGTGGAGCTTTTTTATACCTTCTTTTGTTTAAACCTTTTCTGTATCATTTAAGCAAAGCAAAGAGAAAGCATTTTACCAGCACAATGAAAGGACCAAATCACACTGTTACAATGAACCACAGCAATTGTTAAGAACAACCTTCAAGAGAATCCACCTACGATTTACTTTAAGCATGGGAATTTAAGTGGAGTTGAGTGCCTTTGAGTGATCATTTAAACTACATAAATGAATCCCACTGACTCACAGCAGGCAGGAAGATGTGGTAAGATGACACAACTTGAGCAGGAAATCCATGTAAATATGAAGACACAAAAACATGCCTGGGAGAGAACAGCTGCTACTGTGGTTTGTGCTTTCCTGTCTTGCAGCGGTCATTAAAATTAGGCTAAAATTGCTGTAACATTTGATAATTATTTTAATTAATTTAACACAAAAGGTAATACAATTGAAAAGTCTGAGTGGACATTTATGCACGTGGCATATAGGAACCCAAAATTACAAATAATTTTGAAAAGTAAACTAAAAAAAACATCTACTGTACCATTTTAAGTAGACAAGGAGAAATCATCAGCAAACACTTGGTACGTTATACGTTCTGTTGTTCTGTGAAATAAGAGGGTAACTTTATATCATTCTAAGTATAATTGTAGCTTTTCATATGGCACTGTTGTGCCTTCCTGAGAAAAAAACAAATAACAGCAACATTTCAGCAAATACAAAAACTCATGTTTGTATTCTGTCCGTCCGCCTCTCCATCTAAGGAAAAGTATGTTTAAAACCTGCTTAAAGGCTGTTTTTTGCAAAAGTTGTTTTTAATCTGACAAACTAGCCTAATCGAACAACATGTACTAATTTATCAAATATGACTGTATGTGTCTATTTACGTTTAATCTTGTAATAATTTAATTTGGGATTTTGCATTAAACTTGCCATCTTATAATTACATTGTTATATGTAGGGCACTGATGAAAATAGATTTTTAATCTCAGTTATCTTTTTCCTGGTCAAAAAAGGTTATGCAAATACAATTCTAAATTCCTTTGTTGCATTTTAGAGTTTATACCTTTAAACATACAATGTAAATGTCAAGTTTCACGGCTGAAGAGAAGTTGTAGTTTTGTACCACTCACTATCAGAAGCTCACTTAGATTAAACCACTGCTGATCGTAAAGGTTTGTTTGATTTTATGCAAACTCACTGAGCCACTCTTTCCTCTCAGGTATTAATACTTTATGTCAGCTGGGAGTGGAGTCAGTTCCAAAACACAACATGTCTCCTGTAGCTCTCCTGTTGCTGTTGACAGCTGGATCCTGTGAGTAAATCTGCATTTGTCATTACCAACAGATCTATTTTATCATTATCACTGATAATGATAAAATATTATCATTATCATTAAAAAGACTATCATTATTGAAAAGAAATGTTTTTCAACCAATAGGTGTGATTTGTGAACAGCTGACACAGCCGGACTCTGTAAATGTGCAGCCAGGTCAGCCTCTCACCATCAGCTGTCAGGTATCCTATTCTGTTACGAGCTACTGGACCAGGTGGATCCGACAGGCTGCAGGGAAAGGACTGGAGTGGATTGGATGCAGAGTTGGCTCATCTACATCTTACAAAGATTCACTAAAAAATAAGTTCAGTATTGACATAGACTCTTCCAGTAAAACAGTGACTCTTAAAGGCCAGAACATGCAGCCTGGAGACACTGCTGTGTATTATTGTGCAAGAGACCACAATAATGCAAAACATCAGACGACCAAAACAAAAACCCCTAAGGCATTAAAAACACCAGAGGAGGAGCCCTTACACTGTAAATAAACCAACTACTGCCTCCACTTATGACAATTATAAAAGAAAGTGATAATACATATTTATGCAAACTGCAAATGTTTACAGCCATATAATTTTCTGATAAGAAGAAACATGCATATGTTATGTCTTTCAAACTGTTTGTCTTATAATGCAGCTTTGCTTTTCATGTTTTGTTTTGTTTTTGGCAGGGAAAATTTACAGTGGAAGTGCGATAGTGTTAGACTTGACAAGTCTTTTTTCCCCCCTTAATAATCCTTTTAAAAGTAAAAGTTTATTACTTGTGTGATGGAAATATTTGACTTGATAAAGCAAAGTAATGTTGAAAAAGTTTTCAAAATTAAAGCAGTCTTCATGTTTGGTCTCCTAAACCTGAGCCTTTGCCTTCAGAATAAAAAAAAAAAAAAAAAAAAAAAAAAAAAAAAAAAAAAAAAAACAACTTAAACATGACTTTAAAAGATAATTGTTATTTTATGCCTTTAACAAATATTGCTGTTGTAATTAAATAAGAAATATGTTACAATATGAGTTACATCACTATTCTTTCCCAATAAACCCATTTAAATGATCAGAGTGTGAATTCAGTGTGCTGTATACTTGCTAAGAGCTAACTGACTGAGAAGATACAGAACAATGAATGCCACTATTTACAGTACGCCTTCTACTCTAGGACTGGTTTAGATCATCTTGAACCATGCATGAATTAGGTTGCTTTGTATCTTAGAGCAACACTGCTTGGGCATATCACAAATACAAATATTTTTTTTTTCCCATTTTAAAATGAGAAAAAATGTCTTCATTGTTTTTCCTTTTATGTAGTTTTAGTGTTATAACAGATATATTCATGTCATAATTGCAGTTCTGATTAATCTTTCCTTTGACAATTAGTAATTGCAACAGAAAGGACACTTAACAAAAGAAAAATGAAAGAAAAATGAAAACTAACTCAGTTCTACTTTCTGAACAAACAACAATTTTTGTTACAACTTCATTCAGAAAATGTCTTTGTTCAACCACGAAATTTCTTGATGATCCAAAATCACACAGGTACATGATAACGTACAGGGGATATTGTTTTAGAAACAAAATTATTTCTCTGATTTTCCTCACATTTTAACAAAAATGGCTCCTGGAAAATTATTTAGAGTCTGAAATTTTGTACTTCATTAGAACTCAAGGGCAGAACATCTAAGAACTCTTCATACATCCTTTCCAGTGCAGCACACGTACTTCATATTTCTTGGACTCAGCACAAGAAAAATGTTTGCTCAGAATGTGCCAAGAGCAAACTGCAAGACCTCCCAAACCAGAGCTGCAAGAACAGAATGATGTAATTTTTTTTTTTTTCATGAAGCTCTAGGAGAAAGAACAAGTTTCTCTGATCGTATCTTATCTGAACTGATCTTTGAGTGTGTATTTCCAGTCAGAAAAAACAATTACAAACAGTAACTACACCGTCTACCACCCTGCAAGCCTCAAATGCTCATTAAGAATTCTTTATGAAGTTTGATTTCTATATTTTTGTATCTATACTTATGTACTTATGTAGCTATAAGGTTTCAAATTTGTATATATATCTTCAAAGTGGTCATCAACTATTTTTTGTTGTTTGCCACACATCTCAGGTATAAGAATTAAACTGAAAATCAGTAAGAAAACTACTAAGTTGGGTTAAAACTACAGTCTGTAGACATGTAGACTGAAAAAACCAAAAAAAATCTCAAAAGCAAAAAAGCCAATGCAGGCTAAAGCTGATCAGAGAGTATATCGCCGATGGTGGCAACAATGGTAGGAGTTCATCCCATGGGTCTGTCTAATGGGTTACTGGTTCGAGCCCCTGCTCTGTCCATCCCTGTCATTGTTTCCTTGGGCAAGACACTTCACCTGCTTTGCCTACTGGTGGTGGTTAGAGGGCCCACTGGCGCCAGTGCATGTCAGCCTTGCTTCTGTCAGACTGCCCAAGGGCAGCTGTGGCCACAATTCAGTAGCTTGCAACTATGAGCAGGGGCCAATGCAAATTTAGGCATTAATCTATTTTTATTTATGTTATTAGAAACCAAATAACTAAACACATTTCAACAATGACTTTAACTGAATGGGTTTCCCTTCTTTTGCTTTTATCAATATCTGATAAATAGTGCTTTTTTAAATTGTTTTTTTTTTTTTGTTTTGTCTGAATCTTTTCTCGTTGTTTTTATTTCAGGTGTTTTCAGTCAGACTCTGACTGAATCTGAACCAGTGGTAAAATGGTAGGGAGATTCTCACACATCGACCTGTGCACATACTACTAAACATAACTTTGTAGACAACTTCCCAATAAAATTTGACTAGTAGTGTATCCAGAGATATCTGAAGGTTCTGCTTATATCAGCTGGATCAGTGAAACTAACAGGAAAAGACTGAATTGGGTTGCCCATATTTCTGCTCTTGAATGAAGCAATAAATATTATTCTACATTTCCAAAGACAACAACAAGGATCAAGTGTATGTGCATATGAGCAGCTTAAGGACTTAAAACCCGACAGTTTATTATTGTGATCAAAAAGCCACAGTGATCCAGGAAGTTTCAGAGATACATGAGTGACATGCAGGTGAGTGATATTCTGATGATTGGTTTAACAGACAAAGGAGTATGTGGGAGACATTAGTAGAATAAAAGTCAAACTTTAAATCACATTCTGTCAAGAGAAAGCATTTAAATAGTGAACTGGAAAATATCACAGAAAGAATACAATCTGGAGGGGAGAGAAGAGACCTTGAAAAAATCTTTTGTTTATAATGAACTGCTTCCAATATTTAAAGAAGAGTTTTAAAGTTTGAAAAGCAGCAGTGAAGTGCATGGCAATCAATAAATTACTAAAAGCCTGGCAGCAAGTCTCAGACTTTTACATTTTTCATTTTCCCTCAATAAGAAGTCAAGATAAGGATTGCACCCTGGTAAGTATGAATGCAAACACTTGGTATCTGTATTTTATGATTTCTTAAGTTTAATGATATAGTTTCAGAGGTCTAATTTTCACATGGTGTAAAAATACTCAACATGTTGAAACCTTTCCTTTAGTTCCTGTTTTAAAACTGTAGAGGGAGGTATAGGCAAACATTTTCTCTTTTATATACATCTATCTATTGTCTGTACCCTCTTTTGGATGTAGACTTGCTAGCGGGAGCTGGTGTCTATCGCCAAAATAAAAAGATTCTCTTTTTTTGTATGTGGATGAGAACAGATCACATAGAACTGGGGGATCTAACTTGTACATGTTTTACCTGATGGACTGTAAGAGAAAACTTTTGTTTTTTTGCCTTATTTATTTGTTTGTGAGATTATAGTTTACAATGTTTATGTTAAATTTATAGTAGTTTTACTTGAGTTGTATTATGGTTTATATTATTACATTGTTGTAGTCTACTTTTCTATTTTAATATCTTAGCTTAATCAAGATTGATGGGTTTTTGATACAGAATTATTTAACCTAAAATTTGCTGTGCATCATTTTCAGTTATATATGTCTGTGTCTTGGTATATTAGTTTAACCCTGAATAATGAATTATTTGTCTACTCCTAAAAAAAAGCCTCTGTTTTAAATTACAAATTAATATAAATTTTATTTTGAGATAGCACAATTTCTTTTTCCAATTGCGAAAGAAAATTAACTGTTTCTATGCATACAAACTTAGTTAGTTAAAGCTGTATGTAACTTTTCTAAAAAAAATAGTTTTTTTTCACAAATTTGTTAAAACTGTAACTATGTCCTGACAGTATAGTATGAGACAGATAATCTGTATAAAAAACGAGCTCCTCTTCCTTCTCCCTCTGGTTCTGCTCCCATCTGCAGAAATACACCACTCCTGGTCAGAAACAATCAATCAGAGCCAGGAGAAGTTGTTTTAGTGCTGTCAATCACGGTCATGTACATGACAGAGAAACAGATTTTCTGTAATGTTGTATGTCCGCTATTAGCACAACTGCAACAGACCAGCAATTTTGAGTTTGTATGGACTGTGGGAAGGGTGTGAGCAACGCCATCATGTACAGATTAAAGTTCCCAGTTGCAGTGCTTCAGTCACAAACTAACATAAACTATAAATTATAAATAAAATCCATATACTTTACATGTTAACAAAGAAAATTACTTTCTAAAATGAAATTCAAGCACATGACAGCATGTGCTTTTGTAATCAACCAGGAGTTAAAATATAACTTTTTCTGCTGAAGGACACAGGGATCTCTTTTTTTTTTTTTGGGAGGGGGGGATCAAAGGGTGGCACTTTGGGAAATGTTGAAAAGGCTTAAGCCTACCAGGCCTACTTTTATCCTTTTTCATACTCCAAAAGTCCAGTCTCTACAGCTAACTGTTCATTCAACTATTCTTGCCTATATGTCAAACTTTAACATAAATGAGATAACATCAATTCTGGGAATGCTTGTTCCAGCTTTACTTAACCAGAAGGGAACACCCACTCTTTTTGTTTCTTTGCTGAGAGGAGGAATCAATGCAAATTCAAGCATCTTGCTCCTTTACTTATTGATCCATAGAACACAACACAACATGAACACACACTTCAACATAATGGGTTACAAGGCAGGACTCTTGTTTTTGATTATCTGTTGGGGAGGTAAAATTTTTCATTAACCAATCTGGTGAATTCGCTATCATAATAGCAAAACATAGATTTGTTCCTTCAGCCAGCTAAAAACAGCTTTTGTTCTTCCCTTTTATTAACAGGAATCGATGGTCAGACTCTGACACAGTCTGAATCAGTGGTTAAAAAACCAGGAGAATCCCACAAACTGACCTGTACAGCCTCTGGAATCTCATTCAGTAGCCACTGGATGGCCTGGATCAGACAGGCTCCTGGAAAAGGACTGGAATGGATTGCTACTGATGCTAATGGTGGTAGCAACTACTACTCTCAGTCAATCTGAGGCAGGTTTACTGTTTCCAGGGACAATGGCAGAGAGCAACTGTTTCTGCAAATGCACACTAAAGATTCTGCTGTTTATTATTGTGCTCAAGACTCGCAGTGAAACAAGTCAGCTGAGCATCTGTACAAAATCCTGCAGCCTTACTGTTACTGTTATTCCACATTGTTCCATAAATTTGTCAAACTGTAGGTCCTGGATGTCAGAGATTACATCTTCTTGTTAGTCAACTTTCTTTAGCGTTCTATATTGGCAAAAAAGTTGTATATTTGTTCATGTTGTGTTGATATAACATTTATTTAAATTTTTTGTTCAGAAAACTAACAAATATGCTTTCAGATTATGCATACAGTTGCACCTGAAATAATTCAACCCCCACCACAAATTCAACACTCTGTTTGTTAATAAGCTATTACACAAGAACATTTTAAACTGTTAAATAAAACTAATTCTAGTGGGATTGTACCCCTCTTATTTTCAGAGACTACTGCTTTCTCACACTGATTGAAGACCCCCTCAAGAAAACGCTTCATAAAAGCACACCACTCCAAACTACATGGCATGTCAGGCACACCTTATGCAGCCAAAAAATGCAGGTGCAACTGTTAGCATTTAAATGTGTATTTTTTTTCTTTTCATCAAAGACATTTTATTCCATTTGCAAATAAATTGATTTGAAGGCTGCAGCGCCTTTAAGCAAAGTATTATAATTCTTAACCAGCCAATCAGTTTGCCGAAAGTAATGGACATAAATTGCTTTTATCGTCCCTAATAAAATTAGTTGAAATATGATGCATACATTTGAAGGAAAGTTGAAGCAAATTCCAAGGTTTTGGAATGTTTTAATTATCAGTGGCTATTTGAATAGAATGAGATTTTTTGTTGTAAATAAACAGATATTTTGTGTCTGTAATTTCCGCAAAAAAACAGAGAATAGTCACAAATAAATTTAAATTAATTAATTCAGGCCTTTGCTTCATGGTCTGTATGAAAATTCTGTAGGCTGTCTTGTCATGCAGATCTAAAAAGTTCACTTTGAATTTATGCCAAAGAGGATCACATTCCATTCAGCTTCAACATTAGCCATGTTTCCTGTGAGTTTACTGCTCCTGCTGGATCATGTAAGTCTTTCAGCATTTTCACATCAAGGTCTGATCAGCTGTCAGGTTTCTTATTCCCTGGACAGCTTGGATCACACAGCCAGCAGAGAAATGACTGGAGTGGATTAGGAGAGACACATCTGTCAAAGATTCATTAAAAAACAAGTTCAGTGTTAGTTTAAACTTTCCCAGCAATACAATGACTCTAAATGGACAGAATATGCAACCTGAAGACTCTGGTGTGTATTATTGTGTCATTACTGTGTACCCTCAGTTGAGCTGAACAAAAACCCCTCAGATCCTTAAAAACTTTTAGCCACCAGAAGGCTAACATCAAAAAGTTATGCATCTAAAATTCTACATTTAATAATTATCTATAATCCCATATAATAATTTTTAAGATAACATATTTCATTCAAAACTGTGAGTGACATGTTTGTGACATCAGATCACTTTCAGCGTGAGTCATCTGAAAAACTTATTGTGGAAAGAGATAAAACTGATAAACACGTACAAAACCATGAAGTGATACACATACATCTGACTTAGAATGATTGCATTATACATTAATGATTATATATTTTTGCTAAACATGCATTGATAAAGGAGAAGCGGATTCTCTTTTGAATTTTGAGTGATGAATCAACTTCTCACTTCTGAAAAAGTGCTTTGCAGCATTGTGTTGATTTTTATTGTTTTGTGTTGAATAAATACAAATTTTCGATTTTTTGCTTTTCCTTCTAAAAAATATAATGTGAAAATTGTAAAGAAATACTGATTAAATATTATTGTAAATGTTAACTATTACGTAATGAGTCTCTGCAAAATAAAATATCCTGAGGTGTTATTCATCCTGGACAGGACACCACCTAATGACAATTTAGAATGGTCAGTCAGCCTAACATGCATGGTTTTCAAGTGGTGGGAGGAAGCCAGAGTACTTGGGGAGAGCCTAAGTATGTATAGGAAAATGTACTAATTCCTCTCAGAGAGAAAATAGGATCTTAACCCAAAAACAACACTGTTAACAACTGCTTCACTGTGCAACAGGAATCAAAATATAGTTTTCATAAAACATTTTTTATTTATGAATTTATTTTATCATGAGAATGAGTATAATGGGTATTTCACTTTAGTTTATTGAAAATAGCTTTGTCATTGTTTTTCTTATTGCCATCTATTCAAATTCTTTGAGGAGGAACCAATGCAAATTTGGACCCTAACCATATTTATTTGGCTAATCAGAAACCAAACCACTAAACAGATGCTCAGCAAATTTCAACAATGACTTTAATTGAACGTGTTTCATTTTTCCTGCTTTTATCATTTTCTGGTACAAAAACACATTAGTGCCCTTGTCAGTTTAAAAGATTTGTTTTTCCTTGTTTGTCTCAGGCTTTGTTCTGATCACACTAATTTTGTTTCAGGTGTTTTCAGTCAGACTCTGACTGAATCTGAACCAGTGCTGAAACAACCTGGAGAATCCCACAAACTGACCTGTACATATACAGGAATATCAGATGCTGCTGCTGATATCAGCTGGATCAGACAGGCTGAAGGTTTCTTTCATTTCTGCTCCCAGTGGAAGCACTAAAAGTTATTCCACATCTGTCCAGAATCGTTTTACCATCTCCAGAGACAACAGTGTGGACCAAGTGTATCTGCACATGAGCAGCTTGAGGACTGTAGACTCTGCAATTTATTATCATGCCAGAAGAGCTACAGTGATTCAGGAAGCCAAAGAGCTACACATAAAACTTCACCTGTCTCTAATAGTCTGCTAGAAAATTCTTAGAACTCACTTCATCATAAATTCATAAATACTTCATTACATAAAATTACATTACATTCATTACATTACTGATTAAATGATAATGATTCATGAGTATGATGATATGATATGATATGATGATATGAGTATGATTAGTAAGTATTAATGACATTAAAATGCACATAGACTTCACAATTTCAAAACATATCAAACTCAGGATATTTTGTAGACAAGAAAATGTAGAAGCTGTTGATCTTCCTACGCTAACGCTTTAAGCATAACTTACTTAAGAAAATTCTAACTGTATTTTTTACTGTTTACTATTTTTATTGTTTGTTTTAGCCTTGCTTAAGTTTTGGTTGGTATGTTTGACTGTTGCATTTTAGTTTTGAATTTAAATCATTTTATTTAAGAATCAAATAGGGTTTTGAACTAAAGTAAAAAGTATACAGTTTTAGAATTTGTATGGCAAAGAAACATACTATATTGATTAATAGACTGATAAAGGCCCTGACAGGTCACATTTACCAAAATCTAAATTTACAGTTAGTGTGTTGTGCATTAGTCTCAGCTATGTTGCTCTACTCCCATCCCCCCACCCATTCTAAGATAATTGAAATTACAATTACAATACAGTTTTGGAAATACTTGAAATCAAACATTCAGCTAAGGAAAAATGCATCAAATTTTTAAGACTTTCCGATATCATAAATTCATTCCAGGTTTAACAAACCAGAAGTCAGCTCACACTTTTTTTTTTTCCTGCAAGGAAGAGTCAATCAAAATCCAGATGTATTCTTTCTCTTGTTTTCTGACTGACGATAATGTGACTGATATTTTAACATGATGAGTTACAGGACAGGGTTGCTGTGCTTCATTATCTGCTCGGCAGGGACAACATTAGAAAGCAACTGTTTCTCCAGATGAACAGTCTAAAAACTGAAGATCCTGTAGTTTATTGTTGTGCTGGAGAGCAGCTGTACAAAATCCTTACGTATTACTGCCACACTCACTCAGTATAGTGCACCACATCTTTGGATAAGATGTCCTGGATGTCAGGATTCATGCTTTCCTGTTAGCAGACTTTCCTAAGTAGGTAACACAACCATAGCAGAAAATTTTACAGCTGTGTGTGCCTTTATGTTAGTATTACAATATTTAAGGTAAAAACCTTAGACAGTTTTGTGTAGGGATCACTTTTATGTGTATGAAGTTCCAAAAAAGTGGAATGGTTTCCTTTTGATCAAGAGTTATTGTCGTTGCTTGCACTAACAAAGTGCTTTCACAGAAGTTTTACTAAGAAAGAAGCATACAAACAGCAATCCATAAACATGCTAAACCAAGTAAATAACATAATAATAAGGCATTTAGATTGAACTGTCCAACTGACGAACCACGATCACAATCTTAAAGAGGACAACACTAAAGTATACTCACTAAATCACACAAATTCCAAAATAACAATGCAATCCAGCATATCAGCCTTTTTACAGAGACAGGACATAGTTATGTTCAAAACTTGTCAAAAAAAGTCCTGTTTGAAAATAATAGGTGACAACATGATTATAATACTGTTTCTCACCAGTCATTCTCAAAACCAAAGAAAGTTGGAGTTTACAAAATGCTAATGGTTCATTGCCTGAATTTCAGTCTTAAAGGACTCTTTAGCATTGCATTGGGAGATTAAAGCTTGTACCACCTTGTAATTCCATCACTCTTTCACATGTTGAGTGAGAATGGCTGTCATGAAGAACACAACAGTTAAATCAGCGTTACTGAGTTAAACTCGTGATGAAGCTTTCGTTTCTGAAAACAACACCAAAATGTTAGTGTCGTCCTCCATAAATGAATGTGATTCTAAATGTTTTTTCTTTTTTTTAAGGCACTTTCTGGGGATGCTGGGGAATGTCATGTACCGTATGTTACCATAATAACTAAATTCACAATTAGATGTAGCTTGATATTTTTTCTAATGTTCTGGACAAAAACACTACATGACTACTGACACGTGTACAGATATCAAGATCCACAGTTTCCTGAAAGAAATAGAAATGACTTGCTCTATTTTGACCTGATAATACACTGTATGATTTTGCATATGTAGGAAGGTGGCTGGAGCTATAGCAAATTCTCAAAAGGGACAATGTTTTATTATCAGTAGCTGTTTGAATATAGCAATGATGGTTGTAGTTAGTAGTACACATTAGTAATGTTTAAATACATGTTTAATTTATGTGATTCTGGAATAAATTAAAGATAACAAATAAATTAGAATTAATATGATCAAATGTTGATTTTATGGTCTGTATGCAAATTCTGTGGTCTGTCCTCTCATGATGATGTAAAGAGTTCACTACAAATTAGAATTAAAGAGGATCACAATCTCTACAGCTTTTACATCGGTCATGTTTTTTGCCACTCTGGTGCTGCTGTTGGCAGCTGGATCCTGTAGGTTTTTCAGCATTTTCACATTGTCACATCAGCAGTTCTTTGTTTGTTGGATATCTTTATAAACTAACAAAATATTTTCTTGTATTTCAGGTCTGAAAGGTGAGCAGCTGAAGTTAATTTTAATTGCAACATTGTAAATATCTAGATGATATAGCAGTAATGCACTTTCAGCCTGAGTTTTTAAATACTACCTGTACCTCTCAGATATTAACACGTCATAATTCTGAGCTAAAGATGTTTAGGTCTTGATCTAGGAGGTGTGACCAGAAAAAATTCTGATATATAGCAGCTTGAATTATATGCCCACTTTTGGAAAGGGCGATTGCAGCATTTGGCTGATTTTTGCTGCTTTGTGTTAGAAATGAATGCAAATTTAACTTTTTGGAAACAACAGTTTCAGTTCATAATTCAAAAAAAAAAAAAAAAAAAAATGCTACTGTAATGTTATTTTACAAGCAAACTTTAAATAATGAGGCACTCAAACAACATAAAATCTGACTTTAAACTATGTATGTTGTCTGGCTAAAACATAAGCAGAAACAAATTATTCCTGAGAATTTTATTAAACATATTCAGTAACAACCTGACAGATGTCAGTGGTAATTATATTTCTCAGGTATAATTTATAACCACAGCAGGACAAAGTTCACAAAGTAAAATACATTATGTAAGATAGCATAAAAAGCTTAGTTTGTTTTTGTTCCATCTGTATTTGTTAAATAGCAATAAAATAAACAATGAAGCTACAAACTTAGCCTTGGTAAAATCACAAAATATGTAAACCATGATAAAACAGAAATCAAATGCATGATTTTTGAGACAGTAAAAATATATTTTAATCATAAAGTAAACGGCTACAAACAATTTGATTTAATAGTGAAGTGTAAATAAGTAAATTTTATCTATATAGCTTTTATCTATATATTTCTCAGATAACAGTTACAAAATGCTTCACAGTAAAAATAGTAAAGAAAAAAAAATTCTCAGTGTTCATTCATCATTGTTCTCATTCATGGATTTCCAGCAACTAAACACATGCATGTAAAGCTGACTGGTATGTTTAAAATTTAAAATTTGCCTTAAATCTAAGTGCCTTAAAAATAATCATATTAAAACAGATTTTGTGACTTTGTATCTCAGTCCAGTTCTTTTAATTTAAGTTCCAAGATCTTTATTAGAAATGTTCTTAGAGAACCAATAAATTTCACTCCAGAGAAGAAGAATCTCACTCTACAGGGAATACAAAAACATGAAATAAAACTGTGCCTTACTGTTTTCTGTACTTTCCTGCCAAATACAGTAGATGATCTCAGAGACAAATTGGATTTTTGAAAACTGGTTGACAAAGTATACTTTTTTTACCTTTCAAATTTATTCAAATGTATTTTTATATGGGTGATGACAGAAAGAGCTTTTCATCACAAGTAAGTGGATAAGAATTACTATGTGTGATCATGGTACGGGTAGTAGAACAGGTGGCCGCGGCCCCAGAAGTTCTCGGCTTGGATTCCATTCCTTCCTGGGCATAATAAAGGGGATCATTACCTGTGAAGTTTACAGTAAACTACCCACCATTATTTGCTCTTCATATATCCTGTTTTTGTTAGTCCTCTTATCCCAGACATATGTTCCCCTGTTCCATGATTCTGACTGCCTCCAGTCAGCAATTAGAGATGTTGCTCTCTTAAGGCCCAGGTTGCACACAGTCAGGGGAGCATCTAGGCTTTATACTGAAAACTTTAAAAAGAGGCCAGCTCTGATTGGCATTTAAGCACAGTGATGGCTATAATCTGTCAAAGTTCATATCAAAACTTTAAGTACATAAAAATATAAATAAAATAAATGTTACCAATTTATCAATAAAATAAATGCTTTTTGTACATGCAGAAAATACAGTCACCCTTACAAATCCCCTTACAGAGGGAACATCCCTTATCAACTAGAACAGAAAAGCATAGACAGACCTCCTACTCTTGACAAAAGTCAGGTGAAAGAGACACCTAATCTTTATTCCAAGTATGTAATTTCTTCTGGTGTTTCTACTAACTAAGTGGCGTTATTGTTAACATGCACCACACACCTATCAAATAATCTCAAAAGAATATTTTTTATAATCTGTAACTTGTTGACAGCTTAGTCAAAAACATAAAACAATATGTGTAAGACAACATCTTACCCTCACATACCTGGATTTCAACTATAAAGATGAAGTGAATTTGTGCGATCTTCATCCTTTTTTTAAGAAACCATGTAAGATATATAATTTAACAAGTATACTTACATATATACTGTAAAAAATTGTTCAAACTGATCATGACTTAATATATGATCTGTTAAAAAATATATTTAAAAAATTGGCTATGAGATAAATCCCTTTTGGTTTTGATAGAAGCAACCTCCATAGATAAACTTAATTCACACAATCAAGGTCCTTCACAAGGCAATACTGGCATGTAGTGGTGACTTTATCTATGTCTTGTATGTTTCTTTGGGTCCATTAAATCTCTGACCAGCAGAGCGTCAAACCTTTACAGACTTGGTGTATGAAATTAGTAAGAAGATAAACTGCACCAGCTTGCAGTGTGTTGGTGGCTTAAAAATTGTAACTATACCATGAAACTGTTAGCAGATGGGAGGATTGTGCGGTAAATGACCTTGATTGTATAAACTACATTTATTTAAGGTGAGTTTTGTTCAAAATCATAATCACAACTTTACCCCATTCTCCAGTTGTGTGTTATTTAAAAAAAAAAAAAAAAAAAAAAAAAAAAAAAAAAAAAAAAAAAAACTTTTTTTTTTTTTTTTTTTTTAACAGGAGTTTGTGAAAAAAGTCTATAGGTATGTTTATGTCTTTTATGAATGCAGATAATGGCAGAGAGTAGGAAGAACAGTTTTTATGATGTCCTGCATGACATTGCTTGTGTTTTGCTGTCTGATGTGTAAAACTTTTCTTTTGTGACCTGTGTTGGAAATATTTAAAATCTGACCAGGTGATTTCAAAAACCCACAGAGAACCACAAACTGGCCTCTTAATAAATGTCCAGCAACTACAGCATATATTTTGTTCTGTGAAACATGAATATAAAAAAGTGGTTCAATATCTTAACAGTGACAAACCAGTTCATTTCCACCCAGCAGAGAAAAAAATTGCATTTTCCTATTATATTTTGTCATCTATGCAAATATACATTTTCATTTTCAAGACAGTGGTAAACTTCTCTGATCACAACTTTTTCTTTCAGATGTCAGACTCTGACTGGACTGATATAGTTCTGCTCCCAGTGGAAGCATCTTAAGTTGTTACAAATCCATCAAGAATCATTTCACCAATTCCAAAGACAACAACAGGGATCAGCTCTACCTGCAAAAGATCAGCTTGAGACCATTCAGTAGCCACAGTAACACAGGAAGCATCAGAGTTGAATATTATTACTCTGCAGTTGACTTTACATAAACAGTTTAAATGTATCATACTGTGCTATCTTGTTAAAAACATTGTTTTTCTGAACTTGCCTCAAAGTTTTCTTTTGTTTTGATACTAATAATAAAAACAAACTCTCCTAAACAACATAAATTTATCAAATTGCACAAAATATGTTCTCACATGTCTCAGACAATGAAATGCTCAAATGCTTTTAAAATTAATTCATTTTAATTGAAAAGGAGAGTAATTTTTTACGGCATAGGGATCAGATTATTTCACTGTCAAAACTGCATGTGCAATATTTTTACAATATCTGAATCAAAACTACTCATACAATCAAGCAATAATTTTAGCCTCTCTTTTAGTCAGATATAGCTCATTAAATAAATGTGATATATATTTTTTGTGTAAAAAGTGTGGTGTGAGACAACCAATTTTTCTTTCAAATTTGAAATCAGCTGACAATTCTCTATGAAGGTACAGCATCAGGAAGAAAAATATTTGTTTAATGTTTAACATCAAGAAAATCCTTGTTTTTAATTTCAGCAATCAGGTAACATGCTTCAAAAAAACAGAATGGCTTGCCTGGTCTTTTACTGGCATAAAACTCCTAAAGAAGTACAAAGTACAAATGTGCACAAACACTATATAAAAGTTTAAGTATTACCTTATCATTTTAATCCACTCAATATCACCTCACAATACAGTGGCTGATTGGTTAGCACAAGCATAATTAATGAAAAAGTCTGAAACTTTTTGAATTGGATTTGGAAAAATTCTCTATAAAACATTAATGTTTCTTAGCAGAATACATAAAAACAGAAGTCGTTTGTTATTTCTGTTTCACTTACATGTCTTTGTGTACGTTGTGGCATGTCCTTCTCTCTCTGGTGCAAAGGAGAGTGTTGTGTTTTTGTACTAGAGTTTTCTGTGGTGACTACTACGGTGACCACAATGAAACACTCTCACACAAAAACCTTGGGGCAACAATGTAACTGGATGCTTCAAATTAAATTACTGCTGAATATCTGTTCACACAATTCAGATCTGGTTATCATTTCTGACATCACCCCTGTATATCAGAATGCATATTTTAATTAATAATCAGTACTCAACATTCAAAAATGGGCTAATTACTGCTTTAAATAGGATTGATAAAGCTCTATAAGTTTTCAGACTGATAAACAATTAGAAATGAAACTATTTAAAATATCTGCTCATAGATGTTTAGTTTAATACTGAGTAAGACTGTAGGAAATATGAAAGAGAAGTAAGAAGAGTTTCAATGCGCCAGAAAATTAACACTCCATCAGAAGTGTAATGTTGGAAAGAAAACAGGTAATCTGACAAATATTGGTATTGAGTAATAATTGGTATTGTTAATGTATGTATCACAAACACTGGATGCTTTTAAATGTTTAAATCAAACCTTTTTCTGTATCACAATGTGAGCCTATGAATTGTCTGTATGAGTGGGAAAATGGCAGGAAAAGAAAGAAATAAAGAAAAAAATTGCACAGGTAAATAAAAGAAGGTACGAGAAAAAGCAAAATGACATATCCTAATCAGAAAATGTCAAAGCTGATTGCATTTTCACTGGAGGATGAGCTAATTTTAATAACAGTAAATGAAGATCTAGAAAGTTTGTTTCTAAAGTCTTCAGATTTAAACAACACCAGTCTTTTCTGAATTTAGGGAAAACAATTAAAGCCTACAGTACCCTACAGTATATGGTGTATCTTAAGACATAGTTGTCATTCAAGTACCTTTTCATCTGTTGTCCCTGGATTTGAGGACCCTAAAAATAGATTAAAAATATATATGTATATATTAAAAAGAATGGATAAATAAGATCGGAATACAGAATTGGGATTCATATCCTAAGAAGACCTATTAACACAAAAACAGATAAAAGAAACATCCCTAAAAAAAAAAAAAATAAAAAAAAAAAATAAATAAATAAAATAAAATAAAAAAAAAAAACATATACAATAACAGCAATGAACCCACATCTGTAAATACAAAATTGATGTGGTACCAAACCTGCCATCAACAAAACTGCTTAGTGTTATTAAACTATTTATTTAAATAGGATTTAAATAAATTAGAAGTGTTTAGTTCTTTAATGAAACCGAGCTGAAATTTGGTTCAACCTTTTCATAAAATTTACTAACAAAAGTGTCACATTTAGATTGTGGTGGAAAAATAAAAGGATGTGGTATTTATTTCTACAGCCCGATTGATTTAATGGATGTGTGTGTCACCATATAGTTAAAGGTACCGGTTTTACAAATAGTCCATGAACAATATTATCAAAAGTTCAACTATTACAGCAGCTTCTTGAATGTGCATGCTTTTTTATAAAAACATTTTCATACTGTTTTGTTTATTCAGTAATGTCACTGGTAAAAATTTAAACTTCACGATTAAAGAGCTTTTATCATGAATAATGACAAGAATACTCATTTATTTTTCTTTTAAATTATAATGAATGAATCTTGCATGTCCTTGATGTCTCCAAGCATATTTTTTTTTTTTTTTTTTTTTTTTTTTTTTTTTTTTTTTTTTATACACACACCACTTTAACCACAGTTGCAGCTGTGAAACTCAACAGAGACCATTAAAATTGTACACAGATCCTTGACGGTATCTTTTACAGACATCATGCATATGCTATGTCTTGAATCAAGACATAGCCTAAATACAGTCAATTCTGTGAGAAAGTTTGGATATCTACATAATTTGCTAATCCTGATGTATTTTATATTTATACACAAAATTAAGGTAATTGTTTATTTAAATACAATAAAACTAAATGGTAGAAGTATAAATATATATCTGTGTGGTATGTAAGCATGTGTGTAAATTTGTGGTATGTGTATATGTAAGGCTTGTGGGCAAAGTCAAAAACCTTTTGTGCTTAAAAATAGCCAGAACAGCAGAAAAAAAAAACACCAAAAAGAAAAATAATCAGATGGATCCAAAAGTTGCAGAGCTCTGATCTTTTTATATACAGATTTAAAAAAAAAAAAAAAAAAAAAAAAAAAAAAAAGGTGTTCTTACATTTTTGCAGCAGGACATGACTTTCCACTTTCCTCAACCACCAACAATAGGGAAAGTCCCATCTTGTTCTAAATTCCAGCTTTTAAATCGTTACTGTCTGTACCAATATAAATGGAGGGGTGGAGACAACATTTACACTTTTTATATAGAAATATACTCAGCTAAATTAAATCTCTAAGGTCCATCTACATATTTGCATTAAACTTGAACAACTTTAATTTAATGCTAAACAACAATCTAAACAAACAAGCCAAGCCATCTCCCTTCCCTCAGCCAATGGATTCTCCCAGTGAGGCTGATTGAACACACCAGGTCCTTGTCAGTACTGCTCATGGGCATGCTTCCATTGCAACACATGACCAGGTGACCTCAAAAAGAAGGAGAGAGTGATGAAAAAACAAAATCATAAAATTAAATCACCAGGTTTAAACCTTTCCCCCAAACAAAGTAATAAAACACATTTATAAATCAACTTAAAGCATAGAAAGTATATAATAAATACAGCACCTGTTAGTGATGGGGTAAATCCTTCACAGTATATATGTATAAATATATTTATACATGTGTAGACATGTATAGTGGTAGTCGTAGGTATGTGTGTATATAGGTATATTGAAGAGGGTTTGTGTGTGTGTGTGTACATACGTATGTATATATGTATACATACATTTATATTCATATGGGTATGTATAATTATTTTAGTTGAACAAAGGGGTGACTGACAACAAACTATGCTCCTTATCACTCCTTTTTGAATATTCTTGCTATTTTCTTTGTGTTTCATAATTGTTGTGCTTCCTTAAGTTTTATTTTATATTGTGAAATGTATGTTACTTGGAAATAAGAGGGAAGCCAGATATCATTTACATATTCGAAATAAAAAAAAATAAATAAAATTTTAAAAAGCAATCACTTATTCCCAGTTAACAAAGACCTGTATATCCAAGGAAACCAAAATGTTCTGAGACATTAACTGTGCAATCTATAAAATAATTCTTCCATAAAGACAGAAAATTAAACCAGACAAGAATCATATTGATGATTTAAATTAAATATGTTTAAATCTGCCTAAATGTTTTGAAATTGAAACAAAAGCTTTTTATTTGTTGGAGTTAAAAATAGGTGTCTATATAATTTCTTTAAAAAAATTCACAAAAACTGAAATTAAAAAAAAAACACCTGTTCCTATTGCAAAATAAATATGATCTACTTTTAATTCTTTAATTCCACTTAAATATTCATGCACAGATGCTTGTTACACTTCAGTACCCTTGTGATGGAGTTTTTGTTATAGGGTTTGTTGCAGTGCTATGGGGTGGCCCACAGTGACATTCACTCATACAAAAACTTACAGTTAGCAATACCTTTAGGCATAGTATATTAAAATTTTTGAATCAGTTTTCAAATCAACATATGAAACAACTACTCTGTTTACACCTTTCTTAACATAATACCTCATCACACATTTCATGATGAAATAGATGTAAGTTTACATATCAATAACTACATTTAGTCTATAAGTGTACCGTTAGCTTTATAGATCTTTTTAGTTGTTGGGGATATCTGGAAAACAAATACTCAGAAGGTGTAGGTATATCCTAGTTCATGCAATGTTTAAGTGCTCTGCACATTTAATGGATATATTTAGATGTCACTGAGTGTTTTTCTAGTGTTTCGGGTTTTTGTTCTAGCAGTAAGTGAAGATGTTGCCTTGTGACGCTTTCAACTATTGGGATCACGGCAAAGAAGTCTCAATTTCTTCAGGTAAGTCACATTTTCTACAAAATATTTGCTTTGGCTGTTTCATTAGAGTTTACTTTTTTCAAATTTGGTCTATTAATGGTAAAGAACTTTTTACAATGTAAATTATTAAAATCTATAGGGACAAGACAGATCAGCAGAAATAGTGTTTTTGTTCTTTCTTTTACAAATGGTATAAATTAATACAGATTCTTGTTTGATTTGAATTTATATGACTAAAGGACTGATCTAACAGATGAGCAAGGAGTTTATTTTGCACAGAATAGTATTCTGTTACCTGATATTGTTTTTATGTATGAAGAATGCCTCCTTGCAATTATTTAGCAGTGTTTCTAAAAACTTTAAGAAATATGCTGTGATAATGTAGAATATGTTTTCTAAAAATGAAAGGAAACAAAACCAAAAGATACCTTTTTTTTATGATTAATGAAACTGAAAAATTTAAAGAATCACAATCAATACATTATTACTTGGTCATATTAAGTTTATTATTTAATGTTTCTGCATTAGTGATGAAGAGGTTTAGGTATTCTGAGACACAAATTATTTAATAATTTAAATATTAATCAGAAAATTATCACTTAAAAATTTATATTTTGTGATTTGCAGTAAGCAATGGTGTATCTCTAAAGACAGTTCATATGTTTTGCTTCTGTAAACATCTAATGTGTTCTAAGCATTTATTCATACAGTCAACATTGTATGTACTTCATAGGTTTTAAACTATCTGTTACCTAGGACTGGCTTGTGTGATTTGAAAAACTATCAGCAATATTTAGTCAATGTTTAATGTTTAAAAATTCAAAGGTAAAAAAACAACATCATACAGGTGCATATTTGTAATTTGTTTCAGTTTTAGTGGGTATCGCAAAGATAAAATGACCAAACAAGCTGTTGAAATGACACTCTTTATCTTCAGTTAATCTACAAAAGCATACTTGAGTGCAGTGATAAAATAATTGTTTGTGGCTATGTTGTAGTAAATCCTACAAGATTGTGAGATTTGTGATTGTAATATGCATATTTATTTCTGTACGTAAAACATTTAAACTTGAACTTTTTTGTTATTTTACAGACACCTGTGTCTCCTGTAGTGGAAATTCAGTTATTAAATGATGAGCCAGAGTCTTAACAAATGATCAGAGAAAGAACAAGCTTGTCTTTGTATTTTATTTTGAAGGCAGAAGCACTCGAGGTGTACTCTCTACCAGAATGCACCCCACCTTTCACTTGGGTTACACACAGCATATAGACTCATCTTGTTATCTGACATCAGTGGGATATCAGGCACAGAACGTTCCAAGCAAATGTTTCACATGAGTAAAGGGTGCTCCAGACAGACTTGCGCAAGAATGAAAGAATGTCAAAGAATGTCAAATTGATACCACAAGTTCTTCCTTACCTAATCCTGTCTCAAAGGATTGACCAATGTGGATCTCTTTGTTCTGCTTTGTACTGTCTTCAGGTTAGGATCTCCTAAGATCTATGCAGTCAAAAGGGCATACATGCATACGGTAAAGATGACGACGTGCATCTCCCTGCAGATTGGAGCCATAGCATCACTTGATTAGATGTTGGTCCCCTGTACGAGCGACAACAGCAACACGATGGTCCCCTAGGCAGGCGACAACAGCAACATGTTGATCCCCTAATGTGAGCAACAAGGATGGTTCGTAGTTAGCTGGTGGCTCCCCCCTGAATGGACGACAATGGCTGGCATGGATCCAGGTGGCCCTTTCTGCAACCTTCACAGTGGTGTGTGTGGTCAGGGGGATCTGAAACGGGCCCTGCCAATGTTTGTATTTCCAGTGCTTCCTGTGAATCTCCTTCACCAGGACCCAGTCTCCCAGTTGGAAATTGTGGAGGGGTCCTTCTGCGGGCTACGGCAGAGCTGCTCTTACCACCTGATGATTCTGTAACAGATTTTGTAGAGATTAATACAATAAATTCACATATCATCATCAAACATGTCTGTAGTCAAGCATGTTCTTCCCCTGTGGTTGGTGGCCATCCAAACAATGTTTCAAATGGACTGAGATTGGCTCTGGTTCGTGGCCCTGTACACATGTGAATCAACACAACAGGTAAAGCTTTTGTCCATGGAAGACCTGTGTCTTCACAACACTTTGACAGTTTGACTGTAAGGGTGCCATTTTCTCACTCCACAGCTCCTCCAGATTGGGGGTGATAGGCACAGTGTGTTTTTAACTGGAAACCCAAAAGTTCACTAATTTCTATTAATGCCTTATTAACAAAATGTGTGCCATTATTGCTGGTAATTTTTTCTGGATTACCCTATCTGGGAATGCTTTCTTAGAGTAGAGCTTTTGCTTCTACACTGCTGTCTGCATCTTTTGCAAGAAATTCCTCAACCCATTTAGAAAACATGTCCACAATAACCAAACAGTACTTTTTTCCCTCTGAAGGTATGAGCTCAACAAAATCCATCATAAGGTGTTCAAATGGAAATTGTGGTGGTGGAAGGGCTACAATTGACACAGCTGCTACAGTAAACCCTTTAGGGAACAGAGTTGAAACCATACTTAGCATTCCCCCTTTGTGACTCCACAAAATGGCTTCTAACAGTTCTGTGGATGGCTCCTTTGGGGGGGGGGGGGAAAGTCATCCACAAAGAAAACCAAGTCAGGCTTAGTCAGGGGAGAGTCAGACAGGTCAGGTCTGAGGCTGCAAACCTGTTCCAGAACAGTAGGGCAGTCATGTGGGTCCCCATCATCCGCAGTAGACAACAATATCACTGGATTCATGGTAAAAAAGTGTTTGAGCAAGGAGCCTGAGACATGGGTTTCATGCAAAAAGCAAATATGGTTAATTCCAGTTAGATGGTCATATGATGCAGAGGCATCAACAAACAGCATCAAGTCAGGGTTAGAGGGTTTCAGTTAGAGAAGGCCGGGGTGTGCAAACCTGTTTCAACACAGCCACACAATTACCTTATGAGGTTCATCATCAGAGGTCAACGAAAACATTCTACAGAACTATAATCTAGCATTAAGTTTAAACCAGGTTTGAATCAAGGTTGAAATTAATTAAATCTGGTTTGAAGTTTGAATCTCGGTTCATTTAGGTTGTTAACCTTGTCTGAGGATTTCAAATGGTATAATTAGTCTAATAGATATATTTATACCACAAAGGATTTGCAGTATTTCGTAAAAATCTAATAGTGATTAAAATGTTTTAGCAAACAGGACATATATTCATTATGTTGCTCATCCTCACTATAAATTATAACTTTGTATTTAACTTTGTATTTAACTCTCTCTCTGATTCACCAATCTGAGAGAGATTGGTGAATCAGCTGACTTTGGTCAAGGGTTTGCTAGCACTCAACTAAATTAAGTCTAGTGAACATTTGAGAGTATTGTGAAGTAACAATTTTCAGTTTAGTTATTTAAAGTAAGTGGATTTAACTTATTTTCCTGATAAGTAGTTATAATTAGTGCTTAATTTAAATAAGTTAAGGCTTTTCAGGTAAACCCATTAAATTAATTTATTTAATTTAAAGTATTGTGAAAATGTATTTATGTGATCTTGGGAATCAGCCAAAAAGGTATCCTATAATGCATGTTTTTAAAAACCTTATCTCCACTCTTAAAACCAAGGTTAGTTTATTGTGCATTATTTCTCAACAGCAGCCATGAGCTGGTATCACCTTCCACCTGATACCATTGTTGACATTGCTTATTGAACATAGAAAATACCTGAATACAGGTACAATATGGACTAATACAAGCTGAGGACTCAACCCTACAAAGCAAGTCACAAAGGAGCAGGAAAGAGAGAGAGATAGCTTTTTTTATGTCCACCCCAGAAATTATTTTCTGAAATTTTCCTGTTTATGGTCCGACCCCCCAAAAAAATTAAATAGGATTTTCACCCCTGTCTGTGAGGTGACTCACCAGGGACAAAATTATACAAAAAAGATCTCAAAAAGTATGGTACACTGATTATTACTCTTGTAAATTGAGCTAAAAATAATAGGAAATGTTGATGTTTAAAAGCCTAATAATGTATATTTTCCCCAAATACTGTTTTATCTTTCCCTTTTCTCATTTAACACCTATCACAGTGACATCGAACCCTCCCAGTCTTAAAACAAAGTTCTCTAACAAACAAGCAAAGCTAAAATGTGTTGTTGATCAACAGGATAGCAGCATTTTCTCTAAACTGGAATTTATTTGAATTTAATTGACAGCAAGTGAAGAACATTAACTCCAAACCTTGCTGACTAGCAGAAAGTCAACAAATCTATTCTGCCCTGATAAACAACAATACCAATTACAGTCTGACTGTTACTAGAGTTGTGTCATTCAATGTATTATTTACTTTGTTTATTAATTTATTTATTGGACAGTTAACATGTACAGACTGCATGATACAAATGAGCAAGACTTGATATTTTAGTACTCTTGGAAATTATAAAATTAACACTTTTTATTTGAATTTAAAAGCACAGCTCTTTCAGATAATCAAAGAACCTCTTTCAGGAGACAGAAAGTCTAACATTCAATTCCAAACTCCTTCAGAGAACACAAGTAATGAAGTCACTCTGGTAGTTCTATTTGTAATTTAGTAATCAGATTACAACATTTCATCATTATAGAAAATACAAAAAACTTCTGTGCCTGTTGTGTATATTTTTGGGTAATTTAAAGTGAAAATATAAAACTTCTTTCATAAAAATTTTATGAAAGAAAAACAATCCAATACATTTATTTGGATTATATTTCATTGTTTCTGTTTCAACACTAAGATCAGATAACACTGAATATAATGCAAAATACATTTTGCCAATGTCTAGACATCTTTTATGTCTCTCTGCATTTTCTTTTAGTTCTCTGATGTCTTGAAACACTTACTTTATAAAGCTGCTTCCTCACTCCTTGCACCCCTGAGACCACACCTGCTGAAGAAAAACTGTAGAAACCATTAAAACTGTCACGATTTTGGGGTGTTTGGGTTCAGAGTTACATCTGTGTTTGCATTTTAATTATTTCCTTGTTGTTTTCAGCTTAGTTATTGCCTTCCCAGTTTATACCTTAATATTTTGTCTTTGTTTGTTCTTATATTTTATTCCTTCAACATTTGAATTA
Organism: Anableps anableps; assembly: GCA_014839685.1. Taxonomy (NCBI): domain Eukaryota; kingdom Metazoa; phylum Chordata; class Actinopteri; order Cyprinodontiformes; family Anablepidae; genus Anableps; species Anableps anableps. Next base: position 13,264,827 of record CM026083.1, read on the forward strand.
ATTGGTGTTTTAGATCTTGTTTTCCATCTGTGAGCTATGCCCCTATATTCTATACTCACTTGTCTCCTCCTTCCCCAGTCCCCCCATGGCATGCATTATTCCTCTGTAGAGGTCGACCGATACATCGGCCGGCCGATATTTGTTTTTTTTTGTTTGTTTTTTTTTTTTCTTGGATCAGCATCAGCTGATACGTGCATACATTCGCCAATCCATTACCACAGTAAGCAGCCATGCCTGTGATCGTATATATTGCCACTCCCTCCCTGGCAGAAAGCAGCTGGTAATGTTATAAGACTGAGTGCCAACAACAAGGGTATGTTTTTGTACTTTTGGTTTATTTGTAACTGTCTAATTTTACTGTATCTGCCCCCCCCCAAAAAAAAAAAAAAAAAAAAAAAAAAAACCCGCCAGGCTAAGTGTACCTTGTTTATTTGCTAGGGATAGGGACTTAATAGGTTTTTTAAACACCAGTAACAGTGATAGTGAAGACAGATTTATAGTTGATGCATTGAACTGGATGTGGGGTCGGCACCGAGCACTAATCACACCATCCACACCATTGCGGGCTGTCTGCCATGCCCGATGTCACGGCCTCTGGTTTGCACCTCTGAAGTTTTGCACATCAGCACGGATCGTGAGCATCACCTTTCACTCAAATTGGAAGATGTGGAAGGTGTTCTTGCAGCAGCTTCAACCTGTACCGGCATTTATATGAACCCTGTATGAGAGCTCATTTTTGTTGTATACTGCACCAAGGTAGGCATCAAGTATAAAAGCCTCTCCGCTTGATTGGCTGGCGCAAGCTCAATGTAAACCCCAAATATAATCCAACATATAGTGACATGTTTAGAGGTTTGTGTTGAGCCGTATGTCAGTGCATAATATCTTTGAGAACAAAGAACAATGTGTGGTGTGTGCATGTTTAAATCAGGGTTTAAATCACGTATTGCTCACTCAATACGTGTTCTGGCAGTGTTAGGCTCTGTGTCTGCCCTGCAACTTAAGTTAATGCAAATGAACCACACCACCAGTTTATCACAGTCTTTTTCATTCAGAGTATTTCTTGCAGATCCTGCATTCGCTTGGATAAATAACAACCAGCAAAGCAAAATACTGCACCAAGCAGCAGACATTACAAAACAAAGAAAACTTAATGTAAGAAACACTTGAATTTTCTACCCAAAGAATGTTTATTTAAGCTTACAAATATTTATAATTGTCCATTTTAAGTAAAATAAATTTACATATTTACACACACACACACACACACACACACACACATATATATATATATATATATATATATATATATATATATATATATATATATATATATATATATATATATATATATATATATATATAAATTTACATATTTACACACACACACACACACACACACACACACACACACATATATATATATATATATATATATATATATATATATATATATATATATATATATATATATATATATATATATATATATATATATATAAATTTATTTTTTATTTCTTTTACTTTTAAATGTGACCAGGCTGGTCCAAGATTTTTGTGGGGCCTTAAACAGAATATAATTAAGGGTCCCCTATTCCTGTTAAGAACATCTCCAACACTAACAGCGTTTGAATAAAGATTTGGTGGAATCTGGAAGAGGGGGCCAAATTTAATTGGCTGAGCTTAAAAGCAATTAGTGATAATTGGTTATTTGCTGGGGTGTATTTAACAAACCAAGCTCAAACACAAAGATTAAACTCACGGCATCAGATTGTAGCTATGAGAACAATCAAACTATGAATATTTTTTTAACTTTTCCAAAGTAAACTCACTAACAATTTAAGGCTTTTAATTTATACCTGATGAAACCAACCTTAAAAGAATTGTCTTTCTCAATAAATGTTAAAATTCTAGATCAATGGTCTGTGTTAAAATTCAATTCCACTTATGCCTTAGGTTGGCTCTGAATGTGACCATCATTATATAACTTCTTTTAAGACCAAGACAAGACTTAACACTATAGTTGTGTGTTTAAATATTGTCAATAATGTCTTCCAATAACATATATTACCTAGTCATATTATTAAATTTTCTGGCAACTGTAAAATTTCCTGTCAAAATTTTAAACATTTTTAACACAAAAACACGATGGGCTGCGGGTGGACTGCCCTAGCACCCCTACCACCGGGCTTAGCAAGTTTTCTGGGTGAAACCCTTGTGTATAAATGTTCTACATTGTTCTCTGTTGTTGACATGTTTTGTATTTTTTGTTAATAAATGTTTTTGTTGTTGAAATTGAGACTTGTGTCATTTTTATCATTTAAATGTAGGAAGATAAAGCAATATTGGTTTCAAGAATCGGCCCAAAAAAAAAAAAAAAAAAAAAAAAAAAATTTGGCAGCACATATTGGGGATTGCTGATATCAAAATAATCGGTATCAGCATCGGCCTTTAAAAAAACGGATCTGTACTCCTTTGTATTCCTGTCAGCTTAAGTCTTTATGTTCATTCTGGACGGCCATTCTTTGACTTATCTGTAAGTTTACTTCAGCTTTTATTATTGTTTTTCACACCATCAACATTTCAACCTGGAGAGACTCACACAGAGAGAAAGTAGCAATTAGAAAGTTTTATTTAACATGAATAAGTAAAACTTCTTTGGCGCTCGAACCCCAGCAGAAGACATGGATGCTGAGAATTGCTATAAGCTTGGATGAACGTCCAAGGTCTAGGGTTAGAGGTGTCTTCCTCCCAAAAGAGGGTGCCGAGGCAGAGTTGTGGAGACAGTTAGGATCGAGAAATAAGGACGGGAAAAGGGGTTTGTAAGCTGCAGAGAATTTTGCAAAGGTGTGCCAAGCGAAGGTGAGTTGTGAAGGATTTGAGAGACAGCATCGGTGAAGATGTTAGTGTGACCAAAAATGGGACAGAGATGATAAAGTTGTTAATGACTGACTGCTAGGTGAGCCAACATAGGAAAGGCACAATGGACATGGAAGTGGAGCAGCTTTTAATAATAGCTTCAACCACAGCAGTTTCATTGCATAGGTCGCGATGCATTTTCATTTCTTGAAGGCCCCACAGCTTACAGTCTTGTTGCGATGGGAATAATTTCATGGAATGAGGGGGACTTTGAAAATGGGAATAAAAGGGGCCATTTATCGGCAAACTGCCCTGAAGAAACCCTCCAAAACCTGAGGACGGTGCAGCATATGTGAAAACTGGAGCAAATTTGTGGAGTGCACCATATCAAAATATAGATGCCATTCCAAACCCTGAGCAGATTGGACCAGAATGCAATATTTGAGTGGCAGCCTTCATCTGAGGTGACCTGATTGAGAAAAGGAAGAACAGATTTGCCAGCTTGAGCAGTCTAGAGATGAGTGAACCGCATGGAGAAATCAAAATGACGTCACATGAACTAGGGTTGCCATTTAGAGAAACTGAAGTAAATAACGCAAATGCAGGACAATTAACGGCAACAGCAATGTGACCATGGATTTGGGAAGAGTCAGCGCACGGCTCCAGCTATTACAACTAAAAGCTACTGAACAGGCCCCAAATCTAGGTGGAGTGATGACTCAGACTTGAACCTTTGGAAACACCCAATTACAAAGTTGGCCTTGTACCTCCTAAAACACATCTCCATGATTAAAGGCCCAATGACCTAGCTAGATCTTAAGAAACTCATTTGAGCATTTATCTTTAGTCACATCGATTACTGCAAAGTGTCTTAACAAGCCTGCCTAAAAAAAAGTCAGACAGCTGCAGCTGAACCAGAACGATGCTGTTTGATGAGCTCTCTAAAACAGGAAAAATGAAGCATATCACCCTAGATCTAAAGCCCCTACACTGGTTCTCTGCAGCTCAGAGGATAACCTTTAAAACATTAGTTAGTTACAATGGACTCCATCACAGGCTACGTCAACTTCTGTGAACCACACTGTGGCCATCACGAGTGGGGCCCTATGAAATCAATTTCATTTAATAGATTTAAATGTATATTTGCATTCACAGTGACAGAACTTTCTAACATCATTTAGAACTAAGCCTTCATCAGATCCATAATGACATGACAATGTGTGGGATCAAACAAAATCTGAACATAATATTGATCAAAATATTGTAAGTTTATAAATTACTGAATAGCTTAGCACCAGTACCTTAAAGTCCTGATGTCAAATCAACCTTCACTAGGTCTTCTGGTTCAACTCTAGTCTGCAACCCCGGAACCACACATGGAGAAGCAGCATTCAGTCTCTATGCTTCAATCTGAACAAACTTCCAGAAACTACAAAACCACTGAAATACAAAGTTCCTTTAAATCAAGGTTAAAACCCCACCTGATTAGAGCTGCTGTGATTAATAACTGAAACAATGATTCACCTATGCATGCATATTTGCTTGATTTTGATGACGCCATTTAGTAGAAGAGTAATGATTATGGCCCATTTCGTAATTGGACACTGTGTTATGTTTTTTTTTTTTTTATAGTGAAAAGAACCTGAACTGCCTTGATGGTGAAATGTGGCATACAAATATACTTGACAGTCAGGGAATAATGTGTGTGTAGAACGGTAATGAAAATTTAGTTGGGGTTGAAAGAGTGAAAAGCTAAATGTATTCTGATGACAAACCGCACCACAAAGAGAGCGAGAACTTAGTTGAATGAACTTGATAAGGATTTCAGTGTCAAAAACTGACTAATTTAAATGAATGTCAGACTAAAAGAGCACTGCGGCAGCTTATGGGTTAAGACGAAATGATGCTGATAAAAGGGGGATCTGTCGAATGCGAGACGGAGGCCGCCGATGAGATAGACAAGTGTCAAGTTAGTCTCTGCAATCTGGACAAACAGAGCAAAATACAGCCCGGTGGGCGTTGGTGACGGTGAATTCTTATGGGAGCTGTGAGCTGTCACAGCTCGGCTATGAACCGAGCTGTGAGCCGAGCTGTGAGCAAGAACATGCGGAAGAGAGCGGAGGTGAAGACGTGGCGGGCCGGTGGGGACATACTCTTGAAGGTTCGCTGAAAGGTGATCTGAAGCAATGGAGCAAGACCATGAATGAGATGAGCGCAGAGGATGGGGGATGAGCATCGATGGTAAGGATGAGAAGGTGAAGAGGGCGGCGATCAGCACAGGAAAGTCGCAGCATCTGAACGGTTTGGAGCCAGGGCGGAGGAGTACCTAGGCCAGGCGACACAGAAACTGGAGCGGAGGAAGGACAACGCCTGGGGCGTTTTGGTGAGAGGAACAGGGGATTTGAAGAGGGGGTGGCGAAAAGTCCCCAAAAGACAAATGAAGAATAGGCAGGCGACCTGGGAAGAACCAAGGCTGGAGCTGGAAGAGATTCACCTGGATCTGAGCTGCCATAGAGGAGGAGGAGGATCCAAGTGTGCAGCGGGGCGGGCACTTCTGCAAACAGGATAAGGGGCGGGAGGACCGGGATCCTCGAAGAAAAGGAGCGGGGAGCCTGCTAATTATCTGACTAAAAGTGTGACATGGGGGTTGCACATCTGCTTGCTTGTAGCTTGGCTGAAGAGCAGATGGAGCCATAGATGGAGAGCCTTATAAAAAGGGGAACTTGCATGATAATTGGCAACAACGAGGCGTGGACTGATGCTGGTGTGCTGCAGCTGAGGCGCATGACAAGAAGGATGGATGATGCAGGTGAGGCTGGAGACAGTCTTCCAGACTGAATTTATGCCCAGGCTCCATTTTCCCATTATACTCTGCTAAATGTTGCCATTCCACAAACACCTGTGCAAGCCAGCCTTGTAGTTGCCATGAGACTGCATACATTTCCACATTGAGTTCATTGTCGATATATCTTAACTCTTCTGTGGAAAGTGTGCATACACAGTTTTGTGGGTGTGCACCCTTTGTACATGAGGCCCCTGATGTCTGGAAACATTTTATGTTTCGGAAACCACATCCTGACATCCTGACATCCTGCTGCAGTAAAACTCTTCAGGAAACCATTAGAGCTGTAAACACATTAAATGTGTACACATCTGTCAGTATCAGAATGTACTCAGGCATGAAGTGTCTCACAAACACTCAAGAAAGAAAAAAATTGAAAGACCAAAATTCAACTACTTCAGACAAATAAGCTCAGCCCTAAACTTACTTCCTATTCCAAACTTCTCGTTTATATTCTACAAACATTATCAATGCCATATATATATATATATATATATATATATATATATATATATATATATATATATATATATATATATATATATATATATATATATATATATATATATATATATTATTAGCAAGTTAAGTTACAGTTTATTGCTTGAAAAGAAAGTGAAACAATATTTTTTTTATTAACTTTATGTCCTGTTTTCCAGAGTTCAGATGTTCCAAATCACTGAGCAAAGGGTGAAATTGATCTCACAGGATACTCCGTAATTTCCTGTTTGTTCTTTAGGTAAATTGTTATTAACAATGATTATGATTATTGATAGTATGTTAATATTTTACCTATGTATTAGGAAATATTTTTAGTGTGCAGGAAGAGTAACTTAAACTCAAAATGTAGAATCATTGATTATAAGCGTTATTTTATGGAGCATAAATTCAAACTGGAAGACTATCCTCAGCCTCACCAGCATCATCCCATTGCCATGTCTTGCCCCAGCTGCAGTCATCAGCTCCAGACCATGCCTTGTCATTGCCAGTCATCACACAGCCTCTGCTTATAAGCCCCTCTGCTCACCAGCTGAGCTTCAACCCACCTTCAAACCACCAGATTGAAATGTCTATTATATTATTAAAACTCCTGCTTGATTATGACAGGCACATTTGTCTACATGACCTCTGTGAAAAAATTTCTTTTGGCCCTCTTTCTACAATTTCCAAGCAATTGGAAGTTTGTTTTGCTTCAGACTAGCTCAGATTTACAACCTGTCAGTTTTATCATCTCATAATATGGGTGGAATATTTATGATATCATTTGTGCAATATAATTTGTCAAACAGGTGCCTTCTTCCTTGGACTCCTGCTGGTAAAGTTATGTTACAGTTTTCCTTGACGGCAGTTTTAAAAATAAAATTTGCACAAAAAATAATGACATTTTTAGTCAAGTAGACAAAAAACATATTGATATAAAAAAATGTATAAATCCCTCAAGCCAACAAAAATTAGATTATGAGTTTAGTGTTTTAAACTTTTACAAATTTATGAACAAATAGATAAGTATATATTTTAGGGCAACAACTGAATGCATTAATGTGTTTGAAAAAGCAATACATATTCTCCAGCTGTCTTAGTTCTGTTTTATTTTACACTCCCACAGTGCTTCACCAACTTCACCAGAGTAGGTGGCCCCACCTACTCTGCACTGGAATCAACTAGTTTTTGTATTAGAATTTTTCATGGTGATAACTGGGAGGCACAATGATGTACACTAATACAAAAACCCCAATAAAAAACCTTCGATGTCTCTAGAACTATGCTGAAAAAAAAAAACAGTAGCAAATTTCTCATTACAATATGTGGTGAGCGCTCTGTTATATTCTTAAAATGGTGACTGTTTTTTTTTTTTTTCTATATGGCCATTTAAAGTTATCAAATACAGTTTTTATTTAGTTCTGAATACCATCCTAATGTTAGGATAAATAACTTAAAAAAAAAAAAAAAAAAATGGTGTGTTTCTTTTCAACCATCACACGGAAATACTAGGCTCAGCTCATCAGCATTTACAAAAAAATTATATGTTCTTTATCTAACACCTTTACCACACCTTTTTCTGGACCTTTATGTTTTTGTACAAGAACTTAGTGAAGGTGAAACACTGTGATTATTTTGACTACTGGGGTAAAGGAACTAGAGTCACAGTTTCTTCAGGTAAGATAATTTTAAAATATTACTCAGTTATTATTTTTGTTATTTTTTTGTAATATTTCAGTTTTATAGGATGTTTTTTTTCATGTTCTTATTTAGTATCTTACAAGTAAGAGGCAAGCCAGATTTAACTTTGTCCAAGGATATGTGTTTGGATTTTGGCTATTTTCACAGAACATTTGTTGATTTCCATTTTATATTTAGAACTTAGTTATCAATATTTATGCTATGTTGCAGCATACCAATTGACATTTCTATTAATTAGAAGACAGAAGAAATGTGATATCAATAAATAAATGGATTTGAATACATTTTATATGTAAATGTATATAATACATGTATATATAGTAATTGTATATAATACATTTACATCAAAGGGATCAGTTGTTGTGCTTGGGTTTAACAGCCACATGCACAAATATATAATTTTTTGTAAGATTTTCTGCAAACATAGGTATACTCCTATAAAAAGACAAACAAGTGTCATCAATGCAGCCATAGTCTAAGTCAAAATATTAAGAATTATATTCATATATACATAGTGGATTCAGATAAGATAACTTGTAATATACCATTTCTTGCTGGTTTTCCTAAACTGTATTTCTTTTCTTAGTTAATGATCTGCAAAGGTTAAACAAGGTGTAATTTGCTTTAGTACCGCTTGTTAGAAGTGTGTTCTTCATCACTGAATATGCTATGTTGTTGGTTAGTTGATTTCATTAAATTACCAGCAAACATTAATACAAAATATGTTGTACTGAACTGTCTGATATTTTTCAAGTCAATAGAAATGTGAAAAATAATTATGGATTAAATATATTATATATGTAAATACAAATAACATACTTGTTTTAAAGGGATCATTTACGCTTATATTCACAACCTATGTCCACAGTTACAGAATTTTATGTTTGACTTCATATAAACTGTGGTTTACGTCTATGGTATTTAATTAATTATGTGATCGTGGCTTGTTAGTGCATCTGTGCTGCATAATAAAAGATTAAGATTGTATTGCATGATTTAAAACTGATTATAACTACATGTAACTTTCTTTCTAAACTGTTACACAAAACAGACAAAAATATGGTCATTAAACAATCTTCCTTAAAGTCTTTCAGCATTAGCTTTAAAGGTTGATGGAAGCTGTTGCTGAAACTTATTCTGTTTTTTCTAGTTGTACATAGTTTAACAAAAAAACAGTGAGTTAATAAAACATGTTTTTTTTTAATGCTTTAGTTTTTAGCTTGTAAAAAAAAGTATTTGTCCAGCAATTTGTGACTTATTAATTTACACAGTGATGCTCATGATTTTGTAGATATATCTGAATTACTAAAAAAACAAAGTGTTTTATTTAAATAAAACAAATTAGGGCAGTTGAAAATATGTGAAGCAACATCTAAGTACGCTGAGGAGATTTTGAAGATTTATTGCTCAAAACATTTTTAACATACTAGCTTAAAATGATGACATGGCACATGTAAAATATTCTTGAATTTATTCCTGATTTATAAATTATTTTCATGTTGTCTTAATTGGGGTCCAACATATATTATTTTTATTTTAAAAATCATTAGTGCATATGGGGGGAAAATGTGAAATTATTTGTATTTATTGTAATGTTAAACAAAGTGTTTTCTTTAACAGACTCTCCACCAAGTTTGTTTCCTTTGGTTCAGTGTGGCCCGATGAGTGGAAACAAACTGACTCTTGGCTGTCTTGTACATAATTTCCACCCGATGAATACAATCAAATGGACTGATGCCAGAGGAACTGCGCTGACAACTTCAGTCCAATATCCTTCAGTTACACAAACCAACATGTATGTTGGAATTAGTTCCATCGAAGTAGAGAAATCTGACTGGGATTCTTGGAAGTCTTTTAAATGTGCTGTGGATCATCAAAATACGGAAAAAAGTGTACAAGTGGAAAGTATGTTATTTATTTATTTAATGGCTGAGTTCACTGATGTCCTTTAGTTCATGTTTTCATATTGTGAATTATTCTTATTGGAAACAACAAGAATATTTAAAATTGTCAGGATTATTTTATTATTAATGAATTATATATATTACATGTTTAACATTTTCGATATAAAACCAAAGCTAATATCCTGGTTCTTACACATTCTCAGAGAAACCATCACCTCCAAAAGTTAGTCTGTTGAACGAACCAAGAGGAAACAACCAAGTCCTGTTTTGTAGAGTGGAGGACTTCCTTCCAAATGAAATCACAGTGAAATGGAAAAAGAATGGAATTGAAATCGACGGGATAATCTGGGACCCGAAAAAAAATGGAGAGACATATTCAACCGTCCGTCTTCTTCAGGTTTCAAACACAGACTGGAACAGTGAAGCTGTTTACTCTTGTGAGGTTTCCCACAGACAAAAAACATATATCAGGAAAGCATCCAAAGGTAGAAGACAGTTATTGTCCTTTTAAAAAATACAAAATGCAAACATCTTTGGTCTTTCTATAAATAATAATTATTCTTTTCACAGCTGTTATCACAGTGTCCCTAAAACAACCAAATCCGAAGGAAATCTTCAGCAACAAACAGGCAAAGTTGGAGTGTGTTATTACTGGACGAGACAGAGCAACTGTACAGAACACTCAGATCACATGGGAGATTGATGGACCAAACCAGACTAACAGTACTACTGAAGAATTGAAGACTGAAGGCGATGTATCCAAGAAAACAAGCACGCTAACTCAAAGTCTCACTGACTGGCTGACTGTCAAGAAAGTGAGGTGTTCTGCAGAAGGAGAGTATATGTCACCAGTTACCCGAGAGATAATTGTTCAAAAAGGAGGTAGGTTCACTTGAGAGGGAAAATAAAAATGTCAATAGCAGACAAACTGATTATATCATGCAAGTTACTGTCAATAAAATGATTAAGGTTTTATTTCTGAACCTTTTTTTCAGGTGGAACAACACCAAAGGTGACCATCCACATCCTCCCTGATGACGTTATTAAAGACGTAAACGAGGTCACTTTGATATGTTTGGTTTCCACCACCATTAAGCAGGATTACTACATTGCCTGGTCAGAATATGTTAGACAGGGTAACGGAGTCTACAGTGATGGGATAACTCTTCTCCCAGAGAAGACAGAAAATGGTTACATGGTTGCAAGTCTGTACACCACCACCAAAACAAAGTGGGAGAAAAGCATGTTTGAGTGCAACGTCTGGCCTGCTGGTAGCAACAATAAATTTAAATCCCCACAAGTGTCTAAAGCCATAGGTAATGCAATCGAGTGTCGCTAAGAGTACGTTTGTCCCTAAATGTTGTGTTTTGTACTGATGTCTCATTGTGTCTGTAAGTGAATCATCATTTGTGAAAGTCTTGTGGACTCTTTTATGTCATAGTCAATTGTGACTAGGAGAAAAAATGTATACATTTTTTTTTCTAAATCTGTTTGCAAGCATGTTTTGTTTCAGTTTGTTCATATTGCACTGTCTAATTGTCTCATAAGTGTGCTTACTTTTTCAAATAAATGTTGCATGGAGACACTTGTGCATTATGTTTAAATGTAAAATTTTGATACACACTTTCCTTCTCATTCAAATTTTATACTGTTTGGTCAGGTTTATTACTGGTGAAAAGTGAATTGAGCATTTTATCTCATGCACATAAATAACCATAAATTCTTTCTAATAATCTATAATTCAACTTCCTTTCTTCAGATCGTTCAAATGTGACACTCTTTCTGAGTTGTGTAGATGAAACCACTGAAGATGACTTTAGCAGCTTGTGGTCTACAACCTCCTTCTTCATATTCCTCTTCATATTCTCTCTCTCCTATAATGTGATATTCAGCTTACATCAGGTAAAATGCTCGGTCTCTGTGCATTTCAATCAACTAAAAAATATGAATGTGTATTCACAAACATCATCTTAAAATACATTAGCTGGCTGATGACTTCCAAAGTTTGTGTGTTCTTATTTATCATTGTAACTAAATTCTAATTCATCAACACTGAACAAACCAACGCATATAGAGTAATTTAGAAGCAGTAAAGGTCTTAAGAAGGTCGCTGTTGTCAGTTTAGTGGGATATCTGATAAACTGTCAAATGTGGTGACATTTGATCAATCTGGAAAGAACTCGTTCTCCAGAGACTGGAAAGTTCATCATGGAGTTGAAAATAACAGAATTCAATTTAATTAAATTCAATTTACTTCAGCAATTCATCAATTCAATTATTTCAAATTGTTTAAAAAGTCAATAGATTACAATCAAAGCAGTTTTCAAGGAGTCTAACACATGAAAGATAAATATCAACATTTTTGAAAACTGAAGTTGTGAATAAATTATGTATATAATTTTGTTTTAATTTTCTTTTTTTTTATATAATGTTGTTTTTTTTGTCTATTATTCATTTTCAGATGAAGAAGCATTGAAGAATGTGACCATGAAGAGAGTTCATCGTCAAACATTTAAAACTGAATTAAAAATATATGGATTGTCATTACTGATTATATTTATATTTACTTGTTGATGGTTGGAGTAATGTTTTTTACTGTAGTTCGAACTGTATTACATTCTTTTACTTTTACTAATTAGCAAAAGGCAGCTAATCAAGTGATCGTGTTCACAAAAAAGAGATTTTTGTTTTTGAGCTATTCAAATAAAACTTCAAAAAAAGAAACTTTTGTATTATTTTGTATTATTTAGGTCTTTTGCTTGCCTAGTTTTTTTTTTGGGGGGGGGTTTTGCTTTGTTTTTGATTATTATTAATCTTTTGATCATTTTTTAAAAGGTAATTTTAAGGCAGAGTTTTTTTAGCAACTATCAGTTCAAATTCTTCAAAACAAGAATCTCCTCTGTTGAAATTTTTGGCAAAGCTAACAAAGTTTTAAAAAGTAACTGTTTACTTACAATAAAGCTTTGTAGATCATATACAGACAGTTTAAGTTTTGCTCAAATGTGTTTTCTTCATCATATAATATTATGATACATATTGCATTTACCTAGATTTTCAGAACAAGTTTACTCAATAAACTACATCATGAACTGTCTACGTATCAAATTCACATCTCATCTTAGTTTGCTCCTTGTAATTTAGCTATGAAATTCCAAAACTTCACTATCGTGTGTATATATATATATATATATATATATATATATATATATATATATATATATATATATATATATATATATATAGATAGATAGATAGATAGATAGATAGATAGATAGATAGATAGATATATGAATATGTATACATACAATACTAAGATGAGATGTGAATTATATATATATATATATATATATATATATATATATATATATATATATATATATATATATATATATATATATATATATATATAAAAATACCCTTTAAGCTTGTGGAATTTTGGTTCTTTACAAAATGAAAACATTACAAGTGAATAGATTCACAACAGTATAGATTCTGAGAGTATAGAAGTGTGCATATTTTTGCGCATTACTTTACCTCGAAACAGACATCAGTTAACATTTTTTAGTTTCTTATCTCTCAGAAACATTTTACATTTAAAATGCCACTTTCTGACTTTCTGCACCGCTGAGAATACACCTGCTGTAGTGAAACTGTTTAGAAACCATTACAGCTATAAATAAATTTCTTTGAAGCAATGTGAACATCTGTTGGTATCAGAATGTACTAAGGCGTGGATTGGTTTGCATGCTATCAGCAAAGAAATCGAAAAAAACAGCTCACAGTTACAGTGATGCTAATCACCCAGCTGGATGAATAAATGCAAAAAAATTGATCTTTCGGGACACTTCCTACTTTCTATTTTACATTCAACTGAATAGTTATTAATAATGTAAACAGTTCATAAAATAATTATTATTACTTATGAATAATATCTTCCTGTTATGTCTGAAAATAATTATAGTGTGACAGTATCTTAGACACAAAATGAAGAAATTATAAATTAGTGGATTGAATTATGAATTTTATCATAACTTTTTTCCCCTAAACTTAAAATAGATAAATTTTAACTCCTTTGTGTTGAGTCACTTGTCAAATGAGGTTTGTAGAATTAGTGATTTCTTCTTTTAGCAAAAGTACACAAGGAAACTGGATGTACTTAATATTTAATTAATATTTACTTAAAAGAATAAGTTGACCAAAATACTTAGAAATTTTTTAACATACTTAACAACATAACAAATTTTGAATGAATGATTAAACATGTATTGAATTCATTCAGTCTGTCAAGTTTTAGACATGATCACACCTATCTTTTTGTTTCGGCAGTGCATTATGGGAAGGTAACTGTAGCTCTACTACCTCCTACCATTTTGGATTTTTGCAGAGCAGTTTAACCATGCTTTGACCTCAGGACACTTCTCAATGTAAAGGCTAGTGGTGAGAAGTTAAGAACTGTCTCAGTTCAAAGATATTTTCATTTGTTAGTATTAGCATTTTTATTTTCTTACAGGAGGGGCTGAAACTGTGCCCTGATCTTTATCAGTTCAACTGAGAGGATTCACCTGTTAGGAAACAATTAGCTTTTTTAAACATTGATTGGCTATTGAGGAGCACCAAAGCACAGTTTTTAACTGTTGGAAGGACATGTTTCAGTTGGTGTATGAGTCATTCTTGTGGTCACCGAAAAGCTCATGAAGGGCTTACATACATGACCTCCAGGAGAAGGAGGGATGCTACATCCCTGCTATGAGAGACAGGACATCAGCAGAGCAACACTTGCATCACCGCCTACTGAGTCTGGTAAGTAATGTAAAGTTTGATGTTTCATAGTTTTTTGTTTTGTTCATTTTTCACAATGGTTGGACCTGAAAAACACTCCCAGTTAATTTTGGGCTAAAATATTTTTGGAACAAATTCTGCAGTCCAAAAAGGCAAAAATGAGTCTTACATTGGGAAGTGTAGCTTTTTGAAAAAAGGTGGCATGCCCAGAGCTCTCTGCTCTAGGTAGCAGTGATCCTTTTGGGCTAGACTGAAAACAGCACAAGTGATGCTGTGTTTTCACTCACTGCAAACTACAGCTCAAATGAGGCAGTGTTTACAAAGTATCAAGCAAATGGCTGTTTTAAGCCAGAGGGAGAGAAAACTGTGATGACAATCCACGATATAGACCGGAAAGCAGTGGATCTCTTAAGGAGATCTATTCCTAAACTGACCAGCTGATTTCTGGTATAATCATGAGCAGTTTGATTGATG
Organism: Anableps anableps; assembly: GCA_014839685.1. Lineage (NCBI taxonomy): Eukaryota > Metazoa > Chordata > Actinopteri > Cyprinodontiformes > Anablepidae > Anableps > Anableps anableps. The sequence goes on from CM026083.1 coordinate 13,279,866, forward strand.
CCCTGTGTGTCTATTTGCAGGACTGTAGCTAGTATACATACCAGCATTCTGCAGTAAAAGTTTGACAAGATAGTGCAAGCTTCAGTTAGAATATTTTTTTCATTAATTTTAGATTAGAAAGGAAGACTAGATATTGGTTTCTATTTATTAAGTTTTCTTAATCAAAGGAATGTTTTTTCAGGTTTAATTACAATTACCTTATATGAATGTGTTACATAGCCATTTGCTAAGGACAGATTAATCATATCTAAAATGGAGTCAGTGATCAAATGGATCTCCTCCTTAAATACTTTGGCTGGGAAATCTAACCCTACCCCAAACTCTACTGAATATAAACAGTCCAAACGCAAATCAGGTTTTAATGACCTTAACAGTATTTAATACTAAATCAGATAAGAAATCTGAGAACTGATCAAAAAAGTCAAAGTAAGGAAGTGGGGGACTATACAAAACAACAAATAGAAGTGGTTCTTGTGCTTTGCAGTTTGAATGAGAAAAAAGTAACACACATACAGGATGCAGCAATATACAATGAATGATCTGACTATGAAAAGTATTTGCTTTATATGGGGACTTGTTCATTCTATTTTCTCATGGTTTTAATTAGGTTTTAAAGATGTATTTTGTTGTACACAGTATAATATCCAATACTAACTACAGACTTTTACTTTTGTTAGAAATCAATTTAAGGTGTCTTTATATAGTGTGATAAGAAACACTGCAAGTTTGTGTCTTTGTGATCAGCGTGGCTCCATAGCTGAAGACAAACAAACTGTTGACTGTGTAGTGTATAAGTTCTACTAAGATGATGAAGTGGACTGATGCCACAGGAACTCCGATGACAACATCAGTTGAATATCCTCCATTTAAATACAACAAAATATATGTTGGAATTAGTTCCATCCAGGTGATGAAATGACTGGGATTCTTGGAATCTTATAGATGTGCCATTGATATTTATTTATTGATTGATTTCTTGAATTATTGAGTTCACGTATGTCTTTTAGTTGATGTTTTCATGTTGTGAAATTCTGATTTATATTACATGTATTATTCTCATTGGAAACAATAAGAATATCTGAAATAGTCAGGATTATTTAAATCAATTAATGATATATATTACCCATTTAACATTTTCAATATGAAATCAAAGCTAATTTCCTGTTTCTTACACATTCTCAGAGAAACAATCACCACTGAAAGTTTATTTGTTGAACGAACCAAGGGGAAAAAACCAAGTACATAATTTCCACCCGATGAATACAATCAAATGGACTGATGCCAGAGGAACTGCGCTGACAACTTCAGTCCAATATCCTTCAGTTACACAAACCAACATGTATGTTGGAATTAGTTCCATCGAAGTAGAGAAATCTGACTGGGATTCTTGGAAGTCTTTTAAATGTGCTGTGGATCATCAAAATACGGAAAAAAGTGTACAAGTGGAAAGTATGTTATTTATTTATTTAATGGCTGAGTTCACTGATGTCCTTTAGTTCATGTTTTCATATTGTGAATTATTCTTATTGGAAACAACAAGAATATTTAAAATTGTCAGGATTATTTTATTATTAATGAATTATATATATTACATGTTTAACATTTTCGATATAAAACCAAAGCTAATATCCTGGTTCTTACACATTCTCAGAGAAACCATCACCTCCAAAAGTTAGTCTGTTGAACGAACCAAGAGGAAACAACCAAGTCCTGTTTTGTAGAGTGGAGGACTTCCTTCCAAATGAAATCACAGTGAAATGGAAAAAGAATGGAATTGAAATCGACGGGATAATCTGGGACCCGAAAAAAAATGGAGAGACATATTCAACCGTCCGTCTTCTTCAGGTTTCAAACACAGACTGGAACAGTGAAGCTGTTTACTCTTGTGAGGTTTCCCACAGACAAAAAACATATATCAGGAAAGCATCCAAAGGTAGAAGACAGTTATTGTCCTTTTAAAAAATACAAAATGCAAACATCTTTGGTCTTTCTATAAATAATAATTATTCTTTTCACAGCTGTTATCACAGTGTCCCTAAAACAACCAAATCCGAAGGAAATCTTCAGCAACAAACAGGCAAAGTTGGAGTGTGTTATTACTGGACGAGACAGAGCAACTGTACAGAACACTCAGATCACATGGGAGATTGATGGACCAAACCAGACTAACAGTACTACTCAAGAAATGAAGACTGAAGGCGATGTATCCAAGAAAACAAGCACGCTAACTCAAAGTCTCACTGACTGGCTGACTGTCAAGAAAGTGAGGTGTTCTGCAGAAGGAGAGTATATGTCACCAGTTACCCGAGAGATAATTGTTCAAAAAGGAGGTAGGTTCCTGAGATGAAATTGACTTTTTTAATAAGGGACAGATATTACTATGTACCTTTTTGTCATGAAACTTGTCAAATGTTTAATTTCTGACCCTTGTTTCAGATGGAACAACACCAAATGTGACTGTGCATATCCTGCAAGAGGAAAATATCGGCCAAGAACCCTCAGCAGAGGTCAGTCTGGTGTGTTTGGTCACCAACACGGCGCAACAAGATTATTACATTGCCTGGTCAGAATATGTTGGACAGGGTAACGGAGTCTACAGTGATGGGACAACTTTTCTCCCAGAGAAGACCGAAAACGGCTACTCAGTTACAAGTCTGTACACCACCACCAAGGAAAAGTGGGAGAATGACCACTTGTTCCAATGCAATGTGTGGCCTGCTGGTAGTAACAAGGAGGTTAAATCTTCAAAAGTGTCTGGAGACAGAGGTAAGTCGTTAGAATGTGACTAAGTGTAGAATTAACTTTCAATGTTTATTTGTATACTATGGGCGGGTAAAAATGTCGATACATCAGTGCATTGCAATACATTTTTTTCCAATTCATTATTGATTCATTAAACCCTGTGACTCAGTGGGTTCATGGCATGGTGAGCAACACCTTCTTGAGCCACCCGCACTGTCTGGAAATGTTAGAGGTTTCATAGTTGAGCATAACGCTTGCTACATTTCTCACACTTTCTCCCATTGGGATGAAGAAGGGGACTGATAGTAGCAACTTTGACAAGCTAGTTGAGTATCTTGTGCCATTTCTTTGCAGCCAGGCACCCGTTGCAGACCTATCAGTGTGGTGTAGAGAGTGGTTGTTTCACTGCATGTCCTCGTGACTACTTACTGGCAGCAATGCGCTGTTTCAGCTCAGTGTCATATATAAAAAAGTTTGATGTAAAGTTTGTTTGTCTTCTTCCTCTTTGTCGTCATCATCATCTCCTTCTTTTTCTTCTTCCTCTTGAGTTTATTGCTGTTGGCAAACAGCTGTTTGGTGTGCATTACCCCCACCTACTGATGGGGAGTGTGGGTCAGAATGCCAATATTGTTCAAATATTGTTAATGATGATTTAACAATGATTTGAATTGTCTCAGTTTCCATATAAAAAGGTGAATTATGTTTCAATACACTTTACTTCAATTTTAAGACAGTGGTTTCATGTTTTAACTTTTGTGCTCCAAATTGCGCATAAATGTTATTGTGCAACTATTTTGTTTTCAGGTATTTTACTGCTCAAAAATGTTTATGTATACACTGTTAAAGTAATGTATACCACCATGGCTGTTCATTTGGGCAGGAACAATTGACATATAAGACATAAAATTGTTATTAGTTATGTCAGTTAATTATTTATATGCTACTTATTCCTAATTCTGTTGCAAATATAAGCCTTAAAGTGAGGCCCCACCACCCCCAGAAGATTTTATTAAAAAGAAAAATGAACTAAGTCAAACTAAATAGAACGAAGTTGACCACCAGGGACACTGCGAGGTTCAATTTAGAAAATTTTCCTTGTTGCAGAATGTTTTATCAATTAAAGATGCAAGTGCTGGAATACATTGCCTTATACCATCAGAGAGAGCTCTACCTATCACTCCTTTAATGGGCATCTTAAGGCATGGTTGGTCAGTAGTCAGCGCTGTGATCTTTTAACCTCAGGTACTTTTTTAGGAGCTTCATGTTTCAGTGACTATTTTTATGACACATACAATTTTGTAAACATTTTTAATTACACTAGCACTTTGATATAGGCATCTTAAAATGGGTTTTCCCAACCCCATATAGTTTTTATTTATTTTTACTGTCTTTGTTGTTTTTATTTATGAAATTAGATATTTATTTTTGTATGCTGTGCTGTTTGTTTTAGGGGACTAAGGATGGAAATTAGTATCTTGCTAAATCCGGTGTATTTATAACAATATTGTAGGTCCATTAATATGCACTGTCCCATTTAAATAAAATCAATTAACTATTGAAGTATTTAAAGCAATTTTGAATTGAATCAAAATCAAATCGAATTGTGACCCAAATAATCGAATTTGAATTGAATTGTGAGGTTCTTAACAATTTTCTTCATTTAAAATCTTGGACACTGTTTTGATAATCTGTAACATGGTGAAATGTATAATTTGAAACATTTTTGTAGGTTCTCACTGTCAGTATAGTAGAATCTTTGAACAACACAAATTCTGTATGGAGACATAGAGACTCCTGTAAAGGAATATACAGAATCTCCACATTTTATTTTTTTTTTCTGTATTCTTTTCATAGCTGCTACTACAGTGATGCTAAAACAACCAAATCCGAAGGAAATCTTCAGCAACAAACAGGCAAAGTTGGAGTGTGTTATTACTGGACGAGACAGAGCAACTGTACAGAACACTCAGATCACATGGGAGATTGATGGATCAAACCAGACAAACAGTACTACTCAAGAAATGAAGCCTGAAGGCAGTGTATACAAGAAAACAAGCACGCTAACTCAAAGTCTCACTGACTGGCTGACTGTCAAGAAAGTGAGGTGTTCTGCAGAAGGAGAGGATATGTCACCAGTTACTCGAGAGATAATTGTTCAAAAAGGAGGTAGGTTCCTGAGATGAAATTGACTTTTTTTAATAAGGGACAGATATTACTATGTACCTTTTTGTCATGAAACTTGTCAAATGTTTAATTTCTGACCCTTGTTTCAGATGGAACAACACCAAATGTGACTGTGCATGTCCTGCAAGAGGATAATATTGGCCAAGAACCCTCAGCAGAGGTCAGTCTGGTGTGTTTGGTCACCAACACTGTGCAACAAGATTATTACATTGCCTGGTCAGAATATGTTGGACAGAGTAATGGAGTCTACATTGATGGGATAACTTTTCTCCCAGCGAAGACAATAAAAGGCTACTCAGTTACAAATGTTTACACCACCACCAAGCACAAGTGGGAGAGTAACTATGTATTCCAATGCAATGTTTGGTCTGCTGGTAGTGAAGAGGTCAAATCTGCAAAAGTGACTGCACACTTAGGTAATTCACTGGAGTGTCGCTAAGTGTTATTTGACTTTGAGTGGAGTGTTTTGTACTGATGAGTCATTGTGTCTGTAAGTCATTTATGTTGGAAATCATTATTTGTGGATGGAGAAAAACATTGTCTCAAAATTCTTGTAATGTTGTTTCTGTTAGTATGTTTTAATTCTGTTTGTCCATATCACACTGTTTGTTTGTCTAATATGTGTGCTTTTGTTTTTCAAATAAAAATTGCATGAAGACACTTGTTCAGTGTCCTTGAATTAAAATATATTATCAAATACAACATTCAATTTTTATTATGCTTTGCACTATACTGTTTAGTTCTTTCTCTGTTACTATGTGAAATAATAAGTCTTACACACACTTAGAAACATGTCTCTTCTAATCATCTACATTCTTCCCTCCTTTCTGTAGATTATACAAACCTGACATTATCTCTGAGTTGCATACACGAAGCGACTGAAGATGATTTTGGCAGCTTGTGGTCCATAACATCCTCCTTCATATTCCTCTTTATATTCTCTCTCTCCTATAGTGTGATATTGAGCTTGCACCAGGTAAAAATGCACATGCTATGCATTTTAATTAAGTTAAACATATTATTGGACTTTTACCGACAAACTTTATTTGTAATTCGGGTTTATTTATGTTACATAGATTATGCTAATAAACATTTAGAAATGAGAAGGGTTAAAATAAAGGTCATCAGTAACAGAAAACAAATTTAGAAATAAACATAGTTAATGAGGTATGTTTGTGTGGTAGCCTTAGTAGCTCATCTGATGAGGAAATGTTCTTGAGCAGTGGTCTCTAACTGCAGTCCTCGAGGGTCAGAGTCCTGCAACTTTTAGATTTGTCCCTTGTCCTACACACTTGAATAAATGGCTAAGCTGCCTCACCAGCATGCAGTCAAGCTCTGCAGAGCTCTGCTAATGAGCTCATTTTGGAGCCAGATGTGCTGAAGCAGAGATTCATCTACAAGTTGCAGGACGCTAGGCCTTGAGGACTGGAATTTCAGACCACTGCTTCTAGAAACTTGAAAATTCATTCTAATTACATGAAACCAGGTTTAAATTATTGTTTTATAATTTAGTAATAAGTCATTAAATATTATTTTGAATGTTAATATTGTATTTAATAGAGCTGTTTTTTTCATGTGGTGGTTCTTTGTTTCAATATTTCACACCTCTTTAACTCTCTTTTTTAGATGAAGAAACAGTGGAGAATTGGAGTGTGAAGAAAAGCAATGGCCAAAGATTTAAACTAAATGAGACTGAAAAAAGACACGTTCAGGTTAATTCAGTTTTGTTGATCGTTGCTTTAAAGTTTTATATTTTGTACTGGCAAATGTTACTTTGTGTTTCATTAGGTTGCATTACAAATAAATGTAATTTTGATGTGAGCATTTAATACAAGAAATTTTACAAATGGACCAAGAGTTTACTAATGAATTTATTCTGTTACTTGTCTTGAAATTGTCAAATTAATTCCCAGAAGTTTGGTATTTTTAAAAGCTTGATATCTAGATAGGCATCCCTTGTTTCTGCCTCTCTGGGACAATAACTGAACAATTGAAGCAACTGTCAGAGCTCAAATTCATGAATACAAAAAATAAATTAAAAAAAAAAAAAAAAAAAAAAAACAAAAAAAAACCTCGGTTGGCATGTATATGTGCCATTAAGCCCAAAATTAATAATTCCCCTGGCAAATTTAGGTTTGGTAAAATCGTTTAATTTTACTAACCTGTTTCATGTGACTGAAAGTAAAATATTTATTTTCTGATTGGCCAAGGCAGAGTCCTTTAATTGGATAGAGAACCTAAATAGGGAGCTAAAGATTAAGGTGATGCCAGGGAGGCATCATTTTGGAGCCAGATGTGCTGAAGCAGAGATTCATCTACAAGTTGCAGGACGCTAGGCCTTGAGGACTGGAATTTCAGACCACTGCTTCTAGAAACTTGAAAATTCATTCTAATTACATGAAACCAGGTTTAAATTATTGTTTTATAATTTAGTAATAAGTCATTAAATATTATTTTGAATGTTAATATTGTATTTAATAGAGCTGTTTTTTTCATGTGGTGGTTCTTTGTTTCAATATTTCACACCTCTTTAACTCTCTTTTTTAGATGAAGAAACAGTGGAGAATTGGAGTGTGAAGAAAAGCAATGGCCAAAGATTTAAACTAAATGAGACTGAAAAAAGACACGTTCAGGTTAATTCAGTTTTGTTGATCGTTGCTTTAAAGTTTTATATTTTGTACTGGCAAATGTTACTTTGTGTTTCATTAGGTTGCATTACAAATAAATGTAATTTTGATGTGAGCATTTAATACAAGAAATTTTACAAATGGACCAAGAGTTTACTAATGAATTTATTCTGTTACTTGTCTTGAAATTGTCAAATTAATTCCCAGAAGTTTGGTATTTTTAAAAGCTTGATATCTAGATAGGCATCCCTTGTTTCTGCCTCTCTGGGACAATAACTGAACAATTGAAGCAACTGTCAGAGCTCAAATTCATGAATACAAAAAATAAATTAAAAAAAAAAAAAAAAAAAAAAAAAAAAAAAACCTCGGTTGGCATGTATATGTGCCATTAAGCCCAAAATTAATAATTCCCCTGGCAAATTTAGGTTTGGTAAAATCGTTTAATTTTACTAACCTGTTTCATGTGACTGAAAGTAAAATATTTATTTTCTGATTGGCCAAGGCAGAGTCCTTTAATTGGATAGAGAACCTAAATAGGGAGCTAAAGATTAAGGTGATGCCAGGGAGGCCTCCAACCTCAATTTTGAGGTTATCACCAAAGATAAAACATACATGACAGGCTTGTAATCAGTGGTTGTTTGACTGAAACCAGCCTCCAGGCTCAGATTCAATTAATATTTACTTGTACTTTGTCAGAGTAAACTATAATCCTATGTATTAGAGTTAAGGGTTAGTTAGCTAAAAGTTCTTTTGTTTTATGTTATTTTTAAGTGACAATTCCATTTTTTTATTTTTATGTGTTGTGACCTATGAATTTGACATTTACACATTTACAAAAAGCATTTATTCATGAAATAAAATGTAGAATATCAGTTACAGATAAGATTCTTTTTGTTTCTTTTTTGGCCAATTAAATTTGAAGTTGTTAAAATGTCTCATTTCCGTTCTTCTGGGACTGCAAATATGCTTTTGTTGCAACTGTCAAAGCTTAAATTAATTGAAAAAGCTATCACATCTGTATAGATCTTTTAGAATAACAAGCCTTTAAAAGCAGTAACAATAAGGCAAAATCCAAAATGATTTGAATTTGTGATATTTTCTCATGTTAGAACTTTTTTAAAGCACTGTATATTAATGTATTGAACAAAATGCGAAAAAAAAGTATTTGATGGAATTGTAACCTCCCTGTAACAAAGTTATATTCCTGCAAGCAATGTTAACAGTCTTTATGTTTTGCTGAAACATGGATGCAGCAACAAAGAGACTGTACACAGAGACAATCTAAACCTCCTGAACCTGCTATAAAAAAAACTTTTCAAATGTTCATACCCAAAAAAATTTGGAAATCATTTATCCTTCTGCTTCAACTTCAAAATTATGTAGAACACCATTAAATCCCAATCAAATACACAAAGGTTTGTGGTTTTAATATAGTGAAATCTGAAAAGGGTCTAGAGGTTCAAACATTTTTGCAAAGCACCGTGTCGCTATCCTAATTTGCCATTGATAATTTATTAATTATAGTTTTAAGATTAGAAATTTTTGAAAAAAATGTTTAAGTTTGTACTGAAATATGTTTACACCCAAACAAATTCAAAATAATAATTTAAAAAAAGAATAAGATATCTAAATGTTGAAAAGATAAAAGATTACATGCGGAATAAATGTTATTGCTTTTAACCTGATTACATTTATTATAATTTTAAAAAACTTAAACTCAGTATTGTTTAAACATATTTTCATTCATTCTTTTCATTCTCTGGAAGGTTTTCGTTCCCTGATGTCTCAAAATACTTTATGTTTAGAAAGACACTTCCTGACTCCGAGCACCCCTGAGACCACACCTGCTCAAGTGAAACTCTGTAGAAACCATTACAGCTGAAAATAAACTCCCTTGAAGAAATGTACACATCTGTTAGTTTCAGAATGCACCCAGACATTAACTGGTTTACATACCAGAAAAAAAACAACACATTTACAATACAGTTCAACATCGACTAGTAAGTCCAGTAGCTGCTGGATGTTATCCAAAAGTGAGTATTTGCACAATGTGTCCATTCAACAGAATTTCTTCTAAATCAATTGCATCGATAATTTGATAACAGCACTTATCAAACCATTGATAAAAAAGAACAATCTGGACAAATCACTATTGCAGAATTACAAACCAATGTCTAACCTTCCATTCATCAGCAAAATTATCAAAAATGCTGTGTTTCAACAATTAAACAGCTTCTTAATAATGACCAACCGCTTTGATGTCTTTCAGTCTGGTTTCTGTGCTCACCATAGCACTGAGACTACTCTTGTCAAAGTGTTCAATGATCGCCACACAAATACAGACTGTGGAAGAACCACAGTGTTGTTTCTGCTGGACCTCAGCACAGCATTTGGCACTGCTGACCATGATATATTATTGAAGTGACTGGAGAGCTGGGTCGGACTCTCTGGTACAATACTTAATTGGTTCGAATCCTACCTAAAGAACAGGGATTTCTTTGTGTCAAAAGGCAACTTTTCATCAGAGTGGACAGAAGTCACATGTGGACCCCTCCTACTCAATATCTACATGCTCCCACTAGCTCAGGTTATAACAAGAAATAAGATTAGTTACCATAACTATGCAGATGATACACAGCTCTACATCATGATGTCATCAGGTGACTCTGAACTAATCCAATCACTGAACAGATGCTTAGAGCAAATCAGTGCATGGATATGCCATAACTATGTTCATCTGAACAGAAACAAAACCTGTCCAGTACCCCACCTCTCGCCCAATGACTGCTGGATATAGGCACCAGCCCCCCCCCCCCCCCCCTTACGACTCTGCAAGGATAAGTATGATGGATAATGGATGGGTGGGATGGAGGAATGATCAAGAGTCAGGACGCAGCTTCAGTTACAGCTAAAAACTAGTGATCAGGTCTGAAATCTGAATGAAATTATTTAATTTATTTATTTATTTATTTATTTTTATTAATATAAAAATGTATACTTACAGAATAATTAATTTTTTTGAGTAATGTAACATGTCAATTGAAGCTTATGAAATCCATAGTTTCTTCCTTGGAGTGATTCCAAAGTGAGGTTTTTTATCTCACAGATATACTATATATACTTGGACAAAATGAACAAAACATTTGTTCCAAAGGAACATAAACAGAAGATTGTTACCCAGACAATATTTGAAGCAGTAAAAAAAAAATATGCTGCTATGCGTGTGTTTTAAAGGATGCATTTACAATGCCTTAATTTGCATAGATGTCAGCAGTGAATGTTCCCCTGAATAACGCTAAACTCCAATTTCAAGTTAAGCTCTTTCTTCATATTGTGTTCTCCAGCCTTGACAGCAAAGAATCAGGGTTCTGGGTATAAGCTTGGTGACCTTTTAGGTCATTGTCAAAGAGAGAATGATTTTCAGATGGCAGACTAATGAAACATATCACATGAGCTCCCTCTGTTGGTGATTTTGGCATTGATGTGTTTTTGCTTTTTTTCTTCCTTGGGTGATTGATCAGAGTGGATTTCGGGAACCTAAGAATGCAAGCAAAGTCAGGAACCTTCTGTTGTTGCTGTTGTTTGTTGGGAGTGTTTGATGGGGTTTCCTTTTTGTTTCTTTGTCTCCCTAAAATATTTTTGGGATCCTACTGTCCTTTGAAATCTTGTCTAAATTAATTTTCCTCTTTTTCTTGTTTTTTTGCCACCCCATGAGGTTTTAGTTGATAAGTATTGATTGTTAACTTAATTGGGCCAGTCAGTTGTAATGACTAACTTGGGCAGTTTAGGACTTCAGCTGTAGGAACTTTCTTAAGCAAATCGAAATGATCCAAGTATCAAGTTAATTTTTTCATGTTCAGCATTTGTTTATGCCTGTCAGAGACCTTAGCATGATTGTAAAAGAAAAAAAAAAAAAAAAAAAAAAAAAAAAAAAAAAAAAAGAAATAAAAAAAGAAAAGAAAAGAAAAAATACATATAAAAATATGACCAAGACATGTTGAACATACAGGCTAGTTTTAAAAACTGATTGTTTGAGATGAAAAAAAAGTTGATCTAACTCTGTCTCTAACTCTGTCTCATGCAGATTCCATTGCAACAATAAGTGGAGACAAGAAAATCTGAATTTTCTGTTTATGTACAAAATTATTTAACTTGTTTTTTGTGATTATCAGGGGTTTTTTTTGTGTGTGAAGTTGAGTTAGGGCCTAAGATAAAATCTTTGCTTGTGCTGCCATCTGCAGGTCTCTCTGTGCACATCACAATACAAGTACTGTTGGACACTGCATCATGCCACTCACATTAATGTGTAAGCACCACAGCAAAGGCCTGGAACATTATCAGAATATAAATGATTGATGCTGTGATATAACAGTTTAATTCAATAAGAGTTAACAGGAACTGACAGCTAAACAGAGAAAAATATTATATTTCAAACCTTCTTCTGAAGAACAATGATAAAAGCACCAAACTGTATCTGTTTTACAGATTATCAAAAGGAAATTGTATCTTTGTTCAAACTTATCTTCAGTATTTGATCTTGCTGAGCCTGGTGAAGAAGACGTTTGACCACTCCGTGTTATAAAATTGTATTTTATGTTGAATAATCTCAGGATTACTTTACAGATTACATTGTAATAAAACACGGTTGAAACCAGAAGTTTATTTGCTATTAGTAAAGAGAAACATAACTTTGTTTTTTATATCTGTCTGACATTAAATCATACTAAACTGTTCACGTTTTAGGCAAGTTGGAACTACCAAAATTATTTATGTTTGCTAAACACAAGAATAAGGAGAAAGAGCATTTTTAAGATATTTTTTATTACTTTATTCAAATTCAGAAGTTTCCATACATTTCTCTAAAATTTTGCGGCAATGCCTTTTAAAGTGTATGCATGGATCATAGTGTTGGGAACCATTCTATGAGTTTCTTGAAATTATTAGCTGGAATTTTGACTCATTCCTCCAAGCATAATTGTTGTAATTAAGCAAGGTTTGTAGGCTGATTTACCACAAATCTTGTGTAGAATTGTGATGAGGGCTTTGGGATGCCCACTTCAAAACATTGACTTTGTTGTCATTCAGTCTGGGATTGATTCACACATTCAGGTAATTGCATGTTTGTCTCTGGGACACAAAATCTGCCTCATATGTCAATAATATAAACATCAATGTGTTTTTGTTCAATGAAACTATAAAACAGACCATTGAAGCCCAGTCCATTTTTCTGTTAAACAATAATCATAGTGTCGAGAAATGTGCCCATGCAGCATAAAATGTACAACATTATAATTGTGCTTTGAAATAAAATTGTCTTCAAACACTGATATGTCTTAATGCATATGTTGCAAGACAATGGTATGTATCTTTTTCAGTAAAATAGTTAATAGCTTTGCATTATGCCACTGAATTGGACACAGTGATTCACAGTTGGTGTAAATAACAAATACAACGAACAAAAAAGACTCCTATGACAACTGTGCATGCTTATTAATGCTGAACGTCAGAAAAACACAAGTTGACTAATGGCCCACATGTGATACAGCTAAAATTTCTCCAAATTCAAAAGTAGGCTTTTGAAAAAAAGGAGAAAAAAGAAAGAAAGATTTAAAGCAATATTTCATATCAAAGTTTTTGAATGGCCTTGACCCACTGTGAGTTAGCAGCCACAGTAGTGAATGACAATACATAAACCTGCTTTGAAGTAATAGCATATGTTCTATTATGATGATACTTTCATACATATATAAATATAATAATACTAATGATCTAAAATTAATATTAATAACAATGTAAATAAAATTATTTATATAGCTTTTAAACAGCTTCATAGTGTTTGGCAAGTATGTAGTATTTTTTTCTGCATTTAACACAATTTTACTGAAAATCAGGGGAAAGAATCCTTGTGGAGGTGACTCAGATTAAATAAATCAACCAAAAAGTAATTAATTATGGTCTTCGTCAAAAGTTCATGAAAGCAGTAATAGAGTTGTGTAACACTAAAACCTGCTTGATTACATGTTTTTGTACCATGCTATACCACATTGTATAGTGGCTATAGTGGTACCAATAACAAACTTTTTGGCCTCTAAACAGAAAACAACTAAAGTGCACTATGTATAATTGGACCTAAATGCACAGAATTGAGTCATGTTATAAGTCATGTAGATTGGATTTATTTTTCCTGTATGTGTCATGCAGTGCCTTGAGATAATATTTTCTGTGAACTCGCATGGTACAAATATGCTAATTTGAATCAAATAAAACTAAATTCAAATGACCTAAATTAAACTAAAAATGATAAGAATCCACAAGACCAGCTGTAGCACATAATGCCCCTTGTTCCCTGCTATGACAAAAATACAAAGATTTTCAAAGGCCATATTTTAATACTTTGGAAAACCTAAAGGTGAAAAAATGTATTTAATATCAAACAAAACAAATGAAAAAAAAGGTAAATTTACAGTTGGAAAACAGGACCAAGAACCTAAAGAAGTGTAAATGGTCAGTAATTAAAATGTCCCCTGGCACTTACTTATCATAAGATGAACAAAATATACCAAAATCCATATTTAAGTAAATAATAATGGACATAAAAAGCAGGCAGGATTTTTGCATGAGCAGGAATCAGTGTGTATATAACAGCTACCACAGTATGAAATACCAATACAAAATCCTCTCTTCTTAATTGTCTGTTGATTTTTTTTTTTTATTTCAAACTGAATGTATATTTTGCATTTTATTTTCAGAATAGTTGCTAATCAAAATAAAGATAGAAATAGAAAACCTTCTCATCTAAGACACTGCATTTGTTTTAATACTGCAAGGCATTCAGTGAATTATTAGGACTTTGAGGGTAAAAAGGCAATAAAATGTCACATTACCTACATGAAATGATGTGAAATTGTTAGTACAGCACCTGAACACTGTCTGAAGAAATAAAAAAAAATAAAAATAAAATTAGGCAGAGTGTACAAAGTAAGATCATAGAATGTAGGAAATGACAGTAAGGGCACTATGAGTATGAACAGTGTGTGTACCAAAGTTTGTTTGTTTGTTAGTTTTTGTCAACCGTGTTTATTTCTCCCTCCACGCACCTGATGCTAGTTTTCTAACATCCACACCACCATTTACATAGATGCCATTTATACATTCTAATTTCAGGTCATCAGCTACTCCATATCAGATCCTGATCACTTTTCTTGATTTTCTTTTTTTAACGTTTGCATATCTCCATATCACCTATATGTATGTGTGTATCCATTAAGCGCCCGAGAAATGACAAATAAATAAAATGCTTTATATTTCCTTTGTATAAACAGAAAATACTGGCATTCAGTATCCCAGTCAATGTTTTTATATGGCTATGCATCACTGTGTATGGAGTGGCAACCACAGTGTCAGATAGCAGTACAAAAACCTCAAACATCATTGAGGTTGTTTAAATTGCAATTTTGTGTTCACTTGCTCAGTTTCCAACAGAAAATATTCTAAAACTAAATATAAATAGAGTTTTAGAAGGTCTGGATTACAAACATTCAAAGATTAAACAAAATACAATGTAAATAACTGCAAAAATACTTTTAATAAACTTGATAAAACACTGTCTTTTGAAATATGTGTTGTGACATAGTGTTACAGGATGGTGGTGTTTGTCTTTTTCATGATATAATCGTTTATAACTGTGCATTGTGTCACTGAGGAGGCAACATTGATTCACAGGTCCAAACAGGTACAGGTACAAACAAATATTATTTGTGTAAAATCATCATTAAAAAGATCCATCCATTGTCTGTATCCGTTTGTCCATGCGGGGTCACAGGTATGGGTAACTTAAAATGTTCTGTTTGAACATGTGTTGTGCAACAGATAAAAAGCTGTTGGTGATCAAGGTTTTTGAATGGCTACAAGTAACTGTGGGAGAGTAGTCACAGTGACTAATGGCAGTACAAAAACTTGTTTTGAGCAAATAATTCTGTAGATTTTAAAAAAGGTAAATTATGATTAAAAAAACAAACATTATGATTCTTTGGTAAATGTATCACAAAACTAAATCTTTATTAATAGAAAACATCTTTACCAAGTGGCACAGGGCGGCAGAACACGAAACACACACAGAACAAACTAGAAACATCATTAAAAACTTTTATTAAAAATATCAATAACATATAAAAAACAACTGTTCTCAAATCACTTGCCCACTTCTTAAATTTGGGTAAAAGTCTTGCAGATTAAATCTATAAATTCAATAATAAGTGCACGGATAACATTAACAGTTAGATTTCACCAAATCATAATAGGTCTGCTTAATATTTGTGTAAAACTTGATCTGGATATTAAAAAGAAAAAAAATGCTATAATGCTTTAAACTTTTAAGGCTAAAGTATCAGAGTCAGATTAAATTAAGTGTGCAGGGTTTTTGTCCAGGGTTGTGCCACAGTGTATTATAGCGGCCACAGTGATGAGCTCTGTGACGAAAACCTCCTGCCACTCAAAAAGCCATGTGAAAACCAAATTGTTACAGTTTCCTTAAGCAACAAGAACATGTTAATACCAGTTTTGATGGAGCTTTAATTTGTTCTTTTTTTCATTACATTTTCTCTTTTTTTACAGTTTGTTTAAATAATACACTGTTAAGACCTGATAACACCTATGAAACATGACCAATTGAACAGGTAAAGGTTTTTGTATGAATATGAATCACTGTGTATTATGGTGGCTACCACAGTGGAAAATACCAATACAAAATCCTCTGCACAAATATAGTTTGTGAAAAATGAAAGCTAATCAGTCAGTTAATATAACTAGCTGGAGAAGACAAATAATATAGGTGTGATTGTCTTTTGTTGCATTTTGTGGTGAAAGAATTTTTTTCCAGCTTCATGCAAAATGTTTTGAGAATCATAATCATAAAAGGTTTCTGGCAATGACTTACTTTTTTTAGAAGAGCTGAAAGCATGTGGTTTTAATCATGAAACTACAAAAAAAGAGACATTATATGACTGTGAAATTCAGATAATGAATGCCATTTAACAAGTCAGAATTCCAAAAAGAAATGTTTACACTGCAGATTAAAACAAAGCTATATTTATTCTTATTTTTATAAAAACAAATAAAACCATTTAAACTGTTATTATTATTTCATTGTTTTTTATTTTAAAATTAACACATGAAAAGAACATCAAAATGGAAAATTTGAGGAAGTTCTGTTCACATCATTAGAGAAAACACATTAATGACAGGCACAAACAACAGCCTATATCATGCAACCTGTAGAAGTGTTTCCAAAGTTTGATCAGTTCAATTCAATTCTAATTTAAAAATACTTTATTTATCTCAAAGTACATTTAAAGACTTGCTGTAGATGGGGCTCCAGTGGGCAGGAAGGATCTCCAGTAGAAGTCTGCCTTGCAACAAATCTGAAGAGGTCTCTCACTAAAGTACCGCTAATCCACTTCATTTGCTTTTGCTGCTCCTCTTTGAATATTTTTTTGGTCATATGGTTAGAAAGCCGGGCAGAAAGACGCTAGAGTTGGGGATATGATCCTATGAGCAGCTGAGGAGATGGTTCGAACTTCCTCCTTCTCTCTTTGCTCTTTGGTCCCGCTCTTCATACATGAATCCTCCTTTTCAACTCTTCTTATTGCCACGGTGTAAATTGACATGTTAAATATATGCAAACTGGGCGTTTTTCACCTGATGGATATTTTAAAAGGTCCTGATATGAAGAGGAAGTTTTTAATAATAAACACAGCACAGAATAAAAAATTTAAAAAAAAATTAAAAAAAATACAACCGTGCAACAAAAGCTTCATTGAATTGTTATGGTGTTCATCACATATTCTTTTGACTTATGTGTTGTGACATATCAGACAGTATCTTCAGTAAAATGGGAAGATTTGTCGTTTACATGGTGCTCCTTAGCCACAGTCATTAAGTTATAAAAACCTATAAGCAGTAAAAGATAATTTTACAATAATGAATTGTAAATGCATTGTTTTTGATATCAAGTTAATTAGAGCTTAATCAATGGTGTAATTAATTAATGGTGTAACCAACAGAGCAGCAGTTATTGAAAGGTTTTTGAATGGTCACATGTCACTGTGTGGGGTAGCGGCCACAGTGATAAATGGCAATACAAAAACTTATTTTAGGCCAAAGCTGTAAAAAAGCTTAAATCTGCCCATAGTTTAAACACAAACATACACCAAACTGCAATTTATAAAATAAATCTGTCAAACTTTTCAAAGTGCTTTTCAGCATAGCTTTGCAATGTGTTTTAAAAGGCAACAGAATAAAGCAATAAATAAAACTCATTCAAATAAAACAAAAAAAAAGTTTAAATAGGTCTGATTTTGCATTATTTTTTAGGTGACAAAAACATGACTGCACTAGCTCGGTGGTGAGCTGCTCAAAACTGAATGTAGTGTCAAACTACAAACCCAGGTTGCATTCCAGCTGGACAATAAGTTAATATTCATCATTGTCTGTGAAAAGAACAACTGGTTTATTATGGATAAAAACTTTTCTCCCTTTCATATTTATTAATGTATGCACTTGTTTGTACTTGTGGTTGACAGCTATCTTTCTTGTCAGTAGTTATGTAACACACAGGAAACTTTCTTCACCACAGCAGGGTCTTCCACATCCATTTTCTAAACTGACACTGTTGACTGAAAGCCAAAAGCTCAAATGGCTCAGACACAAAATATTAAACCAGGCCACAGTGAATTTATAAGTTGCCGTCTGGAAATGGGTTGGATCAGGGGATAAATTAATGTAATTTGACAGCTTGTTAGGACTGCGCTATTTAGCAGACAGAAGTGTATGACAGAAGACATAAGCGATCATTTTAAACAATGATTTTCTAAACATCTCTAATATGTCATGATTTGTAGAGAAATAACCTCCAGCAGTCACTTGACTTCTCTGTGATCAAGAGAGATCAAAGATAACTGAAGTTGTTTGGGGTTGAGAGGTACACTTGATCATTTTTAGCTTTAGAAAGCATCCAATGTGAGAATTATAATGGTTTATGAATAAATAATGGCAACAGAGAAAACTTAAAACAGAAGAAATAAAACAGATGTGTAGTTTCACGGTTGCAGTAAGAATGCAATTTTTCTGCACATAGACTACGAAATCTGATTATGAACTCTGGTGAGAGGTGAGGTTGCTCTACCCAACAATCAGAATCTAAACACACTTTGCAGGAAGTAAACCTGATTTTAAAAAATAAGTTCTGTCAGCAGTATCATCTTAAAGTTTACAGTTTAATTTCCAGAATATATCAAAGGTCAAGTACAACTAATGATAAGAAGATCCATCTCATTAAATCTGGTCACAATTTATACACCCAAAAAAAAAAAAAAAAAAAAAACATTTTGTGTACATTTGTTTGGGACAATAAACCTCTCACTGTTTTTTGTTTTTTGTTTTTTTGTTTTTTTTTTACAATAAAGCATAACAAATACTTTATTTTTGAACAAAACTTAAAATACCTGAACTATCACATAAACACAAGAAACTTAATCTTAGGCCTCAGTCAGATGTTAAAAACAGCAGAAAATGGGATGTGCATAACAAGAAGTTCAGAGAGAAGTTTTTGTTCAGTGTTAAGCCACAGTGCATACTACGATAGCAGCCACAGTGATACATCCTATAACAAAAACCTAATGCACTCTAAGAAAGAAATTATGGATTTGAAGTAATCAGCTGGTTCTCTAGATAGACAGCTTTTAATAAAAGGCAGTTCTGATCAGTTGTATTCAACCATAATTAAAATTTAATTAAATTGGATTTGAATGAGATGAATCTCAAACAATATGAATAGAACTGGATTCTACACATCAGCAATCCTCTCATAAACTTCCCTGGACTTCAAATAGCTGCACTCGTTAAAATTAAATTCAGAGAATGTAGTAAATCAATTTATCAAATTATTCTATGTGATGTAGAAGTACAATAGTATGTCTGATTTCCAAAGGACTGTCTGACTTGGAAAATAATGGCTGCGCAAACTTTTGAGTAAATACACATCCTGTTCTGCTCAGGATCTTTCCACAGGGAGATGTTTTCTTGTTAGGTGTTAGGCTACCGTTACCAATGATATTTGTTTTGATAATCCCCAGTTTACAGCATATAAGTGTTTTCTTTGTGGTTCAGATTTATCATATGTGAACAAAACTTACCCAAAGACTTGTTCTCCTGCTTCTTAAAGTGTATTTCTCCGTAAGAAATTCAATTCAAATTATCAATTAAGTGGTTTACTAAATAGTTTTTCAAGAAGAGAGTAAAGGAGACAAATCTATTTTCAGTACAGTTTCAGCAAAATTTGGAAAGATAACAGCCAATTTTTCAGCTTGTTTTATTCACAATAAACCTTTTATGATTTTTTTGTGTGATTATGTTTTTGTAAGTGTTTACATCATATTTGGTTGGGAAACAAAACTGACGGTCAAAGATTTTATGAAATAGGAAACTGATTGTTTTTATATTCTGTGAATTTTTCAGTTGCCCATCCTAAAAAAGCATAGACAATATAAGTACCTCTGATTTAAATACAATAAACATCTCTTCAAACCCAGTCCCAGTAACAACAATGATAATATTATACTGTCTTAGTTGTAAGCCTTTTTGATGTTTGTGTAACACTTCTTCTGAATAATTAAAAATTGTTACAATGCTTTAAAATCTAAAATTATATTCAGATAATTGTAGCCAGTGCATAGGGGGGTGTTTTTGTCCAGGGTTGTGTCACAGTGCAGTATAACAGCCACACTGATGTTCTTTGTGACAAAAACCTCCTGCCACACAGAAAGCATTAGAAAATGGAATTGTCACTTTACAAATCATGTTTATTTCAGCAAATTTTCCAATAAACATACAAATTGTTCATTGTTAATGACATTTTTTTCTCATATTTTATTTATATTTCTTTATATTTTATTCTTTATATTTTATTATATTTTCATAGGGTTACTTTATTGTTGTTGTAATATTTGTTTTTAATCTAAAATTGATTACTATGCCTCAATGTAAACACCATAATTTAAAGGAACCGTGTATTGTCAATATGTCAGAGTAAAGGGAGGTGTTTTTGTGTTGGACTGTTTTACTGTGTACTATGGCAACCACACTGATTTACTCTGTGGCAAAAACCTCCTGTCAAAAAAATAAAAAAATAAAATTCAAAAAATGTATTACACAACCAGTAATTTCTAGATACAGTGAGTATTGCACTTACATTAAACTTTACAGCTTCAAACTACATATACTGAGGCATTTTGGACTGCAGTACACACCTGGAAACAATCATGGAAGGAAAACATGCTTTGTGCGCTTTTGCATGACTTTTTTGTTTTTACTTTCTATGAACAGTTACAAAAATCTAGGAAAATATTCAGAAATATTCAAATGATCAAATAAATTAACAAACTGCAAAGGAATTTATTTAAATCCTAAGTCTCTGGTTAAAGAAGCAGGAACAGGCTCATATAATAAGGTTCAGGGAAAAGTTTTTGTACAGTATTTTTATTTGTATTTGTATACACTTGTATTAGGTACATCTTAACACACAAACTTATCCTAAGAAATAAATACTGTGTTGAATTCAATTCATTCTTCTTTTTTTCCAGATAGATAAGTTTTTACTAGATAGGATTTATGATCTACATCTTGTTGTACTGGACTATGTGTAACTGAATTTGAATTAGATTGATTTGATGTGGGATCTTTTAATTAGCTTTTTTCCTGGTTAAATAACGACTACATAAAAATAACAGGAATTAAATTTTATATAAACCGAGAGAAATTGGATGTGTTTTCCAATAAAGTGCTTTGTATAGAAGCATATTGCTGTCACGGACAGCAATATGCTTTGTAGCCTTGAGATGATGTTTGCTGTGAAAAAATACTATGCTAAAAACTGAATTTAACTTAATTGAATAAAAGAAAAGAAAAAATATTTCATTATTATAAAGCATTTTGTAGAACTTAAATAAGTTTGATATGTAACAAATCAACAGCCAGTTTTCATCAAAATTTCCCCAAAATACAAATGTCAGTATTTTAGAACACAAAATATGACCAGTTCACAAAATGGGCAAACGTTTTTGTATGAGTATCAGTTATTGTGTATAGTGGGAGCTGGTTCTACCACTGTGTGAAACACCAATACAAAATCCTTTCCTAAAATTTTCTGGTCCACAATTAGCTACAGTTTGTGAAAAACGGAAAATAATGTCTCTCATCTATTTGATATGTAATGAAATAACACAATTTTGGTTGTTTAAATTGGATTGTGTCTGGAAAAAAAATCAGTTTTTTTCTGTTTTGCGTAAAATGTTTTTAGAAACGTAGAACATTAAATTCCTCCATATCTGAGTGAACTTAAATCAGTCATTTAAAAAATGGCAACTGAACACAGAATAAGTGTTGTTTTGTTTGTTTTTTAAAGACAAAGAACCAGCTCATCTTCATCATCATAACAAATGCATGCAGGAAATGTAAACTGATTAAAGATGCATAGCATGGATTTAACATTAAGTGAAATTAATCAATCAATCATCAACCATGTTAATTCATAACGGAAAAAGAAAATAATCTTGCTTACATAAAAAATAGAACAGCCTACCTTTTTGTGTCGGCCACACACTTGTCATATTCAAAGCAATGGTTTATATGTTGTTTTTTTAGTATAAAAAGCAATACTATACATTTTCTGAAAAATAAATACATTTTAAATGTATTATTTAAATACTATTTTGTTTTAAAGCTAATAAATGAATGGAACCCAGTTACAAAAAATTACAGGATTCTGTTAAGATCAACAGAAACTATTAGATATAAACAACATAACAGACACATGTCAAAGTTATATTATAAGACATGTTGATTGAAAGGGTATAGAGTGAAGTAAAGCTGAGCTCTCTGGTGCCGAACAATTTTTTTTTTTTTTTTATTTTAGAACAAGAGCTGCCAAAAAGTTGTTTTATTATTCCATCATTTACACTTTCCAATTACAGTAATAAAAATAAATTCCACATGGTAGCCCTACAATCAGGATGTCATTGCAACTAACAAACATTTTCAACTTAATTTAAGGTTATAATGCCATTTTATAGCCGTAACCCGAGGAAACTAAACCCTAATATCAGAGCAACATGGATTATACTAGTTTGGAAATGGAGTATTTGTACAATTATGTCACAGTGCAGAAATGGGGCAAAAAAATATATCCTCTGACCAAAAAATTTTTAAATTAGGAGGAGAATTGCTTTAGTAACAAAAACTGAATCAATGAAAAACTGCCTATGTCCATTATTTATTTATTATTTAGTTATGTTATGCATTATGTTTGCCTGCCTTTTTTGTTTGTTTGTTTTCAGTAGTGTGGCCATTTTTTACACCTCAAGCAAACTATATTATTCACCTAGAGAAAAAAAACTGTACTTGGGGAGCATCAGACTTAACAACAACTTAAGATGCATGATTTTAAGTTCAACCAAAGAGGTTCACAAAGGTTTAAGTGACAAACTACATGAAAGACCAAAAATCACAAAATGTTATATTAAATACCACAAAAAAAATTAACATTTTCATTCAAATTTAGGTTAAGAAATTACATTAGAGCTTTGTGGAGGCATCTGCTGAGTACAAACAATGTTCAAAGGAATGACCTTCATTGAAAACCTCAAAAGTTTTTGTATGGCTGCAGTTCACTGTGTGGGGTGGGAGCCACAGTGATATCTGGCTAAACAAAAACCTGCCCCAAGCTACACTGAAGCAAAAAAAACAATGTTTTTTTCTAGGTCTTAACACTTATTCTATTTATGTCATCATGGTAGGTGACCTTCAAAATTTCAGAGTTACTCAGAGACTAATCCGCCACATAATGATGTGAGTTTGATTCCTACCACGTGTTTAAGAGTCCCTAAACAAGACACTGAAACCAATTTGGCCACCAGTCTGTGTATCAGTACATGAATGCATGTGGAGACAGGTTAATGTAAATAGTAGTAAAACAGCACATTGGTCAGTAGGACAAGCAAGGTGTTGTATAAGGGCAGTCCATTTAACATTTGTATTACCTGACGAGTGATGTTTTCTGCCTTTAACCTATTGGGGAACACTTTATTAGCGAGGTGAAAAATACAATTCAGATTTGGCCTTTTGCCATGTGATTATTGTTAGGTGGCAAAACAAACAAACCTACAAGAAACTAAATACAAAGATAAACAAAACAACTTTCCTTAAAACAGTTGGGTGCAGGGACTGGATTTAATGACATTACAGCTGTTGTCCAAAAAACTTCCTTCTTCCTTTGTTTATCCAGATGGTAAAGAATTACTATCTGCTAAGAGGCCATACATGTGTGTATCATGAGGGATTTCAGTCTCATTCAATGGCTCTCTGGCCCCATCATGTTAACCAGTCGCCTTGTTATGCTAATATTACCATTCTTTATTGCTGATCTTCTTCTTTTTTTTTTTTTTTTTTTTTTTTTTTTGCTGATCTTCTAAGTTACACAATAAAGCTCCATCTTCTCAGTCTAATTAGCAGTAAAGTTTGCCACATTTCCATTATTTTTAAACATCAAGCCATCACAAATTAGTAAAGTTATACAATCAAAATGTAAAATATCAGCACATTGTCCTCACTATGGACTTGTGATTGTTAACATCCTTACAGTGGGATATTTATGTAACACACAGGAAACAATGTTTCACCACAACAGGTGCTTCCACATCTCACTAAGAAACAGAAGCTTTAAACTAAAACTTAAGAGCTCTGACAGTAACAAGCCATTGCACTGAGGCAAACGAGTGGATTCATGTGCATTAAACAGTAATAAAACTAAAAGAATCAGCAAAGTTAACAATTTTGAGAAAGTTCTTACAGCTCCTCATTATCAGTCACACAACAGAAAAAAATTATTAACTCAAAACACATTTCATGAAGGGATTCTTTTCATGAAATGTGTTTTCTCCCAAGTCTCCCAGTTAATGTCTAATATAAAGGTAGAACAACATGGCATCATTAGTTAATTTAAAGGTGAGTTCAATAGTTTTTTTTTATATTGTTTTTTACATGTTTTAAACTAAAATGGTCAAAAGGAGCTGTCTTTTATAAACATACACTAGTCTTGAGTCTTCTTACTGAAATTAAATACATACGTATTCCAATTTATCCTGTCATTGACTAGCTAAGCATCTACTAATCTTTCAGCAATTTGACAATAGGATCAACATTTGGGTTGGAGCTACCTCCTTTTATTCATTAACTTAATTTATTCCTTACTCAAGAATAAAATTCATAGTTGACTCAAAGATGACCAAAAGCCAGTGTACTATGGTGTCATTTGCAACTCCAGAAAAATGGTTCCATCACTGATGTATTACGTAGTTCAAAAACAAAGCAGACTCAAACACAGGATTTATCTGAGGGACAGAAGATTAACATTTAACCAAATGTTACTTCCTGAAATAATGCAATACATGGTGATATGTGAAGCATTTTATAGTTTTTGCATACGCAAGACCTGTGTAAGAGTAACATAAATTTTGCATAGTGTGGTAAAACAACTGTACAATATTGCACAATTGTTCTTGTAACATGGAACCCTTCAAACTTTGATCAGCTTGACATTTTGGCAAGTAACATCATCACAGTTTTAACTTGCGGCTAAGTAGATAAACAAACTTCCAGGGAATACTTGGAAAGACAACTTGCTACAGGAATCAAATCGTTTAGGTAAAAAAAAAAAAAAAAATCACTTTATCAAATCTGTAACATTTAAACTGTTCATGCTGTTATTTGTAGCCTTTCAAGCCTCCCTTTGAATCTGAAGAGATAAAGTTGACAAGTTAAATGTTCACTTAATAAAACAATTAAGAATACTTAAAGAAAAATATAAAGGATATGATTCATAGCCAAGCTGAGTACATGAAAACCAAATGGTTTCAAACAAGCTGGCAAAGGTCAGGTTCCAACTTCTACATCATGACATAATTTACATAGTGTCATGATGTCATGATCGAAATACTTCAGACACTATTTCAGAGACACATCTAAAAGTTGCAGGACACCAGGTCTCGAGTACTGGAGTTAGACACTTGTGATTCAGGTAAATCAACTTTTGGGTCAAGGTTTAGTTGCATTGCAAATACAGCACCTTGCAAAAGTATTTCCACCAGTTAAGCTTTTTACATTTGGTCATGTTAAAACCACAAACTCCAGCAGATTTTATTGGGATTTTATATGCTATATATATTTATATGCTATATATGTTTGAGATCAGAGATTTGTGATGGCCACGCTAAAACATGGACTTTGTTGTCCCTTAAGCCACTTTGTAACCACTTTGGGTTTATGCTTATGGTTATTGTTCATTTGAAAGCTCCCAAGCTTTACCTTCCTGGATGATGTCTTTAGTTCGAAATATTGAAGCAACGTCTGAAGACATAGACATTGCTTCAGTATTTCTATATAATGTCCTTTCCTCATGACGTCATGTATTTTATGAAGTGTAGTTCCTCCTGCAGCAAACCAGTCCCATAACATGATGCTACCACCCCCATACTTCACAGTTAGGATGGTGTTCCCAGGCTTACAAGCCTCCCCCTTTATCCTCCAATGGTCATTATGGCCTAACAGTTTGATTTAAGTTTCATCAGACCACAGGACATGTCTCCAGAAATGTAGGTCTTTGTCCCTTTATGCATTTGCAAACTGCAGTCTGTCTTTTCATGTTTCTTTTAGAGTAATGGCTTCCTCCTTGCTGAGTGGTCTTTCAGCCCATGTCGGTATAGGACATGTTTCATTGTGGATAATGACACTGTCTTACCAGCTTCAGCCAGAATCTTCACAAGGTCTTTGGCTTTGGTTTTGTGGTTAATTTGCACAATTTGGATCAAAGCATGTTCACCCGTCTCCTTGCTGAACAGTATGATGATTGGACATTCCCTTCATGTCTATACTTGCATATAATTGTTTGAACAGATATACACAGCACCTTCAAGCATCTGGAAATCATTCCCAAGGATGAACCAGACTTGTGCAGCTCCACAATTCTCTTCCTGATTTCTCAGATGATTTCTTTTGGCTTTCTCATCATGTCAAACAAGAAAGCAGTGTCCAAGTGTGGCCTTAAAATACATCCAGAGGTGTGCCTCCAATTAACTCAGATGTATCAGTTAACCTATCAAATTACATAATATATAACATCCTCAGACAGCTGACTATACAGCGTTCAACTGATTGGCACAAAGATAAAGTGTTTGATACGTTGCTGAGCAAAGGCAGTGACTCAAGATGCAGGGAGCTTCCAGCACAGCATCTCCTGTCATGAATGTCCCAAGTAACATTAAATTCCTCCACATCCTGGATATTGTATTAATGATAGCGCCATACTGTACAAATAATCTTCATCTCATATTAACATTTACAGTCATGTTCAATAAATTAGACATGCAGATTTGTTTGTACAAAAAACTGTTGATGTGCAAAAAGCTGCATTTCATGTTAATATGTAAATTTGACATAGATACTTCTCATGTATGCACTACTTGGTGAATCACTTAAAATCAAAGTAAAAAATAATCATATGAATATAAATATAAATAATATAAAAAAACTTATAAAAAACTTAAAAGACCATCTAAAATACATTGAAGATTTTGGCTGTAATGACAAACAATATGAAAAGTGAATTAATTTTTTTTCCCCAAGTCACCTATGCCTTGCAAACATTTTCATTCAAAGTGAATAAAATGTTTGCAAGGCATAGGTGACTTGGGGAATTTAGAAGAAGGAATTTGTTTCTAATTTCAGTTAGTGAGGATCTGACTTTTTATCAATAAACGGCTTTTGATATGAAGTTACATCATTTGGTTTCCTGGCTGAGCGAACTACAGACTGCACAAATTAAAACTGGCAATAAGATCAGGCAAAGAGGAAGTGAGCAAGAGCTGTTGAATAACTGGCATTATTTTATATAACCCAGACTACAGGAAATAAATGTCTCCAGAGAGATGATAGTAAATAGTACAGAGCAAAATACCTATAAACATTTATTCTTTTCTTGATTCATATGAACTATAGTATTTGTATTGGAAACAGACTGCAATCTGTCACTGTGATAACTACGGTTACTTTGACTACTGGGGGAAAGGAACACAAGTCACAGTGACTTCTGGTAAGTTCTAACCTAATATATTTTAACCTGACAAGATTTAATATTTATTTTTGAATTAATTATTTTTTTCCTGGTTAGTGATTTTATTAACTATGGAAACCGAGGTATGTCTTATCTAAAACAAAATTATGGAAGACAGTTAGGTACTGGTGAAGAAATATACATTTTTAGATGACACAGGATATTTTTGCACTAAAGTGTCATTGTAATTTGTCACTGTGTGACTACTTTGACTACTGGGGACAAGGAACCACGGTTACCGTCACATCAGGTAAAATACAAAGTTTATTATCGATATACTTGCATTGAATTATTTATTTTCAATTTTTCTTAATTTTATCCTTAAAGGAATCCATAACATCTAAAAATGTCTGTTTTCTCTAAATTGAATGTACTTAAGACATCCTTTTCATTACAAACGGAAGGAAAAAAAGGTCAATGTCAAAACCGGTTAATATTAACTTTTTTTTCTCTTTCAAACATTGACATTAAAGTTATAATTATTAAGGTGTTCAGCTAAACATGTTTGACATCCCAGTGTCAGTAGCAAACTCTGGCTGCCTATTTTTGTATGTTGGATGTGTTAAGTTATCATACTGTGACAATGCTTTTGACTACTGGGGAAAAGGAACTACGGTAACAGTAACATCAGGTAAGTCGATCTTATTTGGTCACTGTAATGTTTAAATTTGGCTTTTAAAAGATTTTCAGCAATTTTTTGTTGAAATAGTGTTGTCACAGCAGATAATCTATTTATTTCTGGCAAACACTTAATAATCTGTGGATTTATTTGGAGGGTTGGTGGTAATAATCTTGCGTTTCAAACTTTTTGAGGTTTTATGAGTATTTAAGTTATATTCTGATAAAACCATCTGTCAAAGTAAATTCTTGAACATGTTTTAGTATGGGACAGTTCAAGTCTTCTTTTACTGTGACTATGCTTTTGACTACTGGGGAAAAGGAACAATGGTCACCGTCACCTCAGGTATGAAAAGCTTTTATTTCTAAATTTGGAACGATATTTGAAACAACATATAAAAAAAAAAAATTGTTTGCTTTTAGTTTTTTGGAGTCATGACAATTGGCACATAAAAAGACTATCAACTTTATTTTTTGTTGAGGGACATAGTTGGCAAAATCAAATCTCTTGGTTGTTAAATTCATGTGGATTGATTACTTATTGGGGAGATTTATACTGGACAGGATTAAAATGTAAACATTAATGGAATAGGTTTTTGTAACAAGTTTGAACAAACTCTATTACTGTGACAACTGGGCTTTCGACTACTGGGGCGCAGGAACGACAGTAACAGTAACATCAGGTAAGATTTATACCTCTAAAAAAAACTGTACTGTATTTTTACTGTTTATTTTTATGAAAGTTTTACTGTGTAACATCATTATCTGAATACTCAAAGTTAACTGTAATTGGTGGGTATTTACTATAAAAGGAACTTCTCAAAAGCATTATTGACAAAACTAATAATTATGGATAATCACATTTATATTATTTCAAAATTATTTAATAAAATAGTGAAGGTGGTGACATGTTAAAGAATTTCATGATCACTATTAGTCCATTGGGCTTTTCATACTGTGACTTAAGTTGATTAATCACTGTGCTACGGTGCTTTTGACTACTGGGGAAAAGGGACAACGGTCACCGTCACTTCAGGTATGAACTAATTGTTTCTAAGTAGCAAAAGAAATTTGTAATTAAATAATTGTTTTTGATGTATTTTGTCATTCAACAGTACTGTAAAGGATGGTTAATATAAAATCGGCTTGTTTATTCAGCTGAAACATACATTTAGTAACAGATTCAAATGGTAAAATAATTTCAGAGATTTTTAAATAACATTTTAATTGCAAAATCTTTTTTAAAGACCCAATGTTAACCTTTTCTTGTATAGAACGAAATATCTTCAAATTGAACGTTGTTAAAACCGATAACGATCATTCTACTGTGGCTTTTTAGGAGGTTTAATAGGATTCTGCAAAATATTAAGAATATTTAGGTGTTAAACAATTGGAAATTCACTATCAGTATGTAGGCTTTTTTATGTACAAGAATTAAGGAGATTTATCACTGTGTTACGCTGCTTTTGACTATTGGGGGAAAGGAACAACAGTCACCGTCACTTCAGGTATGAAATTCAATTGTTTCTAACTTGGCGGTAACATTTAAATTCAATAAAATCTAGCAGCTTGTAAATTAAGTTGGAACATAACTCTATGAACAAGCTTGAACTCAAAAATTAATTTTAGACAAATTTTTAAATTCTCTTTATATGATGAAATCAGTTTATAATCTCTTACTTGAAATTTTGAAGGATATTTATTGTATTATGTGAATACCCTCAAATTGGATAATGTTAAAATTGATAACATTTTCTCTCAATTGGGTTGCTTAAATGGATCTTACAAAATAGTGGAGATTCTGAATTGTTAAAGGCTTTGAAGTTCCTGATCAGTGAATTAACCTTTTTATGCTAAGAGTTAAGTCAATTAATCACTGTGTTACTATGACGCTTTTGACTATTGGGGAAAAGGGACAATGGTCACCATCACTTCAGGTATGAAATTGTTTCTTTCTAATTGTCAAAAGAAAATTGTAATCACAAAACTATTTTTTCCCATATTCTGTCACTTGAAAGTGACATTTGAAAATTAACAAAGAAATGAGAATTGGAAATTACCTTAGAACATAACTCAATGAACAGGTTTACAATTTTAAATTATTTCAGACCAATTTTTAAATCGAATATACTTTAATAATTAGAAATTCCATGTTTTAATTGATAATGTTTTTTTAATTGTATGTTTACATTATACATTTAAGTTTATGTCTCAAAATGAAATGTTTTTGCATGGTATTTATTGTCCTATGGCAATACCATTAAATCAGATCTTAAACTGTCAAAATTAATAAAATAAAATCTAAACTGGGCGGCCTTGATAGATTTTACAAAATTGTGAGAGTATTAAAGAATTTAATGATCATCATCTGTAAGTTTAAATAGACTTTTTCAAATGCGACAAGTAGCCTGTTGAATAGTGGGTAAAGAATACTTTAAAGAATACTTTATTACAATTGTAAATAAGATATAATGTAAATCAGAATTTGAAAATCTGCTAACTTTTTTGGTTGTTTTTTTATGTTCTTGAAATTGACATCAAAGCATGTTTTTGGTGGTTTGTTTGGATTTTATGAAATGGTAAGATGAATGAAATGTTAAACATTTTTGTCAGTATTACAAATAGATTGAACAATATCTTACAATGTTGTATTTGACTTGTGGGGAAAAGGTATATTGATAAGTTTCTTTAGGTAAGAGTGGAGGAACACTCTTACCTAAAGAAGGAAGGTAAGAGAATTCAAATTCTCTAAATTTGAAAAATATTTGTTAAAATTAGTTTAAAGTTTAAATTAGTTTTTCGTATGGATATCTCATGAGTAAAGTTGGTGGTTATATATGCACAAATATCTTTTATTTAAAGGAAATATACAACTGAAGTTCTTAAAAATGGGATATTAAAGCAAAAAAGCACTTTAATGTATGAAATATCTCCCTCTGTTTTTGCACTGTACTTTGTCTCATTGAGGATGTCTTTATCTTAAGTCTTAAGGAAAATTGTTATGTTATTTCATTTGTATCTTATTGCTTTAAATGTGCTTTTGTTTTTTCTTTCTTTTTCAGCAACTCAGAGTGCTCCGACTGTGTTTCCTCTGGTTCCATGTGGTTCTGGGGGTAGTGAAATGGTCACCCTTGGCTGCCTTGCCACCGGTTTCAGCCCCTCTTCCATCACTTTCTTATGGCAACAAGGCAGTTCTTCTTTGAACAACTTCATCCAGTACCCTTCAATACAGAAAGGGAGTGAATACATGGGAATCAGTCAGATTCAAGTCAGAAGACAAGACTGGGAAGCAAGAAAAGCCATCAAATGTGTTGCAAAGCATGTTGCAGGAGAACAACATGCTTCAGTTGTGAAACAAAGTAAGATTAACGCAAAGTGATAAATCTTTACTTTTTAGCATTTTTATTATTGCATTTAGTTGTCTTGTTTGCCATATTTCAGGACAATTTTTCAAATCCGTTAAATTAAAAATATATATTGTTTATTTCCTAAAAACTGTAGAACCCTGTAACTGTAGTATTATTAGTTATCATGGAGCTTTAACTGTTTCAAGCACAACAGTTCTAAAAATGTAGATTTTTATTTTATTCTGTTTTAAGCTGATGAAATAATGAAATTATTTGCATTAATTTAAAGTTTTACAAGGCTTCATTATTTTTCCAGTAGTTCTGAAATGAGTAAGTAAGCATCAGTAAATGTCCAAAAACTAATTTGTAACAGCTAAAGTATCCAGGACAAGGTTTATCTAATTATTATAAGAAAACACAATGGAAATCCAGAATTGGTTTGAAGTTATATAAATAAGAGTTTGATTTCAATATTGCCTTTATGGGGCATATGCTTGTAAATATCTTTATTGTTATCTAGTAGGATTTACCAGGTGGAACAAGAGGGTAAACTCAATAGTATTTTCAGCATTTTAGTTGGTTTTCACTAATACCTTTTCTCTTCATTTCATAGACTACTTTTTCATCTTCTGCTTCTTTATGCGTGAACAATCCTGTTTGTTTCCTGACTTCTGCCCATGTCTGTTTTTCTGTCTGTTGACTAATAACCTCATTGATATCTTTATTAGTCTGTGCTTGGCAGTCGATGTATATGCAGAAGTGAGTGTTAGTTCTTTGGCGTGCTTTAATGCCAATTCTGAATAGATATATTTCCCTTTTGGATGACATAGAACAACTTACTGCTGTGTTAACGTAATAAATGTTTTAAATATGAGTTTAATTATTTTGTAGGAAGCAGTTAAAGACTCATCAGACCTGATCACATGAACCAAGCCTCATATTGTTTCCCAGGGCTTCTGCATATATATAGATTTTTTCCTTGCTTCTGCAAACATATATGTGTATCTCTTTGTCTTTCAGACGAGGTCTATGAGCCTCCGACTCTTAGAGTGTGTTCCTCCACTGAAGAGGGAAAAGACGAGGTTTACTTCTCCTGCTTTGCCAAAGATTTTTCACCAAATAAATATGAGATCAAATGGCTGAAAGATGATAAAGAAATTACCGGGAAGATAGATGAGGTCACCACATCATCTCAGGGAAGAAATGACACGAATGGAACTACTCTGTACAGTGTTGCAAGTCTGCTCACGCTGCCATCCGGGGTCTTGACTGATGGCTCAAAATTAACATGTTTATTTGAGGGAAAAGGGGAAAGAAACACTGTAGTCCAGCGGAATTCCACAGTGTCCCACAGGGACTGTAAACCTAGTGAGTACAATACTAGTTTTTCCTCTAAATCTGTTTAATTTCCAAATTTATGCAGCCAGTCTGTTTGATTATTTTGGGGGGGTTTCTTTTATCTCTTAGATACTCAAGTGTGTCTTGAAGATATGGATATAAAGATCATAGCCCCCACAAACGAGGACATGTTTGTGAATGGAAAAGGAACCTTAATATGTAAAGTCACCGATAAAACAAAAGCATTTGAGAAGATTGTCTGGTTGAACGAGAATGACGTGGAAATGGTTTCCCAAAAAGAGTCTTCACAAACAGGTGTACATCAAGCTAAAATTGATATCACCTTTGATGAATGGAGGAATGGGATTAAGCGTGTCTGTGAAGTCCACAATCGGGACTTCATTGATGCAGTGACGAAAAACTATCAAAGAAATTATGGTAAGAAAACTGTTCAGAATTTTATTTACTTTACCCATCTTTATTTCTGCTTCTCATGACAGCAAACACTTTGTGAGAGATATCTTCTCATGATCATAGGTGTTCTTTCAGATTATGTGATCATTTATTTGTGACACTAATTCTTCTCTCATGGTTGCAGGAGGAACTTCTAAGCGTCCATCAGTGTTTATGTTGCCTCCCATAGAACAAACTAGAGAAAATACAGTGGTTCTGACTTGCTATGTGAAAGACTTCTCTCCTCGTGAGGTTTATGTGGATTGGCTTGTCGATGATGAAAAAGCAGGCGCAAAATATTCGTTCAGTACCACAGAACCTGTGGAAAAAAATGGACTCTTCTCTGTTTACAGCCAGTTGATTCTCACACAAGAAGACTGGGAGCAGACTGATGTGGTGTATAGCTGTGCTGTTTATCATGAGTCACTGGCAAAGTCAGCCAGATCCATTGTCAGATCTATTGGATCCAGAAACTCTGAAAAAACCAATGTGGTCAACCTCAGCATGAACATCCCTGAAACGTGCAAGGCCCAGTAGATGTTACTATGTGTCTATGCGTCTTCTGTTTTCTTTTCTTGTTTGATGTTTGTTGCTTGTGATTTTAAACTGTGTTTGTGTG
Source organism: Anableps anableps (assembly GCA_014839685.1). Lineage (NCBI taxonomy): Eukaryota > Metazoa > Chordata > Actinopteri > Cyprinodontiformes > Anablepidae > Anableps > Anableps anableps. Next base: position 13,314,012 of record CM026083.1, read on the forward strand.
TTTTTAGTGCAAATTTAAAATCAAAATAAAAAAAAAAAAAATACTCGTCAACTTTGTTCTTTGTTGCTTGCACTTTGTGTGTACTTGACCTGTCGTTTAAACTGAATGTTCATGTCACGTTTTAAGTGAGAGTTTTGTCCTTATGTAATCTAAATAAGATACTATTGGAGTTCTGCATATTTAAATTTTAAATAGATGTGCAATAATAATATGGGAGGATTTTAAAATCTTATAGTAGTTACTGGAATATCATCACCTCAATAACATCAGATTGCAAAACACTTAAATGAAATTACATTTGCCCATTTTATTTTCATGGTTAAAACTGACTGTGTTTCTGTGATGTGTCCTCGTGTGCCTGTGTTTCATCTGCTGGGTCTTGCACCCCAAGAAACTTGGATGACTCTTTAGCTCTGATGACAGGGTCTTTCACAAGCAAGTCAGTGTCATAATAAAAGTAATTTAATTACTGTAACACTATTCAAATACTTAAAGACACACAAAACTAGAAAATCTTTAAAGGAACCGTAAAATTATATAGTAAGAGTATATAATTAATTAAAAGTATATAATTAATTTTAACTTAGGATTTTTGGAAGTCTTTATATTAACTTTATTGAAAACTTGCTTTAAAAAAGAAAATATGGATCATTTTCTCACATTACTGAAAAATGGATACTTTCTAACTGTGCAGTACAACAATACGTCTCGATTGAAGCTAACTCAAGTGGAATCATAGCAGAGGAAGATGACATGACTAACACGGCTATCACCTTCATCCTTCTCTTCCTCCTCACGCTGGTGTTCTCCATCGGGACCACTGCATTTAAGGTAACACATTAAATTGGTGTAGGCACAAATGTTGAATTACTAAGAAAGAAACTTAAAACTAAATGTAAATTTGCAAAATAACAAACACTACAGTGGATTTCAGCATAGTCTTAGGAGGAGAAAGTACTCACACCCTTGAATAAAGGTTTTATAGCTTTAATGCATTTATGATGCAGTGAATTTTAAAACAAGTGATATCACATTTTACTCTTTTTTTTGTCATTTCCCTTTGTATTGAATCACATACATCCAATAGTATAATGTTAAAATTACAGTGGGATGACCTGAGTGAAGTTGCCCCTCACCTCCCCCACCTTCCTCAAATCAAGCAAAATTGGTGTCAAATGTTTCTGCTAGGTTTGTGCTGGTTTGTGCAGCAAAAATTTTTGTTTGTGCTGCTATGGTTTTTAAGATATTAATAAAAGTTTCCGGAGGTCATAGAAGGTCAACCAGCCCCTCCCACATTTATGAAATCAAACAAATTTGGTGTCAATCAACTGTGCTATGTTTGTGCTTGTTTGTGCTGCTAAAATTTTCCTGCACAAACATAGAATAAACATTTAATACCAATTTTGTTTGATTTGGGAAATGTGGAGGAGCTGGTTGAACCTTTGACCTTCAAACTTTCATTAATATCTTCAAAACAAAAGCAACACAACTGAAAATTTTCATGTCTACCCAATAAGCATGCTTCTGTTTATCAAACCAAATGGTTCTTCTTGCCATTTAAATTACACATCTGATAATAACCGGATTAGCAATTAGGCATACATTGACATATCATAATGCTTAATTGGTCCATACATTTGAACAAAACAAAGAACATGCTTGAACTGTTATATAGCTCTTTGAGATTGTCCCCAAATGTAAAGTGCTTTACAAGTAAAATTTATTCCCATTTTTATTATTATCAATATTATAGAAGATTTTTGCTTTTCTCAGAGAAACAATTTCTCCAGCAGCTAGAGCTTCTAAAGTGGGACGTCAAAACAGGTGAAAAATGAGTCGACATAGAAATTTCCAGAAAATTGTTCTCCATAATGCAGAAGATGTATTTCTTCATTGAAATTACAAAATTTTGTCTGAGTGTCCTTCAAAAGTAAATATTTCAATTCCCTTTCATTGCGCTGGTGTGCAATTCTTACCATTCTGGTTTTGTTTATAAATCAACAGAAACTACTCCGAAAAAGGACCTTTCAGAACTTTGGTTGTATCAGTTTTAAGTTTCTCTAACAATTTTTTCTTTTTAAGTCCTAAAACTAATTACATAATTAAATGACCATTTTAAGAGAGAAAAATCCTTAGCTGGTAAACCTGCTAATGTAGCTGTGATGACCAAAAAAAAAAAAAAAAATAAAACAAACAAAAAAACATATTCCTTTACTGAATAACAGCGGAGACCAAGGAGGCGCAAATTCACCAGTTCTTTACTTAGTTATATACTTGTGTGTATTGTTGCTGTTAGTATGATTTTACCAAACCAAAGTTGTTAAAATCATTTTAGAAAAAATGGCATATTTCTTGCTGATATCTTGTCAAGATATAAGCAGGATGGTATTTAAAGTGCCATGAAAATAAGGATTTCAAGCTTTTCACACTGGACTAACAATTTTACAATACAAAAAAATAATACAATTAGCTCATTATTTTATTCATTTCATTTAGTCCAAATAATACTTATAATTAGTTAATCAAAAAAAAATCTGCCTCAGTGAATCTGACAAGGTCATATAGTTGATCCAATTACTTTAACATTCTAAAAATAATAAAGAAAACAAAAAATAATTTCCAAAAATACCACAATACAGTATTTTCACACTGCATAATCATAACAAAAGGTATCTTAAAAAGCAAACAATTAACAATCTTTGGCTTTTATAGGAATTAAAATAAAATTAGCTAAAAGTATTAAAATTAATCAATTTAATCACACAAGTAATATTTTCATGTAATATTTGGATATCCTTGTTTTATTTTCATAAATAAGGATAAAATAAATATTTCTATTTTTATTTTTAATCTGTAAAAATTCTTCTGAAACCACTTTAAGATATAATTAATTTGTTACAAAAGATAATTAGCATTTTTGGACTGAATTAGCTTTTTATTGCTAACAATGGAGTGTCCATAAAAAACAACACAGTTCAGCAGAGCATTATTGTATCTGTTATGTCCATAAATGTTGATAGATAATGTCAGCAACATTGTAATAAAGAGGTATAATACTGTTTTTACTGCATTTTATTTTCCTTTTCCTCTTTTCAGGTCAAATGAAACAAGAAGAACATAAAGAGGACATTTAATAGATTACAAAAAACACAAAAACATTTTTCATCACTTTTCTTGATAACTTTTCTTATACTTTTTATATCATGTGAGTAATCGTAGCTGTTATTTCTCAATCATTCCAAATCCAAAAGCTTCACATTATTTTTGAGCAATACAATTTTCAAAGAAGATAACTGTTGTACTCTTTTTTTTCTCTTTGCAATATTTTAAAACTGTTCTTAAGTTTGTAATTTTTGCTTGAGATTGTTATTCTCATCACATCAGCAGCACCTGGAATCAATGATCCATGTTCAGCTCTGTATGTAAATTGGCACATTTCACAGTTGGTTACTTTTTTCAGTATGTTATTACTGGACTTGTAAACTAAAACCTTTGGCAAAGTCATGAGAAACTGTCTGTGTGATATCTTATGTAAACCAACCTGAAATATTTAAATGTGCTCTCTGTTTCTCTTACTGGCGTAACTGCACCTCACACCTGCTGCCTGTGCTGCTCTGTTGCTCTCTGCTCTGTTTCACTTCTGTTTTTCGGTCCCCATTTTGGATCTGGGTGTTACACAAACCTTCCACTCGTTGCATGCCCTGGTCGCTCTGCTCTGTCAAGCTCAACATCTGTTCAACAGACTTTTAACCCTATTTTTGCCTTTTTGTACAATCTGGAATATAAACCTCTTCCATCTAGTGTGAATAAAAGCAAACTGCACCTAAAATTCAAAGCTCGTTGTTAGTTAAAGTTGGTTGTTAAAGCCCATAGTATGAAGGTATGTATGGATTAACCACAGAGTGAAGGTATGTATGGATTAACTTTAATCAGTTTAAATCTTTAATGAACCAATGCTTACCCTCATAATGTCGCACTTAATGACATGCAATCTCCTCTTTTCCACAGATGTCCAGATTATTTCCCCAAACATCACCTTGTACCCAGTTTGGGATGGAGAATTCAAGACATCAGAAGTCAGACTTATCTGTGCTTTGAGCGGCTACTTTCCCAACATACTAACAGTGGAGTGGTACATGGATAACCAGCATCTAAAAATACAAAATAAGAGAGATTTTATAGGTAAAGATAATGGAAGTGAAACCTTCAGTCGAATCACTGAGATGATTCCAGACATGGAAAGATGGAAAAATGGATCAAACTTTACTTGCAAGTCTACACACAATGCCAAAACATTTGAAAAAACAATAGACATTTGTCAGAGTAAGTCTATATAGGCATTGCCACAGACCAAATAGTACATTGGATAAAATAAGTGGATATGTAAGGAATTGTAGAGTAACTGTTGTTTTGTGCAGTCTATGGAAAAGAACCTCCTCCCATCTACATGGAGACCCCAAATTTTGAGAAAGTGATGACAAAGCCTAAAGTGGAAGCAACATGTTTCATTCCCACTGTGCTTAAAGCCAGTCTGACCTGGATAATGGATGGGAACCCACAAAAGGATATAACAGTAGAAAAAAACACAACTTTTGTAAGCACTAAACTGAAGGTTTCATCAAACGAGTGGGCAAATCTGAGGACTATTCAATGTAAAGCTGAACATCACTGCTTCTTGGCTACAAAGACCATAAAGATTTCAGGTAAAATGGACAAGATTATACAAATACTGAAGAACTGTCATCAAAACTCTTAAAATGTAACATGATCTCTAAAATGTGTTGTAAAGTTTTGATGTGTTATGCCTTTTATAAATGTTTTAAATGAGTACACACAAACATGAGTGGGTATCCGATGTTTTTAGTGACACTGTTTTATCTGTTTCTGCTATTCTGACCCAGGGCCTTCAGTTACACATCCACAGGTGGAGATCAGAAGATCTTTCTCAGAGCTGCTGAAGAGAAATAGTGCCGTCTTCGTGTGTGACATCTCACAGCTCTCCCCACAGGACCTCTCTGTCACATTTCAAGTGAATGGAAAGAATATTCCGAAAACACATTATATTGAACTTCCTGAAGGATCCGGCCCTCATTCAGTCAGTAGAAGTTTCTCTGTTCCTAGCAAGAACTGGAAAAATGACACAAATGTCTCGTGCACAGTGAACCAAGGCTTCTCCAGCAGTCCCTTCAAGTCAAATTTGATGACCAGAATTTTTGGTGAGAGCTCTTTGTATTTTCTTGGAAAAGTCATTGCTTCCTAATGACATTTTTTATATGTTTACATTTCTGAACTTTTCTCAAAATATTTTAGTGGAACCCTCAGTGGAAGTTCATCTGGCTCCCAGTGAAGGATTTGGGCAACAGACACTTGTGTGTTCCGGAAGGGGTTTCAACCCCCAAATCAAATGGTTTAATCAATCAATGCAAATAAACTCATCAAATAAAGACATCAGTATGAATAAAAATGGACATGTTACTGTGATCAGTCAACTGCACGTTGGTCATGCAGAGTGGAAAAGAGGAATGGTATTTACATGTGAAGTGTCTGACAGTTCTCTAGATAAAAATGTCACAAAGGATATCAGTGTCTGCTCAGGTAAAATTCAAGCTAAATTTGTTTGTGCATATATCTAGTTTTAAATATGGATCATTAGCTTATATATTGTACATACATTTAATTGTGACTCTTTTTTTTAATCATCTGCTTCATCAAGGATTTTTTTTCTCCCTTAGTTACTCCAAAATCTTCTCATATGGTTGGTGTCTATATTCAGAGACCTACTCTAAAGGAGCTTCAAAAGAGGGAACAGGTGACTGTTGCATGTCTGTTTGTTGCTGCTAGTCTTTCTGATTTCTCCATAACCTGGAGAGTAGATGGTCGACAATCTTCCTCAAGTAACATCTATACAGAAAAACCTGTGAGTCACAAAAACGGGACGGAAACTTTACACAGCTTCCTAAATGTGTCCAAGGATGATTGGTACTCAAATAAGCAAGTGTCTTGTGAGGGAAAACATCTGTGTTCCAACAAAAGTTATAAAGACCATATCAGCAAAAGTACAGGTATTATAAGCACTGTAAGGACTGTTTACAATGGTTGTGTTAGATGTAATTTAACATTTATTTCCTTCTTCTTTGTCGATATTTCCAGATCTGTATCAGCCAGTTCTGAGGATAGTGGAACCAACTTTTGCTGAGCTGAATACATCCGACAGCGTCATCCTTACTTGTTTAGTTTCAGGGTTTTTTCCATCTGACATCATTGTTCAGTGGAGAAAGAATGGCCAACAACTCCCAGAGTCACACTATATGAACAGTCCTTCATGGAAAGAACCAGGAACAAGCTATTTTTCAATGAGGAGCAGGCTAAATGTAACTAAGGCTGAGGAAAATTATTCAACTTACTCTTGTGTTGTCAGACATGAATCGTCTGAGACTCCAGTTGAAGCCAGCATAAGTGACGTGTTTGGTAAGCTAACAATCAGTTTTCAGAAATTATATTTTCTTCCACAATTAACTCAAAACAAATAATGACTATTTCCCCAGCCTCTGTGACCTACACTAAGCCCTCAGCCGTCTTGCTCCACGGAGAGAACGAACTTGTGTGTCTCGTCTCAGGCTTTAGCCCAAAATCCATTAATATCACTTGGTTCCGCAGTCAAACCACAGAGCTGTTGGACTACAACATAACTGAGCCCTACGTAGGCCCGGATAGGAAATTTACCATTCATAGCCGCCTTCGCCTTTCACCAATTGACTCCTTACCCGGCATGGTTATTACCTGCCGGGTGACACATGAAGGCACAACCCTGTCAGTGAATATGTCCAAACCAGGTATGTGAGCTACATTTTTCTTGAGTATAAAGGTGTTAGTGTTTAACACAGAGTCAGATTTCTTTTTAAAAAACTTTTTTTTTTTTTTTTTTTTTTTTTTGCTAAAGTCATTATAAGCTTATTTAATTAATCAAATTCTCTTTTTACAGACACACTGGAGAACTGTAACTTCTTTGATACTATCAAGGACACTGATGTGAGTCAAGATGCACTGAAGGAAACCTGGTCTATGGCGATAACTTTCCTCTGCTTTTTCCTCTTCACCGTCATATTTTCTCTTGTTGTCCTCATCATTAAGGTAAGATTCAGGTACAACTATAGTGCTGTTGCAGCCACTCTGCTGTGTATAATTTTGAATTGAAATGTTAATCACTTTCACAGAAATCACAACAGGTTAACAAATTTTCTTTTCTTCTACTTTCAGACCAAATAATGAAAATCAGAGGACATATTTCATTTTACTGGATGGAGAAATTTTTAGATTTGTTTTCTTTGTTTTAGAGTGTGTGTTTTATTTTCTTTTTCTTTTTTTAGAGGAATTTGCAATTTATTTTTTTTTTTTTTTTTTTGCTAAGTTGTGGGTTTTTTCTTGTGTGTTTTTGTTCTAGTTTAGAGTATTTTTTGGGTTGTTGAGTTCCTATTATGGGTTTTGTGTGAGATGTACATGAATGCTTTCAAGATAAATAAAACTAATGATACAGCAGTGTGTTACAATAAATTCCTGTTTGCATCTATTTGTTATGAACAAATTGTCCACAAGATGGAGACAAAGCTCTACATTCAGCTTTGTCTGTCTCAGCTTTCAACACGGAAGCCCTGTAATTACTTGAAAATTCTCATTGATCCGCAGCGGGATTTTTTTTGCACTGTTATGAAGAAACAAAATAACAATTGTAAATTTACTGAAAGCTAAAAGAATATGTTTTGTTTTCACATAGACTGTTGGTCTGTGCGTATATTTTGTCTGAGTTACCACCTTAGGCCTGTGTTTGCCTTTGTGTACCTTGTTGGTTCATTGGAATCTATATCTGGGAGGGATGACACTAGAAACATCAAGGTTTACTATTGGCTGCTTTAATGATCTAACAGAGTTTGTGTCCCCAATTGGCTGTGAACCCCCTGGCAGCCAGCCCATATCTGTGACGCTGTTGCTGGGAGGGAGTCGCAGTGTGCTCCTGCCAGTTAAGTGGTCTGCAGCATGAGAGCATCTCCCCATCTTTGTATCCCTATATCCTCTCCTCTTCTTCTTCCGAAGTTTCAGATCAGACTTTGATACCTCTGTATTTCTATGCATAAGTTGTGTGGAGAGTGTTACCTGAAAGTACAGTAACACCTTGAAAAAAACAGAACACTGAAGATGGGCCACTTTTAATATGTTCAGATTTCTCACACACCCTCTTTAACGTCAGATGATGTTATAATCTGAAGCACAGACGGCTGAGCAAAATAAGATTTTATTCATATCCATTTTATCACTGTGCACTCCAGATTAAACAAGTTCAAAACACCAATTGCTATCTTTAAACTTACTTTGATCAAGAGCAATAGTTGACCATACTTTATTCCAGATAAAATTGCCTTTTAAGAAAAGAAAGGAACAAGTTTAAATGCTCTCACACTTATTTGGTAATGACATAATTAGCCTTGCTTCAAAAGAAACAGTTTAACAAGAGAGCAGTAAGTTGGCCTGGAAGTTTTAAAATGCATTGTAACAGTGTCATCTAGTGGTTATAATATTTATTACAGTTTCATAGGAACAGTGAGAAGCCAATGATTACCTAATATGAGTGATTGGCCTCAGGGACAAAAAACACTTGTGAAAGGAAGATTTAAAAAAAAAAATACTTCACTTGAATACATTTTACCACAGTCTTTTTCCAAGTTGAAAACAAATAGTCAACATTGCTTTGAGCAATAGCTATAAAAACACAGCTCAACCGAAATTCCATGTGTCCAAAAATCAATAACACTTGTGGGAATCACATTGGCTTATGATTATTAACAGTAAGCCTACTGCTCTGCTCTGCTCTCCTCTGCTGTCCGATACAGCCCTGCTCTGGTGACCGGTGGTTATCCAGGTAAAAGACAAAATGAGTGTATTTGCCTTACACACAGAGAAATGAAAACTACAACTTAATCACATGCCCCACTTTTACTGAACAGAACTTTATTAAAGGTATTTTTAGTAGAATATGAATTGTAATTTTACCCAGCTAATTTGGCCTTATTTATGTACTTAAATGAAATGTTTAATAGACAGAAATAACTTGTAAACTGTATTTACAAGTCAAATAGAGGTCATCAGGGATTATTATAGTAAATGTAACTACATCTATGAGATAGCCTATATTTGAATTTATTTATTTCTCTCTAATCTAAAAGCTACATTTTAAACATTATCCTGGTGGCCGTTGATGGCCATAGAAGATGTGGGGAGGGGTATGCAATTAATTCTCTTTTAGACAAAACTGAGGCAAATGAAGTTTTAACTGTTGCATCTTATGTTTAGGAGGCAAATACACTTGTTTTGTTTGTTACCTGGATGATTAGGCATCCGTCACCAGGGCAGGGCTCTCTCCGACGGTGGAAGAGAGGAGAGAAGCCAGGCTGCACACAGTGCTGTACGCCTGTGTCCAGCTGTACGCTTTGCGCACAGCGCGTTCACGCTAAGAGAGGCACGCACGGGGAGTGGGGCACATCACTTGTGTGTGTTTAGGAGGGGTAAGGGTTTGGGGAGTCTTGTCACGCAAAATTACAGATTAACAATGTGGGGCACTGTTAATATATGCTTTTTAAATCCAGAGATACTACCTTGGGCCACACACCTATTTTCCTCTAAGGAAAATGGGCAGGTGCTCTAGCACCACCTAGTGTCTATCTGTGCACGTCCCTGATAATGAAAGGTTATGTGGTGCAGAGGATATTTTGTGATAAAAGTACAGAATGATGTAGTCAAGACAAATGCATGGTGCTCAGTGTGTTAAAAGAAACACAGTTAAGGGTAATGTAAGTTTCAGTTCAACTCAGAAAGTTCAGCTTAAAGGCTGGTTGAGTCAGTGTTTTACCTTTTCTTCAATCCATAATAATTTTAAATTTTATTAATCATAAGAATTTCATAAAATGACCTTAAAATACATCTGTGTTTTGAGTTTTTTTTTTTTTTTTTCTTTCTTTTTCCGAGTGGTCATTTTCCCTGGATCCCATGGGACAGGTTGCTTTGTAGGTGCTCACTATAATATATATAGCTGTCCTTCTTTGCCATCAGAAGATGTTGGCAATTATGGTGTAGGTGTAGGCTTCTGACATGCAGTTTGAAATTCATCACATTTTTCTCTGTTTTTACAGTGAAAATATAACAGATAAAGACATCAAAGACAAAGGTATTTATTTTTCTTGTATGAGTGTAAGAACAGAGCAAGAGGTGGGCTCTTCGTTGAACTCTGATGATTGTTCTGATTAAGCCAAAATGAAGTCTGCTGTACTCAAACCTTATGAGGTTGTGTGAGGCGTATAGGAAAAGGTTCAGAACATGTAAGAAGAGAAATGGACCAACTTGAAATTGCCCCAGACTTTGCAGGTCATTTTAAACACTGGCTGGGCCCATTTGCAATTTCCACATTTTGATGTCTTGGTTGAGTAGATGATTATGGTGCACTTTAAAAACATGCTCCTGGCTCAAGTATAACAAAATAAGTCACTGAAAAAAATGACACAACTGCTGTTGAAACTGCTGTGCCAGTAGAACAGAAGATGAGTTTGTGGTGCTCCATAGGCCTAAATTTCAGGAGCCCAAAGTAACAGCAAATGAGGGTGAAAGAAGAAGTTCTAGTTCAGTTGTCTTAGATCCTAGCATGTGAACAAATAAGGTTGGTTCGTTTAAATTGATTATTGGTTATTGATTATTGATTCATACAATTGCAATAGCCATGAAAGGGGTCACTGGAATGCAGAATGTCCTGGGTTGCATGTAGACTAAAACCAAAGTAATTACATCTTGTATTACACCTGCTGCAACATCTGTGTTACATTTTGGTGAGTGCAAAAAGCTTAAGGATGATTTTTGTATTCTAGCCGTTTTGAATGCATATGTGCATTTTTATTAGGGGTGTTTTTTTTCCTTTATTTTGGGAAAAAAGTTTTGGACAGATGTCATTGAGTTCCAGAGGTTTTTTTCTGCTTGTCTGGCCACACATGCTATGGCAAAGGCTGATAGTAAAATACCTCCTGATCAGAAGTGTGGCTCTGATTTGCAAGTTCTATCTTTAAATAAGGTTTCTCTGACAATTTCACAGAATATGCAGCTGCATGAGCAGAAGAATGGTCAGGGCCTAAAAAATATATTGAAATAAACATTTCAGCTTGTGGTTATAATCAGTGCTTTAAGTGGAAAAAATAAGTACTGACACTTCCTCAATGTCATATAAATATGGGACAGAAAAATAGGTAATATTTTTATATGGATCTGTTCATCAATCTATAGTTTTACTGTAAATAAATTACAAACAACAGAACAAAGCCAGTCAGAGCTAGAGTCCATTTTTATTAACTCATATTAACTTTTATTAATTTCAAGCCTCAAGGCATTAATGTGGACAAAAAAAAAATAACATTAAAAAAATAAAGATAATAAAGAATAGCTCCTTAAAAACATAAAGAAGTGATTAGATGCTTTTAGACTTAGGAGTCTAATATTAATATAATCTTATCAATATTGTTCTGAAAAATGTTTCTTCTCAGTATTAACCCTAATTTCAACAAACCCAAGGCACTTCAGCTATAATATCTTATCTTTTATCTGAAAAAAATGCTGAATATTTATTTCCTTTAGATTTTTTTCCTATCATGATCTATTGAGTTTTTACTTCAGTTCAGGTCTTGCCATGTTCTGTTAAGTCCCCTGTATTAATTATTCCTCAAAAAGTCTTGCCATATAGGTCTATTCCTTTGTATTTGATTTATTAATTTATTCATACATTTTTTTTCATTATGCATTTCTATTTAGTTTCCTTAGATTAGTGTTTGCCTTTGTTGGTTCGTTATGTCCTCTTTAGAACCTCTCGTGTTATTAAGATGCCTCTTGTTTCTATTGTTTTCATGCTCACCTGTAATCTTCACATATGCAATTAACCTGTGCTGCCTCATCATCCCCATGTGTTTTACCTGATTTGCCACTCATAAAAGCTCTTGAATTTTTCTCTGTTCAGCACTGGATTCTCTGTTTTCATGCCCTAATTTACATCTAGTTCTTTGTCATGGTTTCCCTGTGCATTTGGTACCTGGGCACTTCAGAGGGACTTTACCGATTGAATCCTCCACTATGATGTGACAAGTACAAGCCACCAATACTATGGAAAAAATGCAATATAACAAGGTCTGATATTATAGAGGTCCTGTTTACTCCTGACATTAACGTCAGTATTAAGTGAGCAGATTTCAAATCGCCTGCTCTGAATGCATCATTTAGACCTGGTATTTAAATGCATCCTGAGTGGCCACATGGATCCAGATCTCACTAACTGTGCTGTATGCAAATAAACACAGAGAGAAGGCTGCTAGAAGGTTTCCTTCTGATATTTTTTTATATAATTGCCATTATACTGCAGCAGGAAGTTTATGAGGTGTGCAGAGAGAGGGAGTGAGTTTATCAATTAATCTGTTAATAATTAATTATAAAGGGGCCTTTTGCGTTTTGAGAATGAATACTACTGTCATTAAAACAAGAAAACCAGTTAAGACAACTCCAAATCTCTACACAACTATTGCAAAAATAACAGCCTCTAGATGCTTCCTGTAGCTTTTAATGAGAGTCTGGATCCTAGATTAAGGTATTTTGGACCATTCCTCCTTACAAAACATCTCCAGTTCAATGAGGTTTGATGGTCGCTGAGTATGGAAAGCCCACTTCAAATCATCCCAAAGATGTTCAATTATATTCTGGTCTGGGGACTGGGATGGCCATTGCAGAACACTGTACTTGTTCCTCTGAGATGAAAGCCTGAGTAGATTTTGAGCAATGCTTTGGGTCATTGTCTTGTTGAAATATCCATCCCAAGTGTAACTTTAACTTTGTGACTGATTCTTAAACATTATTCTCAAGAATCTGCTAATATTGAGTGGAATCCATGCGATCCTCAACTTTAACAAGATTCCCAGTACCAGCATTGGCCACAAAGCCCCAAAGCATGATGGAACCTCCACACTTGCTGGTGGGCAGCAAGTGTTTTTCTTGAAATGCTGTGTTCTTTCGCCGGCATGCATAATGGCCTTTGTTGTGACCAAACAACTCAATCCTTGTTTCATCAGTCCACAGCACCTTCTTCCAAAATGAAGCTGGCTTGTCCAAATGTGCTTTTGCATACCTCAAGCAACTCCGTTTGTGACGTGTGTGCAGAAAGGGCTTCTGCCGCATCACTCTCCGATATCGCTTCTCCTTGTGCAAAATGCGCTGAATTGTTGAACAATGCACAGTGACACCATCTGCAGCAAGATGATGTTGTAGGTCTTTGGAGGTGGTCTGTGGGTTGTCTTTGACTGTTCTCACCATCTTTCTTCTCTGTCTATCTGATATTTTTCTTGACCTGCCACTTCTGGCCTTAATAAGAACTATGCATGTGGTCTTCCATTTCCTGACTATATTCCTCACAGTGAAAACTGACTGTTGAAATCTATGAGAAAGTTCTTTGTATTCCTCCCCTAAATCATTAAGTTGAACAATCTTTGTTTTCATGTCATTTGAGAGTTGTTTTGAGGCCCCCTTGTTGCCACTCTTCAGAGAAGAACAACCTGCAATTGGCCACCTTAAATACCCTTTCTCATGACGGGATACACCTGTCTATGAAGTCCAAGGCTTAATGCATTTACAAAACCAGTTTATGTTTCAATAAATCAGTGCTAAGTAGTTAAAGGTATTTATATCAACAAAATGACAAGGGTGCCCAAATGCATGCACTTGTCAAATTTTGTTTTCATGCATATTGCACATTTTCTGTTAAACCAATAAACCTCAATTCACTACTGATATATTACTGTGTCCATCAGTTATGTTAAACTGAAAAAGCTGATCCAAACACCCAAAGATTTGGAAATGAAAATAATTAAGATTATCTGGGGTGCCCAAACCTTTTCATAGGACTGTAAATAAAGTACATAATACTTACTTAGTTGCTTATTATTTCTTCATAGTCCATATAATTCATCATTCTCTCTTTACGCAAAAAGACTTAAATGACTTTGTCATAGAGTTGATTTCTTCGTTTCAGTTCCATCAACAAGTCCTTTTCTATGGCCTGTTCTTTCTGTCCTGTTGTATTCCTGGTAAGCTGACAATTTGCAAATAGCAGGCATTCCCAGCTATATCATTTGCAATGCTCCTCAAAGGTTGTAAGCCAGTGGTGCCACTCTTATAGTTACTGATCTTAAAGTGGCAGACAAACACCCACTGGAACCACTCTCTCTTTACTATGTCCAGTTCTTGGAAAAAGTATGCCTTGAAAATGGATTTTTAATCATTCCTGGGACCAAATCAATTTCTCCATCTCTATCAGCCATTGTGGGCATAAAATTAAAAAAATAAATATCACAACTAATAATGTGCGCAGAACAAATTTTGGGGTAATAGATTAGCTCTAACCATATAGTCAAAGGGCGGGCAACTTCTGACGTAATTGCAGGCATTCTGGCGGGCTCGGTGAGGCGAATCTGAAAGCTGATTGGTTAAAAGAACAGTTCTACTGCTATATGTTTACTTAAAGTTCCAGTATGTAACGTTGTACGGTTCCCGACCTAAAACAACCAATCAGAGACAGGAGGAAGGTCGTAGCACTGTCAGTTACCCTTGTGTTCTGCAGCTAAATGTGATACTGGTGAAAAAAACCAACTTACCGTTCCAGGAAAACCGTTTATCCGTCGTCATCAGTGGCCGTGCTGGCTAACCTTAGTGTTAGTGGCAGGCTATGTTGTGGTAGAGTAGGAGAGAGGAAAGAGGGCGTGTGTGAGCGGAGGATGATTGACAGCGCTAAGACCCTCCTCCTGGCTCTGATTGGTTGTTTTGACTGAGTGGCGTATATCCAAAGTTAGTACTGGCAGCACTGGGAGAAAGCAGAGGAGGTTTATTTTTTTCACAGATTATCTGTCTTATATTATAACGTCACGACATAATGGTAACTTTTAACAAATATGTAAAAACATATTTTTCATAAAAGTTACATACAGCTTTAAGAGGTGACTTCAGAGTCATAGACTGTTGTTTATTTAACTTAGGAAGAATTACATTATTTATAAATTCTTCTGTATCTGACTCCAATAAGGCCCGATGTTTAGCTTAATTTAATACCCAACATTGAACCCATTCACTTTGGCATGACTGATTTTACTGACTTCATACTCAAGACTTTTATTAGTTTTTAAAATTATTATTATTTTATTTTAAATATTTGTAAATCGTTCTCCTGTGTCCTTTCCCCCTTTTTTTTTGTCATAACCCATGACCCAGGTTGTAAGAATAAGTAAGAAGGAGAATTTAAAATATATGATTTCTCTTTTTAATTTTCAGAACTCCTGTTGTAGTTTCTTGAGAGCTTTTAAATGCATTTTTTTTTCTTTCTTTCTTTTTTTTTTTTTTTTTTTTTTTTTTTTTTTTGGACTTCCTGATTTGCAATTTTCCATGTTTGAAGTAACAAATGCATTAACTGTTTATTCTGCATCACTCTTGGAGAATATATTTCTAAATTTGATAATATTCCAGAGGTGAAACAGCAAAGTCCCAGAAACTTGTTTTATATGGTACTGAAATGACAGTTCATGTTCAAAGATAATACCAAGGTACTTTACTTTATTACTGGAGGCCAAATAAATGCCACCCAGAATAATGATTTACTAAGCAATTAATTATTATATGTTCTGGGTGATTTGTATTTTTAGTTTTCCCATAAATATAATGTTTGGTGAGTAGGGCAAAGAATTCAGTTTTGTGCAACTTCTTCAGCATGTTTGCTGTGCTCTCCAAATGGCTTGTGGGGAAACAGTAGTTCATATTGCTTTATTTTCAACAATGCTTCTCTTCTTGCATCTCCTCCGTAAAGGGTAGATTTGTACTGCACAACAAATGAAAATCATGTTTTGGTAGGTTTGCAGCTGTGTCACACTCTTTCCATTTTCTGATTATTGATTGAACAGGGCTCTGAGAACTTTTTAAAAAGTCTGCTGTTTGTGCATTAATGTTCTTTAACAGACCTCTAAGGCCATTAAAAAGTGCCATATTTAGACTAAGTTTATATTAAACAGATGGGGCTGATTACATCACTTCTGAAGGCAATTTGTTACATGGGATTTTATTAAGGGTGTCAAATTAAAAGGGCCTATATAAGCATGCTAAACTCTCAATTTTATATTTATAGAACATTTTGAATGGTATATACCATTTTGCTACCACTTTACATTTATGCACTACTTTGTGTTTCTCTATCACTCAGATCTTAATGTAATACACTGGAGTTTGAGGTTACAATGTGATGAAATGTTGAAAAAAATTCTCGGGATACAGATACTTTTGCAAGGCATTGTATCTCTCTGAAATGCTACAGCAGTGCGGACTTTTGATTTGAGCCATATTGTGAAGTTGCTAAGAGCAGCCTTAGAAGAGAGTGGGGATTAGGGACATGAGCACCAGATATAAAAAGTCAAGTCAAGTTTACTTGTATTGCACATTTCAGCAACAAGGTGGTTCAGAGTGCTTTACACGTTAAAAACATATCACAATTAACAACAACAAAAAAGAAACATTATGTTACAGTGGCAGAATATGTTTTCCAGTTATTATTAATTTAAAGGCAACTCTAAACAACTGGGTTTTTTGTCTTGACTTAAAGGAACTCTGTGTTTCAGCAGTTTTATGGACGTTCAGATTAGAGAAGCATAAAAACTGAATGCTACTTCTCTATTTTTGGTTTTGATTCTGGGGATACAGAGTAGACTTGAACCAGAAGACCTGCCTGCAAGGTTGATACGACAACAGGTCTTTAATGTATTTTGGTGCTAAGCCATTCAGTGATTTATAAACTAAAAGAAGTATTTTAAAGGGGTCATGACAACAAATTAAATTTTTCTGTGGTTTTGAGGGTATAATATGATTTGTTGTGCACTGATGAGGTGGTGTGAATGTCAAGAGTTGGTATCAAAAACCCTGCTCATAGGCGACCAGCTTTGTTTCTTTGCTGAAAAACTGAAGAATCAGAGAACTGTTTATCGTTCTGCGTAGGTTATCTTTCTACATAATTCATATTCTCCAATTAGAGCACACCATCAAGCAAACAGCCCCCCTCAACCCCCCAACACACACACACACACACACACACAAACTCAAAAAGGTGACATTTTTCAAATGAAATTCTTTGGAGAACTGACATGTGCAACGATTTCAACTACATATCATAGTTTATACAGTGATGTCACCACTCCTTCAAAGTCTATTCTCTGAGCTACAGGGAGTCAGTGTAAAGACTTCAGAACTGGGGAGATGTGCTCTATTTTCCTAGTTTTAGTAAGAGCGTGAGCGACAGCATTCTGGATCAGCTGCAGCTGTTTGACTTTTTAGGCAGACCTGTGAAGACACTGTTGCAGTAATCAGTTTGACTAAAGATAAATGCATGGATGAGTTTCTCAAGATCTTGTTGAGACATTAGTCCCGTGCTAATGGCACATCCATGCATTGATTTGTTCTATGCATCTAGTCAGCACTTGAATAGGTTCATGGTCACCTGGTAAGATTGTAATGTAGAGATGTGTATCATCTGTATAGTTATGGTAACTTATGTTATTACTTGTTATAATCTGAGCTAGCGGGAGCATGTATGTATTAAATAAGAGAGGACCCAGGATTGAACTTTGGGGTACCCCGCATGTGAATTCTCTCCGCTCCAATAAAAAGTTGCTTATAGACACGAAGCGGTACCTGTTCTTTAGGTAAGCCTCAAACCAGTCAAGTATTGTCCTTAAAAGTAGCATATTTATCCATGATTTGTAGAACAAGTTTTATATTGCTTTTTACGCATGTGCAGTCAATGGGGAGTTGGATCCCTGGTATGTTTATCAGGTACTCCCTGCTTGCTTCTGAGAAAAAGGAAATCTGGCTCTGTTAATCATTCTAAGCCCACTTGGAGTGAGGCAAAAATTAACATATGACTTCATTTTTTCTTTTAGCTTGAGAAATCCAGTTTTCACTAACCACTCTGTAGTACAGCTTGGGGGGCAGTAAAAGAAGGGGCTGGCCCAGGGTGCTATTAATGCAAGAACCACCACTGTGATGCAGCATGGGATTAAATCTATGACAATGAATAAACACATAAAGACTGCTTGCTTAATCCATACAGTAAGGCCATAATAGTTTATGCCCCCCCCCATTTTTTTTTTTTTTTTTTTTTTTTTTTTACAGCAAAATGTAACTACATGGCTTTAGATGTTTCTTACTGCCCAGGATTTTGCTGAAAACGTTTGACATTATATGCGTGCCCAGGATTTAATCGAGTTGAAATTTAATACACCCAGTCGGCCTACTTTCCCAGGATTTCACCGCTGACAGGCGGGGAGCGGTAGGAATAGACAGGCTAAGAGTCTTGTCTCTCTCATTGCAGCCCGCTGCTGTGCCAATGCGCAAACAGTCTCCGCCGTTCAGGGATAGGTCTCCCCCAAAATGAGGCTGAGCTCGAAACGATCATGCGATTGAGTGACGAGCGCGTCATGCTTGTCTTCCTCCTCCTCTGCTCTGTGCGATCAGTGGCTCTGTGTTCCGCAATCCCCCGGGATACTGTACCGCCCTCGATGGCTCTGCTATCGCCGTTCCGTTCGCACTGAATGGCCGGCCGAATCGAGGAAAAACGGGGGGAGAGAGCGCTGCGTCTCTTCTTTTAGACCAACGCTCTGCATCAGCTTCCCAGTGAGGGGGTGAGTGCCTTGCTTTTTTTTTTTTTTTTTTTCTTGGTGTAGGGGCGTCCTGTCTGAGGGTCTGATGATGATCCGGCGGCGGCGGAAGTGGGGATCAAATTAGTCTAGCAGATGCGGGACGATTAAAGTTTTTGGGTTAACCATGCGAACGAGATGGGTCCAGGTTGTCGCAGTTTAAACTTTCGTACGCTTCTTTTTCCAGATCTAGATTTTTATGGTTTTTGAAAGATTTTATTCTGTAGGTCTCAATAAACTTGCAAAAATGAAAGCAGCCTCCCAATCTCTGTTTTTTTCATTTGACCCGGCAGCCCCTTGCGATAGCCGGTTTCGAAGAATTGTGCCTTGTTGTGCTCCCACCGACCCCCCCCCTCTGCTCTGTGCCGCACTGGTTCCGTCTGGCTCGCCCTCAGCTGCTGCGTGTCCTGGGATGACCTGTTGATGTCGGTAGAATGGAGAATGGCAGAGGGGGAGCCGATTTCCCCCATCACCAAAATATTCAAATAGGATAAAAAGAAGACAAAATTGGGGTTTCCGACAGCTGGGGCCTTAGCACGTCCCTATCCCTCGTCCTCTCGGACAGTAAGTGTTGCTTTGTTTATGTTTTTTAGCGCGGAAATGCCTCGACATTATACAGCCGGGATGAGAGCAGCCGGTGAGGTGGGATGGTGAGCCCAAAATATTTAACAGTAGCGTTAGCTTAGCCGTTAGCCTCCTCCCATAGGCCTGCTGCGGATGGGAGAGGGCATGAAGCATTTAGAGTCTGTTAAAGGGGATTAATTACGACCGACTTGTCTGCTTCGTACCTAACAACATGGGCCGGGGCTTGCTGCTATATCCTCACTTCCCCATCCACCTTTTACAGACTGGATTTTTTTTTTTTAATCACTTCTTCATCACAGTCTGACATCTTTACCAGTTTAAACATCTTTCAGAGAGGCATGCACGTGCAGAGATTCAGAAAGGAGAAGCTCTGGGTATATATGTCTGTTCTGCTTTGATATGACTAATCACAAATCAGTCCTGTAGCTGCATATGTCTTGACATGAGAGGAGCAGCACAGGTATGCAGGCATGGAGACATACAAACCAGGAAATGCCTCTACAAAGGGAATGAACTGTGTGCCAGGTGTACCTGTGAGTCTGCATGAATCATCCATGTTGCTGTCAAAACTTGTGCTGTTTGCAGATGCAGAGCTAGATTAACTAGATTGTTGTATGTTGTCATATGACCTTTTTTATTTATTTATTTTTTACAAATCTTTGTGTTTCTTTCCTTGCTGTTATTGTTGTTTTTGTTGTGTTTAACACAACTTGGCTCCAGGTCAGTTCACCCTTTGCCATTTGGTGTCTAAGCTGGGCCATTCCGTCCCTTCTCATTACCATACCCATAAACAAACCATGTTGTATTGATTCACTTGAATCACTGGAAATCTGGTTAGTTCTCTTTGGAGCTAATCTCACGTAAAATTTAATTTAGCTGCATAATATTTTCTGAAATTTTTTGAATTGTTCCCCATCTCTATTTTGGTTCTGATCCCTACTCAGGCCAGTTCACTCCTAGGAAATATGACAGACTTTTACTCATGATCCAAGCAAAATGACTCTAAGAAACTTTCAGTTGGTAGATTTATTTATTACTATAATTCCACATTTCATTAGAGCAGGTAAATTGTTGAACGTTACTTCAAATTGTCTATTGTCAAAGCAGGTATGAAATGACCACCTGGTGGTATAAATTCGCGCTGGTTGGTAGAAAAAGGACCAAACTTACAGAATAGTAAAGTGGCAAATTGACAAGCCTCTTAATGAGTTTCTTAACCTGTTTTGTGGCTCCATTGGCATGCCCACTTCCTATCTACACATGGTTATTGATGCTCCCTAATTTCGTTATGTGTCTCTAAACAAACCATTTCACACCCATATACTTAAACCATTACTTTTTGTTTTATTTTTCTTTGTTGGTATTTTTAAGAGTTCTATAGACAAATAGTCATAAAATTGCTCAAATCTCACATTTCACCATTTTTTTTTTTCATTGTTTCATTACTTTCTGAAGATTTTATATTAACCTTTCTGACCCCAGTTTGGGCTCCGCTGTCAATTCGCTCCTTTGCAAATTTGTACCCCAAGTTTGTACCTTCACATTACAATCTCTTCTTATTGCTATTTCAAACATGCCAAACAAACTATTTAATACCCATGACATTAGAGTTTATTTTTGGTTTTGGAAATGTTTTTTTCATACTATGGAGAGAGATGGCTATCAAAATGCTCAAATTTCATGTATAATTTAATAAAGTTCTATATTTTCTCGTATGATCCTTTGTTATACTCTTTTCATTGATGGGCGTTCTGATGCCCGTTTGAGCCAGTTGACTCATAGAATGACAGTTTAGGACCCCTGATGAAGCAAATTAACTTTAAGAGGCCTCCATCTGGCACTTAGTATTTAATGAAGTCATATAACCACATATTCTTCCAATATACTATGAATAGAACGTAGAAATTACTTTAAACTGTCAGCTGTCAAATCCCTGAGTAGGAACAAATTGACACAAGGTCGGCACAGAACGTCCAGCTGCACCGTTTTCTACCTGGAGTAATTCGAGTACAAAGCAACCAAATTTGCAAAGCTACGGAATGACCAGCACCCATCAACTTTAGTACAGATTATAAGCACTCACCATATCAAATTTGCTCTTTGTGGCAACCTTCCTGTAGATAGTATTTAATGGAGTCATATTCCAATGTTTTCTCATAGTAGACTTTAGAAATTTACTTCAAACTGTCATCTGTATGACTTATTCCTGGCGAGTATGAATTTATACATGGTCTGTAGACAACTTCCCTAGACAGTTTTATACCCGACTTTCTTGTGTACAAAAATGACCAAAACTGCAGAGGTACAAAATAAAGTGGTTAAATGACCACCACATTTTTACTATGTTAGCAAACCTTTAAGAAGAGTTGTATGTCAAAGCAAATGATTTCATCTGACAGAGCATCAATAGTGACTGGTCACGTTTCTTAGGTAGAAATTAGGGTGCCTATGGCATCTCTGCCAACTGTGGGGTAATTTATACCTATACCTATTGTGAGCCAAAATCACCAAAAAATATTTCAATTTCAAAACTTTTGCTAGATATTCCCATGTGGCATTCAAAAAACAATTTCTGATGAATTTGGTGTTTTGTTTTGTTTTTTGGAAGAGTAAATACTACTTAAATGGCTTGTAACTGTCAACTGTCCTTTTATTAAGCCAAAAAAAATTATGGTCATTACTGTGGAATATATTTTCACCATTAAAACAGCAACCTCCATTAAAGCAAAACTTTTTGTCTCCTTAAAATTTCTCTGGCCGCTCCATGTTGTTGAGTGAATCAGATTCAGTCAGTCATGCCATTAGGTTGATAAAGTCAGTTATGCAACTGTAAATATATGTAATTTCCCCCCCTTTTTTGGTGCAAATTTGACCTGACACTGTAAACTAACCACTTTAGGGATGCACCGAAATGAACATTTGGGCTGATAGCCAATATTAATATTGCTGTTGAGAGGAAAAAAAAATATTGCTGTTATGAATGATGACCAGTATTTACCGATATTATAGGTATTTTCCTACCCTTTCGACACCATGGAAGAAAAGCGACCACACAGCTGACAATGCTTTTCTGCTTCAGATAAGCACTCCAAAATCCTGCTCTGTCTGCATCACTATCACGGGCATATCTCCTCCGCCACCCCAAAACATATACACAAAAAGAAACAAGACGGAAATAATGGTTATTCGTGTTGGCCCAGATATATGTCTCGGACCGGTATTGAAATGTTAAAAAATGACTAACGTCAGCTGATACTGATGTTAAGACCAGACCCACTGTACTTTTACCTAAATCATCTGGAAAGCACACAAAAAAGTAGATAAACTAGGAGTTTCTGAAAAAAATATGAGCAGTCCCATTTATATGTGGGCCAAATATTCCTAAAGATACAGTGAAAAGTCTTTAAGTATGTTGCAAGAGTGTTTGACCTACTTTCTCCTCAAGACTGGCTGGTATAAAATTTAAGTCACAGTATGACATTGACTTGTTCCTATTGCTGTTTTTTTTATATATTTAATGGCATAAGGACCTAATATGATCCCACTCATCTCTGCAGGCCCCACTATCCCTTCTTAGTGCATAAATGCACACATGAAGACAAGCACACATACACACACTCTCTATCACTGTCAGGGCAAACTGAGCAAACACACCCTGCGCTCAGTGTGGCGTTTAGTGTGACTTTACGTGCACGTATGTGTGTGCTTGGTGCAGCTCGCCAAACTGTAAACAAGCAGTATTGTCTAATGTCCGTGTGTGACTCAGTGTGCCTTTTGTGGGTTTGTTTGAGTTTGTGTGCTTGCATCTGTGTTTTAGTATGAGAGAGAGGGAGCTTGAGAGAGACGGAGACAAAGCAAGCATTTCTCTTTTACCCTGGAGCTTGGCTAGGTCCCAAATGAAGGGCTTTGGATATGATGGGGCTGCTCAGTCCAGCCCTTCTCAGTTTTAGTCACGCCAAAATTGGTTGTATACTTTTTACAGGGTGGGTATCAGTCAGTTTGTTCAATTGAAAACATAATTTATCTGATGGATATCTGTTTCTTCCTGTTTGCATGAGAGCTGCATGCAAGCAGCATTTGTAAGTGCAAAAGAATCTGTTCCATGAAAAGCTTTGGCTGTTTTCACTCGAAAGTGTGGTGTAGACATGCTTGGTCTTTAGGATGTGAAAATAGTCAGTGTTGGGGTTTTTTCACATTCGCTTAAAGAGCAACCAGTGCTATTTGGGCAAATCAATGGCTCATTTGTAATCTTAACTTTGACAGAGGGCTTGCAAAGTACATACAGTGCCTCGCAAAAGTATTCACACACCATTAATCTTTCCACACTTAGTCCTGGCACAACAACAAGCTTCTGTCTTTCTAATGGTATTTTTTTTGTGATAAACCAGCACAGGCTAAGGGATACTTGGTTTTTCATTGCTGATTTATTTTTATTGTTTTACAAATTAATTATCTGAAAAGCATGGCATGTATTTGTATTTTAACAAACGAATATGCTTTAACATAAAAATTCTAACTGGCAGTATGTTAGGGATTGTCGTCCTGATGAAAAGTCAACCTTTGCCCCAGTCTCAAATCTTTAGCAGCCCCAAGACATGTTCTTCAAGTATTTTCCCCGTATTAACCTCCATCCATCTTTCCATAAACTTTGACCAACTTCCCTGTCCTTGTTGAGAAAAGCATCCTATAAGCATGATGCTGCCACCACCATGTTTTATGGCTGGCATTATTTGTTGCAGTGCTACTTTGCCTCCGACAGATAGTGTTTTGCATGTGGACCCAAAAAGTTCAGTTTTGGTTTTATCTGACCAGACGACCTTCTTCAACATAGCATCTATGTCCCCGACAGTGCTTGTGGCAAATAAAAGGGATTTTTTTTATGTATATATATATATATATATATATATATTTAACAGCGGGTTTCTTCTTGCCACTCTCCCATAAATGTGATTAATGGCATATGGCAGTTTAGGATGATCAGATTTTTCCATCTGAGATGTGGATCTCTGCCATTTCTCAACAGTTACCTTGGGCCTCTTGGCTACTTTTCTAATTTTTAGTCCCCTTGGCCATCCATCCATTGATGGTCTATACTGGCTTGTCTTTGCAGGGTCGTGGGGGTGACTGATGTCTGTATCCAGCAATGATTGGGTGAGAGGCAGGGTACACCCTGGACAGGTAAATAGTCTATCACAGGACAACACATGGACACACAGGATAAACAACCATGCACACAAACACCCATACTTGGGTTAACTGTTGAAGTATGCTCTTAAGAGTCATGTTTTTTGACTGCTGGATGAAGCAGGAGTACACAGAAAGAACTCACGGTTGTTTCCGAAGAACATGCAAACTCTTTGGAGCAAGAGCCAAGGCCAGAGTTTGAACCCAGACCTTATTGCTGCAAGGCAGCAGTGCTACCAACAGTGTCACCGTGCAGTTCGTCTCCTTGCCCAGGCTGTCATTTTAGGTGAATGGGTTTGCAGTTCTGCTGTACCCTTTCAGTTATCAGATGCACTGATTAAACAGATCTCTATTTTTACTTGTAAAAAACATATATTTTCAAATGTTTCTTGCCTTTTACATGTATGCATTACCTTGTGTATCATATAAAATTCCTTTTAAAGTACATTGAGGTTTGTGGCTATAACATGATAATGTAAAAAGGTTCCAGAACATGATTACTTCTGCAAGTCTCTGTAGTTGATATGTTGAGAATTCTGGTACAGTAACTGGATTGAAGTAATGTATACGTGGAAAACTGATCACATAACAGTAAACAGCTTTATCCTTTCACTGTCCTTGCATATCTCTGTGTAATCTGTTATTGATTCATTTTTTTATTTAACAAATCCTAATGCGGTAGTCTAAGAGAAAGTTCAATCCAAGCGGGTGTGCAATAGTTTCTCTGTTGATTGAGGTGAACTGTAACATGCAGTGTGGTTTCTGTTCAGGCCACACACACTTTCACACACGGAATAAGAGAACATGACCCACTTATCTGAGCACATGCAACTTTATAGCTTACACAAAACAGAGGATAATAAAAAGGCTTTTACCAAGCCTAGTCCTGACAATAACAGTTATTGTACAGCTGAAGTTATTTACAGGAACATTGTGATTATAGGTTATATGTTGAAGTTTAAACAAATCTGTGAAACTGTACTAAAGGTCTTCACCAGGAGAAAGAAGTGGGTTTTTTTGTTATTTTTTTTTAATGGGAAAGTATATACGGACCATTTAATCTTATTGGTACCCCTGATGAAGACATGTGCAAAAGCCTTAAAGTAATATCCATTCTATCTAGTGAAACTTTGCTGTGGGGATCTGACTGTAAGCTTGTATCATTTTTAGTTTTTCTTGGCAGAGGTTGTCACATTTGTGTGTAGAATTTCCTGGTATCTAAAAGAATGGAAGAGAAACTGGCCCACGGCATCACAGATCCTGTACCATACTTAACAGCGGTGTGCTTTTCCACAATTTCCTCATTTGTTTCAGATCAGGCCTACCTGGAATGTTTGTTGATGAAAAGCTTGGTCTTGGTGTCATCTGTCCAAGCATTTCCAAGCATCTGGTTAGTATGCAGATAGTTTCTGCTGCGTGTTTTGGAGATTTGGTGACCCAGTTGTTTTTAACAGTATGGTTTGGTGACTTTTTTTTAACCTCTGTTGCCATCCTCCTCCATGTGTGTGGTAGCAATATAAACTTCATCCAGTGTTTGCACCACAGTTCTAGTTGTTTTAGGCTTTTAGGTGTGTAGCCATTTCTTTGCATATGAAAAATCTTCCTTACATGGATGGCATGTTCTCTCGTCTTTCCCGTTTTTAAGATAACATAGGATAGGCTAAGAGAAATGGCCCCATGTCTTATGTCATATTTATTCTCTGGGGAAACAGGAAGTCATGGATTACTTATGAAATGTAGACACTCTGGTTACTTAAAAATGTAAAGTATTATTTAGACCCCATTACTTTAGTCAAAAATTATTATTCCACACAAATTGTATTTTTGCCATTTTATGTACTATTATTAAATGTTTTAGATTTCTAAACTTTTTACTTTGAGATTATGCTACTGCAGTAAAGAATCTGTTTATCTGAAGGGTTTATGCACATCTTTACTTGGGGTTTTAATACTTTTGGAGGATTAAGAGCTGCTGTTTTCAATTATTTTTTGTTGGAAATAATGCAGTTTTGCCGACTTAGATTAAATTATGTTTGCTTGGAATTTTTCATGAGCCGTTTTTTACAGTGTCTTGAGTCTCGCATTCCTCACCTGTTTTCCTGTCTTTGAGCCTTTTGTCTTTTAACACAGCCTTGTTACAATGCTCCTCCTCCACACATTACCCTCTGAAATGCTTCTCACACCACACAGACATCACAAGAAGAGTTTTTGTCATCGCTGTGAGTGCATCTATCCAAGTTATCCCACTGTGTGGCCTTGATCCTGCGCATAGCTGTGGATAAAGCTACAGAAACCCATGAATCAAAGTGTTACCCACTGATCAGCTCTGCAGTTACCATGTGAATAATGTCATAGTTCGCCAAGCAGCTCATTGGATTTATTGAGGTCTACTGTAGAGATAGCTTTGTTGCAAATTAAAGACTTGACCTAGTGGTAGCTAAACTTATTCACTTCTTCCTCTTCTCTTTTTCCCAGCAAACCCTTTGGTGGTGTGCGTAGGCGCGCCATGGCCCAGACCCTCCAGATGGCGATCCCAAACTTTGGCAACAACATTTTAGAGTGTCTGAACGAGCAGCGACTGCAAGGCCTCTACTGTGATGTCTCTGTTGTGGTCAAGGGCCATGCCTTCAAGGTACTTCTCAAACTTTATTCTACTGTCGTATTAATTATAGGAGAAGAACTGGGTTAGAAATGAAGGATAAAATTTAAGAAGCTGGGAAGTTTGCATCTTTTTGACTTGTTTTATACAGCATCTGATATGTATGACAATTTTAACCTCTGACTGCCAGTTTTACTCTGTAATACCAGAGTTTTGGTAAGTGGCGGTTTTTGTATGAAGGCTGCCGTAAACAATCCTTTCCTTTTGTGCACAATAATTGGGTTCACAACAATGAAATGAGTAGAGATTTTAATTATATCTTTGAGAGAACAAGGGTTTATTTTCTTTTTTACAAATAGTTTACAAATCCAGGCTGTGGCTCAGAGTCTGCAATCAGTGTGAAATCATTCAGTCCAGGTTTGGCTATTGTATTTATTTCACTTCTCATGCTTTTAAAGTTGTCTTGGTGTCAATAAAATATTGAATTTTTTTTTTTTTTTTGTGATTTCAGAAAAAGAATAAAGCTTTCTTTAATATTTGTTAAATTCACCAACCAACTTTGACCCTGTTTAACCCAAGGCTCTTCCTTGTTGTTAAATTTAACCCGCACATGCAATGGTTAATCAGCTAATTCTGAAAAAGACCCAGCAGTTGATGCCTACTTCTCCTACTTCAGAGATTCTACATGTGTCAGCTGCGCAATATTCCCTATCAAGTTTACTAGAGTAGGTGGGATTTTTTATTTATTTATTTTTTTTTAACACAAGGGATGACTCTGAAACTTAGATCCTCTGATATATGAAAAATAAGAAGAAAACCAGAAACTTTAAGATTGGAGCCAGGATACTATAACTCTAGCAAGGGGACCTCTGTGTCTGTTTATTTAGGAAAGACAGTTTACCCTTAAAATCTCAGCACATGCTCTTTAATATCTACTCAGTCAGGAACCACAAAATTATATTATTAGAGTAAAGGACACTTACGAAACAAAACTCCCAGAAATGAGGGCTTGTGAGAAAGGGGAAAATAAGGAGAGATTTTATTTAAAAAAAACAAAACAAAACAGGCAGTCACTGGATCTTCTTTTTACAGAACACCCGAAAAAGCCCTTTCCCAAATCATCTGAAAGCTCCCTAAACAACAGTGCTCACTACCACCGTATTCTTGGATACAAAAGGCTCATGTGACCCTTGGGTGATCTACGACTCCCCCACATATATAGCCTGTCATGCCTATGGACTCACTTTTTTTGACTTTGACTTTTGCAAGGAGGGACTGCAAGGAGGGACAGATGTAGTCTCTGCACAGCAGACATAGGGCTAATCTCTGACTCTAATCAAATCCCTGTCTGGGGTCTTTCTGCAAGGAGATTGTTCTCCCTGTACCTGCGTGGGTTCTTCCAGGTACTCCAGCTTTCTCCCACAATCCAAAAACATGACTGTTAGGTTAAATGGTCTCTCTAAATTCTCCTTATGTGTGAGTGTGTGTGTGTGTGCATGGTTTTTTGTCCTGTCTTTCTCTGTGTTGCTTTTTAACAAACTGGCGACCTGTAAAGGGTGTACCCCACCTCTTGCCTGAAGACCGCTGGAGATAGGCACCAGACCCCCTCGTAACCCTGCAAGGATAAGCGTGCTAGATGATGGATGGATGGCAGCAACAGTGTATGTCCTCCACACTGTCACCAGCAGACTCCAAACATACCCCTAGGCCCTTTTTCTGATCTCCAGGGATTTTAATCATGTCTCCCTTTCCTCCACTCTCCCCACCTTCACCCAGTGTGTTACCTGCTGCGCCAGAGACAATAAAACGCTGGACTTATTGTTGGGGGTGTCCTGATACCAGTTTTTTCCAGACCAAGTACGAGTACTTCAGTTTAGGCACTCACCAATACCAAGTAATTAGCAAGTCCTACTTATACTTCACACAATAACTTTTGAAAACAATTTTATTTTATTTAGATAGCTCTTCTTTTTAAGCCTACTTACCTCCTGACTGTTTTAACAAATCATAAATAGAGCATGACATACAGATTGTTTAGTCTTCAAATGCTTGATGAAATTACTTGTTAAGAGACGCATTTTTCACTAGAGTTTAGGTCCATAGCCCAAGCCAAAATTCTTTGATTGGTGGTCTAGTCGGGCTGCTGCTTCTGTGGCGCATTTAATAAGCAATACATATACAGAGAAATCCAAAAGAGAATGCGCGCTAAAGGTGTGTTGATCTACTTATAGTCTAAATAAAGGAGTAGGCAGTTTACCCTGTTGAGGAAGGAAAGAAAGTAAGGTGCAGATGTTCATTAGACTGTAAGCACAGCGCTGCAATAAATTCACCCTAAATATTTTTTATGTAGTAATTATAATTATTTTTTTAAACAGTAATGGAAAAATCTGACAGCCATCCCTCAATTTGACAGATTACGCACACCTGACCGCTTGGTGCTGACATGCAAACAGTTTCAATTTTACGCACAGAGAACATCGCAGAGGTCACTAAATCAATCAATATAATAAAATTTTATGTCAAAGTTCTACCTCTGGTCTGGACTCTATCTTAGAACTGATGGCTGGGCGTCTAAGAGTTATGGACAGGAGGCATTGGCTCGCGTCTAGTGCAGCTGACACTGCTGTGGGATTATTCTCCCGCTGAAGGGAGTGTTTGCAGGATCGGGTAACCTTCAGAGAGTCTTGTCAACTTCTGATCACTTCAGTTGATGAAATGTTTCCTTTAAGAATTTCGTCACTGCAGAAAAAAGGTTAAATATATTCAGCCTGATGATAACACGATGTGGATTATTTGTTCCCCCCCAAAACTGTCCGCATTGTCAGGATTGTAAATGTGACTGTTTTCTCCACTGTTTGTTTAGTGAGATTATAAGTGTCAATAAATTTGAAAAAATGATTAAGTGCAGTTACTGCATGCATTTTAGTGATACAAATCACACTTCTTTATGTGACTGGTGTCCTAAAGAAGCACATTACAAATAGATATGTTTTTCAAGAACAGTATTTGTGTTTGTGGGGCTATGATTGCTGTGGCATATAGTTCCCTAAAGAAAAAGTAATAAATTGTTCTTATCGTCAGCTTTATCGTTATCACAATAGTACCACGAAATATTGTGATAAAACTTTAAGTCCACATCGCCCACCCCTACTTTGGACTTGATAAAGCACCATACAAGTACAGGCCATTTACCATATCATCCTACACAGTTGCTCATTTCTTTGGATTGGAATATGCTATTTTTAATACCTGCACCATGTTTTTTGTTTCTTATGCTGTTAAATTTGCCCTTACTGTGCAGTCTCTTATTCTTACCTTCTGTTTTTATATTTTGACCTTTGTGTGAATCGACTTGCCTTTCTCTTTGCTGTGAGTACAACTGAATTCCCCCACTGAGGGACAGTAAAAGTTATTTCTGTTTCTTTTTCTTTTATTCTTACCTTAGGCTCATCGAGCTGTTCTGGCCGCCAGCAGCTCTTATTTCCGGGACCTTTTCAGCAGCAGCAATGCTGCGGTTGCTAGCAGCAACGAGACGAGCCCCACTGTTGTTGAGCTGCCTCCAGCTGTGCAGCCCCAGTGCTTCCAGCAGATTCTGGCTTTCTGTTACACAGGCCGCCTCAGCATGACAGTGGGAGACCAATTTCTTCTCATGTATACTGCGGGCTTCCTTCAGATCCAGCAGATCATGGAAAAGGGTACTGAATTCTTCCTCAAGGTAAAGCTACATAAAGCATGGGGAATGGATTTAATGATAGCAAAGATCAAGAAAAATTTGTGTCAGTATAGTGAAAAGTAAGCTAAGAAACTAATCTTAAAATTAGAAGTATTGTGTTAAAAACAAAGCCAGCTTTGCTTTAGTTTCTGTTGGAATCTACTTATAAATATTCAAGGCTTACTTATTCAAATAAAAATACATTTCATTAACTTATCTTTAGCAAGTGGGTCTTCCAGTTGTATTTATTTAATTTTTCCTTTAATTTTTTTGTTGTCGCTTCAAGCAAAAAAACAAACAAACAAAAAAAAAAAAAAAATCAAAAATTCTGTTAGAGAAGCAGCTGTTACTTCCCTTCAATCTAAGAATAGCTATAAAGTCATTTTATGATATTTAGAGGTCATTATTTTACAGCAAGATTAATTGCAATAGGAAGACATTCATTACAGTTGCCAATCTCAGGGCCACAGTAAATTCATCCCAATGTCAAACAATGACATTGAGCTGAACTAAGATTTTCTGTAAAAATCTAAATCTAAAAGCTACATTTCAGACTGTTTAGGTCTCAGTTGCCATAGTTGGTAAACCAATTTAAGCTGAACTTAATTAAAACTGAAAATATACTAAAGTATGGCTAGACTAAGACCTAACAAAACTGTTTATAAACGAATAGTTGACAGAAGAGGAGAATTAAAAAAGTAATAATAATCACATACCAATTAATCAAATAACCACAGAACCAGGGCCATATGAACACATAGTACTAAAATGAAGATACTTGGCCAAAATTCATATCTTGAGTTGTCGTGCACAGTGGAAGAGGGTTAATGATTTGGTATCTGCAGCCACAGAGTCCATATAAACTCTTCTAACAAATAATTTCTGAGCCAAATAAAAGGAGGATCTACCCAACAGTTGAAGCTTGATAAATAATGGGACACATAACAGGATAATGTTCTAATGTGCTGCAAAAAAACAACAGGGTAATAAAAAAGTTGAGAAGAAAGGTAGGGCAGCAGAACACCAGGACAATATGTACCTTTTATAAATATCTATATATATCCACTGTTGTTTTGTACCAAGATTTTTGTGATAAATAAATACTTCTTTCATTATTTCTGGCTCAACAGCATTGGTTTTATTGAAGAAGCTGCACATGGTTACACGTGCTGTTTTAGCGAAGCTACAACTTAGTTGTACTTTCTTAATGACTTTACCAAAATATTTTAATGTTATTAAGCAACAAGCATCATAAAATAATTCATGAGCATAGAGAGCAACTATTTATATTGCAAACAGTGACCTTACAATAATGATAAATTTGGAATTTAGTTTAAGACCTCATCAGATCTTAATGGAATTGCACATTAATGAATGCCTACAAACGTCTAGAAATTGAATTCACTTTGTAAAAACAAAAATTCCTATGTAATAAAAGTGAGGAAATTATGTATACAGCATTGCTGAAGTTAGTTCTACAAACAACTGAATTTTTGCCATGAATTTAGGTTTTCATTTGCTATTTCTAATTCTTGCTTTTACTTTTCTTTAATCAGCTTTGACGTAATGTAGTATGTCATTTGTCTTGTATACCTGAGCAAGTTTTGGCTCGATTTTATTTACTTATTTTGAAACAGATGAGTTTTTTTTTTTTGTTGTTTTTTTTTTTTTTGTTTTTTTACTTTTCAGTAAGAAGGAAGGTTTTATGTCTCAAAGTATGAAAACCTAAAGAAATTCACAATAAACTGTTGATTTAACTCCACAATACTGTGTCTATATTTTCATTAAAGTATCCAAGCATAAAATTTATCTATATGTTAATTTCTAGGTGTCCTCCCCAAGTTGTGACTCCCAAGGTCTTCATGCAGAGGAAGCTCCAACTTCAGAGCCCCAGAGTCCCGTAACACAGACCAGTAACAGTGCACCACGTCCTGCCTCCAGTGTGACGCCGCTCCCTCTCGTTTCACGACTTAAGACAGAACAGCCATCCAACCAGACAGAAGCCGCCACTCCTTATTCCGTGGTTTGCACTCCTGTTGCCAAGCGGCTGTGGGAGGGTGGCAGCACCCGTGATGGAGGAGGGTTAGGTTCGGGCGGAGGAGCAGGAGGAGGAGGAGCCAGAAAGGCGGCCCGTTATTCCCAGGAGGCGGTTCGGGGCAGTGCCATCCAGACCCCCGGAGCTCTCGGACTGGCCATGGGCATGAATGCCACAACAACCAGTCTGGCAGGCATGGTGCCCAGTGGTGGGATTAGTGGAAATGCCGGGACCAATGGGAATTCTGCTGCAGGGCTTGGAATGTCAGAGGGTGCTAGCCCCGGCACACTGAGTACCTACGCTAGTGACTCACCCATCAGCTACCATGATGATGAGGAGGAAGAAGAGGGAACAGACGAAAGTGCTGAGGAGCAGTACAGGCAAATCTGCAACATGTATACCATGTACAGTATGCTCAACATGGGAGCTGCAGGTAGTAGAATTAAACCAAACATTTAATACACATTAATGTGTGTTTCAAATTACACAACCTATCTTTGTGACTCTAATTCTAGAACTCTACATCAAGCTCTAGGAGGCATAATCAGAAAATACGAGTGTGTGAATTTCGTCTGGGTTTTACTGTTTCTCCAGCTGCTGGGGAGCGCGTCGAGGCCCTTCCTGACCACATAGAGACCCGAGGTCGGATGCGAGGCCGAGATCTTACTTGTCTTCCTCCAGAACTTATTGCTCAGATAGGAAACCGCTGCCATCCCAAACTGTACGAGGAAGGAGACCCTGCTGAGAAGCTAGAGTTAGTCTCAGGTATGAAAATACTTCAGATTATTGTTGAATGTAGTGCAGTCCTGGTGGGGCACTGTGGATAATTCAGCTAACAGGTAGGTTTATTGATTAGATATTTGCATTTCAATTCCACAAAATGTAGAGTAGCTGTTCCAACAAGCTTGTTATCAAGTCAAAGCAAATCCTGCATTTGTTTGATAGGCTAGGGACCCATTGAGTCAAATGTCAGAGGTAACCTGCATATCTTTGAAGACCTTCTTACTACTAACATACTTATGCAGGTTTTAGCAAGATTTGACAAAGAAACAGGTAATTATAGATGATGATTGACAAATACCCTGTTTTGCACATATTACAGCATGACTCAGTGTGAAAAGATGCCAGATGGTGAGATTTGCTGACTTGTAGTCCAAATAAGAAATTTTAGTCCTTAAAAAAAAAGTTGGCTTGTTGTGCAACTAAAAATAAAACGATCAAATGTTGTTTCACTCTACAGCTTTCAGACATTGGAGAACTGAATGGAATGCACCTCCAACAACTCTTTATTTATTTATTTATTGATTATTCTTTTGCTTTTCGGTAATTTGTGTAGTCTTCGTATTGTGTAATTTTGTTTGATTTTTCTCATTTGGTTTATGTCAGCTCTCCACGCCTCCCATTTCCATACGACAGAAATATCGCTACTGGGATTTTTTTTCAGATTCAGATAAGAGTAGGCATTTGTGGAAACAGAGTCCCAGTCTGATACTTCATCAAAATCAGTGCCATCCGTATATACAGCCAGTAAAATAAGTGTTGAACACATCGCAATTTTTCATAGTAAACATAATTCTAAAGGTGCTATTGACATGAAATTTTCACCAGGTGTTGGTAACAACCCAAGTAATCCATACATAGAAAGAAACCAAAACAAATAAGTTAAGAAATTAAGTTATAAGAAATGATGTGAAATGACATAAATGTATAGTAAAATAACACATTCGATTCCATTTCTACAGTTTTTCATCTCTTGTAGTTGATTTGATTTATCTTACTCTATTAATTCTTCATCATCTTTTTATAAATATTATATTTTGTTTTGTGTGTTTGATCATTTGTAGTTTGTGTGTAAAAGACTAATTGTCTCAGTGGTTTCATGACTTGCTTCAGTTTTTAACCTCTGTAAATAACCTCTCTTTGTTATTAATACAGTTATTTTTGACTGTATTAAAAGTCCTCTATAAATAAAGTTTGATTGATTGATCAAGATTGCATGGTCTGCAGTAGTATTGAGATTGTGTAGCAATTACCTTGCTAATCAGTGGTGTTCCAGAAGTTACAGTATCTGGTGTTTTTTTTTTAACAGCGACACATAATTTGTATTAACAGGAGATTCTGCCCTAACATGGGTTAACTAGGTTAAGAAAGCCACTTCTGACAATGATTCACCTGAATACATAAACAGTAGCTTTATCAGTTGTTTCTAAAGATTAACTCACATCCTGCTCCTGCTAAAATGTTTTAATACCATACCCTTTGCTGAAGTGCTAGGCTAACTCTAGAATATTTCCTCTCACTTTTGATTTGACCTGTTGATAACTTGGCATGTAAGATATTTCAGTTGCAGTTGTTGGTCATAAAATTTAATAAATAGTGTTTTACCTGCTCTCTCCATAGCTCTAACAGGACAATTATGGATATCTAAGCGCATGACACTGACAGAGTAGGACCTGCAACAAAGTCTTTTTCACTTTAAACATTATTATAAAGGTCGTATAACAAAAAAAGACTAATGATTGTTAGGGAAAACCCAGATCCGTTAGATCGGCAAAATGATGTGCACAGTTTTGTAAGCCATGCACATGAAATTCACAGACCTCATTTAAAGTTTTCTCACGGACTTTGATCCTGAATAAAAGCGGAACCCTGATCTGATATCTTATATCAGATTGGGGCATCTCGAGCAATCAGTACACCTGTCCTCAGTCATCTGTTGGTTTGTCATATTGCATGGTTCATGGTTTAAGCTATGAAATTTATAGCTTATTTATTAAAGAAAATCTTTATCTTCGTTCCCTATTAGGCTATATTTGGCACCTATCTATAAAGAGCATGTTTTAAAGAAAAAAAAAAAGTTTATCGTATCAAAATTACTCACATTTGAAGTATTCTCTATTTTCTGGAAAATTGAAGCTAAAAAAAATCACAAATACTTGTATTCTGTTTAGTTTTTTCCAGATCACAGTGTCCCAGTCTTTTTAGATGCAGTAATTTACAGTTGAGCTAAAAACCATCATATGCCTTCAACTGTATCTCTGTTAATACAAGTTGAAGATCATACCTCTCCTGTTTAAACTGTTTTGATGCTGACAGATACATTTCAGAGTTGTGTTATGCAGTTGCCCTTTAAAGAGAGTTAGTAAAGTGTCCAACATTATTTTATTAGAGAGTTAATGAATGACCATCATATGACCAACATTAATTATTCATTCTGGTGTGTGTATTTTTTATTACTTTATATTTCTTATTGTGCATGCAGTATATCTCAGTCGGTAACACTGTTGTCTCATGGAAAAAAAGTTCCTGATTCAAGCTTTGGTTTGTTTTGTGGGGTTTCTTTAATTGTATCCCACAGTCCAGGTTAAAAGGTTAAATCCTTTTGGAAAATTATTAAATAATCATCAGTGCTCAATGATTGTGTACAGTTTATTTTTTTGTTGTATTCTTCCATTGTTTTGTTGAATTTTATCTCTCTTTTTGTAGCTTTAGAAAAACATAACACTAACTTTTGCTTCTCTTGTATTTATTTTTTATGCTAAATGTAGCCAAAACCTAAAATAATTATATAGGTTAGTTGTTCTAATCTACAGATCTTATCACAAACTTGCAAGTAGCCATAACATGTAGAAATTTAGGGGAAGCTCTTCCATGATAACAGGGGATTGACACTAGAGTTTAGGACTGTGTTGCACATATGACTCAGTTTGTTTGTGTCAAGGACATCCTGTGATAATCTTCACATTAGATGTAGGTGTGGTTTTACTTTATAGTGTTCTGTGTGTGTATGTATCTATGTGCATGTACGTTTGTATGAAAGGTGTGAAAAGAATGCAATGTGCAGACCACAAAAACCAGGGCTTGTTCTGCCGTGAAGCATATAACACACAAATAAAACGGCAAAAGAAATGTTATGATGGCAAAAGAGGTGAAAACACAGGACCAGCCTTTTACGAACAGCTGCAGCCACAGCAATCTGATATGAATCACAGTTGTCTCTAGATAAACAATTTCTCTGTTTCTGTCTGAACGTAACCAGATAAACATGTCTCTATAAATAATCAGTGTTGAGAACATGTCTTCATTTGTTTGTGGTTGGGTTTTCAACCTTCTGGCATGCACCTTTGTTTACAGGAACTTCTGTGTATATTTCGAGAGCCCAGCTAATGAACTGTCATGTGAGCGCAGGAACGAGACACAAGGTGCTGCTAAGGAGGCTGCTGGCTGCCTTCTTTGACAGGTTGGTTTCCTCCGTGAGGGTCTATTTCTGTAATGTATTCATGTAAAGACAGATGAGACTCAGGTTTAATATGGAAATTATTGTATCTTTTATTTATTTTTGTGCTCAGTTTAGAGAAATAGGACAGCTATTTTAGGCTCCCTCTATTCTCTTCACTTCATTCTTGTTTTGATGTATCAGGAATACTCTGGCTAACAGCTGTGGGACAGGGATCCGCTCATCCACCAATGACCCTAGCCGCAAGCCCCTGGACAACAGAGTCCTCCATGCGGTCAAATGTGAGCAACCATATTTTGTCTGGCAGCTTATACAAACAGTTAAAGCATTTGCTTATTATTTTTAGTAAGAATAGGAAATACAATGATCTGCAACAAATGTCTTCATTTTTAAAGTTTTATTGGATCCAGGTTTCTAAAATCTTTTATAGAGGTCCTGATTAGGGTTTTATATTGATCTTACTTTGAATAGGAAAAAATTGTCTTTATGATAGCTTGGTAAAAAAAAATTACAAACTAAAATCTGCTTTTTGCTGAGTTGTATGTCATCAAAACACTGGTTGATTCATTGAACTTAGGTATGTGTTCTGGTCAAAACAACAAACCTTGCCTTGAACTGCAACAGAGATTAGAGGGAAGAGTCAAGACTTTTGCACATTGTTGTACATGCAGATCTCACCCTACATAGTTTTACTCTTACAAATTAATGAAAAAGAGAAGAATTGTCAATTTACACATGGCTGCATTTGGATAATTGGGCAAATAGGAGTTTTTCTGCACCTTACAATTGCCATTTGATAATAATTTATGTGACCACAAGTTAGGACCATTGTGACAAACTTGAATATTGACTTTTAGTAGGTAAAACTGTGGAGCGATCTTTCTGCACATTTACAACTCTAAGTCTTTTTGGGTATAAATCAGCCAGGTTTGCACATCTAGAGACACATCTTTCTTTGCCCATTTTCTTGGGAAAATACCTGAAACAGGATCAAATGGGATGGAGACCATCTGGGAACAACAAGTCTTGCCACACATTAGCAATATAGGTCTAGGCTTAAAATGCTTAATCAGAACACTTCCCCTAGAGTTCTGGCTGTATGTGTCTTTATATACAGGTACATCTCAAAATATTAGACTATTGTGAAAAGGCAAAAAATGTAATCTTTTCCTGATCCCAACAAGTTTTCTTCCAGAATTGCCTTGAATTTAGCTCCATTCATCTTCTCATCAGTGGTCAATGTGTTCACAGTTCATACAAATCTAATACTTCACTATTAGCTTTCTCTTGTACTTAGCGTTTTGCATGCAGACTACAAGGTTCAGTATTGATCTCATCCGACCAGACCACCTTCTTTCAAATGCCATATTTCAGCAAAGGCTGTCTTCTTGCCATCATTAAGGACAGATTTGTGGAGTGCAAAACCAAAAGTTATCGTGTCAACAGGTTCTCCCAACTGAGCTGTGGATCTCTACTGTTCATCCAGAGATACCTTGGCTGTCTTCTCTAATTAAGGCTTTCCTGGTACGTTAGTTTAAGTGAAGTCAAGTTTTTTTGTATAGCACATTTCAGCAGCAAGGCAGTTCAAAAAGTGTTCACATGATAAAAACATCAATCAAGTATACAGCAAAATCATCAAGCAAATATACATGAAAATCATGAAAATCATCAAGCAAATATCAATGCATCAAAATCATTAGGGTCATCAAGCAAATATCAAGCAAATAAAATGAGAAAATATTGATCAATGTTCCACTTACTACTAATCAAAGGAAGCTCTAAACAGGTGGGTTTTTGGCCTTGATTTAAAGAAACTCAGTGTGTTGGCTGTTTTACAGTTTTTTGGAAGTTTGTTCCAGATTTGTGGTGCATAAAAACTGAAAGCTGCTTCTTGATTCTGGTTCTGGTGATGCAGAGTAGGCTTGAAACAGAATACCTGAGTGGTCTGGAAGGTTGATACAATGACAACAGGTCTTTAATGTATTTTGGTGCTAAGCCATTCAGTGATTTATAAACTAACATAAGTATTTTAAAGTCTATTCTCTGAGCTCCAGGAAGCCACTGTAAGGACTTTAGAACTGGGGTGATGTGCTCTATTTTCCTGGTCTTAATGAGGACATGAGCAGCAGTTCTGGATCGTTCTGGATCAGCTGCAGCTGTCTAATTGGTTTTTTTTTAGGCAGACCTGTGAAGACACTGTTGCAGTAATCAATCCGGCTAAAGATAAACGCATGGATGAGTTTCTCTAGCTCTTGTTGAAACATTAGTCCATTAGTCCTGGAAATGTTCTTCAGTTGATAGAAGGCCAACTTTGTAACTGTCTTTATGTGTTTCTGAAGGTTCAGCTCTGAGTTTAGACGGATGGCCATATTTTAATAGGTTTGCATTTGTGCCATACTTTTTCTATTAATGGATGATCAATTAAACTATGCTCCTTGTGTGCTCCTTCAGAGTGTGTTCAGAGGAAATCTGTATTTATTTTAAAATTGTATTACACCAAGGTGACTTCTGAAGGCAATGCTTGGGGGTATTGGAATAAAGAAGTCTGATCAAGTATGTGCTACTGTCCACTGGTCTATCACAAACAAAGTCCAATAAAAATAAATTTAAGCATTATATATTTTGTAGCCAAGATCTACTAATCTTCATCGACCAGTTAAGTCTTGACTTGTT
This sequence comes from Anableps anableps, assembly GCA_014839685.1. Classification (NCBI taxonomy): domain Eukaryota; kingdom Metazoa; phylum Chordata; class Actinopteri; order Cyprinodontiformes; family Anablepidae; genus Anableps; species Anableps anableps. The sequence continues at coordinate 13,353,822 of CM026083.1, forward strand.
CTGAGAAGATGGGGGAATGTACCCGCTCATTTTACTAATTAGTGTGACTCAGACACCTTTGAAAGGAATTATCTGTGGGATTTTCCATTGTCAGCATTACCTCCAATTTTTCACAATTCTGTCTTAAAACAAGATGATTTCAGTATTCTAGGAGATATGTTCATTTATCTTTTGGCAGAGTTTTATGAGGGGCTTTATTTTCATGACTGTCAATTAACAGATAGCTATGTGAATATCTGATATCTGCATGAATGCATTGATAAAATGCATCAACAAAACTAATGAAGATCTATATAGTCATTTTACTCCAATTGTTTCTGCTGCAGAAATGAGTCATTTTAGTCATGGTTCCAGTTATACTCAATGACCTAGAGCTAAAACAGTAACTGAAAAGAGTGACTCCTGGTTTTAATCACCATAGTTGAATATGTACAGGTTTACTACACAAACAGTTTTTTGTGTTAAAAAGCTGCTATTTCAAGAAATTATCACAAAGGAAACTGAGGAAACTATGTACTCTGTATGTATTTTTGACTATTTTTGACTAGGGTGGGTGTTGAATATTTTATTTCCAGAATTCCCAAGCAGTTAACTGAAAGTTTTCAATCTGACTGTTTTCTTTCATCTCTGAAGGTTCATAGAAAAAGAACAACTATGCAAACTCTCCCACCTACTTGCACCTTGCATGCTGGCGATGTGCCAAAACCACGAGTGGAAAAACAAATCTATCACATCAGTTGATAAGTCAAGTGTCAAGTGTGAAGATTTACGTGACATTGTAATAGTGACAGATTTATAAATGGGTTGTCCAGAGTATGCTTAAAATCATTACAGACTCTTTAAAGTTAGAAAACAAGAGTGAGTAATATTCTAGCCTAGTAAAGACATGAAAGCTCCTTAAATAGATCCTATTTTCACAGATCTTTAAAAAAAAATAAAATTTTCATAATTTCAGTACATTTATTCAGTTGGAAAAGCAATTCAGTGTTAACAGATATAGTTTTTACATGAAATCAAGTGTACCCTAATTATTTTCCCTTTAGCTTTTATCACTTCATAAAACCCTTTTTACAACATTTCAACAGGTTAAAAGCATGAGAGGTGTGTGATATTTGATCACTCCTTTCACCGTCTCTCTAGATCAGGGGCCCTCAAATACAAGCCTCAAGGGCCTGTGTCCTGCAACTTTTAGATGTGTCCCTGGCTCAACACACCTGAATCAAATGGCTGAATTGCCTCCTCAGTGCAGTCAAGTTCTCTAGAGTCCTGCTAATGACCTGATTATTTGACTCAGTTGGGTTTTTTTTGAGCTTTTGAGATCCTAATCAGTTGCTCCCAGTTGTAAAAACAATACCTTGTTGCCACGGTTACATATCATAACTGTCCAAAAGTTTAAAAAGTAAGAGCAAAAATCCTTCCAGCTGCGCAGCATCCAAAAGTAGGGGGAATATTTGTCCAAACATGCAGTGCCTCAACCAAAACAATTATGAACAAATGTCTTCAAAAAGAGCAAATCAGAACTAATGTAACAGATCTACTCCAACATCCTGCCTCCGTGGCTGGCAAAACTCTAGCATTTTTTTAGATTTCATTTTCTTTTTTTGTGTGTGTGATGATGATGCTGCCTTAAACGATGACTATGTTAATTCTTTATACACATCTTTAAAAGAGGTGCCAATAATTGTGGAATCTGCTGTAGAGATTATAACAATGAAGAGCCCCTGGTTGCAGACTACAGCAAGCCTAACTGTGTCGTCTCTGTCTCAGTTTATTGCCAGAATTTTGCCACGAGTTTCAAAGAGAGCGAGATGAACGCCATTGCAGCGGACATGTGCACCAACGCCCGCCGTGTAGTGCGAAAGAGCTGGATCCCCAAGCTGAAGCTGCTGATGGCTGAGAGTGACGCCTACTCCTCTTTCCTCCCTGACGGAGTCAAGACAGAGGACGAAGCCCTGGGGGCGGATCAGGCCTTTGAGCCCGCCTCCCTGGAGGCTACCAGCGGTGCCGGCATGGAGTCGGGTGGCTCCTCAGGTGAATCTCTTCCAGGCGTAGGTGGGGATGGAGGACCATTGTTCTAAACGCTCAGCCCCTGGAAAGGTTTAAGTCTGGTGACGCACGTACCAGTATTCCCCCAGTTGTGCTTGCCTCCTCACTCTTTGGCCCACCCTGATCTTTCTTACATCTCGGCTGTCCGTACAACAGTGCTTGGGGCGACAGCCGTCACTCCGTTATAACCAGGATGTAAAAACTCACAACTTTTTTTGCTTTATGACTGTAAAACAGAGTTAGTGGAGTAAAAGGAGAATGCATGAGGGTTTGTCCTCTGCCTCCCCTTGTCTCATATGGTATGTAAGTGCAGCCACTGTTGCATTTAAAATACATTCCCTGAGGTGCAGGTAGGGGGAGCTACCAGTGCAGCCAGAGGAAAAAGGGAGATATGTTTTGACAGACTGGGAGCAGAGGTGACAAAAAAAAAATGAATGTAAGTGTTGCTGGCTTTTTTTCTCTATGCAAGCCTGACAACTTGTGTTCCAGCCTTGGGAATAGAACTAAATTTAATTGTATTAAAACACAATAACACTACTTATTCCTCCTTACATCTTCCTCTCAGCCCACCTCACCTCAGAGCGTTTCACTGTGCCGCATATTGTAGAAATATTCTCATCTTTCTTCATTTTTGTAAACGTGCCCGCATGTTTGTGTCTGTGAACTGAAAAGTAAAAGGGGTGAAGCTTTTTACTAAGATGATTGTAAAGATGACCAAGAGGAAACAGGTAAATAAAGATGGTTCTATTTTCAGAAGAATAAACTATATTTATACAGGCGCCCATGCCTAAATCAGTATGAGCAACGAGAGAGAGGAGGATTGTTTTAAAATATCCACGTAAGTAAGCTTCTGTTGAAAGAGTTATTGTCAAATGAGGAAAAGTGCTATTTTTGCAGGAGTATAACAAAGGAGTCTTATGATAGGAATTTGTGTCATTTATTTTTAGCTTTATTTTCAAATGAAAAAGATGGAATGAGCAGTTGAACTGCTAAATTTGACACATTTCATCTTCTGTTCACCAGCCTAAAAGGAAAAAATTAGAACATTTTAGTTGGATTTCACTGTCTGTTAAAACCCTTCCTTAGGTTGTGAATCTGCAGCTTTGGTAAAACGCTTGCTCACAATCCTGAAGATTAATTGCAGAAACTTAAAAGTTATGTTAAACTGAAAAAAAAAAAAAAAAAACTGTTAGCTTTGTCTTTGTACAGAAATTAAAAAAAAAAGAGTCAGTAGTAATTATCAGACAAAAGAATGTGCCTTTTAACTGAAAGCAGTAAGAAAGTGAGCTATTGCTTGAAGTAAACCGATTTTAATGGTACTATCTGTGTGTGCCACGTAGTTCTTTGGTGTGGATTGTGCAGATGTGTGCCAGTATCTTATCCGTTGCACCTCTGCAATGTGGGAACTCGGAAAGGCTTTTATTTTGGAGTTTGAGATGACTTTGCACCTTCCACGAAAGATGGAAAGATATGTGGGTGGTTTCTGCACCTTAATGAAAAGAACCAGTGGTTCGTGTACCTTTTTGAGAAACGTGTAGCAATCAAACCCCTGTAGGTGGAGTATGTCTTTTAATTTACACTCCAGAGCCCCCACCCCAATGCCTGCCTGTGTTTCTTGTAGATGACCAAGGAGACTGTTGAGTTAAATCCCAAGTGTTCTTCCTATTTTTGCACCTGATTTGTCTGATCAGAAAAGTGTTGAGAACCAATGTGTTTGTTTTTTTTTTTTTCAGTTTGTTTTTTTCCCAAATCTGAAAGTCTGTTTGACTGAAGCCTTTTGAATGCATGTCAGTACAGGGGATTCATTTTTCCTGTTGCAGGTGATCTGACTTAGAATGTGCTGTTAACTTTTTCTCTTATTTTGCAGGCGAGTAAAGGGGAATCCATGTTTCTTTTTAAATGCAGTTGAATCTGAAGTGCTTTTTTTTTCTTGCAGAATACATTGCTGGGAGCGTCACAGATGCATAATAACTCAACCTCTTTTTTATTGTTGTTTAAAGTCTAAGACTTGACTTAGATAGCTTAACTGGGGTCCGTGTAGAGAATAAAAAATGCAGTATTGTGTAAGGGTGACAACTTCAAAAACCTCACTTTTTGCTTTCGACTGTAAGTGCCACATGGGCACGCCTCCCCCGTGTACCTCTCCACCATCTTTGAAGACTGTTGTGAGCTTCCTGTCCTTCACGCTTCAAGCTGGTGTCACATTTCACTTCCACCAGCTTAATCATGCATTTCTGAGAGGCAAAGCAGAGGTTTAAGCTGTGCAGCCCGGAATTAGAAGTTGCATCTTTCATTTGTTTATTTTTGTAAAATGCAGCACAAAGAAGCCTTTACAGTGGGTTTGTAGAGTGGTTCTTGCAGTAATCATGCAGCATAGTGACCCACTGAGCCATTTGTAATCTGTTCTGACTCATAACGGGTTGATTTCTCATTGGTGAGTCATCCATGTTAGTACGACATACCGGCCCAACCCAAATACAAAAAATCTCCACATCCTATCAGGATTCTAGATTAGACTACTGATAAACACTGTTTTAGGCTCTTGGTTTAACAAAACAAGTGGAAAGAAGTATGATGACATGCCAGCTTTCAAAAGTCCCTTGCTCACATTGTTTTATCTCATTTGAGAACTGAAAGCTTTTTGTGTGTGTGTGTGTTTTTTTTTTCTTTGTTGCACATTCAAAGCAAGCTGTAATTTGTGTAGCTTTTTCACATCCCAGAACATGTAGACCTACACACTTGAATGAATAAGGTGTGGCACAGCATGAGGAGTCGTTTCGTCTCTAAGCAGTACATATATAAATACGATTCTATACATGTATAGATACATACTGTATATTATATATAGACACACACATAGGGATCCGATTGTTTGTTGTGCACTTGCAGCATGAGGTATATATTTACCCAGAAACTAGGCGTGTTCTCGCCATCCCTGCTCTTTGCCCTCTGTAACCCTGTAGCACCAGTGGCCCTCCTGTACTGCTCATCCTCCTTCTTTCTGTGTTCAAAGTGCCAATAACTTTGTGAAAGCCCTGTAACTGTGACCCAACATTATCAAAGATAATTGCACATTAACAACTGTAAAATAAATGCAAATTATAGAGATGGAAAACAAAAAAATCTTGTCATGAATTAAAAAACAAACAAACATCCTAATAAAAGATTTGTAACGATTTCTTTTTTTTTTTTTTTTTTTTTTTTTTTTTTTTCTCCAAAATATTTATCTTTTAATGAAAAGCACAAACACAAAGAAATGCAGCTTTTCAGCACACTTCACTGCTCTTTCATGGAAGCCGTCAAGTGTGACCAGATTTTCATGCTATGTGAAAATGTCCAACACAGCTGTTGCTTCCTTCATTTGGTTTAGGGTTTTGTTTTTCCACTTCATAAACTCCACTTTGCATGCCTGGATTGGGGAAAAAGCCACAACAGGTGGTAAATAACTTGTGCTTTATGTGTTTATACTGAAATAAACTCACTGTTGTATAGAGTTACTGGGATTTAAATGTTACTTTTTATAGTGTTTTTATTCAATTGTTTTTTTTTTATTTTTATTGTGAGTCTTTACAGATCTTTTAAGCACACTAAACGCTAATTTTGCTGCAGCTCTTTTTCATCAGTCTTTAATTTGTTGCATGATCTGACATTGAAAATTCTGAAGAAAAAAAAAAAGCAGCCGGTAATTTTAGTGTCTTTATTCAGGGTTTGAAACTTTTATTTGGAAATATATATATATATATATATATATATATATATATATATATATATATGTATATATATATATATATATATATATATATATATCTATATATATATATATATATATATGTGTGTGTATATATATATATCTATATATATATATATATATATATATATATATATATATATATATATATATATATATATATTTCCATAAAATTACTGGTGTGACAGGTAGTGACATGCCCAACATTTCCTGTGAAACAGATCTGACTTAGAGACTTTTATTTCATCATGTAGATCATGTTGTTGAGGAACTTTTAGTTGTCATACATGGCACACCCATTTCCCCAAGTTAATCTCAAAAATGGGAAAGACAAGAGGACAGGTAATTCAAATAAGGCAGATTCTCATCTGTCAAAAAATGTCTTAAAGAAAACTGATTTCCACGGCTTTCTACTCTATGAAAACTTATTGGGACTAGCTGTAAACCTGATGAAGCATGAGATCTCTTTTGGTCTATTTTATGAGAATGGCAAAATAAATGTACACAGTGTACATAAATTCAAGTCATGCCAATGTTTAACAATGACTGTGTTGCACCGAGTACTGATCAGCCTTAAACACTGTGACCACTCACTTTATTCTAAGTACAGGTCCATCTCAATAAATTAGAATGTAAATGTGTATGTAGTAAGTAAATGTAATTCAGTTAAAAAGCTAAGATTGTATAAGTTCAGTACTCACAAAGGGATTTATTTCAAACATTATATATATATATATATATATATATATATATATATATATATATATATATATATATATATATATATATATATATATATATAAAAATAAAGCCACAGTTGTCCTAAAGTGTGGATTGAGATTGTATGTGGTGCTTCAGGAGTCGCCACACACAGACATGGGCCTACAACTGTCACAGTCCTTGTGTTTACCCACTCCAGGACCAGAGACAGTCTCAGAAGTGTCTTAGTCTGAGGAGGAAAAAATGTCTGAACTGTTGGTCAGTGGTCCAAAGTCCTCTGTTCATTTCAAAGTATATTTTTCATTTCATTTAGTAGTCAAGGTCCTAGAGTCTGAAGAGAAAGTACAGAGGTACAGAATCCAAGTTGTGGAAAGTCCAGAGTGAAGTTTCCACAATCCATGATGATTTTTAGGCCGTCGAGCCTTTTGCTTAATTTGCTCCAATGTTTTTATTGAGTCCAAACTCAGCGCAGTCATCTGATAGCAGTGTTCCCTGTTCTGACAATCTTTATGCAGCTGCTAAATTAATTTTCCAGCAGCACTTAGCTCCTGCCAACACTACCAGAAATACCAATACCTGCTTTAATGAGTTGCCTTGTGATGGAATGGTGACCTGTCCAGGGCGTACCCTGCCTCTCACCCAATGACCGCTGGACACCAGCCCCCTCGTGACCCTGCTAGGATAAGGGTGTTTAGATACTGTTTGGGTGGTTTAATGAGCATATCACCATGCTTGATTGGTTAGCAGACTCGCCCATCATAAACCACATAGACAAGCTATGGAGTATTGTTAAGAAAAAGATGTGAGATGACATACCCAACAGAGACAACCTTGGCTTCCATAACACAGCAGAGCCACAGGTTGATAGTCTCCTAGCCATGCCATATTGATGCAGTAATCAATGCAAAAGGACCCCCAATAGGTGTTTTCAGTAGGCTAACATGTCTCTATTTTTTTTGTTTTGTGTAATATTACAATTTTATGAGAAGCTGAAAATTGGGTTTTCATTAGCTGTAATCCATAGTCATTAAAATTAACAGAAGTAAACATCTGAAATATATCACTCTGTGTGAGTGAATGAGTATGTGAGGTTCACTTTTTAAATTGAATGACTCAACACAACTGATCACCTAGGAAACTGACTAATAATATTAGGGTATATGATGGAGCTTTCCTGGAGTTTCTGATAGCATACTGAGGCATTCCTGTTGGTTACTGATGCCACCGTATTAGTTTTCAAGTTTGAGGTCCCTGTGAATATGTCATACTCCTTTTGTGTTTATTCTATTTCCAGTCAATTCCAATAGGTTCTTGTAAGAATTTGCCAAACTTTAAAAAACTGTTTTTTTTTTTTTTCACATTGTCCATAATGAGGTATTTGTGTGTAGAATTTTGAAAGAAATAGATTAATTTAATACTATTGGAATAAGGCTGTAAAATAAAATGTGGAAAAGTGAAGCGCTGTGAAACTTTCTGGATGCAATGTAATGGTCTGAACAATGTAAACCTGAGAGGCAGTGAGATTTTGAAAAGAAACATAGGAACCAGCAAGAAGCCGTTAATGTTAAATTACACCACAACAGCAACAACAGCTTTGACCATCGCACACATCAAGGAATAATCAAGGAATATAGTAAAACCACAAAGGTACAAAATACGATCAGAATTGTCTATGCAATTTGTCCAATAATAAAAGTGATCATCAAGAAACACTTTTACTCTGGAACTCTCAGGTTTCATTAAAGACAGACAAGTAAATAAAATTACTATTACAAGGCAGATACAATGGATGGAGTCACTGTCCTAAACTGACACTAGTGGCTCATACAAAGTTAAATGGATTTTAACTCAATTTAGCCTGTATAGTATAGATACAAACTAATTTAGATTACCAATCTGATAGTATGCATGAGGTTAACTTGTATTTTCCTGTTATTTTTACTTAATACCCTCTCAGCTCTCTGTGAGGTACCAATGTCTGTCAATGCAAAGCAGAACACAAATTTCTAGATGTTCTTTGTTACCACACCACCTAGTGATTAGCTATTGTCTTGGCAGCACACAGCAGGAAACCTTGTTCCAAACTATGCTTGAGCAACTTCAGCAGAGCTGGCCCAAGGTTTTTTTGGGGCCTTAAACAGAATTCGATTTGGAGCCCCTCCTGCTGTTAAGACCATCACCACTTCAAACAATGTTACAATACAGATTTAGTGGAATCTGAGAAAGGGAGCCAAGTTTAAATGGTTGATCTTAAAAGCAACCATGGGTAGATTATTTGCTGAAATGTTTTTGTGAACAAACTGAGCCTAAAACAAAAAAAGATTAAACTAATAGCACCAGATTGTAACTACATTACCACAACAATCAAACAATGAAGATTGTTCTTTGATCTATATCAAAGTAGACTTCTTAAATCCTTCAGATTTCAAGCAATTTAAAATCATCTATTTATGCTAAAACCAACAAATAAATTTAATAGGATTCTCATTTTCAACAAACAAATTTACCACACAAAATTTTAGATCTATGGTCTGTGTTAAAATTCAAGCATTTATGCGAGCCCCCGATAGCTCTTTTAACAAGAAAAGAAAATTAAGTTTTAGCAAAGTGACAATAACTGTAAACAACACTGGTGATTTTGGATTTGACAGAAATCTATCAGCTCTTTAGTCATCTAATAGCGTCCAAAGAAAAAGAGGACATCCAAACAGCTCTGCCTCCATCAAGGAACCCAGAGAGGAAACAGACGCTTTTGCAGTGATAAGAGTTGGAAAACGCAGAGCACAAGCTGAAGAAACTCACCGAGGCCCTCAACCTTCACTCAGGCCATAAAATAATCTTGGTGCCAGAGACACCACTTTCATTCCTGAAGTCGCATCCTGATTTCTGTCAAGCAGATGTGCTTCTTTAATGAATATAATCCAAGAAGATTGAGACTGTTTTTGATTATTTTTTATTCTGTGTGTTTAAACTGACATTGTTGGGTGATTTCTTCATTAGAATATGCTTTTGTTGAAATCTTTTAGATGTTTGAATCCTGTGATGTTAATTCAATGTGATATGAACATTGCAGTATTTTAAACTCAGGGTTTTTTGGGGGAGGGGGATATTTTTGTTTATTTGTGTTTGGATTAGAACTGAATCAATATTTCAATCAAACAATTATCTTAAAGGATTGTTTTCAGATATTGTTTTATATGTTGGATAATTGTGTTGATGGTTCATTTTGTGTGGAGAGAGATGAAGACTCTTAACACTTTGTAGTAAAGATTTTATTGTTAAAATAATGTGTGTCACACAAAGAGTTGCAAATATTTTGTCTGTGAAAGTTTCTCTCCAAAAAGACACCAAAGCCTGCGGGTTCAGAGAGTTAACAGGAAAAAAAAGTTTTTACATCTGTTTGTCCAAAATAAAAGGAGGTCATACATGCTGCTTAATTGATGGCAACAACATCCATTCTCTAACACCTTTCTATGATCAAGTGGTAGTTATTCAGACAAAATATTTTAGACCCTAACATTTATTATTATTTTTATGTACTCATGGTTTTTAGATGCTTCACAGATCATTTCACAGATCACTGTTTATTGTTCAATTTCAGTTGAAACTGTAGTTGCTCATACAACTAGAAGCTGTATGAGCAATATGCTCATACAGCTTCTAGTTGTGTTCTTTACATCTGATATGTCAGATTATATACATAGGAAAAGCTCATTTCATATTTAAATATGAAGGAGTGGGATAGTGCTGACACCTGGTGGACAGATCTGAGCACAGCTGTGTGTTATGACAGCCGTTCATTGTGTGTATCTCGAGTTACTGTGAGCAAATAGGCCTGTAAACTTTTTCCCTTCACATAACGTGTCTCTGTAGGTAAAAATGGTAACTTTGTTGGCCGGGCCATAACAATATGTTCAAACTATGATGTTTGATGTTGCTACAATATACATGTCTGTGTTTTTGATTCAGGAATGGAGAAGTGTAGTATGATAAGCTGTTACACTCCCACTGAACACTTATATTTGTATATATTCTATATATTTCTTATATAGAAAAAAAACTATATTTCTTAAATTCAAAGTAAACATATATATAGCATGGTATAGATGAAAATGCTCTTTTTTTACTTATGTTCTGTGTCAGTGGATCATATGCTGGAATATGACGATCACAATTTTGAAACTAGGTTTGATTTACCTTTTGTTCAAGGATAAGTTTTACTTTTATTTGACAAATCTATTTGTCTAAATTTGTAAAGTTCTACTTTCTTCACAACATATGTTATTATTTTTGGACCCTGTAGACAGACAGCATGAAAACCAGCAGACAAACAATCAGGTGTAAAGAAGCTACCAAATTTCGTCATGCTCTTTCTGAAGGGCAAAGATGTTAAGAAAAATATTTGGAATATTACTGACTATTGCAGTCCTTGTTGCAGTCACTAGTGTTTAAACATTTTACCTAAATTGGCCATTTTCAGGTAGATTTATATATTTTTAAACAACTCTCATAGTAATCTTATTTTAATAATGAGTATGAATAATTCACACATTGTTGAGAGTCTCCCTAAGACCTTTTGTCCTCATTAAAAGCAAAAGAACTCTGGAGGTTAGTGGGTCTCAAAAGAACATTTCATTTCATCACTAATTATAAAGCAATTTCTTTTTATAATAATCCAGCTGAATTGTCTCTTTGCCCCATTGGAAAGGTTCCCATCTGAATAAAATGAAGCAGTAGGAACTATGACAACACCTAGAAGAGTTCTATTGACTACGAGAACCAAAATATGTTTTGCTCCCTTCTTTTATATCTCCATTAGCATAGGAAACAGTATGAAATAATGTTAGCTTGTATCATAATTTTTGTTGGTGCATCTTTTAAAGTGAACCAGAAAGTACTGTTAGAATTACATTTCAGCACAGGCTGTAAAATCATGCTTTTCCATATTCCTGCAGTTGACATCACTTTCTTTTAAAGCAATAAGTTTAGATTGTAAATTAGGTGATGAGAATGCAAGTATCAGAGTTTTACTGTACACCTTATTCTTTTGCTGTGGGATTTGATTCAGGTAGTGAAGCAATTTGTTTTGATCACTCTACGAGAACTCTATGGAGAGAGATGAATTTTTCAGTTAAGTGGTCTAATGGTTGCATTTTTTCCTTTTTGTCCTTTTCAAAAATCATGCTTTCTGATATTTCCCTGTGAAACTCTGACTTGTCCTGGACAAGCTTTGCTTGTGGCTGCATCTATTATCAAACACAGCTTAATTTGTTGCTTCAGCTGGTGCATGTTAAACATGAATCCAAAGTGAAACAAGATTGTTTCTTGGACCAGTGTTCCGATTCCACTGGATGTCAATAGATGAGGATAAATATGACTCAGGAATCTAAATTTGAATCGACCACTAAAAGCCAAACATGTTTGTTCTTTCACTCTTTCAACAAGGAAACAGGGAAATCCTTGTCCCATCATCAGAGAAGAAATATTGGCTTCTGAAAACAATTAACAGCACTGCAAAGAGCAGAGCAGGTGTGATTTTAGGTTTCACAAATAAGTAAATGCGTCTTCTTAGTAATAGTATATAGTGCATGAAATCCCAGTCTCTTCATTCCTGACTGCATCCCTAACAACATAAAATTCTCCTTTGAAATAGTCTAATACACAATTAACACGTTTTTAGGTGAATTAAAAACTTACAAGGAACCAGATTAACATTAAACAAAAATCTACTCATATCTTCAAAAATGTTGTAGTTGCATGGCTAAAATATCACCCTGGATGACACAACAGCCAGTTGCCTGTGTTTCACCTGCAGATGAATCTACAAGCTAAGTCCAGTGATATGTGGTTAAGGCTCTGACTGAGCTCTGTGTCTGCTTTGAGATGCATAAAGCTGTTCCATACATTTAAAAAAACAACAACAACAAAAAAAAAAAAATCATGACCAACCTTATGCTTATGTAAGCATTAAAGCACTTTAAAATTTTTCATAGCTTCTCAGTTTAAAGCAGTGAAGTTGATAAAGCAGCTAAATAACAATATATTTGGTCAGTCTGTAATGTAATGTAATTTACATAAAGCATCACAGGAATAAGGTGGGTATGAGGACCTTTATCTCATGGTTAAAAGTGACTGAGTGGAGTGTCATGTGGCTCAGTGGGAGAACAGATCCACCATGTGCTGAGGCTGCAGTCCTGAATGCAGTTGTCCTGGGTTTGAGTCCTGCCCCTGGGCTATTTGCTGCATGTCTTTTCCTTCTTTCCCTGCCCTTCTACCTGTCTAGCTACTTATGAATAAAGGGCACTAATGCCAAAATAAATCTTTAACAAGTGATTGAGCATGAATGTCTCTTTCACCACTGATTTCTGTTCATTTATCAGTCTCTGCTCAAGCTCTTGAAATAACTGACTGATATTTGATGAAGTCAAGTGAAGCAAGGTCTCCATCTTGTGGACTATTTGTGTACTACAGAATCATATTTCTGCAACAAGGTACAGTTTGGCTTCTTCAGTTGGTGATGGTATAAATTGAAAGTAAGTCAAAGTAAGTAAACTTTATTTATATAGCACTTTTTACGGGTCAAAACCCACAAAGTGCTTTACAATAAAAACAAGCATAAAAACGGAAAAGAAAAGATCAAAACAGAACACATGTAACATCATATACCAGTAATCTTAGCTTAGAAATATTTCTTTGCTAAAAAAAAAAAAAAAAAAAAAAAAAAAAAAAAAAGTTTAATAGAAATGATAAGACACATCAGAAAACTGCCTGAATATTTGGCCTTGGGTGGGAGGGGAGAGATGGAGAATAGATCCCAAGACTAAGTGCTGTGGTACCCCACTTGTCAGGCTCTGGTTTCCAAAAAAACTAAATGTTTTACCAGAAAGATAGGAGTTCAGAGCCACTCTAGAGGCCACATCTAATATACACCTTGGAGTCTGTTACTCAAAATACTTTGTTTCTGCAGTGTCAAAAGCAGATGAAAAATACAGGAGAACCATTACAATGGATGCTTCTGAGTCAGTTGACATCAAAATTTCACTAGAAACTTTGAGTAAAGCAGTTTCTGTGGAGTGGAGCTTACAAAAGCAAGACTGAAATTTGTCCATAAAAGAAATTAGCTGTTCTTTCCCTACTTTTTTCAAGAAGCTTTAGCAAAAAATGGATCTTTGAGATAGGCATGAAATATTTAAGCTGTGTAGAATCCAAACCGAGCTTCTTTAATAATGACTCGAAAACAGCATGCTTGATAGAGTTTGGAACCACATCTGTTAACAGTGAAGTATTGCAAATTTCTACAAGGGTCAACAAGAGGAAAACCCTTTTTACCACAGAGAGAATGTCGTTTGGACGGGTAGATATTTTCATCTTATCAAATAAAGACGAGATGTCAAACAGAGTCACTGGAGCATACCAATTCAGAGACTGAGAAAGCAGAGAGACAGAAACAAATATGTGACACCAAGATGGATAAATGCTTACTCCAACATTATTTATCTTCATCACAAAAAACTAAGAAATTCACTACTGTCAGCTTTAGAGGACACAGGAATTGTAGGAATCACAGGCTAGGCAAGAGAATGTATAGTTTCAGACATAACCTTACACTTTTACTTATTGAAGGAAATATGATTTGAGAAACATTCCATTCTGGCAGTTCATCACAGATTAAAGAGATTCAACGTTCCCTGAGATGAAGCTTGTGAAACTCAAGTTTAGTAGATTTCCACAGGCGGTTTACTTTACGACAGTTTTTTTTTTTTTTTTTTTTTTTTTTTTTTTTTTTTTTTTTTATTTCCAAATCAATTAATTTATCCATGGAGAAGCTTTTTAAAGTGGTACAAAGGCAGTTTTCTGTGGTACTACTACATTAAGAATATCTGAGCAATGATAATCAAAACACTGTGTTGCAACATCAATATCAGAGCTCTTCCTCAGGAGAGAGACCAAACAAATAACAGAACTTCTAAGCAACATTTAAACAATAACTGTCTTCAGGATTCTACATTTAGCTGGTGATGTATCCAAAGAAAGCCTATGGTTAACAGATACACAGCAATGGTTACTCACATGTACATCAGAACACACAAATTAGTGATGTTTAGAGCAAGAGAGAAAACAAGATTCAAGGTTTGACCTTTTGTGTCTGTGAGACCAGAGACCTGTTAAATTAAATGAAACGAGTCAGTAAAAGATAAAAAGTTAGTTGCTGTGTTACAGTTAGTTTCATTCACATGTATGTTAAAATCCCTTATCAATAAAACTTTCTCAAATTTAATGATGGAAGATGAAGTGTCTGTAAAATCAGAAAGAAAACCACAAGCAGAACCAGGACAGTGGTAAATAAAAAACACAATAAAATATGTTAGAAGAACTGACCTTCATCACATTTGACTTGAAAGAAGTAAAAGTCTGAGCCTCCACTGTTTTACATGAGTAACTGTACCGATGCACTGTGGTGAGTCCACCACCACGGTGTTCCAAGCGTAGTATCCTTATCAATAAGCAGCTGATGGGACAGAGCTCATTTAAGTGGACATATGCTTTCTCCTTCTGCCAGGTTTCTATGAGAAACTTGAAATCCATACTTTTATTGGTGAAACACTTGTCCAGAGCAAAAGATTTATTCGCGAGCAAAGTGACACAAAGCCGATGTCATTAACAGCTGATTGTCAAGGAACTGACAGAAAACATTTGGTGTGGTGACACTACCACATATCACCCATAGCTCTGGAACAGTGATCCAGAATGAAATCCAGAGGCAAAAGTGAAATCATGCCATCTTTCAAAGCATGTTTGTAACTTAGATGAGGTTCTGCCAGTAATGAGAAGACAGGGAGGTGAAAACAGGTTTGTATTGTCCTGAAATGGAACTACCCTGAAATTACCCTGAAATGGAACTGGTAACAAAAATTGGGTGCATTATCCACCATGAAAATAGAGGTGTTCTTTCCAAAAGATACTAACGCCTGCCCTGCAGCCCCTTCTTTTCACTCTCATTTTCCTTTTTTTCGTCCCTGGGTACTTACTCTGGGTCATGAGTTTTCAGGAGAGGACGTAGAACATACCAGAGACACTGATGTTCAGCAAAGTGCACAGATCATATCTTTGAGCAGTGAAGACACCATCATGAAATAGCAAAGCTTATATAACTGTATAAAAAATAAAATACAGAAAGCCAACCGACACAAACACAGAAGAGCAAGAACCGCCCAGCCAAACACAGGTACCCCCACCCCCCAACAAACCTACCAAGTAGACCGACCAAGCAACAAGTATGAGCATATTGCTTTCTTTATCAGTTGTTATAAAAGCAAAAACACTATCCAAATCATCACTCATTGTAAAGATGTAACTGCAATTTTTCCAAATAATTGAGAGAGAAAAAGCTACATGTGGAGCTTTGTCTTCCTCTTGTGGACCACTAGTGTAGTACATGCTTTAGATTTAAACTTTTTAAATATTGTCAAGCAGCACAAAGGGCCACTTATGCTTAGGGTTAATTACCCAGAACCATACCGACAAGGCCTTCTGTTGGTCTTCTGTGCTCATTTTGTATTTTAGTCCTTCATTAATAAGCTGAGGGATGCAGACTGAATCTAGCAAACGGACCTATACACCACTAGTGCATTATAGCTCATGTACGATAACTGGAAGGAACAAGGGAGAAGAAGAATTCTTATTGATTATTTGCTAGAGCATAAATATAAATTTGATAGCCTATTTTCTGTTTATCCCACAAACAGTTTAGAAATTGGGTGGGCTGTAAACATGCACAATTAAATAGTGTAGCATTTCCTTATGCTTGTACTTATGCTTTCAAGCAAGAATGTGTTGTAATCTTTTAAAGTGGTCTCCATCATTTGTTTTCCAGGCCATTTAAAAGGTCTTTCAATGCTCTTCTTTTGTGTTTGGATGCTTTTGCACTCATTTCCTGTGTAGTCTCAGTCTTTACTATCAACAGTAAATGAAAAGTATCCTAGATTAATGCCTATAATAACTAGGTAGAAATTTCAGCAAAGATTAAAAGATCATCCTTCATTTGATCATCTATTGTATGCCTTTAAGCTGGAACCTCTGACTGTAGAAAGTCAGTGTAAAGGACAGGAGGAAGACCAAATCACCTGTATTACTAGACAGGTGCTAAACACAACAATGGCTGGGTGCACAAGCCGGAGATTGTTTTAACCCAGAGTGACCGGCAGATGGAGCATGGTGGAAATTCTCAGAGACTCCTCTGAATGAGCCAGTGTGTCACACGTTTCACCTTTCCTGAGTGTTTAGGGTTTGCCTCACCTCTTAAACAAATCCTGCAATGTTCATGTCAGTGTTGTCCGCTGATATCAAGCCTATAGCCACCCAGAAGTAAAAATGTATTAAGAAACATCATCCCACTGTACATCCTCATCACTAGTAGTCCAAACGATAACATCATTTTATATTTACTGCACATGAATACTATTTTAAATAGCTGAAAAGCATCTTAATGAAGAAGCAGCTAAAAAACTATTGACAAAACATAATCTAAACTAATTACATAATAACTTCTAAATTAATTTGAAAGACCACCATTTTACATGTTTTAAACTGCAAGGATGAACCAGTGTTCGCCATAAAAAGGTTCTCACTCATGCATCAGATATTCCTTGAAAATATGGATAAGTCTGGAGGAAAAACAGCTTTCCACAAGAATATTCTGCAACAGAATATTTTGAAACTTCAAAATTTCATACTATCAATATATGTATGTTCTAACACATTCAATGCATTACTTCAAATGAAATGGTATTGTCCAGATTCTGAACTTCATGCAAAGTTGGGGAAACACATTTTTTTGCCCATATATGGTCTCAGGGAAGTAGCATGCTGACGCAATCTGTGCTACTGTTACTTTAAATGGCTTCAGGAAACAAGGGCTCCCACACACGTCATGGGTTTTCCTCAACAAGGCCCCACAAGAGCAGGATGTACCTAATATGGGCATCTGTCTGTTAACCCCAACCCCCTTCCTCCACCCTCCCCTTCCTTTTTGTGTTTCCTGCAAAAGGAAGCAGCACACTGGGGGATGGGTGAGACCAGAAGGAAGCTTGAACTAATAATACAGCTTCTTTCTTGAGGGTTCCAGATAGCTGCAGGAGTGGAATGGCATTCATTCTTGATGTGAGGGTGGCTAATTATAGAAATTCCTTGCACTCATTTGACTATTCCTACTTTTGCATGTCGAAAAAGCCAGTTGTACGTTGTAAAACATGTATGTACAGACATAAACATGTTTGTAGAAAAGTGAAAAGTCAGCCTTTCATTAGGTTAACCAGAAAGGCTTTAATAAAAAGTAGAATATTAGTATCTGAAATTTTAGTTTCCACCAAAGGCTTGCAGATTTCTTATAATCTGTGTCAGAAGAAAATTATTTTTTAATGATTTCCAACTAACTGAGTTGTGGCGATTTCCACCACTTGCAAGAAAAATGCTGCCATATTTAATAATTATGAGAAATACAGTCATAATTTTGACTTTCAAAGTAATCATTTTTACATTCAGTCGCCTATTTTTGCCTTTGAAAGTCACAATAATAAATTAATTCTATAATTTGTAGTTTTTGCCGATCAACTATGACTTTCAAAAGCATAATTGTAACTTTCCATGTCATCATTTGAAAATCAAAATTCTTACTTTGAATTTTACAATTGAGACTTTAAAAGACAAACCTATTACATTGTATGTCATATTTATGGATTTCAATGTCAAAATCTGGACTAAACCTCATAACTGTCATTTTGATATTTATGTCTTAGTTGTGACTGTCAAGATCTCAACTGTGATTTTGCACTTTATGTTTATGACTTTGAAAATCAAAATTCTGACTTTTAATCTCATATTTACAAATTAAAAAGTCAAAATTTGGACTAAATCGTATAAAACTTTCTAACTCCTATGTAACTTTTTAACTTTACTTTTTCTCTCGTCATTGTGTCTTTGACATTGAAAGTTGTGACGTTTGAAATACAATTTTTCCTTTGAATAATTATGACTCTATATCTCATGAATTTCAAAGCCAAAAGTACGGCTTTGGTTCTCGTAATTATGACATAAAATGTAATAATTATGACTGTAAAATCATTATCATATATGAAATAGGCTACCACATCCCATTTCTTTTGGATTATTTTGCTGGAAATTGGTATCCTTACATTTGTGGTTTTCTTTAATCTGTGGGTTGTTTTAAGGCTGCTTACAATAGCTTTTATTTACAATCTTAAGATTTGCATTAAAGCCAAAGTTAAAAGCTTATTAAAAATAGTTCACAGTTGACCCACACAGCTGCTCCACGGCCGATGGGCGTGACTTTGCCCTGTGACTGATGACGCTTGCCGTGTGTGACGTCAGCGAGGTTATAAGTACCTGTCCGGCGTGGAATCTGTATTGTGTCTGCAAGTGAAGTTGCAGCGGAGCAACGGAGTCATTGAAGTAATTGTTTTCCTTCCTGGGACTAGTTTCAAAACAAGCTCCAAGATGGAGGTCAGCGCCGAGGCCAAGAGGATCATGGTGGTGGCTCTGGGGAAACTGTACAGCTCCCGCACGCAGCGCGGAGGTCTCCGGCTGCACCGGAGCCTCCTTTTGACTCTGGTGATGAAATCCGCTCGAGACATTTACCACGCGGCACAGACTGCGACTGAAAGTATGGAGGAAGAGCGCGAGGAACAGCAGCCCTCTGAGGTTAAAATGACCACAGAGGCGAGCGGCACTCAGGAGCTTCAGGGTCCCGCTTCTCTTCCTCACCTTGCCGCTGACGCAGATCTGCAGAGCGGCACGCAAAACCAGGAGAATACTTGTCTGAGCGGGCCGCCGCACCACACGCGGAAAAGACGGGGCAAAGCTACCGCCGAACCGGACTTCCTGCCCTGTAAGAAGGCGAAACTGGAGTATGGGACTCCTCAACAGCTCATTGTCAGTTCAGTTTTGGTGGATTATGCAAACTGTAGTAGTGAGCTGGGACCTTCCCCGAGCCCCATCCCCCTACAGACAGTCATAGCAGCGTGTTGAACACCCCGAGAAAGGACTTCCGAGAGTTTTCTACTGGGTGCTGTGGGAGCCATGAACGCCCACTACGGTCCGCCTGTTTCAGAGTCTGGGCGAGGGTACACGCCAGGGACAGCGTGGCCCTGAAGGGACTTTGGGCAGCTCGGGCTTGTTCCAGTTGGAGCACAGCAGTTCATGTGACTCCATGCCTCATAATCACTTCATCTGAATACAGGCGGAACTCCACAGAGCCAGAAGGATTGAGACTTTTTCTGCCTTTCATTGACTTATTTCACACAAACGTGGACTCTGTTGCTGCTTCACACAGCAAACTTAATATGAGCTTGTTATTGTCTACATGCTGACTTAATACAGAAGATATTATCAAGTGTAAAATTGTCACTGACTACAACTACCTCAGTATTTATTAAAAACTTTTTGTACTTAAAAACAGTCTGGAGTTGTTTTTTTTTTCCTGGGAAACACTTAATTCAAAGAGATCTACAAAAGGTGTTTGCATTTGCTAAAACAATCTGTGTGAATGTGGTGCCTTTGGAACCTTGTTTGGGTGCTTACAAGTTATCTTCCTTCCCCCACAGTTTCACACCCCCCCCATACTGATTAGCACAATAAAAGCAGGGACCATTCAGGAGACTGTTGTCCAAAAGAATGAAGGGGGGGAGGATGCCATAAAGCAATTGACTGGCCAAATATTGAAAACAATGGAGGGTTTGTTGCTCCTCAAGTATTACTACATGATGGTGAGTTGGAGTGCACCTTTTTTCCACCTTAAAAGCATTAAAATAGTGTTACATCATTAAAGTGCAAAAAAGGTATGGCTTTGTAAAATGCAGGAAATGACAAAATGAATAAAAGTTTCATGTAACTGGTGTGCAGGGATTCACCAGTAGCTGTGTTTGTTTTGGGGGAAGGGGTAACAGGCTGGGGGGCAGGTGGGGAGGGGTCGTGGGAGGAATGCGGGGGGTGTGTACGGCTGCATGAGGCCTCAACTGAGCGCTTACTCTTCCGGCTGAAACCGGAGCACCGTCTACACGGATCTGGATGAGTCTGGTCATGCCTGTGAAAGTGTGAGCGTCACACACGTTACGCCCATACTGGTTTCCCTCATCAACTCACTATCTGTAAACAGGCACAGCTGAATATTTTTACACTGCAAATCTCAAATAGTCATGGGAAATGTGACCTAATTCTGTTTTATCTTGCACTAACGGACTGCAAGGAATATACTTTATTTGAACAGGTCTTATTTAAGAGAAATCCTTTCTATTTGGATATGTTCAAAATATTAAATGCTGTGCACAGTCTGTAACACTTAGCACACATATCGCCCTGGTGGAAATTGTGAAGAGGCGATGTGGGAAAAGCCAGACAAGGTCAAAACTGTCAGAGTGATCTGAATTCATTAACCACTCGTGCAATATTAATACAAGTCAATCTTGTAGTTAATACACAGTCTGCAATTTATTACATATAACCAATTCATCGAATTTAATAATTATCAAAGATAAAATTTTGCATCTCAGCAAACACACACTGTAATGTTTCCATAGGTCACATGGTGAAAAGTGGGCATCTACTCAGCTATAAACAGGGCATCTGGGGTATGCCTCGGCTGAAGCACCGATTTCCTCACCAGGTGACAAATGGTGCCCACCCACTCAGACCACTTAGCTCGTCTCTTTTCAGAAAGAAGAAAAGTGACTCAATGACATTGACGGATAAGTGCAGTGCTTGTTTATAAAACTGAAATTCATTTTATTATCTCGAACTACCCTTTTTATAAATAAGTGGGAACATTTGAAGGGAACGTTGGATTTTGATAAGGTAACTACCTACAGCTGGAATGTTCCTGACATTCTGTCTTCCAAATTTACATAAAAATAGACCAGTGTTCGTCTTGAATGTAACGTACCCTAACAACAGCTGTCACTATCAGACATATTTCAGTGACTTCAGTGAAGAACTGAGCATGCATTTACCCATAGTAATGCACAAAAATCCTGAGTAAAATAAGACTGTAAGAAAAAAAAAGGCAAAGGCATATGCATTCTCTCTGGATTTTATTCTTTAGGAAGAGATCTGTTTGGAATTACAAAATGCACTGGTAGAAATAGCGGTGAGACTGGCCAAGAGTGAGAAAGGTTAGAGAGTGAGAGAGACCAGAGTTAGAGAGGAAGGAAAAAAAGAGGACGTGAGTGAAGGATCAAAGGTCCAACAGCCAGTTAGAATGAGAACATCAACAGATTTGGCTAGCTCCTGCACCCCCTGATCCTCACACAAGTAGATAGGAGAATACACCGTCTTCAGAACTGTGTTATTTTCTCTCTTTTTCATTAAAAACAGTTCTTTTTTGTGGTGTCCTGAACTTGGATGTGTTGTGTCTCAACCCCATGAAAATGAAGAAAAGAAACAAGACTTTGACTCTTACCAAAGTCTCTTCAGTGTTTTCTTTTTTTTTTTCTTTTTTTTTTTTTTACTTTTTGCCATTTTTGTTTTCAAAAATAGAAGAAAAAAAGAAACATTGCTTTTTTTTTTAAAAACATCTATCTATTTATATATCTTTTTTTTCTTATTTCTCTGAATTAATTAATGTGCTTTTTCTTTTCTGTCCTGAAGATGACTTTTAACCCACGGTGTGGCATGCACATAGCACATGCATTTCTGGAACTAGATTTTTTTTTATTTTTTAATATCTTTTATACTTAAAAAACAAACAAACAAACAAAAAATACTTTTTTCTCCCCTTTGCGACTTTACATTGCTTTTTGAAGAACTTGTGTGGTTAATCAGCGTGTTAGTGGATTTTACTGCAGCATATACACAAAGATGGAAAAGTGAATGCTCAGGCTTTGCACATCTCACTCAGAGGTTTGACTGACAGCACACACGCTCACAAACATGGATAATCGCTAACTGTCACAATGATATGACAGACGTGTTCAAAACTCGAAAAAGAATTTCTGCTGACAAAGCATAAAAAAACAACAGCAAACACAAGAAATAAAACTTCAGTTATCAGAAACACATTCATCCGTGTACACACATACGAGCAAAAAGCCCACTTCCACACACCACAACCAGGAGCTACATACCTAGTTGCTTTCTGATTTTTTTTTTTTTTTTTTTTTTTTTTTTTCAGTGTAGTGATGTGAAAAGTACTTGTTCGTGACATCCCACTAAGGCTGGAAAGACACTAATAGGCAGTTTTTATTTTTCATTTCTGTTTGTTTTTGATGCATTCTCTGGTCAACGTGTGATAGGCCTCCAGGTTAAAAATGTTGGTCAACTTAAAACATTAAACAGGAAAACAACAGTGCTGGGGCTGACAGTGGTGTGCGTTAGTGACTGGGTTTGTTTTGAGGCACACAGAGAAACACACTGACAAGGAATCAGAAGCCACATGGGAGCAAAACACTCAGAACCCAGGCGATTTCCAGAATACTGGCAAAAGCCCAAACGTCATTTCTCCAACCCGTCTGAACTGTGCTACAGTGCAGTTAGCTCACCTGCTGACAAGGTGAACACTGATGAGGTGGCCTGGAGGTGAGAGAAAATGCTACAAGCACAACGCTCACTCAAAAGTAATTGAGTTTTACTATCATATGGCACCCTCTGGAGGTCACCAGTGGTGTCAGAAATTGGGATTTATCACCTGCCTGAGAGCCAAGAACACCTGGCTGCAGACACAGTAACTGGTTGAGTTCTGCTGATAGGTGGAATCCGCTCCAAGTTAAAAACAAGTGAGTTAGTTATACGTTTTTTTATAGACTGCATATAGTGAGATGCATACATATAAAACAGAAATTGTCTATTTTCTTTATCTGATTTCTTACAACCACCCTGCATTTAAGGTATGCATTGTGATACTATATTTCATGTGGAAAAAAAAAAAAAACAAAAAAAAAACTTTAAATGGAAATATTATTAATAATATTACTTTTGTTGCCCAATATTTTATTTGCAAACACTCAAATATGAAAAGGTCCTTTGCTGATGTGTAATGGTTTTTACATGTCTGGACAGTTATTGTGGACCATAATAACTGCTCCTTCTATGGCATGAAAATTAGAACAACAGAGCAACTGTTTTCAAAATATGAATTTGTAAAGGCTGTGTGAAAAGATTTGAATTATTAGTTGATTTTTACAAGCTTCTTTATCTACCTGACCTCAACAGAGAAGTTTTGTTGTTTGATAGCTTTATAAGCGTCACAAATTTTGTGATTATTTTTGCTGCACCCCATTTCAGACAACAGATCCTTAAACCATATCATTTATATTTTTCTGAATTGTTCCAAATACTAGGTTTTCTAGAGCATCCTTGTATATTGTAACATGTATGATGAGGTATTTAACAGTAGATTTGACATAATTCTAATGGATTACTCATCAGAAGAGATGCAAATAAGCTATAGTTTGTATTTTGTTGGGTTTTTATTTCAGTCTTGAGAGTATTTTTTTGGGAATTTAGATCTGATTTTTATTTTACAAGGTTGGCTCTGTTATCTGTTGGT
This sequence comes from Anableps anableps, assembly GCA_014839685.1. Lineage (NCBI taxonomy): Eukaryota > Metazoa > Chordata > Actinopteri > Cyprinodontiformes > Anablepidae > Anableps > Anableps anableps. Next base: position 13,377,890 of record CM026083.1, read on the forward strand.
TAAAATCTAAATCTTTTCCTGTCCCCTGATACTATCACTGCTATAGGCAGCTCAGTTATAATACAGTATTAATGTATCCAAAAATAGTGACAGTAATGCTTCAAATACGGTAATTCTAAATTGCTACATATTTATTATCAGTCCTGCAAAGATACCTTTACCTTTGTGCTATGTTTGCTTTCATGTGTGAAAAGTATACATCCTGTAAATTCTTCTTCTGTTGCCATTACTTTTGTGTAGTAGTGTTTTTCCTCAACAGAAACACCTTGTGGTAGTAAAGGTTCTGCAGTCTGTGCCCTTCAAGTGTGATTAGTAATTCCTCACATGATGATGCAACATGATCATTTGCATGATTATTTGATTTGCCAATGTGCACCATTAACCTATTTATTGGGAGACTTAGAGGTCTTTACTGACAGAACTTCTTTAAGATAGGGAAGCAAAGTCAAAAATATGTTGTAGTGTTGATGTTGAAAACACTGAAGAAAACAGCACAAGCCCACTCAAAATAGATAAATAAATATCCACGTTAGACCCCCTTTAAACAATAAAAACATAACTACGAGTGACACAGGAGGACATAGAAATAAGCAAAAACAACTCTGTCTGGATAACAGGGCGAATCTTTGATGAACAGACATAAAACTGAATGCTTGCATTCATTGTGTGCACATCGAGGAGCGATTTTTCATTTGAAAATCTTGAAGCTCGCTGAAGAAGAGAGGGGACAGAGATCATGTGTTTTATGAAAATTACAAAAACATAACATCATCTTCCCTGTGCTAGAAGTGCATCTTAGGTTGCTGCGTCCCCTGCTCAGATCAGATGAGCAGTTTCTAATAGAAACAATCTTTAGCTTTTGTTTGTTGATTAGTACTATGATCTTAATAGCCTTTTAAGAGCTTATCAATTTATCTATTGCTTTTATATGGTAGAACTATTTCAGTGAAAAAAAAAACACACAATAGTTTGTGTTTTTAATCAAAGAAAGTAATGTTAAAAATCTATGATAAACCCTAAAAATCAAAGCATTACATGCCCTTATCTTTACAAGCCTGTCTTGGCATAAACTAAAACAATATTCCCCAATCTTGTTCTTTTAGGAAGGTTTAACAATATTGAACAATTTACACAGCCCAATCCCCTCATCCTTTGTTTTAAATGAAGTTCACAAAAGAAAAAACTCTCTCAATGGTGTAGGCTAGATTACTTGAGGTGTTCCCACTCTAGAGATTATAAATGTTCGCCTACCAGTGGAACTGAATCCGCCTACCTCCAGAGCGCCATGAGATTCTGTGTCTGTCACCAGACCCATCTCTAAAGAGGGGACAAGCAAAACATGTTCTCCCAGCATGTCTGAGTGTTAGAGGTCCACCACAGGGTTGGAAAAAGGATTACCTGAGCTCCAAATAAAAAAACAAAACAAAAAACAAAATAAAACACAGAACATAACATCCATCTCATTCTCACAATCACTAATCAAATACAAGCAATTAACATTAGCAGTTTATCCATTATTTCCCTCTGAGACAAAGAAAAACAAAGATGAAGAGTTTCTCTCCTTTCTGTGCCTTTCTATTGTTCTCTTCCTCTCTGATACCTCTGTTTGAACCCCAAACCCTGGAAGACTTTAAGATCTGAATTACTGATTTGTCTGACTTTTCATCATCACTAAACCCACATTACAAATAATTTTTAAAAAATCAATCCATATTAAGTTTACCCTGCTACCCATTATATCATAATAGAATGATGACGTTAGTTACAAAAAAGTTACTTTCACTAAAAATATGTGCAATTCCAGCTGTATCAGTGGCAGGCATTTGGCACAGAACGGACAGTTGACGAGCAAGCAAAAAGTCCCCCCCCCACAGATAAACATACACTATCTGATTTCCCCTGTAGCCCTCTGTATTTTGATTTTTAGTGAAAATGAAAGTACGGCAAGAGGAATGTCCTTCAGAGCACAAAGAGAGAAACAGAAAGTATTTTTCAGTAAAAAAGAGAGAAACCCTACAGACCACAACGGAAAGGGAGGAGAGACCCCCCTCCTCCCAAACAGACAGTAGATTCTCATTGTTTGTATCATTAGTATTCTTTTGTAGCATTCATGCAGGATTCCATAAAGTGTTACAACTCCGCAAGTCTTAAAAAAACGAAGCTGTGTGGGGTGCAACAGAAGATTCAAGCTTCGATGTTCTGAAGAAGAAGAGGAGGAGGAAGAAGAAGCAGCCGCAGGAGTAGAACAAGAAATACTGCAGAAAACAGTTATTTGTTTGTTTGTTGTTGCTGAAATCCATCCTCAACTTTTTTTTTTCTTGGTCATGGGATGAGGTTGGCTAAAGTGTTTTTTTGTCTCTGGGAGGAGTGTGTTAAATATCGCCAACACACCCATCCCGTTCTCTGGCTTTTTTGTCAGAGAGACTTTTTACCACCCCTGCAACACTTCCCAACTCTCCCACCCACTTAGCCTTCTTACCATTTACAGGCAGAGGGCTCTTTGTCAGATTTAAAAACACAGATGATAAAACTCATCAATATTCATTTGGTGGCTGGGAGGGTTGGATTTGATTATTTTTACAGCTAACTTAACAGTTAGCCTCGAGAAACTTTATAAAAGGAAAATAAAAGGTTGTTCCTTTTTCTCTGACTTTAAAGTGTCTTTTATCGAGTCGCAACTCTTGACATCTTGTAAGTGGCTATAGCTCATTGCCAGAGGCATAAATTAAGACACAAAGACTAGTGTCTATCATTTCTCCTCCCATCTTAAAAAACTGAAATCTGAGCTTGGTTTCTTTTGGCATCAAGAGATGATCAACAATGCAAGCAGAACACAAAAGTTGTTGCTTCTTGCTTCTCCAGATTCAACCTTTGCATTCTCGCTATGTCTATTTTATGCTGATAATCCTTTCATCTAGTGAAGCGTCCATATGGCACCCCAAGATGTTGGGGTGACTAAAACTAATAACCAGACGAAAAAGAAAGGTTGTGGTTTCCCTTGGCAGTCACTGCTCTGGCTAGGAGCTCTCATTTTTTCCAGTCTATTGATTATACATCCCTCCCCGGTCCCCAGAGGCTAGCACCAATCGTCTTCCTCCCTCTCACCATAGGGTTCATGCAGTCCCTTGCGGGGACCCCTTGGATGCCCAACTGGAGGAGGAACCTTGTGAGGCCCAGTGTGTGGAGGTCCATGAAGGTGTGTGGAAGGAGATGACGATCGGTAGCCATTTGGTAGACGGCGCTGGGCAGCAGGCTGAACCTGGTTCTGCACAGGCCCAGTCAGGGCAGTGGTGGGAGGAATCGCGTGGCAGACAGTCCTGGGTGAAGTGCGAGTGGGCTGTGAGTGAGGGTTGTTCACAGGGTGAGGCTGTGGAGGAGGAAGAGGATGGGGGTTGTGAGGCTGTGGTTGTGTGGGGGGAGGGAGTGGGTGGTTGGCCAGGGCATGGGGGTGAGGGTTTCCACCCTGCATGGGACTTGGCTCGTAGGCAGGTGGTTCATGGTGCGGATCATAGTCCTGGTACTCCTGATTGTAGAAGCAGCCATCCCCTTCCATAGAACCACCTCCTCCACCTGAGTCACCCCAGCGAAGTGGGGGATGATGACTCTGGCGAGGTGTGCCATGGTGGGCCATTGGGATTCCAGCTGGGGGTGGACCCTGCCCTTGAAGAGGCTCTGGAGAAAAGTGCCGGGGGCCTGGGGCTGGGGGTCTGCCCTGCGGTCCCCCAGGAGGTGTGGGCATGGACTTACGGACTACAGGGGAATATGTGACATGAGGTCGGGGTGTGGCAGGTGTCTGAGGCAACTGTCGGCGACCTCTCCGTGGTGTACTGGTTCCCGAGGTTGATGGAACTGGACTTCCGCTGACTGAACTACTGCCCTACACAAGAAGTGAAATAAAGCAAATAAAAAGAACGAACCACAAATTCAAAGACACAACATGTAGAATAAAGGAGAAGATGATGAAGACAGAGCATAAAACAAACAGAGAAGGAGGGAAAGAATGCCAGAAAAACAGAAGAAGCCGAATAGAAAAGCAAGAGAAGACAAGAACAAGATTCAGAGCAACAACAAGCAGAAAAGCCCCGATCATGATGTTTGAGGAAGAAAAAAATAAAGGCATTGAACAGCAGCAGAGCAGTGGATAAACAGGAGTAGGAGTGAATATAAGGGATGAGATTCCAAACAGCACCATACAAAGAGAAGCAAGATGTCATGCAGAGGAAAGAAAACAAAAGACGACAGAAGAAAAAAAAGTTAAAGGGTTGATTTGCAGACCAGCAAACACAGCAGAATGTAAGTATTGAGAATAAAAACAGAAAACATTTTTAGTTCACTAGAATTAGCTGTGTTGGATTTATCCAGTGTATAAACACTTACAAAGTATTTTTAAGGAAATAAATATTTGAATGTGTGTGTAATAAAACACTAGCAAGCTAAAAATATTAGACAGCTGGTCACAGGAATAAGGTAGTCAAATATACATTTTTATTAGAGATGCACTGAGAAATTAGTTGGGAAAAAGAATCAGACAATTTTCAGCTTGATCGGCACCATACTTAAATACTTATCAGGTCACAATAAAATTACTCTTCAGTGTCAAAGCTGTTACTGAGTGAATAAGATTTTTCTATAATTAATGGAAAGATTTTTATTGGGATTGAAGAAATCAAACCCTTTGTATAAATAACTATCTTTTTTTATGATTACAGTGGTATTATGGTAGTGTAAATTTGGTAATGAGCTCCAAGTCTTTGGGTTTGGAAGGAACTCTGATTACATTACCCTAATCTTCCTTCCACATATTTTCAATTAGATTCAAGTTAGTGGGCCACTCCAGAACATCAATATTACTTCCAGTAAGAAGAAATACATTGATAGAATTAATAGATTTTTCTAAACATAAATCTGAATCTTGGTATGAACAATTTTGGGCTTAATTGTTGCTAATACATTGACAAGCAGAACTGAAATGGTATTTTTTTGGCAACCATCATTTATTAGTTTTTTTTTTAACTTGCATGAACTAAACACTGTACAAATATTAACAATAACATGAAAAAAATTGTGACTATGACAACTTAACCCACTGCATACAGTTATATTCTAATAATGATAAATTTACAAGATATTGTGCAAAACCAATGGAGGTAATGGAGAACACAGGGTTGTCACAATTTTCTCTTGTGCATTGCACAATTCTGTTGTTCTACACAGTGTTGACAACACAATTTTTTATGACTGACATTGTTGATGATAATAATTGCAGCCCTATTGCTGTCTGTCATTTAGCATGTTGGATTGGAAAATGTTGGAAGTCTTTAGGAAATGTCAGAGTTAAGGTAAGGATCTACCATCTGCCAACTGTCATTTTAGTAATATTAGAGGATGTAACAGTGCTAACTGCCAGTATAAGATACTGATAATAGTCTGAAATGTCAACTTTGTGATAATTTTTTCTTTGTTTTACAATAGTAAAACCCTGTTTTACAGGGACATTCTCTAACACATCAGCAGGAAGGCTATAAAAAATATTTTTAATTCTATTCTTAAATCATCTTGTATTATAGTTAATAAAAAGAAACTGGAATTGGCTAAAATCAATTTTGGGAGGACAAAGCTTTTCTGATCGATGCATCTCTAATTTTTCTGTATATTTGTGAGACTGTTGGAGACATACTGACTTAATCAAACATACATGCTGGAATAATACATTTTGCATTATTATATTCACAATAATGCATAAGTTTATGTGAATGGAGTAATACTTAAAACCATTTTCACATTATTTTTGACATTTTCAAGACAAAATGGACTCTGATTTAATAGCAGCTAGAAAGAAAAATATATAAAAAAATGTTTTTTGATCTCATTTTGTCTTTTATCTATGAGGTAGTATCTTTCTGGAAAGGATATGATTTATGGCACATCTGTGTGTCTCGTGTCTTTTTATCATTTGATCATATAAAATGTAGCTGCCATCAAATTAGAAACATTGGAATTTATAACACAGCAATATCAAATAAGTGTTTTTACAGCTAGATGACCCTGGAGCCCACCTGTCTGTGCGGGACGCTCTCACGGCCCTCACTGGGTGATCGTGACCAGCGCCGTTCCCGGTCTCTTTCCCTCTCCCGGTCATGCTCCCTGTCCCGGGAGTGTCTGTGTCCATACTCGCCACCGCGTTCTGGCACGTAGCGTTCCTTGTCCACAGAACCGTGGTGGTGGTGATGATGGTGGTGGTGCTTGCGGTCTTTGGATCGACCCCGGTCTCGGTCCTTGTCTTTCGATGTGAGGTCACCTGACTGTGTAGTTGTGCTCAGGTCTGTACCCAGGTGCGATATTGGATTTACAAGTGGGGTTAAGTGTGTTACAAACACATAATTTAATTTACAAATCATACCGTTGTATCACCTAAAAGCAACAGATATAAATGGACTTGCTTTATTTTCCCTAACCTGTGTCAACTTCACTGTAGCGACAGAGGGACCTCTCAGACGCTCGATGACTGCGATCCTTTCGCCGGTGTCCGTGTCTGGAAGCTCTTCCCTCCTCGGGTATTGAGCACTCCATGTGGTAATCATCTCCTTTGTCTCTGTGGCCTCGCCCAGACCTGCTGTGGCCCAGAGATGAGGCGGACCGTTTCATTGGACTGTTGTCACTGATGGTCTAAGAAAGAAAGACAACCCACCAAGAGATGAAGAGAAAATTTCTTGTGACCATCAAGATGGTGTTTTTTTGTGCCAAAATGGGTAAGAGAATGTGTGTGTCCTAAATGTCATCAATTTTTATACGTTTCTCACCTGCACTTCTCAAAAACACATCTGAACTTAAAGATCTTTGCACTCACTAATGCTACAAGCATGCTCTTTCAAAATCAATTTAATGTCAAAAAAGTTTATCAGACAGAGATCTGCAAAGCAGCCTAAAAGGCATAGTTGGTCTTTTATCTTTATAAGAAGAACATTTCAAACATTGAAGAGAGAAACCTGATAAAACTGTGAACATTTGAAAATAATCAGGACTCCAGATGAAATGTTTTGGTAGCAGCACTTTAATATTTTTATCATCGTCACTGAATTAGTGAGAAAGTATTTTTTTTTTTAAATAGTTTCACAAAAATTACCAGGTTTCTATTTCCTTTTAGAGGAAGATGTCCCAGATTAAAACAACAACTTCCCTTGAAATAAGATAAAAACAATGTCAAGCACTGAAGTTATGTTCTTACAAACAAATAAATATAATACATAGCTACAGTGCATGACAGATGCATCCTTTATATGGTTATTTCATGTACTGAGTCCGACTGGGCTTCTAGAGTGAGGATTTTATGCAGACTCAGAAGTCTTTAGAAGGGTGGTGTTTGGGGTAATAAATGGTTACTTACTATAAGTTGCAGTCTCCTGATTAAAAAAAACAAGCAATAAATAATACAAGAAATGCAATAAAAGAAGATATTGGCAAACAGCCATGCCTTTCATGCTTCTTTAACTTTCTTTAAAAAATATAGACTGAGGATTCATTACAAGTTGCAAGACTTCCCCATCTTCACTCAGAATTGCCCTGAGCATGGCACATTCTAGGTGGCAAAACCATTTTGTTTTTTCACGTCACACATGCTTTCATAAAGCCATGCATACATCAGAGTTGTTTTGAATCGTCTGATAGGAGATTTTGTTTCCTCAGCAGTGCTGATGTGTTGGTCTCTAAGGAAGGAGGTCATGGACAGCACATTTGGTGGAAAACTATAATCATTTTACCTTGGAACTAAATCTTTTTGACAGATGAGCTGACCAAGATTTGAGTTTTAGACAGTAAAAGATGTTGGCAGAAAATAGTAATTTCAACAGCTGCTACATTTCCTGTCTATTTGCTCTAGTCATCCTTTCCATACTCCATCTCTCTCGAGCAAAGATACACACGTATTTTTGTTTGAAATGTTTTTTTCCTCAAGTTTCTTGCATGCAGGTTGAGCAATGCTGAGTGCAGACTTGGGCACAAATGGGGGAACCGTTAACATCATTACAGTTAAACAGACAAGCTTGAGGACACACAGCAACAACGCAATAGCAGCAGCTGAGCAAAGAGAGACAGAGTCATAAGATCCAGAGAAAGTAGTTCAAAAAGTTGCTAATGAGAGGGGTCAGGCAAACTTTTGCCCAATTCCAAACTTCAAACTGTAAGTTCTGAACCTACTTCTACCAGTTTGGAAGCTGGGCTGGTGTAAAATGTCATGCTTTTATAACTCCTTCTCTGATAACTTTCCCCTATAATAATACATGATAGACACAACATGAAGACATCACACATGAGGGGAAAAAAAAAAAAAAATCAAGGAAGAGGCTGTGAATGATTGAGAGGAACAAACAACAGAAGACAGGGTACATACACTGAGGTTACTGCCACGGTGCTTCCCTTTCCTCCGCTGCTGTATGAGCACAAAGAAGACACGCATACACACAGAGCCACAAATACACCAGAAGTATGGTCACATATGGCACAAACCCGCAAAAAAGAAGATAAGGATGGTTTGATACACAATGAGATGGGATACACCAAAAACAAGTCAAAGCAAAGGTATGTTAGTGGGGAGGTTCAGCACAGACAAAGATGGGGTGCCACAATGAAGAAAAGAGACAGGGACAGAAAGAGAAGGAGGGAAAGATTAGACACCAAAGCAGCAGTGACGGTGAAAGAAAAAAAAACACTTACTACAAACACTGGAAGTGGTGAGCGCCACAACAGTGCCATCGCAGCACTCAAATTATCACTGAGACACTGGTTTGATTGGCTAAATGAAATTTGTTTGCCTAACTCACTATAAGTTTGTTAGAAAGCCTTATCTCAATTTATTATGTCAGGCAAACATACAGTACCTTTGCAAAAGTACTGACACTCAACTTTTTCTCCTTACAACCACAAACTTTAATGCGTTTTATCAGGGTATTATGTAATGGATCAACACAAAGTGGTGCAGAATTGTGAAGTGAAAGGAAAAAGATGCACGGTTTTCATTTTTTATAACTAAAAATCTGAAATATTGTTTCCATGCAGTTCCAAACACTTTTAGTTCAAGCTGAGGACACACTACATGATTTATGGCCCGATTTTACCCCCAATTCCCAGTCAAAGAAAGTCTGTACCAGTTGTGGTCAGTCGGCACAAAAAAACGTTGGCGTGAGATGGGGTGAAGACTGGAGTCTGCAAGTGTGTAAGGGGGACCAAGCTGACTTCAGTCACAACTTTTCTGAGGCGTATCTGGACACAGTTGGGTACCGTGAACTGATCACTGACCCAACAGCAAATGTGTGCTGCCAAACAGCAGGGGAAAATGAGAGGCTAGGACATGGCAACAGCTGTGAACTGACCTGTTTTACTTTATGCATAACAATACAACATTATCAACATAAATGCAAGACAACAGGGAGCATAATATAAACTATCAACTGACTGATTACAATCACATAGTAATAAAAAAACAAGCTAAAACAAGAAAAAAACAGATACCTGGATTCTCAAGACTAAAATACAATAAATAATTAAGTCCCTTATTGAAACAAAACACATAATTCACATATTGCACAAAAAGATAATGGCATTTCATTTAACTAATTGACAATTGATATTTTTATTTTTGAATAAAAATATCTTCCAAATAGAATAAACCTAGTTATCATACATTCTCAATGTTTGTCTCCAGGCCAAACATTGTTTTTTGTTAAGACAGAAATAACAGTTTTAGAATAAAATCAAAACTGTTATTCTAAAACCCCAAAACAACCTCGCAACCTCAAATACATGTTCAAACATCCAACATGAGTACAACACAGAATAAAGTCAACACTTCAAATAAGATTCAGTTGTGGGTGAAACTATATTAAACTAACCTGTATTTAAAATTCCATTTGTCTCGTTTTATGGGGGATTGACACAGTAATGTCCTGTACGACATCAGAAAAAAATTTCTATTTCCTCCACCTACTAGTATGTCTGTTCCTTCAAAGAGTCGCTCTCACAAGAGTTTCCATTTGAATTTGATACGTTCATTTGGAAAATCCTGCAATGTGTGATTTCTCAGCAGGCACACTTGTTAAGCATGTGATCCTCAGGTTTTATGTTGGGGAAACAAAAACCAGTCAGTTAGTGTGAACTCCTAGTCTTTTCAAAATCTGTGATTACTGTGAAAGTCTTATACTGTGTACTTGTAATGTTTTGGAATGGTCCAGCCAGTATCCTGAGTTGGAACTGAGCTAAAGATTAGGGTGATGGCAAGGAGACCTGCCAACCTCAAAGACTCAGAGCAGACGTGGAACTTCTTCATAAAATGTAAATTAAAACAGATAAATTAATATTTTCAAATTAACTTATTCCTTTTACATTGTTTTGCCATCTTTTAGAGAAGCCTGCCTCATTTCCAACCAGAAATAAAGTTCTTGGTTTTTGCCACTGGATTTTATTTAGACATGTCAAAAATGAAGCTGGGCTAAATACAATGATACAATTATTTTAAAAAAATTTAAATAATGAATCGTTTTCTTTGCATTTCACAGTTATGCTTTGTGTTGACCTTTCTCATAAAATCTCAATAAAGAACAATGGTTTGTGGTTGTAACATGAGCAAATGTCAAAAAGGGTTCAAGTATTATGAATACCTTGCAAAGCACCATATTTCTATTTAAGCAATCAAAAATGCACTTAAATTTTGTTCTTGAGTGCCTGAAAGAATGAAATCAACAGCACATTGGTGACAACAGTGATGACAGTGTGCAAAATATCCCCACGAATAAGTTTGGATACACAAATACGCACACTTTGATTTCAAATAGCAACACACAGCGAAGCGACAGGACCAATGTAACTCTGAGGGCACACAGAACAGTGAGATCACAGAAAACCTGGAAGGACGCACATGCACTACATACACCTGCACACATTGCCACACGTTTAGCCACACAGCATTATGCTTGTTCTACTTCAAATAAATAGAACTAAACCTTTGCCTGTAAGGAAGAAACAGTTTAATAAAAAAAGAAGCTAAAAAATAATTAAATAGATAGGAGCCCTAACAAAAGGCGTAAAGGAAATAAATAAAATGTTGGGCTAGGGAACTGTGTACGTGTTTATAAAGGTTTTGTGTGTGGATGACAACCAGAGCACTCACTGATACATGAATCATGATAAAATGGATGATGGTGTGAGATGAAAAACAAGGAAATGATGATTAAATACCTTCATGCAGGTGAAAGGATAAACTGATATTAAGAGGTCTGATTTAGACTTGCTTAGTAGAATTCTAGCAAGTAGGGAGCAGCTGGTAAAACATATATATGTTTTAGCATATTCATGTTTTAGCCAGACATATTTTAATGAAGGACAAGATTTTCATGACAATTAGGGACACTGATTGTTTCTAATTAAACATGAATCTTAATGTAAAACAAATACCAGCAATTGCAGCACTTTGTCTAATGCTGTCTTAATCTGTCCCCAGACCTTCTTCAGACTAGGACTTCAGGAGCAATTTTGACTCAGACCTTATAAGATGTAATGGTGCTAAATAAAAGCAGATGAGGCACACACGTGATGGGGGAGAAAATACAAAGACAGTGGAGAGGTGGGGATGCTGCTCACTTGGTTGTCGCCTGGGAGGCGGGGCATGGAAGCGGCCCTGCCGTGGCCTTCCATTGGTGGAAATTGGTCAGTATCCGAGATACCATCCTGCCCCATCTCTCTCATCTCTACCGTCTGTAAACAGAGCAGGAGAGCAGGAGATGGTGTGACTGGCTGCCATGATAACTAACAGGGAGTAGGGGAACAGTTTGAAAACGTCTGATACTGTAGAGAACTAAGGGTAGGAGAATTTGGAAAGTGTATGCATTGGCACTGACTGCTGTAGCAATTTAAATTTAAACAAGAAATGACGGGAAGTACACTCCAAACAAAAGCTGCCATCAACTCAACTAAGTGGACAATGGAACGAGATTTTTCCTTGTTGAAAGGCTTTTATGATACATAAAGAAGCCCTGGAAACATAGCAGGAATGGATTTGAGGAGAAAGTCATGTGCAACCCAAGGGACTTGTGAGACAAACAACAATAAAAGCATTATACAGATGCAATAGTGACACACTACAGGCAGCAAACACAGTTGTGAATAAATGACAACTGCTGTTAGGTTAGTTTGCACACAATGCAGTTAATGCAAATTAAGCATCTTGTTTTTATTAACACAATGCATATTTTAAATATGGAAAGTTTATTTTTATTTGGAGTATACCAAACCTGACCTCCAGAAACAGTTGCTTTTAAACTGAACATGTGTCAATTTAAACCTTTTGAGACATCTGTCAGTCAGTATGGAGGGATTGCTATATCTGATGGAGACAATACTGATTAGATCTAGGAGCACAAAAAACGTGAACATGAACTTTTGAAGACAAACACAAGATAGATGCATGTAGTTGTGTGTTTCAGGGAAGGTACAGAAAGATAAAAATAATGCAACTGACGAGTAAGAGAGGATGAGACAGTTTAAAAATGTAACTTCTGTGCAAATAAGACCATAGCTGGAAATGATTTAGCAAAGACAAAAAGCCAGTAATGATGATCCAGAAGGAACTCTCAACCCACTTGACTTTCTGCTAAAATGGCTTTGTTTTATACAGTAGAAAAATAACAACAGAGATAGGAAACTAAGTGGAAATAACATTTAAACATAGAACAAAGGATATTTCTTACTACCTCAATTATAGGGAATATCTTTGGTTTAATTTCAGATTTAAATAAGAAATTAAACCAGAACTTGTAAACAAGGAGATGTTTTGACATTTTTACAATACACCATTATGATCAGAATTTTAAATATAGGTGTGAATGTCATATTAATTTGGCCTTCAATGGCCTGTTAAACCATTCTTTTATTTAGGGTGGACTGATGTTTCAACATACAGCTTAACTCAATTAGTTAAAAAAAACAAGAACAAATTTATGTACAAGTTTAAATTGTTTCTGGATGTTTTTTTTCTAATCCACAGTGTCAGAATTCTCCATTCAGGCTCAACTATGTAAACAGGTGCATCTCAATAAATTTGAATATGATTAAAAAGTTCATTTATTTCAGTTCACTAAGTGATAGACATTATTTAGATTAATTACACACAGACTGATGTTTTTAACTCTTTATTATGTCTATTTGCTGCTTAGAGCTAATGAAAATGCAACCTTTAAGATTAGAATATTTCATTAGACCAATTAAAAGAAAAAAAAATGTTTTAAATGTTATTTTCACAAGGTAGTTTTAATCTGAAAAAATAATCCTCTTTAAAATGCATATTCCAATTTACTAAGATGTACCTGTACTATACCTCCACTAATACTTCCTTAAAAGTCCCTTAACAAGTTGCACCTTGACCACACACTTTCGATATTTGACCACAGAGCTGGTAGAACTTATTTAAATTTGTTGGCCCAACCTTTAAGTGAATCTTATAAATGTTGTATTTGATTGAGGTTGGGGCCATTTCAGAACCTTTATAAACTAGTTTCGATATATGTTTGGGATCACTGTTTCAATTTTGAGGTGGTGCTCTGTTTTCATTATTCCACTCTGGACAATGCCACTGGCACCAAAACAGACCCTCAGCATGAAGCTCCCAGCATGCTTAACAGTAGGTACAGTGTTCTTAGACTTGAAAGTCTCAGTTTGACTCCTGCAATTACATCTCCTGTCATTGTGATTAAATAGATCAGTCCTTGTTGCCTCTGACCACAAAAAGTCTCTGTAAGACATTTGGCTTGTCCATATGGGCAGTTGGAAATTTTACTTAAGCTTGAATTGGTCAGTTTTGGAGAAGAGGCATCTGTACTGGCTGGTACTATCTCAGTCAGTAGTGCATGATGTAAAACTCACTTCACTGAATAGTAGCTCTCAACATCCTTTCATCTGAAGCTGAAAGTCAGGGTCAGATGGTGGATAACTGGACACAGTGGGGTGTTCAAACACAAAGCACAAAGATCCCAAAAATATGAAACTGACTATGGAATGGAAAAAACAGACTAATTTAAACATTAATTGCCTCCCCAACCTCAAAGCTTCTGAAAATTTGTATATCTATCTATCTATCTATCTATCTATCTCTATATATATCTATGTAAATATATATATCTATGTAAATATATATATCTATATATATATAATATGTTTAAAGGGCAAGTCTGTCCCAGGAAACCAGACAATATTAATGGAATCTACATAATTCTGCCAAGAAAAATGATTAAATATCCAGCCGAAACTATGCCAGCGGCTTGTTGATGGGTACAAACAGTATGTGGTTGAGGTCAGAGTTGGAAAGGACTATGTAACCAAACACAAGAGGGTATGTATACTTACCAGCCACTTTATCAGGTAAACCTTGCCTGTGCTGGTTTGGACACTCTTTTGGCTTTAGAACAGCACTTTCTCTTTGCAGCATAGATTTAACAAGCTGTCAAAAACATTCCTCACATATTTTGGTCCAAACTGGTATGCAACTGCATGCATACCCGCATGCAGTTGCTGCATGCGGGTATGCATGTATCATATCACTTATTGGACTGAATGACAGTGAAGGCCATTGTCCACTGTCATGTTTAAGAAACCAGTTGGAGATGATTTGAGCTTAGTGACATGATGCTGTTTTCCAGGAGGTATCCATCAAAAAGTTGGTTCATTGTGGTCCTATTAGGGATGAACATGGCAAGGCACAATACTCAGGTAAGCTGAGGAGTTTAGATAATGTTCATTTGGTACTAGCGAACCTTAAGTGTGGCGAGGATATTCCCCATATTATCACATCACCACCTGAAATGCTGAAGACAGGATAAATCAATGCCTTCATTTTATTCACTCCACATTATGACCCTACAAACCGAATGCCACAAGTGAAATCAAGACTTATTGGATGAGGCATGATTTGACCAATTTTTACAATCTGTTACTGTCCATGTTTGTTGAATCAGTGCATATTGTAGCCTCGGCTTCCTGCTCTGAGCTGATAGTCGAACCATCCGCTATTGTTTTCTGCTGCTGTAGCTCAGCCGCTTCAGGGTTCTCCCCAGACATCAACAAAGCAACTGTTGAACACACTACAGCCACTCGCTGGATGTAATTTCTTTTCTGGACTATGATATGACTGGGCCTTAAAATTCCCACAGATAAGCAGATTTTTCAGACCAGCCTACAGTGAGACGAAAAAGTATTTTATCAGCCTGATTCTGCAAGTTCTCCAATTTAAAAAGATGAGGTAATTATGATAGGTACGCTTCAACTCAGGAAAAATGAGAAAAAAAAAATTACAGGAAATGACATTGTATGATTTTTAAGGAATTTATTTGTAAATTATGGTGCAAAATAAGTATTTGGTCAATAACAAAAGTTCAGCTCAATACCTTGTAACAACCTTTGTTGGCAATGACAGAGGTCAAATGTTTCCTTTAAATCTTCACCAGGTTTACTAGCTGGTATTTTGGCCCATTCCTCCATGCAGAGCTCTAGAGCAGTGATGTTTTGGGGCTGTTTCTGGGCAACACAGACTTTCACACGCCTGGCACTGCAGGATTTGAATCCATCTCGGCGTAGTGCGTTACTGATGATAGCCTTTGTTACTTTGGTCCCATCTCTCTGCAGGTCATTTATCAGGTCCTTCCATGTAGTTCCGGGATTTTTGCTCACTGTTCTCATGATCATTTTGATTCCACAGATGAGATCTTGCATGGGGCCCCAGATCAAGTGAGCATATCAATGCTCTTGTACGTCTTCCATTTTCTTACGACTGCTCCCACAGTTGATTTATTTACACCAACCTGCTTGCCTATCATAGATTCACTCTTCCCAGCCTGGTACAGGTCTACAATTTCCTTCCTGGTGTCCTTCACCAGCTCTTTGATCCTGGCCATAGTTGAGTTTGGAGTCTGAGTGTTTGAGGCTGTGGACAGGTGTCTTTTATACAGATAACAAGGTCAAACAGGTGCCATTAATATAGGTAAAGAGTGGAGGACAGAAGAGCTTCTTAAAGAATAAGTTACAGGTCTGTGAGAGCCAGATATCTTGCTTGTTTATGGGTGACTAAATACTTATTTTCCACCATAATTTACGAATAAATACTTTAAAAAAACTACAATATGATTTCCTGGATTTTTATGTCTCATTTTGCCTCTCATAATTGAAGTGTACCTATGATGAGAATTACAGATGTCTCATCATTCTAAGTAGGAGAACTTACACAATCAGTGGCTGACTAAATAATTTTTTGCCCCACTGTATCTGGCATCAGCAATCATAAATTGAAGTCAATTATGTAAATCCACTTTCCTCTCCATTCTGATGCTTAGTTATGACCATGTCCAGATGTCTAAATGTATTGAGTTGCTGCAATGTGATTGGCTGGACAGCGAATTCTGCTAACAGGCAACTGAACACAAGTATCTAATGAAATGATTGGTGAGTGTATGTATAGATTTAAACTTGTATGGGTTAAAACCGAATTCACAATTAACTCAAACTGATGCACCCAATTCTTGTTTTGTTGTCAAATCAGTACAGCCTGGGAAAATAGTTCAGTCCTTATTAGAAACCAAACATTAGTATGACATTCATGTCTATGGTGACTTCTAACTGAGAGTTTACTTTGTAAAAATGACTTGAAAGCAAAAATCAAATGTTAAATACTCACTGACTCATGATGAGGATGCATTTTAACTGTGTAGTGTTGTGTATTGCACTAAAAGTTTTCTTGGGGTTTGTCTTTTAAAACTGTCTACCTGTGAGTTGCTCATGCTTCCTAGGCCATCCTCAGAGTGCCCCTCAGGGCTCCAGCTGCCAACCTTCTGGGACATCTCCTTGGCACGAGCCGTCACCCACGACTGGCTCTCTGGGATCCCGCCCTCCACTGGCCTGTGACATGCACAGAAACACATCTTCCTGCTTTGATTTTCCTTGAAAAAATAACCCTGTCAAATGACTTACAGACTTACAAGCTGTTGCCAGTATCTGTTGTCTCAGGCGGAGGCAAGGCATTGTTGAGTCCCGGACCCCCGTCCTGGGAGGGGGTTGGTGGCTCCACGCGCTGAAACAGTAATGGCGTTCGGTTCTGTTTGAGATATACAACATGGCCATCGCCAACTATCAGGCAGACTGACAGGGAAATGCGGGGAAAAGGTGCAGAGCAGGAACTACAGAGAGGCAGTTGCCTAAAGCAAGGCCAGGCAAACAAAATTATGGGATCAAACTAAAAAGAGTAACTCTGAAACAAGTGATACCCCACAGGTAGAACAAGAAAGAGAAGAGAGAACATCCAGGATGTTAAGCAACACAGTGCTCTGTAAAGGTCTATAAGTAAGAGGAATTCAGCACTGAAACCAGAGATCAACCAAAGAAACTGATCTAGAGCAGTCGTGTCCAATTCTAGATCTTAAGAGCCGGTATTCTGCAAGTTTTAAATTTGCCTCTGCTCTGATACCCCAGATTTAAATGTTTCATCACTTACTCAGCATGCCATCAAGTTTTAAAGCACCTGTTAATGACCCACTGGTTCACATTAGGTCAGTTTAGAAGCAGGGACACAATTTAAAATTGCAGAAAGCCGGCCCTCAAACACTGGAATAGGATCTTGGGTTTCTTCTGACAACCAGCTAATGATGAACATGGACAGAAGAGGCAAAACAAGATACAACATGCTTCTGGACTGATGGAGGTAAAACTGTAAGGCAGGGAGTGAAAAAATAGGGACAATGATAAAGGAAAAAGTCAAATATGAACTACTTCCTTCCTTGCCATTCATTTATTAGTTATCTGCTAAAGACTAAGAAGATTGACAAAAACTTTATTTCACCTGTATCATATTTTTGTGAAATGTTTACATGAAAAATTTCAATAATTCAAAAGAAGCTAAAATATTGTTTTATAAAGAGCAATCTGTCTTGTTAACTTTTCTAATTTTTCCACATGTGCCCTGCACTGGCTGGCTTAAATCAGGAGATGACTTTGAAATCAGTCTATATATAAATAAATATTGAATGTGGACAGTATTCCTTTTAAAAAATATAATGATAAATTAATTAATATGTGTTTAATGATCCATGTCAAAGCCAGAGTAAATGATGAGAACATATGCTCAGCCACTGGGCAAACATTTTGTATCAGACATACAAAAGTTACAAAAGTTCATTACAGAATGAATGTGATCTTAGATGGTGTCTTAGCAACCTCCTGAATCGAGGATATGCCTTGCTAATCCATATAGATTTACCATTAGACTCTGCTGCAGTTGAAAAGCTGAAATAAATTGGCCTGCAGAGTTATTAAGATCATAGTTTTGACTATTAATGCATTTTATGACAAAGTTTTGATAAATGTCACAACACAAACATATGTGAAGTTATGGATTCACTAACGAAAGCTTTTGGAGTTGTTTATAGCTAAAGTTACCTTGACTTACAGCTACTGTATATGCCATCCAGAAAATTTGAAAACTGTCTATTTTCAAAATGAACTGAGTAGATATTAGATAACACATTTTACCAATTAACATCAGCCTCTTCATGCCCCCACCAAATTCACATGCCCTGACTTGGCAGCTGCTTCACTGTGCTGACAAAGAGGGAGACTAGAAGGCAGCTACAAGCTTCAGTATGGCCTGTACGGATTTTATGTGGCAATGCTATCATTATAGTGTCATGGATTACTCTTAATTCTTAAATAATTTTTAAGTAAACAAATTAAAAATATGCCTGTAAGTAAAAAGCTGATAGCACATGCACCTATGATCTGAAGGCTCCCACATTTTTGTTAATACACTTCAGTATCTATTTATGTGACAAAAACGATTTTGGCATTTCAACTTTTTATATTTCTATAAGTTTCACTTTCTACTTTAATACAGCAATGTGTTCTACTGACAACCAGTGGGAGATCAAAAGGTGGAGCTGGTGCTCCTGATATGTTGCAATGGGTCTATAAGGCAGAGACCAATACGATACAATAACAACCACCTGAGGTAGAGACAATTTGATAGCATGTAATATTGGTGAGAAGAACAAATGTTAAAGACAACTGAATGCATGAATATGGGGCATCATGTGGGGTTAGAGTCAAAGGGAACAAGTGAGGTAAAAAATGCACCTAATGGTCATATTACCACATGCAGTTAATATTAAGCAGGCAAATATTGTGAACACAGTAGCATAATCCTGTCAAGAAGCAAAACATTTCCACTCAGAAAAGAGGTCCTCTAATGTTTCCAAACACCTTCATGAGAAAAATCATTAAATACAATAGCCATCATGTAGAGTGGTCACTCCACTTCTTTGACAAGTGCTTGAGTACTGAGTTTAAGGGTAAAGGAGAGTGCTTTTATGAAGTGCAAACTGTCCAGGGTTATGTTAGCAGATGCAATATTTTTGCAGGCAGTCAATATAGGAATGATACTTGGGATAATTTAGGCATGAGCAACTTTGGGGCTGTGACAACACTTGAGACTAAAAAAAATGTAACCCGAATGATACAAGTATTGAATTTTGTAAAAGGTTCAGCTTTAAACATTCCCACCACTAAAATGTCAACCCTAAAATCTTTGTAATACACTTTGGCCACAAGATGGCAGCAACGTATTTGCAGAAAGCTTTCTCCACCTTGGGAGCATTTGATCACAAAGTCCTTCCTGTGGCTTTTAACTTAACTGAATGGGAGGTCCTAATTGGAACAGAGGCTGTCACAGCCCACATTTGTAGAAATGAGTCTACACACCTGGGTCTTTATTTCAGCGCGTCAGTCTGCCTTTTAATTCAGGGGCTCAGATGCAGGCAGGGCGTTACTTTACTAGAGACTGCAGTACCTGTTCATCACGAAGAGCCTGGGATCGTTTGATCTTGCTCTGCCGATAGTACTCCATGATCATCATGGCTGCGTAGATTTTCCCAACCGTCAGGTCTGTAGCTGCTGAGAAAATGACAAGTTACCCTGCAGGATTAGACACTTTGGTATGGACCCTGAGCATGGAGGATGGTAAAGAAGAGCGAGGCATGCACAGAATGTGCAACCTGCGCTTTACCACACAGAAACATACACAGATGGAGCAATAAGTCTTTTCACTGACAGATGGATAAAAAATTTGAAAATGTTTCCTCAAACAGAATGGCTCTCAAAAGTACTAGAATTCCTGATTTTTGTGATGCAAAAATATTAAAACATTATCATTTCAAGCTGTTAAATCATTTCCAAACTTTTTTTTAATAATAATAGTACATTTATCTTGTGAAATTCAATTGCAAATCAAACAAATTTGTTAGGTAAAAAAAATGTAACAAAAAAAAAAAAGAGAGAGAAAACAGTTGCAAACATCTGGTTGCATAAATTTCCCTCTTACACTAATCCTACATATTCTCTGTTAGAGTCATATTTGAACTCTGGCTAGGCCATTCCAAAATGTTAAGTTTAGTATACTGATTGTACACTTACAACCAGTGTAAGTGTACAACCAAGGTTTTTACTTTTTTTTTCTCTCTTTTTCCCTATAGGTTTGTTTTTCTGTTGAATTTTATGGGATATGTGACACATTAAATTTTGTAAAAAAAAAAAAAAATCAGAAATGATTTATCTTGTCTCATTTTTTACATCACAAAAACCTGCCATTTTAACAGGGGTGTGCAGACTTTTTGTATCCACTGTAAGTTGTGCTTGTTATTTTAACCAAAATGCCATGCAGTCCCTAAGACATTGCCAATATGAATGCATTATTCTATCTTTTTATACGCTTTTAATAGCAAGATTCATGCACTCAAAAACATTTTTCAATCTTTTGAGTCACAAACAGCTCTAGAAATTGATTTACTCTGGAGATGCTGTCATTATAACTAACACAAAGTAACATTTCCAAATCAAAGTCTTTGCCCATGCATGCAGTGCAAGCATTTACCAGTTTATCTCTAGCATTAAAGTCATCCAAATAATTTCTTCCACTTCATAGTTAAGCATGTGTGACGTAAATTTTGTTTACATGTTTGCACCGGGATGAATCTCTCAGGAAAAGGTGCAGAGAAATATAAACAAAACCATGTAAGCTTCAACAAGGTCTTAACTGATGTAATTTGAAAATTGGAGTATATCAAACTTTATTCTAGGTACCAATAGAGGGAGTTCTCATTCCAACACTGTTATATGTACCACTGATTTAGGGTCTTCACTAAAGAGGTTTCAGGGCTATCTCCAGTGCAAGAGTTAATGCTTAAATGCTTGTTTAAAAAGTGCTAAAAAACTTAAAGTAATTTGACTATAGAACTTTAAATGCATGTAGTGTATGTTTTTAATTCCCTCTCTATATTCTAAGTTTTTGTGTTTCTCAGTCCTCATCTTCCTATATCTTATAAATGTTTACTCATAATAAACTGATGGATCGTGAAAGACTTTCCATACCACTTGATGAAGAGCTATTAAGGTAACTGAGTCCTTTGTATCAGGGACAGTGGAGCAGTGAGGCAGCTAAAACATGCTGGATGAAGACCAAATAAGCACGTTCAGAAAACTACTTCAGTTGAGAACAACAGAAGTTATTACCATAGATCACATTGTTTGTTTAACTATCTCTGCTAAGAGATGCAGGTATAATCTAATGGTGATCTACATTTCTGCAATACCACTGACACTGCAAACTGGAACCAAATGCATTGGACAGAGCAGAATCTAAAAACTTCAGCTGGTGAAACAAAAATCTGATTTCTAATTCATTAATAAATTGTTTTGAATGTGGCTCTAACAATGCATTGACCAGAATTTATTACACACAACTGGTTCATCCTGAGGTCATTGTTAAATTTCTGTAATTTTGTATTGTTTTGCATTAGGCAGACTGCAATCCAAACCTGAACAGAAAATTGTTATCCTATTTAATGAAGTTCTTTGCTTTATCCTAGCAAAGAGTTTGTTAGTGTGTTAGTGATGAGCTGGCAATGATTTTTTTAAGGGGGGGGGAGCGAGTGCTTCAGTTGTCAAAACAGAAGTAACTGTTGCTAAGTAACCATTGGGTGGACCATATTTGGTGGAAAAAATATGAGAGCCAATAGGGTTTACTGTTGATAGTTTGGGATGTATACAATGTCTTCTCTGTGTATATAACTTCTAAGATATAGAAAGCTTCATTTAGTCTTTGGTTCTGACTGCCTGGAGTGAAAAGACATCTATAGAGAGTTTATCTATAGTATGACACCCTCTGATTTCAGGCACAACATAAAGCAACAAATAGGATAGGAGTTATGGTGTCCTGTGTATGTGTTTGTTTTATGTGCAGAGTTGTGTTTTTTATGTGTTTGTTTGTTTCTTTATTTGGTGGAGGTATGTTAATATGTGTTTGGGGGTCTGCCAGCTGATTCAGAGGGTGCAGCTGTGACAGAGACAGAAAAAGAGAGAGACTGACTGAGAAAAGCGGATCTCAGGTGGTGTGAAGTGAATCATCGTTGGAGCACTGGGTGCCATGAGGTGGCTGGACCAAGCCACAAATCTGTGTCTGCACCAGCACTCTGAGACTTACCCTTGTGTGGTGTGACCAGCAAATCCAAAGTTTTCTGGGAGAGGTTGGGCCATATCGCCATCATCTCCTTCCTCAGCTCCGCATCCATCTGATGCTTGTCAATGCCACCTAGACATGTTCATAACAAGACCAATGCATGCATCCAACATGCGAGTACAAACCAATAATGTGGTTTAAAATTTTTAACACACAAGAACACATTATTCATTCAAAGAAAAATTGATATAAAAAAGGAACATACATGACATAAAACAAGGAGACAGACAAAAAGAAAAACGATGTTTATTAGTAAGACAGTAGTGCGATTCAATTCACTTTATGACTCCATCTGGAACGCCTTCAATTTTAAACTATAACATACTAAATACATTGTATAATCCAAACACCAGGTCATATGAGGTAGAACATAAAGGTGTAATGAGATGGAATAAGAGCTTACAATAATAAAATGCATAATATTTCCTAATGAAAGTCTGTGTTGTGTCTGTGTCTATCAAATTGCTTGCAGCATGGAACTTTGACTGCTGAAGCTAAGATTACGAAGTATGGATCTGAAAGTGTGTACTTTCAGCTTGACACCCTGTTTAATCTATTTTCGAGACTCTTATTTTGAAGTAAGACAGGCTGTAGTTCTTTAGTTTCCCTGCTGTATTGACATCGTCTGTTCGCAAAAGCATTGACAACAGGTTATGAAAGCACAGAGGAAGCCCTAATCACTTTTAAATCATTTATCTGGGTCCATTTTGGGTACTTGGGAGTAAAAAACAAACAGTGACAGTGCGGCCAACAACATAGGAATGGTTTACACTGAGAATACTGCAACTGGCTATGTGAAAGCCATTAACAACACTAACAACAAAGTAAGCTTCAGAGCTATTATAGTTGTCTTTTTTATTTTATGAGTTTGGACTGGATTTGATCATCTCTGTTTTAAATCCAGAATACTTAAGTGCTGTTCAGATAATAAACATGTACAATAAGCACGACCCTGGGGCATGATATTGGTGAACTGACTTGACCCCCCCCCCGCCCCATTGTGTGTCAGGATCTTTGTGCTGAGCATGAGCACATGTTCAGGGTGATCACAGGACAAATTTAACATTTTAAAATTTTTGGAACCCTCAATCTGTTTGTAAAAACACAAAACACATTTTTGTGAAATCAGACTACCATACATATTGACAAGCATAAATTAATATTAGGATAAGTCAAACCTGAACCTAATTATTCTATGCTGATTACAGAGTGATTAAAGGAGTTTTGGATTTATCGAGATTTTATGGAGATTTCACTCTATGAAGCTTTGCTTTTCCAAAAGCATTGAAAATATCTTCACCTTCTTTGGAACTGAACATTGTGTATCATCTTATCACATTAGCTACTAGATGTAACCTAATGAAAAAGTACTTTCAAACTTTTCATACCCTTCGCGATCTTGATATCCAGAGCTGTGCGGATCAAAGCCATGAGAGTGGAGTTGAAGTGGACTGTGTTGTCATCGCCCACAGGCAGATCCATACGAAGTAGTCTCTGTGAAGAAACCAATTAAGGTGAGCAGTGAGAAAAACTGGGAAGTAAAGGAAGTGTTTGTGGAACCTCCAGGTGACAGGACCACAAGGTTTGTGGCTGGAAGGGGAGCTGGGAAAGGGGGAAGGGCAAGGGTCCTCAGATTGAAGGAGCTTTGCACAGCATATATAGTAGAAACTAACTCTACCTGTAATGGCTCAGATTAGACACAACTAATTTTTAGAGAGAAATCCCACCAAATATATTTTAGATCCTTTTCTAGCTTTAAAGAACATGTGGGATCCAAAGAATTATTCAGCTAACACTCATTTGTTTCATAAATGCCACTTTATCATGTGAATACTGACATTAAAAAGCCCTAACTGGCTGCTTTAACAAATGAGTCTTAAACCAAGCATTACAGGCTGAGCAGTGCCTAGTGTTACCTAGAGCTCCCCCTCAAGGTTTGGAGGTTCACAGTTAAAACAACTGAGACCAGCTGATAAACCAATAAACCAAAAACAAAGTATAGGAAAAATCACAGGAAATTGAGCACATTGTTTTTTATTTATTGGTTTGATCTTCTATAGGTCTCATTGACTAGTATTAGAAGAGGACAATACAAAGACAGACACCAACCCACTGCACGGTACTCGTGTGTGTTTTGGTGGAAAAAGACAACAAAAGGACAAAAAAAACCCTTACATGCATTGCATCATGCATTCCCCGGGCACATTCCATTTTAATGCATCTACATTAATCCATCGTTCCCCAAGTCCTTCTTGCACATACAATCCCCATGCAAGCATGCAGCGCACACACAAAATGTCTCACAGGACAAGCAGCCGTGTAGCTGTGAACAGAAAGTCACTGTTGGTGACATTGGAATGATCTTGAATTGTTACAGTGTGGTTGCTGGTATAAGAAAAGAGGAAATATAATGTAGTTGTACTAGCACAGATGAGCAGTTTGCTTAAAAGCTAGTTTTCTGAGATTTAGTGTGTGAAAAATGGGTTAAGGTTAACAGGGTTAATAGGTGAGAGAGAGCAGTGTTTTTTGGAAATTGGGAAGAGGAAAAATCAAGAAAAGCTCATCATGGAGGTGTTACTTTTGTCCATAAATATGTAACTTTTTGGGTAAACATAAACTACGCAGGGAATATAAAGTGAAACATGAAGTGGAGGAAAATGCATAACTGAAATGGAAAGTTTAAGAAAGAGAGATGACAGAGTAAGAAAAATCTGTTGGTCCTGAAATGGTGAATATAAGAAAAAGAAGTGAAAAAAATAACAATAAAAGAATTAACTTAAAAAGAAGCAGGAAAAAAAACAGAAAGATCGCCATTCTTGGTTGGCTGTATCTGTAAAAAGCAGTCCTGCCTGAGGGCTCTGGTGTCTCTCCTCTGGACAAAGACAGTCAACAGTGAAAAGCAACAGAGCTAAAAAGATAATTGTTCTGTGAACTGGTTGGAAAATTTACGGTGAAGCTTGTATTGAAAATACATGTATGGCAATGTTCACGTAATAATGTTCAAAGGACAGATTGAATTAGACCATGCACATAAAGCATATTGTGTTGTTAGGCAGGGAAACAGAGGGTTACACATTTTCTATCAGGAAGGACGCTTATAATGTCTTGCAAACTCCTTCACATTTTACCACATTACAACCACAATCTTCAAGGGATTTAATTGGGTTTATATGTGTTAGAGCAACACAAAGCTGTGCACAACTGAAGTGGAAACAAAATTTAATTATTTCATAAATAAAAATCTGAATGTTATGACATACATTTTTATTTAACGCCCTTTACTCTGACCCTTAAGAGAAATTCCAGAGCAATCATTTGCCTTTAGTCCACCTGAGAGTGACAAGCTTTGAACATCTCACGGAATATTGTTCAGTTCAAAGGAACTACACAGTTGTTCAGTTTAAAGGAACAGAGAATTTTGCAAAGTGCAGGACTCATTTAAGTCCCTTCTCCATAGGCATGGCTTTCACCTGTTCTTCCCCAGTTAGTCCCGGCAAGATTCGTCTCCATTTGCAGATCCTGTGCGGTGTATGTGTGTCTTTGGCATTTCACCTAAACTGACAAACCAGGCAAGGGAGAGCATTCACCAGAGAAGTAGCTAAAAAGCCCATGATAACTTTGGGGGAGTTGTGCTCTCTACAAATTTGTTATCTGTTACAATAGATGAGCAATAAGAAAACCTTTTTTGAAAGAAAGCCAAATGAAGTTTATTTTGCAGTTTGTCACAAGTCATGCAGGGGACCTAGCAAACATGTGGAAGAAGGTGCTCTGGTCAGCTGAATCTTTTACCCTACAAGCAAAACACAATATGCAACAAAGACACACTATCCTAACCGTCAAACATAGTGGTAGCAGCATCATGCTGTGGAGATTCAAGGAACTTAGTAGCTAAATACAGGGTAATTCTGAAACAAAAAAACCCCCCTCTGACAACTAAAAGACTTTAGACTGAGTTGCAGGTTCACCTTTCAGGGCCTCAACAACACAAGAACAAGAACTGCAATAGAATGGTCAAGAGCAAAGCGTACTGTGTTCATTGCCAGACTGGCCTAGTCAAAGTCCAGATCTATCTGATAATCTCTGATAAGACTTGAAATTTGCAGTTCATAGATGTTCTCTGTCCACCCTCTTATAACTGAACTTTTGCAATGAAAAACTGGGAAAACAATACTAATGAAACAATACCTCAAGATTTGTTGCTGTAGCTGCATCAAAAGGTTGTTCTACAAAGTATTGACTCAGGTGGACTGAATACATGCATGCCATACCTTTCAGATTTTCATTGGAGAAGTATGTGGAAAACCACATATCTTCCTTTCATTTTACAATTGTACACCACTTTGTTTTTGTCTAACACACAGAAATGCAATAAAATACAATTATGGTTGTCATTGTGATACCAACAAATGTGAAAAAATAAAAGTGGTTTCAATACATTTTCAGAAAATGTAGTTTGAAAACAAATAGCTAACAGACAAAAAGGGAGATAGTGATGGTCCATCTGATGTAATAATGGAAATTCACAGGAATTTCGTGTCAAAATTAAAAGCTACAAATAACTGACAAAGAGATCAACAGAGCTTAAAAGCATGGGTCAAATAGCAGCTATCTACTTTTATTTATGAGGTCAAGTTTTTACTCAGGAAAAGGCCCAATAATACAATAATCTTGATGTGAAAGTTTATTAGCAAATGGAAATAAACTAGGCATGGGAATGACACATTGTTATATTGCAACTGTGTCTAAGTCCCATTCAATATGCAACTGTAAATACAGTAAAATGTCAGCACTATTTGCCCAAAGTCTGTTGATGAAGGTTTGTTGGGAATGGAAATGGTCTCCTGTGCCTAAAGGCTGTTGGCTGGCTGCCCCCCCCCCCCGGAGGCTTATAGTGATCTGCCAGTGATTTCTCATGGGAGCTGATCACGGGAGGAGTTAAGGGAACATATGCTCACATGAATGTGATTACCATTCTGTACGCTTCTGTTTTGGAAATATTTCATGAGTGATCCTTTGTGTCTGTGGTATCTGACAAACAGGGGCATGTGCAGAGGAAAAAAATACGGTGGCAGTGGGTGGTCATCGGCCGTGCAGAAGGCAGGTGAGCGTATGTGTGGGGAGGGAAGCAGCAATATTCAGAGATGAAAGGGGGCTGGAAACAGAATAGAACTGCATTGACGACAGAACCAAGGGACAAAGAAGAGATCGGACTTGCAGATAGAGAAGGCTGCTCGGGGGCTTGGAGCTTCTACATGAAGGGTGACAGAAAAAAGAACGGCTTCTGAATGGCAACCAAAGGCTCCCTGAGGAAAACACATCACTGACACAAGCCCTCCTGCTCTCTCTACCATGAGACATAGCAGAAAATATCTATGTGTAGGTTGATCTGACCTAATTTCCTGTGTTTCTGTGTATGTGAGTGTGTATATTTGAATATCAGCCTCATCCACAGGAGGGAGCGAATCAGAGGACGTTAAGCCTGGTGGACCTTCCAAGCCCTGTTGCACATTCATGCTGTCGGACACAAGTGTGATTCTTTTGTTGGCGTCTCCTTCCATGAAAAGTTTGGGTTATTTAAAGAGTTGCAACAACCTCTACACATGATATCATCTCATTATTTGAAAAAAAGGTAAAAAAGATAACATTGACCAGGTTCTGTACAGTTACTGCATGTATGTGTTAGTCATCTTGCCTGTTCAGTGCAAACGAGCTGAGAGGGTCCCTCTTTCTCGTCCCCTCCTGCGGATACACCACCCCTGCCTGGAACCCTTCGAAATATCTATCCTGTTATCTTCACCCACCAGTTCCACACCACCACACAAAGGCCACAACACTGACCAGCCGACCCAAAGTTTTCCACGAAAAGGAACAGAAACAAAACCAAAGAAACAATGACACTAAAGTTTACACCACGTTGAGCGCTTAAATCCCTGGTCCCTCCCTTATAGACCACCCCCGAATCCCCATGACACCCATAAGGAGGCTTTGATAGAGATGTGGGGGTGGGCCTTTCTGACCTTGTAGGCCACCCGTGCTGGACACCTCTTCCCTAGGCCCAGTGGAGGACTCATGTGTCTCAGCATGTCATACATTTCCCTGCAACTGATCCTGCCACTGCATCATCAGCCAGTGCCACCACCCCGTAACCAAAATCAGGAGAGGGAGAGAGAGGCAGAAAGTAGATGAAGTTAAAGTATAGATTTGAAAATAGAAAATAGGATATTAGAAAGATACAAGAGAAAGTGGGAGGAAATTCACCAAAACAAATAAAAATAGACAGCAGGAGGACACGCTTTTGACTTAGAGAGTCTGTGGGAGTGCGGATATTTTGAGTTAAAATATTTGTCATCTCAAACGTGAGAGTCAGAAACCGAAGGAGACCACAAATAAAAGCTGAAGGCTGGAATATAGTCATATTTCTACTGCGTTGGGGATATAAATATGTGTGTTCTATGCAAAAGATAATTAAGATTACAAAAGTTTATTTCTACAGCCCAAAATTCTTTGAATGTTTAAAGGGAACGAAAATTAGTCAAAGATGAACAATGAATAAATCTCCAAAAAGAATAAAAAATTGCACCAATGTCTGGTTCAAAGAAGAAGTCAAAGTTGTGTTTAGACAACTCATACTTTTTTATCATCTCTAACTTAAAGCTGATGTGATGTTTCCATTTACATTTTGCTAAATAACATTTTCACTCAACTGAAAAGGTCCTTTTATATAGTCGCAAAATCTTCCCCAAACTATACCTTGAATATTCTCTTGAATCAAGTCATTTTAAATTTATAGTAATGGACCCCCTTACTAAAATCAACTCCTGATACTCGTTGTACTCTCTGGGATTTTATGTTAGCTGCACCCCAAGCAATCATTAACCTGCAATTTTGGGGCCAGTGGTTTTCAAGATCACTGCCTATTTTCTTATCCATGACTTGCTAAACTGTTTTATAGTCAATGCATGTAATTCTGATTTTCTTTAACAACGTAAGTGGTTTTCACCCTTATACTGAATCGAATAATAGAGGAGCAAGCCTTTTGCAATTTCAATTTTGCCAACAATGATGTTGTAGTGATGATAGATTTTTATTATATTGTGCAGGTCTACTAACCTCCAAAAAGAATCAGGCTTGTTTAGACAGGTTTTTTTCAGTTTCTTTGTGCTAAACACTTATTTTAATGTTCTACAGTTAGCAGTGTTTAAAAGAAATCCCCTAGTGATGAATTCTGGAATAGGAATTTAAGCAATGAGAAGTTTACAAGGATTTATCAACAACACTTAATTTCTTGTCTTTTAAAGGTTGCCTTCTACTGTTTTTGATGTCTGGAACACTCATTTTAAGCAAAAATAATGATGAATGAATGATTTGCTTTTATCTTTAATTGATATTTAACATCCTTTATGCATGTTACACCAAAAAAAAGCATCTGTGTTTACTGTACTAGAATCTTTGACTATGTGAACTGATACTTTTGCATGCTGGTGTGTGCTCTGTATGTTTGTCAGTGTGTGTTTGTGCATGTTTCTAAAGAAAGGCAGAGCAAAGCTTGACAGAAGGCAACAAGCTGTGTCTGCTCTGATTAGAAAGGGGAGGAAGAGGAAGGGGTGTCAATGCAGTTTCTGTTGTTCCCCCAACCCCCCAAAACCAAGAACAATGCAACACTACAGTGGACAACCATAGCTTGCTACATTAAAGCCATGGCTCCACAGCAAGCAAAATAAATAAATAAATAAACAAATAATCCAAAGATAGTCAAAAGAAATAGAAAAAAAATAAATCCATTTTATAATGGCAAAACATCTTAAAGTTTTCAGTTTGTGCATTTAACATGCTTCTCTAGGTGTCTGCATTGTCCTGCACATTCTCTCAGCAGTTCAGAATGCAAGTCGATAATGGTGGAAAAGAAGTTGAAATGAAAAAGAAAAGTAAACCAATTAAATTAACAAAAAAGAAGAAAAAAAACAAATCAAAAACAAAAGCAGCATTCAATCCATTCCTGGATGCCGTGGCTAGCAAGTGTGGTTGAGAAGGTTTCATTTGAATGAGAGTCAAACCTTGCAGGCCACCCTATGGGGGCATTTCTTGCCTAAGCCAAGAGGCGGGTCGATAACTCGTAATAAACTGTACATGTCCTTATAATGTATGCGCCCGCTGCAAGAAGAATACAGGGGAGTTAAACACGCACACAAACAGGAAAAAAAACATCCAGAGAGAAGAGAGGACATTGGGAGCAAGAAAACAAGATCGACAAGAACAAGAAAAGACCTTACGATACTATAAAAATTATTCTTGAGATAAGTTACAAAAACATCACTTAAGTGCCTGGTATCTTTTGTGTAATGATTGTGTAGCTTTTATAATGCAAGGCCTTAATATCTGGCTAAAGAGTTGCAGTGTATAAACAATACAATTCAAGAAATAGCACACAGACTAGGAAAGCATGTACTTGGTAATTACTTAATAGCTCCTTTTGATGCGAGGAGCCCCTCCCTCTTAAATACACGTTTAGTGCTAGCTGCTTGTTGTTGCTTCCTGTTTTTTTTTCTCAACATGTTTCTAGAGAAAGCAAATCTGCACAAACATTGCATAGTTATTCAATGAACAAATCTATGCATTCTTAGCTCCTTTATTATATTTACATTTTAATAAAACTGACTAAAAACTCTTAAGACTATTCAAACATTTTCTAGCAATTTGGTTTTAGCTCCTCAAGTCTTTTTATTTCTTAACAGTTAAAACAGTTTGCAGGACAGCATAGGGCAGCACACATAATCTGGAATACAGATACCATGAAACTTAGCATGTCTACAGCAGATATTTACATTAAAGGGAAGGTTGGTGTGGAGTGTAGACACTGCCACATTAAGTTTTTGCCAGTATGCCGTTTCCAGTAGAGGGAGAAGATTTAGAAAGAGGTGAAGGATATATCTCGGGAAGGAGGAGGGCAGGAGAGGAGAAATTAAGGGCTGTACAGTGTGATGGAGATAACCAGAGGTCCCATGTGGTTATACTCATATCTGTTACAGCCCCCTTGCAGGTATTTGGCAAGAGCTTTACTTTGTTGTGACGAGATGAGCCCTGGAATCTTAGCAGCTTTATTTCTTATGAAGACATTTGAATATCAGAATTTCTTTTTATCAGAAAGACAAATGGTCACAGAGTTACTCTGAGGTGACCACAGACCCTGGTGAGAATCCCTGTGTGAGCAAACTTGTTAGGACATACATTCATTTAACAGTTCTGAATGCAAGATTGTAACTTGATGTGTGTGCTATATATAGGATATGTATGACATCTTTCAGAATAAGTGTTGTACTTTTAGTAATGAAAATTTTAATTATAGTTATTTGCATCTTTGGTTTATGTGTTTCTTTACAGCATGTTAGCACTCACCAGGCAGCAGGATCATACTCGGCCCATATCCTTACATACTCATCGAGGTGGTGAGGCCCCAGAATAGATGAATCTCTTGTAAGGTATTCAAAGTTGTCCATGATGACGGCTACAAACAGATTCAGCATCTGCACATACATGCATTTGAACACACACGTATAAGAAAGAGAAGTTAACCATTCAATTTAACAATCAATATCTTATAAAAAGTCAAATAATCCCTCTGTCTGGAATCCCAACCTGAATGCATGGGTTTTCAAAATGTTTTGAAAAACACAAATCTGCAAAATGTGATCTGTATTTATATTCAGCCTCTGAATCAATACTTTGTTGAACCATATTTTTCAGCAATTATAGCTGCAAGACCTTTGAGGTCTGTCTCTACCAGCTTTGCACATCTAGAAACTGGAATTTCTGCATATTCTTCTTTGCAAAATAGCTCAAGTACAGCCAGACTGAACAGAGAGCATTTATGAAATTTAATGTCAAGTCTTGCCCCAGTGGGAAAAGGTATGGACCCAGCTAAAGAAAAGACAATCCACGACATGATGCTGCCATCACCATGTCTTACTATGGATATGGTATTTTTAAACTGAGGTATAGAGCTAATTTCCTACCAAACATAAAATTTAACATGATAAAAATTTTCCTCTCAGCTGAACAGCACATCTTTTTATACATGTTTGCTATGTCATGTACATACACTATTCAGTGAAATAGTAGATGTTTATGGTTGTAATGTGACAAATTGTGAGAAAGTTAAAGAGGTACAAATACTTCTGTAAAACACTGTAATGTATGCTACTGGTAGGATGTGATTGGGTAAACTGAACAAGTGTGTGCTCACCAAGAATGAACAGAAGAAGATGAAGGAGACAAAGTAGAGGTAGGCCACCTGGCTTCCACACTCTGGTCCTGTGTTTCCTGACAGGTGGTCACACTTCTTACCCCCCAGACAAGCCAGCATAATCTCATGCCACGCCTCTCCTGTTGCACTCCTTCAAATATACAAAAATGCACATGATCTGTTCAAAATCTCTATGAACTTTTAGCAAAGAAAGAATTTGGAAGGAAACTGAAAATGTATAAAAAGTGCAAGAAGCAAAAAACATACTGTATATAAAGACATCCACTCTTACTGTGGAGCCCAAACACATGCAAATAAGCACCTAAAGAGAAGCATCAAAGCCTGCACAAATGTCCTGAAGTTGTTGTGTTCGTTGATGGCACTATCTCCATCTTCTTCAAGAGCAATATTCCCAAATAGCTGCCAAGCAAAGTGACATATCATTATCATTAAAAACATTTGAGAAGAAAATCCTAAAGTAAATCTGAAAAACACATAATGTTGAAACCATGGCCAATCTTATTCCCTTTTGGAGCTTGCATAAAACTCTAATAATTATCATTCTCATCATTTCTCTCTACATTGTCCCACACTGTAAATTCACACAATAAAATATATTAATTGCATATTTGAAGCACTGTAAGAAAAGTTAGGTGAAAATTATCACCCACCTGCATCCCGATTATGGCATAGATGAAAAACAGCATGGCAATGAGAAGGCAGACATAAGGGAGTGCCTAAGGAGGAACACATATAACATGTAATTAAACCATAACAAGCGGACCACAATCACTTTTTTAGGCTTGAAAAAATTGGGCATCTCTTAATATGAATTTACTAGTGAAAACTATGTTTAGGATTTTCTTCAATGAGAAGATTTGAACATAAAAAGCCAAGACTGAATGCACAGCAGATATGCATATTTTATCCCAAAGACATTTCAAAAATCCAAAAGAAATTTCATTTTATTCACAATTATATATATATATATATATATATATATATATATATATATATATATATATATATATATATATATATATATATATATATATATATATATATATACACACACACACACAAATATTTGGAATACCTGCCACAGAATTTCTTTTGTTGCTTTTAGATGTCTCAAAAATTAAACTTGTAAAACTTGGATTGTAGATTTCTATCATGCAAGGTTCTCCTAGGAGATGCTCTGCATCAGAATTCTTCAGTATTGATAGGATGAATATTCTTGTAGGTATCTGGAACTGATGCCTAAAAGTGATGTAATTTTTTCCAAGAATACCTACATTTAAGATATCTACCATATTGCCTTCACACACCAGAAATGGCATTCTAACATATTTATGGAAGAATAACTTTGGGGACATCTGCTTTAAGGGGGCTAACTATGACTAGTGGCAAGGAGTGAAGCACCCAAATGGGATGCTGTTTAATTTATTTGGTTTTCTTTTGTCAGTGAGTGAGATTCATAAGTAACAACACTCAAAATACTAAATAATGCAAAATACTTTTTTTTTTTTATCAGTGACTATATTACTTAAAAAATAGTCTTGCCATATTATACGCCAAATATTTTAATTTTAAGCAATTAAAAGTTATGCTGTATATATGATGATGTGTATGTTCTCAGAAATGAATACGCATAGTTTTAGGATACATTATGCTGTAAAATTTTAAGCAAACCTTGAAAGACTGAACAAAGGTCCAGAGCAGGATACGAATGGTTTCTCCCTGCCTCAACAGCTTGATGAGACGAGCTGCCCTGAACAGCCTTAGGAAACTTAAGTTGATGAAATTATCCTACAGTACAGCCACATCATGACCAGAGATAAAGATAGATGGGGAGGTTGAAGATAAGAAGGGATGAGGAGAGGGAAGTAAAAGAGGAAGGCAAAAGAAGGACAGAAAAGAGAAATTGGGGTTGAAATAAAATAAAACAGTAGTTAGTTTCACAACAAATTTCCCCATATACATTTAAAAGAATGAAAAATATAAAATGGGGGGAAAACCAAAACCAAAACTCAAACTGATACAGATTTAAAGTCAATAGAAATTAAATAATAAAGAGTCATACAAGTCAAAGCAAACCAAACTCGAGTCAGCAAGGCTCCAACAAGCTATTCATATCCAGTAGATCGGGCAAACAAAACAATGCAACACACGAGGGGAAAAAAAAAACATTCAAATCTAACTAGCTTCATCCAATTAGGGATATCTTATTCGTAGTTGTGGCAGAGAAGGTGAACAGTTTGAGTGCAGGACTGTCAGGACAGTTTCTTTCAAAGACAACCAAATGCACTAATTCTCTCAAGGCAAAGATGCAAATTTTAAAGCATGACAAGCACACATCATGCAGATGCAGAATATAACAAAGCAAACCGCAAAATTTATAGCAGCTCATGCATCACCTGAACAGACTAAAGAAGTCAAATACGACACTGTACTGATGTCACAATCAAAGAAGAGCAACAAAAGCTCGTCTTTCTAAAATGATTTCTAAAGTTTTCACATTTGCACAATAATACTTATATTGGATTTTGTTGCCTTTATTTGATTTTCTTGCTTATATAACATTTTACAGTATGTGTTCTTCCACTGCTGATCACATAAAAGAACAAAAGACTGCTGTTTGAAACTGAGCACTGAAAAGGAGCTGGCAGCAGCACATGCAGGGGACTGTATGCATTTAGTGCATCACTCTGTGAGTGTGCATGTGTGTGCTTGTTTGTGTGTGTTGTGAAAATAAAGAGCTGCTGCCAAAGGCATGCAAGGGTCATCATGCATTACTTATTCTCTCTGCCAGGAGCAAACCTTTGGAGTCACTGTCTTGGCAGAAAAAAAAAAAAATCTACCAGTCACTTTCAGATATGTGGGTGAATATGTGAATATTGTAAGCTCACATAGTTGAATGTAGCAGTCTGTAGGAGTTTATAGTGTCTTAATCCTTTACAAACTGTGCTGAAGTTCTCAGTAAAGGATATACAGTGAGTGTTGTGGGTGAGTCAACCACAGCATGCACAATTCACAAACAACACTGGTTGGGATGCCAATAAAACACATGCAGCAAAATAAGATCTCCAAAAAAATTACAAACCATCTACATGTGGATGTTGCAGACATATGGTTTATAGCAGCACATTTTGGGGATTTTTGGTTGATTCGAAGAACAACCAGACAGATTGACCAAGCCGGTTGTCATGGGTGGAACACAGAGGATTCATAGTGCATTTTGATTGGGCGAAATCACAGGAACAAGTTGAGGGGGAGAGAAGGGGAACAGGGCAAAATAGATTACAGAAGGTCGTCGTAAAGTGTGTAGACGATTTAAAGAAAGCATGTGAAAAGATAAAAAACAAGACAAAAATCAATGGTCATAACAAATATAAAATCAGCACAATAGTAGGTGTCAGTGTATAGATTTTACACAACTTTATGAAACTGATAAGAAAAATAACAATAACAAAAAACCCCTGCATTTTATTGTTTGGAGTCTATCCAGCTAGCCATATTTCATCACAGGCATTTGGCAGTTTTGGGTTTCAAGGTACAGCAACCTCCGTTTATAAAATATAATGGTTTTAAAACCTTAAAAATGTGGTTTAAATTCATCTTAGAAACATTCCAAAGAGTGTGCAAGCATTTTCTTAGGTACCCAGATTTGCACCCAGTTGTTGCGATGAATTTTGAAACATTTTCTAAAAAGCTTGAAATGGTAGCCTGTGTGACAGCAGCATAATCAGCTTTTTAAATAAATGCAATAGCTGTACATTTTTTAAATATTTATATTCTTATACTGACCCATCCCTGCTTAATGGCAACATCAAGAGCCGCAAATCACAAAAATAAAAAATAAACCTCTACTGCTCAACAGCAGAAATTTCAACCTTTACAAAGTGTCCACTGGTATTTCTTGCTCCCAAAGATAGAAGTTTTCACTTATCACAATACTTTCAGAACTCAATCTAACCTAATTCTTAGGTATATGTCTTTAAATTGCTTAAAATCACAGCTACTTACACATCTATTTAATAGAATTTTATTTGTTCTATGTTTCACCTTGAAATTAAAGATAAGAAAAGGTGGATTTTAGCTGTTGCATTGCCCTCACCTCAATTTGTACGAGTCTGGACTAATTTCATTCCACATCCCCTCTTCCATATTTGCCCTCACTTTATTTGCAAATCTTAATACAATAAAAGCATTGTATTTATTCCAGACACAACTTACAAGATAGGCTATTAGAAAGTAATACGATTTACACTATATTGCCAAAAGTATTTGCTCACTCCTTCAAATCAGGTTTTCTAGTGACTTTAATTATAGCTCTCTAAACTTCATGTGGTCTTCAGTTTAGTTCAAGAACAGTGGGTAGAGCACTTCAGGAAATTTGTTTCCATGGTCAAGCAGCGCGATCCAAGTGTGTTACAATGTATCGGATGTGTGAAGCACTACGCTAATCCAATGGACAAGTCTGGTTTGACAGGTTTACAGGAGAGCAGCACTTACCTGCCTGCACTGTGTCAAATGTAAAGTTCGGTGTTTTTTTTTTTCAAGTGTTGGACAAGCTCCCTTAGTTTCAGGAAAAAGGAACTTTTACTACATCAGCATATTAAGACATTTTGGGCAATTTAATGCTCCCAACTTTGTAGGAACAATTTGGGGATGGCCCCTTTCTGTTGCACAAAGCAAGGTCCATTAAGACATGGCTGGGCAAGTTTGGTATAAAAGAACTTGAATGGCCTGCCCAGAGTCCTAACTTCAACCTGATTGAAAAACTTTGAGATGATTTAGAGTGGAGACTATAAATCAATGTCTGACCTAACAAATGCACTCCTGAAAGAATGGTTGAAAACCCCATAAGTACACTCCTAAAATTGTGGGAAGCCTTATCAGATGTGTTAAAGCTGTTTTCCTATTAAACCTCATCTATAAGAATAGGATCTCACCGAAGTTCTTATGTGTGTGAAACCATACGAGTGAATACTTTTGGTAATATAGTGTGTAAAAAAACACAAAACAGAAATCTGGAATTTTTTAAATGATGGTTTTAGACATTTTATTGACAACACTGAGAGTGAGATCATTGCTGGAACTTTGATGCACTGGCTGTAGTGACTATTAGACAACTGAAACAAGCAAAAAACATGACTTGCTGCTTGGACAAGCTGTTAACTGGGTCTGTGCAGAGCATCAGCATACTCCCTGCCTCACTGACAGTGGCTCGGAGTTGGCTGGCTGGATCCCCATCTTACCAACTGGGACAATTATATAAGACTTTCAAGAGACGGTCACGCATGACTGAGCAATGCCAGACTCTACGATGATATCTACCTCATGCTCTTCCCTTGTTCTCTTGGCTTGTATAACTTTTTGAGAGAGTCACAGATTTAAAACTTCACTGAAACATGCTGGAGCACACCTAACTTAACCTGTACCTTCAGAGGCTTTTTCAAATTTATTATTATGGCCTTTTAGAAGAAAACACTCCAGTGCATAAATGGCAAAAATGGCTACTTACCCCAAGCTCTGTAACCAGGATGTCAGTGATGCTGCCCAGAACTGTCACACAGTCAAAAATATTCCAGGCATCTTTGAAATAGTTCTGAACAAATCAAGGAAGACAGGAAGCACAAGAGAAGAGAAACATATAGGCATAAAATGACAGAAGAATATTTTGAAAAATGATGTGGAGAAATGCAGCAAGGTGGAATAAAACACAGAAGAGCATGAATTTGGAAAGGAAGGCAAAGAGGAGAAGAGGAAATAAATTAGGATAGAGAAAGAGGGTTGTACAATGAGAACAGATAGGCAGAACACAATAAAATAAATAAGAAAATGGAAAGAGCGTGATTAAAGGGTTATAAATGCGAGGTTAAATAATTAGAGATGAAGAGTAGTGCAGAAAAGCAGGAGAGAGAGAAGTAGAATGGGAAAGTGGAAAAAAGACATGTCAGACTCGGACAGGAACGGAAGGAAATTAGATTGGACAAATGGACCATCACTGACGGTCTACTGGATGGATGCCGGTAGACAGGTTAAAATTCTGCTGCATCACACAACAAAAGGCAGCCATCAAATGCCAAGCATTGCATATATTGTAGGGTCACATGTTTTTTTTAGTTTCAGGAAACATTAATAAACGGCATTTCTATTCTTGCTTATCAAACTTAATATACAATTAACTGCCCATGTATAAAATCAAACTCTGAAACCAAAATCTGGTTTTAATGTGTGTAATGTCTGTTTACGTGTTTCAACAAGGAATTGCAGAGTGACAGTCAGGACAAAGAGTTGATACTCTGAGCGGTCCTTTCTTTTTAAGTTGTTGCCTGTAGCCAAACTGTGCATTAGACATAGTGGCAGCTATCAAAATAAACCACCTTGATACACACCTACAAACACACACATGTGCTGGTAAAGGACATCTCTGAAGGTTGGCATTATTTAGGCTTAAGATGCCCATTCTGACTATGTTCAAGCCCTCTCACTAAGATTCAAATCCTTTTCTGTCTAATCACCGCCCTCAGAGTAATCTTTGCTTCTATTTTCATCACCAATATGTCATTCACTCGATTTCTACTAATTACTGCAGTGCTGTTCCCACACTGTCCTTTATCTCCTCCGACCATTCAGCCTCAAAATATGCCTTGCTCTTTTCCTTTTCCATTTTAGATTAACATTTTTTTGCATCATAAATTTGTTTAAAAAAATATTTTAGTGAGAAAAAAAATTCATGTATACAAGTATTTTGTTTTCATTCAGCATGGTTTAATGTAGCTTTCATGACCTTTACCTATATTATGACAAAATGAATGACAATCCTGACCTATAGAAAAATAGTAACCTTTAGCCTGAGAGTTGCTGAATTTTTGATGACAATGTAGCAATTTTTATCAACCAGAACTTTTATCAAGCTCAAACTGTATCAGAATTGTTTTCTTATCATACTTGTTTGGGTTTGAACAAATCTTTTATCATCTGATTTATCAAAAGACTTCCCATACGTGTAACTTTTAAAATGTATTTATATGATGGCAGCGTTAATATTAATAACTGAATTATCTTCCAGCCACTCCCTGAAAATACAAGAGAGTAGTGTATTTTTACAAAACAAAAGCTCACACACATTCACACTCACCAGAGCCCCAAAGGCAATGATCTTAAGGACACACTCCAAGGAGAAGAGAGAGGTAAATACTATGTTGAGGTTGGCTAAAACTGCTTCGTAGGTTTCAGAAGCTCCATCATACTAAATAGAAAGAAACACAATAGACTCAATAAGGAATAAATTAAATGCAATAAAGGAACATCAGAATCAGTCCAACATTTTCTGAATTGATTGGATCAGGGAGAAAGCAAAAAGTGTCTACCTTACACAAATTTTTGAATTTCATACTTCAGCGAATAGGTTACTGGAAGTTAAAGTTATCCTACAGTCTATGTTAGTGATTCTCAAACTCCGAATAACAGGTACTACCTTGATAAACACCAAGTTTTCCTAGTACCACCATCTTGACATACGTCATTAAAAAATATTGTAATAGGACTTGGATTTTGTTGTGTTATGCCAAAAAAAAAAAAAAAATAAAATAAAAAAGATAAGTAAAATATTCTTATCTACTGGACTTGCTGAAATGAAGGGTGTGGTTTAATCATGTGGTTCACGTTTACTCAGAAGTTGAAACTTTAAAGTTTTTAGTTTGAAAGTTTGAAAGAGAGGTAGCTAGGAGTTGGGATTCTCCCAACCCTAATATCAAATTCCAATGTGTCTGTCTTGCATAAAAATACATTTTTTACACTTCTGACAAATATAATCTCATTAAATTTTTGACATATGCCATTCTATAAATTCCTCTTCAGTGTAGATGTTGCTATCGTGCTAGGTAGCATGGTCAATTAGTTTATCAAGATGTTTCTAAAATTAGAACTGAAACATGGCTACCTCGGATTGATGTGCAGTCAGAAAATGAACACAGCATTTGCAGCTAACTGATCTGTATTTACCCAAAAAATGCCAAGATCTCTTCAAAATAACAATAAAGGCAGCCGAAGTTCTGTCAGTGGTGTATGTAACAGTGTTTAAAAACCATGGGGCTATGTTAATGTGTGTATGTTTGTAGCTTATTATGACTTACCTTCATCATTAGTACCACGGTGTTGAGCGCGATCATAGCCATGATAGTATATTCAAATGGCGGTGACACGACAAACTCCCACATTTTGTACTGAAAGCTCAATTTATTCTGAGGCATGTGGCGTGTCAGAGGTCTGGCGTTGATGGCAAAATCTATACACGCTCTCTGTCCAAGACAAGAGAAAAATTTGATTCTGTTCTCAACTAATTTCTTTGAATTCTCAATAAGGATTAAATTATTGTTATTATTACAGTTTTCAATCTCATGCTAGCTTTTTACCTCATTCTTTTCTAGACTATATTCTTCCATCATTTTATCTCCTTGTTCCTGGAAGGTGATGATAATGAGAGCAACGAAAATGTTGACGAAGAAGAAGGGGAAGACCACGAAGTACACCACGTAAAAGATGGACATTTCCATCCGATATCCTGGGCTCGGGCCCTGATTCTCATAGGTCGCATCCACTGAATGTTTCAGCACCCTGTGGGGGAAAGAAAATGGTTATCAAATTAAACAAGGAATTAAAAGGCTGTACTTAGCTTTAAATATATATAATAGCTTACTGCGGCCACCCCTCTCCAGTGGAAACAGTGAAGAGGGTGAGAAGGGCCCAAGCCACATTGTCATAGTGGAAATCGTATTTCTTCCACTCCCGCTTCTGTGCCCTCACTTCGTTATCACGTTCATACACCAAATATTCGCCTCTGAAAGACACATATCACATCATCAGTATGACAAAAATCACTTGGGCTTGTTCCCTTACATATACATCTTTGAATTTCTGTGCAGATCCAGAAGACACCAGAAAGGGGAAGAGACAAAATCCCTTTACAAACAAACAGTATTAGTCTGTCA
This sequence comes from Anableps anableps, assembly GCA_014839685.1. Lineage (NCBI taxonomy): Eukaryota > Metazoa > Chordata > Actinopteri > Cyprinodontiformes > Anablepidae > Anableps > Anableps anableps. Next base: position 13,419,717 of record CM026083.1, read on the forward strand.
TAAAGCACTGGCACTTCCTGACCTGCAGTCGCGCTCAAACTCTTTGGATTCATCAGTGCAGTAAAAGAAACGTCCCTTGAAGAGCTGCACAGCCACCACAGCAAAGATGAACATGAAGAGTAGGTAGACAATCAGGATGTTCAGGACGTTCTTTAGAGAGTTCACCACACAGTCAAACACAGCCTGATCATAGAAAAACATAAAGGAGTAGGGATATTGTTGAAATTTTTCAAAACATACATACATCTATAACATGTATTTTTTGCCTTGCCAAATAGAACAGTAAAGCCTTAACCTTGGTTATCATGCAGCCTATCTTTGAGTTTGAGGAGGAAGGTGAACATACCTTGAGTTTGGGAAGGCGTTTAATGGTCTTCAAAGGACGCAACACTCGTAGAACCCTCAAAGATTTGATAGTGCTAATGTCTTTTCCTTTACTGCTCCCCCTACATATGAACATATAGACAAACACACACATAAATTAAACAGTTTAAGAGGAATACAACAGCCTTAGCCTTCTGGGCCCCAAAATGGCAGTGTGCAGCCATTTTTTGTTTGGCACTGATTCGAGTTAACTCAAAATGAGTAACTGCATCAGGGTTAAATACATAGCAACACATGCAGCATTGCTATAATATTACACTCCATCCTTACTTCTAAGTGTGGCTTTGGCATTGTAGCTACATGCTAGAATTAGGTGTTTGTTTAAAACTATAGTACATGCTGATATCAGTCTTAATGTCTTAATGCTGTTGACTTACTTTATTTGTTAAACACTGCAATGTATTTCAATGCTTTACACATTTGGCTACAGCCTTGGCTTACACATGCTCAGCCAATGGTAAAATCTATTCATGCTGCATTGAAACCTTGCTTCCATGCTGAAAAATTTCTTCTTTTCAGCAACAGCCAGACTGATGGAGAAGGGTATAGTTTGCAATCGTTACTATGAAAAAGGTTTAAAAACTTCAGATATGCAGCTCTCTTAACACTTTTAGGCATTCCTAGAAAGGATCTGTATGGAAAAGGGACCATAATATAAATTTACAGTGTCTTCTATATAAGTAACATAATCTCAAGTACAGCTATTCAATGGGGATCAAAAATTTCAATGAAAAATAAAGTTAGAAAATTACAAGAGCCACACTTATTGCTATCCTTAATGTTTTGCTTTGTGCAAGTTTGAGTAGCATTTAGAAGGCTCACGTTTTTATGTTTGTGATGGTAGGAAAGGATAAGATTTTCAGTTAGCACTTAGACACTAAGCAATTTAACTTAGTGTCTAAAAGTTAAACTGCCCTTAAAACTTTTTGACCATTAAATGCCAATAATTCCTGTAATTGTTTAATCGTGATCTATGTTTTATTTCCATTAGCATCCTCCTAAATGTGCAATATGGCACGATACACCTAGATCCAGCCTCGTATGTCACAGTCCCAATTATTTTAAACTTTTTAATCAAGTTAAACTAAAACCATCTGCATTTATTTTATATGAATTATTAGGGTGTATCCTAACTGTGAAACTTGTGATTTTGTAAAATACAATTACATTTTAAGCTTGTTTTTTTCACTGTTAAAAAGTATGTATTTAAAAAAGATTGTGCTTTTCTAGATTTGACTTTGAGAGATTATGCTGCTGCAATAAAAAATAACTTTATTATAGGACTTTTGACAAATCTTTCCAATATATTCCAATAGGTGTGGAGAGCTTTCAAAATATGAATTTATTATTATTTTAATTTTTAAAGGTCTCCAAAAGCTGAATAATAATAAAAAAAAAAAATCCATCTCTCTTTATACACAATTCAACATTTCTAAAAGCTGGAAAGTAGGATTAGCTGCTTTGTGACATTATTCCAACAACATGGACTATTGTCTTCAAGGGCTCTTAGCCAGGAAAATCATACATAGTGAGAATTTCTTCATGAGATGCCAAGTCAAACCTCAATCTATGATCTAAGACTAAATCCAAGACATACTCTTTTACTTTTAGTTACACAATATTACATTTAAGAGCTAGAATTAAGCCAGGATGTGAGATGTTAGATGAATTAGATTACACAGTTGCAATGACACAAGGAGTTAGAAATCCTACTGTGAGCTGATTATGAACTGTGAAACAAAGGTCTTTAGCTCTCTCCAAAGATTTTTTTTCATTACAGTTGAATTGTGACAATTAGGGTGAAAAGATGAAGTTTAAAGGTTACCAAAGCGATAGCAGCTGTTTACACAGCTGACAACATCTTCCAGCTGTCAGACCAGATGGTAGTCTGCTGGTGGTTATATACAAATTTCTGACTTGGGGTGCAAGATTGCACAAGTGTGCATGAGTGCATGATGCTATGAGCATTTCTGTGAAGTGCTCAGTTTCTTCACAATGAATTTAGTTTAACAAAATTCTCACATCTAAAAAAAAAAAATCCATAAATGATTATAAAGAAATTTGTTGGGTGTCTGTGTATTCTTCATTGATTCTGTATTGTGTTAAACCTTCCATGAGCACAAAATGTCATGTTGCAGCATTGTGATCCAGCTGACACATGATGTAGGTTACTATGAGGTTTTTATGTGTTTGAAGCAGAGTTATTTCATGGTGAAAGGTACACGTCAGCAGTGATGAGGGTTGAATGAATAGAAAAACTGAGTGTGATCAGAAGAACAGATGCTGAGAGTGCAGAAGGAAATGAAGAGGAGAAAGACTGAGCAAGACAGATAACTTTACCCGCCGCCGCTGTTGGTGATCCGAAGGAAGAGATGAGTGAGAAGTGAAAGACAGTAAGAATAAGGGGAAGAGACGACAAAAGACAAAGGGTGGGAGAAAGACACCGGATGGGACATAGAGAAAGGAGGTAATACATCCATATGAGAGACAGAGTTAGAAGAAAATAAGAGGACATAAGGAATGCTCTTCATAAAGTAAACTTTTAAAGTAATATACTTCTGCTACAAAAGCAAAAATGCACATGAAATAAACATTTCAGAACTTGGAATATTTTTAAAAAAGATTAAATATGAAAATTTGAACTTCCTTTATAGGCTCTCAGTGAATAATGAACTGAAAACTGAACAAAATTCTAATTCCTTCTTTATAAACAATGTTTTCAACACTTAACTTTAAAATATTAGGAAATAAAGTCAGATTTAATTTCTTTGATATTGGTTTGAGCTTTGGCTCCAGTCTGGACAAGAACCTAAGCCTGACTTTGGAAATAACCAGGACAGCCACAATTGTGACAAACAACACTGCAGCTCTCAGACCTGATTGATTGGATTAAAGGAGCGATAAACATCTCCAACAAGACTACTGATTCATTCTGGAGTGCTGCTTGATTTCCAGAAATCAAATTAAGGTGCTATCTTGATGGGTATGAGTCTGGTCTGACTGGTTCCCATCTACCTAATACTCATTAGTGTTATAAACCATGATTGTGGCTTAGTCTGATTTAATGAATAATTCACTTCCTAACAAAAATCCTGTATGATTGCCCATACGTTAATCCACACATTTGCATGGAAAGTATCTTTGAGAGAAAAAAAAAAAATGCAAACACAAAACCTAACTCACATGTTATGCAAAAAAGCTTGAAGGATCCAGTTAAAAATATGCATTCATCTTTTCATATACATATAGAAAGACAAATCGATTACACTAAAACAAAGGGCAGGACAGGGTGTAGGTAAAAAGACAACACACATAAAAATGATTCAGAGAGAATGACCCAGGATAGTCTTATAAATGGAGCACCACCCCTAAAGCCCTTGCACAGTTCTATTCTTAAAAAGTTAAAGCTGTAAAAATTAAGTTTTGGTCATGGGACATCCCACTTCATGGCATTTAACAAAAAAAAAAAAAAAAAAAAAAAAAAAAAATTTTTTAGTGGAAGAAAAAATATGTATTTGATTTTCCTCAAGTGAAATGTGCAAGTTAATTTCAGGGTGTGAGTCTGGGTACTAAAAGGTATCACAAAAGACACATAAAAATAAAAAGTAAAAAAAGAAGAGCATAACTTAACATAATCACTTTAATAAACTGCCTTAGAAGACTTAACTGAAACAATTAACTGTTACTAAATTTCAGAACTGTTTTATTAAAAATACTAATTTTAGAGATAAGTTTCACAATTTGACTATAAAAAACAGTTTAGGTTAGTTCTGAATATATGCTACTTGACAAAAACAGCAAAATGAGAAACTTTTTGGACTTCATTTTCATTCAGTCCAATTCAAATAAGGTTTTCTTTGGTTTTATATAGACAGCCAATTGACAAGACAACACAATCTCAAGGCACTTTATACCACCAACAGGTCCATCTAATATAATTTATTCCAGTTATTTTCACTAAAAGTGTGTAAATATAACTGTTATTAAGAATCTGGTATACCATAAATGTATCAAATTTAAGAAATATAGTTCTGTATTTATATTCAAATACTGTTTACAATAGCAAAATGTTACCTTTCAAAATGTGTTGTATTCTTAATAAGATTTGGTAACAGCCAACAAGTACAATCAATAAAAATGTGAGTGTGTTGTTACCATTTACCACTGAAAAGAGACAAAGCAAATAGAGAAATCTCTAATAGTAGCCCACCATGTATCACAAGGATAGGTTTAGTGCTATACAACTTGAGTGGACGCAGGAGATCACACATACAAGTCTAATTTCACTGGTTCTTTGTTCATACCCTCAGTAGCACTAACTTAAACTCTAAGCTAACTTACAAACTGTTTCGCTTCATTCCAGCCATGCAGATTAGGTAGAATTTAAAATACCTGCTTTGTCGAGTAGAAGGGCATGGAAGACAAGTTCAGCATGACCTGGCCTGGCTTTGCATTGGGCCCCCTTTAAGTTTAGAACGCCCTGGGCACTAAAGGGTTACAGGTGCAAAGGGTGGTCCTCCCCTCTCACGGGGTAAAGATCAGGTTGGTTAGGAAGGATGCAGGGGCATTATTTTCTAATAAATGCTTGGGTGTAAAGCAGGTGGAGGAGGGCTTTGAAGGAAAAGTTGCTTGGAAATAAAAGGGTTACCAAAACACAGGATGGACTGGAGATAGAACATGTGGAAAACAACCAAATGTCAAGGACTGGCAACAAAAAAGGAAAAAAAATGGTAAACCGAGGATGGGGTACTAGAAAATGGCAGATGAGACAGAATAAAAAACAAAACAGAACACCAGGAAGGAGTGGAGAAGCAAAAAAAGCTATGGATAGCTATAAAGGAGTATGAGAGGCTGTACTCCAAGGTACAATTGAATTTAAGACATGAGACATGATGAGGTGCAGGACTGAGGAAAGGAGAGGAGAGGGAGAGGAGGGAGACTTACGTGAAGGCGAAGGCCACCAGAGCACCACTAACCACTATAAAGTCAAGGATGTTCCACAAGTCCCGAAAATAAGAGCCCTGGTGCAACACCAAGCCCAGATCCACCATCTAGAAGAGAGACAGAATTCAGGAGCAGATTGTGATGTTCAGAGTTTGGTTTTGGTTTACATTTGAAACTAATAATGGCATTTAAAAATTTTTATTTTATAGTGTGTTTTACCTTTATCAGCATCTCAAATGTGAAAACTCCAGTAAAAACATAGTCGAAATAGCGAAGTACCTGTGGAAAGAACCAAATATATCTAACGTAGGAGAACAGTACTACTTCATCTGAACAGTCAGCTCTAAACAATGATGATTTAATTGCAGGTTTGATATGTTTCAGAAGTTTAATTTACTGGGCCAATAAACATGTAGAGGGCATAAAGGAGGCAACTGAGACAAAAACAGGGATAATATAAAATACAAAAATGAAAGTGGAACACATAATATCTTATACAGAATTGGTAAAAGAATGTATGTTGACTTTCTTACATTGTTTCGAGGTGATTCAGGGCAGACAGGATCTTCAGCAGCCAGAGCGATACTGCTCATCGCAATGACCAACAGGATGCACATCTCAAAGTAGCGTAGTGTACAAATGTAGTGGCACGCCCGCCGAAAGCTAGAAGCACACAACATTGGTTATAAAGTTAAGTATAAATGCTAAGCATAACATTTTCTATAAGATGGACGTTAAACAAGCTCATCACTGTCCCTTATGGTAACAGGACTGGTTTTCATAAATTCAATGATTATTTGTTGCTGGACAACCAAACAATATTACTGTGTTGAATCTGCTGTTTGTAGGTTCTTTCCCAAACACTGTCCAAAGGTCTTAATGTACTTTAAATTTTTTTGCTACTTTTGCTGTTAGAAGAATATGTATTATTTTCAGTTATAAAGCTATTACGTGCTTCAGTAAGTCTGAATATGGACATTAAGTGTATCATTGTTGTTGTCCTCCAGAGACTGTTTGAAAACATCAGAAATGACCCAAAACACTACAGTAACTATCCCATGTCTATATGTGGCGCTGTATCGTTACCACAGAAATACACCAAAATCCAAGAAAAAGCCATAAAGCACAAGCAAAAAGATACACTTGAGGGTTCAGGGCTCATAAAACATTGTGTCCATGAGGACACAAGGCCACAAGGAAACAAACAAACAAAATATACATTCAAATAAAACTGCTATGTGGATGGTATTTTTTTTTGGCATAAATTAGTCACTTAACCAAGAATCTTCTTTAATTAAGTTCTGAATTCAAGGACTAACTCAAACGGATTAATAAATGCATCGTTTCTATCATCCTGTCTATGTAAAGTTTTGTTTCATATGTTCTTATTTGTCTTACGGGTTGGTAGTGGACAAGATGAACATGGAGCTATATGGAGGCATTGGTCTGGGTCCTCCTTCACCTCCCTTATCATCATCGTCATCCTTATCCTCCTTTGCTGGCAGAGGCTCAGTATTTGCATTTTTATTGACTAAAGCCGATAAGCCGAGAAAAAAAAGTTGAGGTGAGAATTTGTTTGTTGTTGTTTTTTTTATTTAGGCAAAAAGTTATTTTTTTCCGGCCTACCTTGGAGAATGGCATTGATAGATGGAAAAATTGGCATGTCCACTGCTGTGTAGTCAGGGTGAGGCAGTCTGATCACACTGTGTGCCCGGTGATGGCCCATGTTCCCGTAGCTATCCAATGTGACTAAACTTCCATGAGTGCCACTGTTAGCAAGATGGAGAGCAGATCCTAAGCCAGGAGCTAATGTGTAATTGGCAACTGGATTAGAGTGACTTTGGCCAGGTGGAGAAGAGCCAGAGACCAGTTTGGTATTCATTAGGTTGTCCATATCTTCACTGTACTGGCTATTCTGCCTGGAGAGGCTCTTTTGGATGGGACGAGTGGTAGAAAGGTTTGGGACACTGCAATCCCTAGGAAAAAGTCATTAAATAGTTAAAAAGGAATGTGGATTTCAGAGAATGTTGCCAAAGGTGAGAAGTAAATAAATAAAGAGGGCACTTTTTTGTTCTAAATACATCATAACACAGTAGAAACACTAAAGAGGTACTTACCTCCTTCTGTGCTGGCACATCCTCCTCCCCTCGCCCTCTGATTGATTGCCATGTCGACTTCTTTTTGGCCTCCTCTCACTGCCTTCACTGGCTCCTTGGTGGTCTCCTCCATCCCCACCTCCATTCATCCCCTTACTCTTATGCCTCCCTGATTTGCCAGCTCCTCCTCCACCCTCCTCTCCATCTTCGGTATTTTTTCGATGTGACCTTGTCCTTCTGTGTTCTGACTGCCCTCCCCCTCGACTACCACTCCGGTTGTGGTGATGGCGTCTAGGTGGCCTCTCTTCTGAGCCTGGACCTGGAATGACTGTTGCATCCAACCGGACATGAGACTTGTGGTGATGCTCACCTTTGCGACTCCGCCTACTTTCAGTGGATTCCCCTCGATCCAGGAGAGCCCTGGGTTGGCCTGAACCACCTCCACCTCCCACTCCTACTTGACCATGTTGGTCTTGTAGCTGTGTTTGTTTGTGGAGCTCATCAGAAGAATGGTGCTGGGTAACACAGAGGTCTGAATTGTTGGCAGTGGTCTTGTTGGTGTTGTTGTTTCGGTTCTCACGGGGATCAACGACTAATGGTCGATCCAGGTGAGTTTTCATGTCAGGGCGGATGTGACGTGAAAAGTTGACCTACAAGAAGATAAGAGGATACAGAAAACCGATAACGGAAAAGAATGAACACAAGGTACAAAGAAGACTTAAAGGTTTACACATTTCATGTTCTAACCAAATTTGAAGTGCAAATTGTAAAATAATGTCAGCCAGCTTGTGTACACTGATAGCACAAGTCTAAGGGCTAGTGTATGCCTGGTCCTTTACATTGTTGTGTTCTTCCCTCCCTGTCCTTGCCTTCCAGCGGTCATCAGGGTCCAGCTCATTATAGAGGGCCTCACGACTGGATGCCAGCGTCTGCTTCCTCAGCTCTTTGGTTCGCTGTTCCCACACTGATTTATTGACACCCTTAGTGTGGTTCTTTTGCTGTTCCTTACTGGAGATAAAGAATAGGAGAAGAAAAGAACATTGCTGGCATTAAGAGCTATTTTAAGGGGCTCCAGTTTGTGAAAACAAACACTCAAAGATATGAAGATGATGACATGAAAATTAACACCAAAAATGTAAGTACATAAAGTAGCAAGGGCATAAAGACACAGTGGGGCCCACAGGGGACATTTAGGGGACATTTAGGTAGGTCTATAAAACTGGGCAGATCTCAACAAGACATAGCTACTGTTCTCTACACAGGTTGCCAAAGTGAAAGCCAGTTTGGCCATACTTATTGAACCATGTGTAGACACAAAGTGGAGGATAAATCTGAGGCAAGGTCTGAAATCATTGTCCACACACAACCTGCATTCACACAATTTGTAAAGAATTTTGTGTAGTTGTCAGTAGTCAGTATTCCCCTTGCTTTAGATAACTGTCTGAATAGCCACAGTTTGGAGAAAGAAGAATTAGTTTGGTAATGAGAGTTTACTTAAATTCTAGCCTTAGCAGACCCAAGACCAAAGTAGTTGCCATCTCCATCTCATAGCTATGTCTTCGTACAATACTTAATGAATCCTGATAAACCATTCATTTGCTATAACATGGTTCTTTATCAATAATTTTTTGGCTGGTTATGCAGACAGTCATGTGCCTCCACAGGAAGGTTTCATGAGAAAGAAATACTTCTTTAATATATCTGTGCTGTTGCATGGTGAAGCAGTAAGAGGAGTACAGAGTAACGAGTTTACGTATTCTCCCAATGCGTGTGAGTTCTCTCAGGGCTCTCTGGCTTCCTTCCACAGTCCAAAAGCATGACTGGCAGGATAATTGGCTTCTCTAAATTGTCCATAGGAGTGAATGTGTGTGCATTGTTGTTTGTTTTGTAGTCTCTGTATGATGGACTGGTGACCTGTCCAGGATGAAACTGTCCATTGCTTAAAGGCCATTTGAGGTAGGCACCAACCCCCCTTCAAGCTTGGAGTCATTTAGGAAAGTAGAAATCCTTTTTTGGTCTTGGCTGTATCTGACTAGGCTCTACCTCAACTCACTGTTGCATACTTCCATATGTTTTTCAAAGAGCAGACAACTCTAACTGTTGTCTGCTGCAGGTAATAGACTGACTACTGGTAACAACTCCACAGAATACAAACTGAGCTTAAAATAGCAATCATCCAAAGCAAGCTCAACAAAAGCTACATCCCCAGAATCGCCACTAAGTTGACCTAATGAGCTATTAGTGACCACCTCCTTTCTTACCCTCCAAAACTACAACCGTCTACTCCATTGTCTCTTAGGGCCAGCAGTCAACCACAGTAAAGCAATAGCAGTGCTGCGTGGAGCAGGCAACAACAACAAAAAAGAACCTGTAACACAAATAAGCCAACATAAAAACAGCTAAAGAAAGCCTGGAATGTCAGTTTTAAAGGAAAGTTAAAGAACAAAGGTAAAAAAGGAAAGGAAGCTGTTCTCAAACAAAAAAGAAAGCAAGGAATGGTTGTAAAGTCAAACAGAAGGAATTCAGAAATGAATTAACAAATAAATAAATACCAGTCCAGAAAGGGGTCGGATGCGTTGTGACACTCACTGTGTACTTTGTTGCTGAGGAGGGAAACAGCTGGTGAGTGAAATGGCACAAAATAACAGAGGATTTCATTCCAAAATGGGCAATCTGTTCACCATTTAACAAAGAGTGAGTCAACCAGATCAATTGTATTGTAGAAATTAATTCTGAAAAATATATTGTTTTCTCAAACACTAATTTGCTTTTTTTGTCAAGAAATTTCAGCATTTTGGAATACAATCCTTTACATAGAGACACAATACAAAATGCACATCAAATAGTCACCCAAACCACTGTGACAGCAGTCTGCTCCACCTCTCAATCAAAAATGGTGCCATTTATGCATTGCTGGCCTTTTTGTAATATTCACTAGGTGCCTATGTTGCATGCTTTCCACCATTATTTAAGGTGTGCATGACACAAGGAATTTTTTTTAAATCACATGGTGTCTATTAAAGCTTGGTTTCATTTTCTATTTATTTGCAAAATTTAAATAATGTTGGGAAGTCATGCACAGCCCAATACATTTGTCATTGTGACTTGTTAGCACAGTGTATCATTTTATATGCTTTTATGTTAATTAGAATATGATCTGGCTTCCGGCTAATGTTTACTGCTTTACAAACAAGTTTTTTGAGAATTGTTCATTCTTGGCATTCTTGTAAAGATTATTGTAAGTTGTAATGCATAAGCAACTACCCACATGGTGGTGAAAAATTATGGAAAGTGCCTACCCATGTACATTGCACTAGGAGGATGGTTTGATTTTGAATATATAAATTGACTCTATAGTCATGCTGTTGTTTCGCAGGGTTTATGTAGATTTCACAGCAGCCTTCTTTCTGAGACTACCATAGAATATCTTCTTAAAAGATTCTTTATGCACCAGTGGTGACCCCATGTTGAAAATCCCTGCTTGAAGAAGGAAGTACTTTTTCTAGAAGGAATTTCAATAAATTTCCTAAATCCTTACACAAGTTTGGGATTTCAAGTGGAATTGCAAACTCAAAGCAGTCTTGTGTTAAAAATTTTTTACTAAGATTTTAAACAACCTAATTACAAATTCTGTCTACAATATATGGATGAATCATGTCATAGTTCTTTCACAGAGCAGGTGCTTTTCATCTTTTCAGCTATGTATATTGGAAAACGATCTATCCTAAATAGTTTATGAGAGGATACAGTTCCTGCATACAATAGAAAAAAAATATGCAAAATACTTAATCCCAGGTAAAATAACATTGACTAAGACATATACACATACGCTTACAAGGAAAGTGCAAAACAAGGGAATCTAAAGAAACAAGCCTAATTTATGAAATGCTAGACAAATCAACAGACAATATTTTCAAGTAATCAATGACAGATACTGTTTTTACAGAGGCTAAGGTAACAAAATGGTAAGGTCAATGTCTACATGTCATGTGTATTGTCGCCCTGTTGTGCAGACCATATTGTGGTGTGAGTTTATGTATGTGTCAGAGTGTGTACAAGTGGAAGAGTGTGAACTTTATCAGTAACAAAAGGAAAGAACCCTGTGTATCCAAAGAGAAGAGATCAAAGACTTGTCTGACTGGAGGAGAGCTGGCACAGAGCAGCATATGTGTGTGGATTTGCGTTTCATCTGGTTATCGGGTAATCTGGCAAACTGAGTATGCTCCTGGTGAGCTGCCTTACACTGAGACCAATACATTCTCTTTTACTTTATCTATTCTTTGGTGAAGAACATTGGCCCATCATGCATTGGCTAATTTTCTATATCAACTACATGATATCAATTAGTTTGCACAAGACGTTGGTCAGCAAAATAAATTTTCCTGCTATTTTGAGTCAAAATCAATAGTGTCATGTCTAAGGATGAACTAAAAGAACTCTAGAAAAATAATGTACATGTTTGGAACATACAGCATTATGAAAAAGTATTTGACCCTTCACAGAGTTCCTCTAGTTTTTGCTTTTCTTTCACGCTGAAATTATTCAGATCATTAATAATCAATCATCAAAAATTTTATTTACCGAGGTAAAAAGCTATCCAAACTAATATGGCCCAAATTAACTGTGATTAACCACATTTTTGGAAAGCTGAGTTAAATTTAACTAGCAGTACCAAACCTGATTACCCATAGCCCACAGAATCAAGAAAACACATAAATAAAAATTGTCTGACAAGATAAATTAGCCTAAAAAAATCTCATAAAGGTCACCAATAGAGAAGACAGGGAAAGATGGTCAGCCTAATCAAGAGTGGCTTGTCCATCAAAGTTACTTCAAGAACCCTTCAACCCATCATCGACGAGATCGCAATGAACCTACAGCAACATCTAAAGCACTGTAGACCACACTTGTCTTGGTTAAGATCAGTGTTCATAGCTCAACAATAACAACAATTAGTGCTAACCAAAAATACCACAAAGGCCTGTTTCATATTTAGAAAAAAAAACCCTCAAAACATTTTTATGATTCCACAAAGATCTGGGAAAATTTTAGGTGGACTGGCATTGACAAACATGTATCATTTTAAAAGTGTAAAACAAACAGTGTTTCAGGAAGAGAACAACATTCTGAGAGATAAACATGATAGTGGTGATATGATATCTTGGGGGTTTTTATGATTAAGGTCTTGAAATCCTAACTTCTGCTCTGAAACAGAAAAAAATCCCAAAGGATAATTTTTTGCCATCACTTTTTTTACCTCAAGTTCAAGTGCACTTAGTTTAATGCAGTGGGACAATCATCCGAAGCAGACCTGTTAATCCACCTTTGAATTGCTCAAAACATGTAAAGTTTTGTAGTGGCCTTATAGAAGTCCAGACTGACTGTGATTATGAGGTATATAACCTTAAACAGGCCATTCATTTAAAAAAAAAACCCTTCAATATGGCTAAATCAAACAAGAAGGAGACAAAATGTCAGCTCATGCATGCAAAAGACTGATTCACAGTAGTCACAACTGTCTGATGGAAGTCTACACCCCAAAAGGTGGGTCAACGAGCTATTAGGCTTAGTGAGCCTTTATTTTTTCTTATAGGGCCAGCCAGTTTATCCCCCTATAAAATTAACAAATTATCATTGGAAAACTGAATTTTCAGTTTAATTTGATTCTCTTTGTCAGATATCAAGTATGGTTATAATCTCAAACATATAGGTTTACCAAAACACAAGCAAAAACTGAAAAAAATCTGCAAGGAGGCAAGTACTTTTTCATATAACTTTAGATGCTGTCAAATGTAAAAAAAATAATGAACAAATAAAAAAATCCCCAATTTTCCAGATTGACACACTAGCACCCATATCATCAATAAAAGACTTTCAAAGATGCAATTAAATAAACTGGGTTTATGACATATATTTACTACATAGTGGTTTGATGAATTTGAATCATGTGTCAATGATCATAATAAGCAGTCAATAGACATAATCAAATATTCATTAACCATGAAAAAACATGTGGCCTCTGTGCACAAATCAGGTTTCTGTAAAATTGTACCAGAATTGAGTAGTATTTTTTGTATTTTACCATGAAAGACTGGAATATGTTGACCATCTATAAAAAAATCAAATCATGAGTCTTCCATACAACACATTCTGTCGAATGGTGTTGATTGTTTTTGGACAGATATTTCAGTTTGTTTTTCTTTCTTTTGCCTTACCTTCAAAAACCAGCTCATATACAAAGAAAGCACCTCACCTGAGAGTTGTTTTTGATTACCTTTTAAATGAAAATAAACGTATTATTTTAGCCTAAATAGTCTGAAACTGAGTGTATTTTATGTCTTAAGTATTAAATATCTATGGAACTTATCATAAGGGTTAAATCTGTCAAGAAAAGTTCTTTGGTATAAATGTTCTGTTATATGTTTTTTTTTTCTTAATGACTATTTTTTTAAGGAGGGAAATTCAAAATTGTACAAAGAAAAATAGATCATGATATGATACGTTTGCCATAACACGCACCCCTATTACATTCTGTATATGGCAGACTTAGCTATATCTTTTTAATTCAATTCATTGTATTTATATACTAATTCAGAAAACATGTTGCCTAAAGGGACTTTACAAAAAAAGAAAGAAAAAAAGGCGAATCACTCAAATCATACAGACAGATTCCAAGTCAAGTACATAGTTTCAGGGGATAATTTTAGCTGTTGCAGTCAAAACACTAAGAGTAGCTAAAAACAAGTGTAAAAGGACACAACCAAAACAGACAAATGAAATGGCATAAAGGTGAAAAGGAATTTATGCATGCATTAGCACTACATGACATTTCTCAATTAAGTGTATATCCCTATCAATTAAAATGAGAAAAAAAAGTGAAAATACTATTAGAGGAATTCTCCTTTAATGTTGATATCCAAAGATCTAACTTAAACAGAGAAAGGCAAGGCAAAGAGATAAAAGAATAAACAAAAATCCAAATATTACAGTACACCAAACTGGGTTATTTTAAGAGTTGATGCCTGTAAATCTTCTTGATTTTTAGATGCTGGAGCTGAAAGACAACATAAAATAGTGGCAATAACAAAAACTCACGCTGCAATAGAGAGGTTGGCGGCTGACAATGGGCTGACTTCAGCCACCTCCTTGGCTTTCTGAAGGGCGATCTTCTGACTGGCAGCTTCCTCTTCTTCCTGCTCATCCTACAGAAAAGGATTATAGAAGAAAATCAAGCACAATGTAAGTGAAACAAAGATAACTGAAACTGCAAATAATGGAAACAGAACAACCTTTTTCATAAATAGATAACCTCTTTGGTTTAAAAGTAAGAAACTCCAATAAAGTGTTAGGCAAAACTGTGAAGTACTTTACCTTGGTCAGTTCTTGTGCATTGGCTAAATTGTCTACAGCGATGGCCAAGAACACATTTAGCAATGTGTCTAAGCACAGAGTTAAAAAAATATAGTTCATTGGGCATTGTAAAAGAGTACAGTATAGAACACCAATAAACTCAAAGTAAACCAAATGTATCTAATAAACAGTCAGCAGTTCATATATAGCAACTGCAAAAAAATTATATATCATATCATATCATGACATATAAATAAATCAATAAATATATATGAAGTAAGCACCATTCTTTTAGAACTGTGCTTAAATAAATATCAATTATTAAGTATTACTGTCAGTATCTAACTCAGTGATTTATGTGCTTATGTGTCTCTTGACCCCATTCCTGTTAAAGGATACAGTTGCCAAAAAGAGTGAGGACGATAAAGAAGACAGAGAAGGCCATCCCTTTGTTAACTCCACCCTGAGACTGAATGCCGTCATACATCACCATGTTCCAGTCCTCACCAGTGAGGATCTGTAATATACACAAAATCCAACAAAGTTACACCAAAATTCAACTTTTATTTCTTGAAGTATCTGTTTGGAAAATTTTCAAAAATCCTGCTTTTATTTTTCAGTACATTTATTTAGTGGGAAAAGAAAGCTCATGTTAAGAAATAATAGTTTTTAACAAAGCCTCTGTTGGCAATGTTATTAACCCAATAAGTATCAGGAAATAACTGTAAAAGTATTTTTAAAAGAATTAGTTTTCTTTTTATGTTTATCAGCGCTTCTAAGAACTTCTAATTAGTAATCCATGATTCCCTGGGGTATAATTATAATATGCAGAGAGGCCCACTTATTTTAATCATTGGCCAATAGGCTGGATAAGGATCCGTATTTGTCTTGCAAAAACACACACCTTAAGATCATTAAGTTTCTTTTGCAATCACTAGATGGTATCTACATGGCAACTGGTTGCTTGGGAGTGGTGCCAGAAAAAAAGCCTTTTCTATGGTACTATCACAAATGTAGGGATGTGTAGTTTACAAAACTCAACCAAAGATGTCAGGTGCGCTTCGGATGAAACGAAGGATGAAAGAGAGAAAAAGCATCCTTATCCCCATTGTTAACTATGTTGGAGGATCTGTGATACTCAGAAGAATGAGATCACAGATCTTTGTGTCTGAAATCTCCCTTAAAGATAGGGTGAGAAGTTCAGTAATCCGGGGAGTAGAGCTGCTGCTCCTCTACAATGAGAGGAGCCAGTTAAGGAACCTCAGGTATCTAATTAGGATGCCTCCTGGACGCTTCCCTGGAGAGGTACTTTCCCGGCACATCCCACTAGGAGGAGACCCAGAGGCAGAACCAGGACACAGGCTGGAGGGACCAAGGTTCACAGCTGGCCTGGGAATGCCTTGGGATTTCCCAAAGGAGCTGGCCTAAACAGCTGGGAAGAGGGAAGTCTGGGTCTCTCTGTTTAGGCTGCTGGCCCTGGACCCAACCCCAGATGAAGTGGAAGATAACGAATGGATGGATAGATGGATGACTAAGTACTGGTGAAGGGTATTTCTTCACAGTGAACACTCACCTATTCACGGTTCAGTATTTGCAGAACTTTCTGTGGAACATAACTCCAAATTATTTGCAGAAAATTCACCCATTCATTAATTTTTTCTAAAACAATTAAAAGAAAATGTAGCTTGGGAAGCTGAAATAATCAGTTGCATTGCTATTTAACACACTATTGGCTGGCGTTTGCAAAGCGGACAATATCGGAGCACTATTCATTCTCTATGGTGCTGGATGGCTGTACACCCAAGAGCAGACATATGGAAGAATGTAGACATCAGTACTTGGAGTAGTGCTAAGACAGTTTCCACTGAGCATAGTAATACATATAAAGGTATATTGCTGTTTGAATTATTAAAATAGGCAGTTATAGGCATGTTTACAGGGGGTGTCGGGTATTTGCGGATTTTATCTATTCACAGGTTGCTGTGGTCCCTAACCCCTGTGAATACCAGTGGTCCACTGTACATCTTTCTGTGGAATTTTGTCCCATGGAATAAATGTGATCAAATAAAAGTTTGGATTTTTTTTTAAAAATTCAGAATGTGATTATACTACTGGCATCAAAGATGAAATTATTTTAAGGATTTTTATAGATTTTCACCTGGGGTGTTCATAAATATGGCCCCTGCTGTACACAGAGAATGCATGAAACCAGCATGGATGTGTCCTCAATCATCTCTTCCTCAACCATGCTTATAAAAATATTAAGAATCCAGAAGGAGAAGTCTTCCTTTCATACTGTATGCTTATGTGCAAACTGTTAAGTTTAATAAAAACTAGTTTTTGTAATCATTTTCCCTTCCTCCCATCTTGCCTCTTTCAGAATATTGCCTCTGCTCACCTGAAACACTGTCATTATTGCTGCAGGGAAGGTATCGAAATTGGTCGGAGGGGTGCCATTTTCAAAATTAAACCTAGTAGAAGGTGAAAAAAAGAGTGAAAATATGAAAAATACAACAAATAGCAGTAAAAACATATTTGTCTCACAAGTACAGCTCATTATGTTAAAAAAAAACAAAACAGTAAAGAAATTACTCAGAAACTGGCAATTAACAGAAAGTTGTCTCTTGGTGGAAAACTGCTGCAAATGAGGTCAATTACAAAAGAAAGAAGAAAAAAAAAGAGAGCCAAGAAAACAGCACTGACTGTCCTCCAAAGAGCTGCATGCCCAGAAGGGCAAAGACAACTATGAAGAGGAAGAGCAGGAAGAGCAAGCTGATGATGGACTTCATGGAATTGAGAAGTGAGACGACAAGGTTTCGCAGCGATGCCCAGTACCTGAAGAGAAGATAAAGGAAGTGTGTAATAAGTTGTGTTTAATGATGATGGTAACAGGATGTTAATTCTAGGTGGAAAGTGATAATGTTTCTGTGACTCACTTGGTGACTTTGAAGATTCTTAGTAACCTGAGAGCCCGTAGCACGCTGATGCCAAATGATGTGCCCGGTTGGATGATTGACCACAACACTTCAAATATGCTGCCACATATCACCTAACGCAAAAATCCCCCCCAAAAAACAAAACAACAAATGAGCTTGTTTTTGTGCATAACAAAATTTTACACACATCAACATAAACAAATATGTATGTGAAACCGGTTACTTCCTGTGAAATGCAAAGGTAAAGAAAATGCTTGCACCTGTTTGTGTTCATGAATTTATGCTTTGGATTTCTATTTCTTTGTTTATAAGTACAGTAAATGCTGTAAGATCATTACATTTTAAATTTAAATTTTAGTATCAGACTAACTACTAAAAGCAGTTGTCAAATAATAATTACATTTACTAACAATAAAAAGCTATTCAAACCAACCTGGTCCTAGTTGAAAAAGTTAATGCCTCCGAACCTAATAATGTTTATAATTAAACATTTGTGATAACTGACAATGAGTCTTTAACATTGCTAGAAAGAATTGTAGCCCATTCTTATTGGTTTTCATTTAGCCAAACAGAAGTGTTTTTGAGCATCAGTTAGTGGATGTTATCCAGGTACAATATTACTTTTGAATCACGAACAATTATCTTAGCTGGGACAAGTAAGGTCTGGAGTGCTTCAGATTCAATTTAATTTAATTAAGTTTATTTATATAGTGCCAATTCACAACAAATGTCATCTCAAGGCACTTTACAGTTGATCCTCGTTATCAAACAGTACAGTAAGCTCAATTAATTATTCAAAGTAGTTCAAAAAGTTTCTAAGGAAACCCAGCAGTTTTTATTGAGTCATTGAGTGGCAGATGTTGCTTCAGATTTTTTTTTGTGACCTTTTGGATGAGTCGTGAGTCGTGCCTTTGGAGTTATTTTAGTAGGATGACTACCCCTAGGAAGATTCACTGCTATTCCATCTTTTCACTGTGGAACTTATTGTTTTGTTTTACTGGAGTCCAATAGTCTTAGAGATAGATTTATAACCCTTTCCTGACTAATAGATGTGAAAGAGGTTTGTTTTCATATGGTGAGGCATTTCTTTAGATTGAAGTATGGTGTATTGGATTTTGAGATCCTTTAGCCTACTTCATGTTGTCAGACAGGTTCTATCTAAGTTCTATCTATAATAATCTTAACACTGGGGGCAGTCACATTTTTCACATAGAAGAAGATTGGTTTGAATTTCCTTTTTTATTATTAAACAAACTCTTTATTGAGCAAACACTTTTTCACAGCACCGTTAATGCAGTGCAGGATCTTACAATGCAGTCGAAACAGTTGAAGGAGGAGTTGAGGTAGGCCTGTCTTCCGAGGCCATACATTTTAACACACATCTCAGTCAGGAAAATCCCCAGGAAGATGAACTCAGCATAAACTACAGAAGGAAGAAAGCAGTCAAAAAACAGACAAAAGTTTTTAAAAACCCTTTTTTTTACATTTTAAAACAGCAAAGCTTTGATCTCAGTTTGATACAGGCTCAGCCTTTCATTGCATCTTTTTCAAGCTTTTGTAAAAGTATAAGAACAATCATGTCAGCCAACAAACTTGTAAGCAGAGTGGTTTTATCTCAGATACATGAGGTGGGAAGGAAAATTTTAAAAGTCGAGTCAAGTTAAAAAGATGGTCAGCTATTTATATCTGCATATATACTAATATGATATACTATGTATTCTATTTCAAATATTCAAATATGCAGCTCTGGGTTGCTTTTGGATATTTGTTTGTTGATGTCAGCTTTTTCATGGATTTAGCCAAATTACTGAAGAATTTGCTAACCCACTTCCTTTCTGTAAGCTGTGATGACAGCATTTGTGTGTTTGCAGGGATAATCTGTACATAAAGTGAGCTTGTGTTCCCCTCCTACTCACATAGAAAATCTGAAAGTGGTATAGGCTGGTCGTAGTGCACTACAGCCACACACAGTGTGTTGAGGCCCACCAAACACAACACGGTCCAGTAAAATGCTTGGGATTTGACAACGCGGCGTATAAAGAAACGAAATCGCCGCTCCCGCCGCTTGAAAGTTGAACCTTCAAGTTTTGAGCTCTTCAGGCTGGCACGAGCAAATGGCGAACCTGAAAAATACCAAGTGAGAAACAAATAGGCTTTAGACTAACACTCAAACAATCACCAATACATAAATTGCTTAACTTGTATGTGCAACATTGAGCAATGAAACCAATATAAGGTCATAGTAAAATCCTTGATGACTACAGTACCAAACATTAACCTAAAATCAGACTGTAACAAACATAATAGTTGTTTTGTTTATTGGAAATATATTAACAAAATAAGACTTTTTTTTTTAACATTTCTGTTTAGCATTGATCACAAAGATGTGTATATCTACTCATACCGCTTTAACTTTTCTACATTTTGTCAGATTACAACAGCAAACTTTCATATGTTTTCCTGGAGGTTTACTGTGAAGTGAGGATAACAAGATGTGTGATTTTAGACATCTGAAAACTGTGTCATGCATCCTATATTCAACCTCCCTAAGTTAACACTGTGTGGAACTACCTTTTGTGATTTTCTTTGCAAATTTGGCACTTACAGTGGCAAGCTTTTTAGAGAATGTCTGTACTAGCGTTGCATATAAAGAGTCTGAAATTTTTAGTCAAACTCAGTTAGACTAGATGGAGAGTGTCTTCAAACATCTGTTTTAAAGTCTTCTACAATACAGGATTGAATATAAAACTGAACTTAGACCAAAAACTGTGCAAAAACATGCTTTCATCTAAACAATTTCACTATATATGTGGCTATACAATAAGGGTTTTAGTTCTGCTGGAAGGTGCACCTCATACAAGTTTTCAGTCTTTTGCAGCTTCTTATGGGTTTTCTACCAGGAATGCCATTTATTTAATTTCATTCATATTCCTATCAAATTGCACCAGTTTCTCATTCCCTGCTGAAGGAAAGTGTCCCCACACCATGATTCCCACCATGTTTCACTGTGGGAATAGTGTATTCAGGGTGATGTACAATGGTAGTTTTTTCCAATACATAGAACTTTGCATGTTACCCAAAAAGTTCAGTTTTAGTCCCATCTGACCAAAGCACTTTCTTCCAAATTTTTGCTGTGTCCCCTGTATGGCTTATAGTAAACTGCAAAAAGGGACTTCTTGTGACAAGGACTTTATTCTTGCCACTCTTTCTTAAATGCCAGCTTTATGGAGTGTAAAATTAATGGTAATCTTTTCAACAACTGAACAATTATTAAGCAATAAATCAATCAACAGCCTCTTTACCCCTAACCTTGATATAGTCTTTAGTCTTCATGATGCCTTTTTTAAAATTTTTTCTCTGGGAAATATCTGAGGCCCTCATTAAAAAGCTGTATTTATACTGAGATTGAATCACACACTGGTGGATTGTAATTACTAATTAGATGACTTCTGAAGGCAATTGGTTACACTGAATTTTTTTAATGGTGTCAGAATAAAGGCAGCACACAAATGAATAACACTCTTTTCTTTTCGATTTACAGTTCTGTACTATGCATGTATGATACATAAAATCAAAATAAAATAAATTATTTCTGGTTATTATGTGAAAATGGGGATGAAAACTTTTGCAGGTCACTAAAAAAAATCAATGCTAAAATCACTTATATTGCATGGTTGTATTCAGATTGTGGCATTCTGAAAAAAGTAAAATTGCAACCAAAGCATTTAAAATAAACTGAAACTTAAGGTCAGTCTGTTTACGATTAAAGAGGTGGTGAAAGAAGGCCAGGAGGGATAAAGCTGGACTGAGATTAAAAGGACTGGTTAAAGACGGGGGGAAAGGAAGGGGCATCAAGAAGGGAGAAATGTAATATCAGAAAAACAGAGCAGTATGGAAGAAGACAGAAAGGGCAAAAAAAGGAAAGAGAGGGCAGTCAGATAATGCTGAAATCCAAGATAAGATAGCATCTCTATGTAACTGGGGTTTGTGTGTGTTTGAGACAGACTAAGTGAGACACGACGTATTTTACCCAATGCCAGATCTCCCTCTCCTTCCTCTGGATTGAGGAGCTCCGCTTTGCTCTTATGGTTTTTTGTAGCTCTTCTACGAGAACCTGTGGCAGAAAAGTACTTTTTTAAGCCAATAAAATTCTAATTCATGTTGAAATGTATGGCTTTTAGTTGTTGCAGCTAATCAGAAGAGCCCATTAATGTGTGCGCAGAATTATTTCATACCATCATAATCATTTTCATTCTCATCATCTGCCAAGATGACCTCTTCTACAAAACAAAGAGAGAAAATGTTATTATGTAGCTTTGAAACATTCATATCTTGATGTTTTTACTGCTACACCAGTAAAGACAAGATGAACGTCACAGTTTACCACCAAAAGAAACAAAAGACTTAGGATCAAAAAATGAAAAACAGAGAAAGTTGTTTCTATTGTAAATATATTAAACACTTGAAACTGACTCTTTAATGAATGAATTCACATGTCTCTGTGTGTATATGTATCTTTTCCCATGCTACCTACTGCTCTGACTTCATTCAAAAGATGCATGTTTGATAAGTTGCAAAGGATCAGTGATTTGAGTGATTTCAATTCAACAACAAAGACGACAACTGTGTGAGTTGGGTTACTTATTCTCAACTTTGTCAGTTTTCATGCAAGTGGTCTTTTTGAGAATCTCAACAGTCTGTTTTCATTTCTATTTCGGTTTTTCTCTTTGTTTGCTCCTTCTGACATCTAGCTTCCCCCCTCAGCATCTACTACACATCTTTCATACCTTAAGCAGCTGAGTTAAAGGACCGGAAAAAATAACTGGTTTCCCCAGATGTCAACAGATTGTCAATGAAGAAATCTTTGAGCTTTTAATGTGAACCAATGGACAGCCAATCAGAAGATACATCCAAAGATCTTCACTTACAGGTAAGGGAACGCCAAATTGCAAAAATTTTAAGAGAGACGTAGGTTGGAGTATAATCAGTTCACATTTCTGATAAATCTGCTTAATTCTACAGTGCCTTGGTACAAAGTTTTGGATTATTAGCATTGTTTGGTTTATTACATAGGAGATTTTCAGATTTTTTTTTTTAAATTGGACATAAAATATCCATTTCAAGAGTTAACCATAAAATAATTATCCAATTTCTTAAGTAAAAAAAGAACAAAAGAAACAAACAAACAAAAAAAGAAACATTACCGCTCTAAAATAATATTATAAAGAGAGGAGTGTATCTCCTGATCTGATTATAAGTGTCACTGGTAGATTGACGTCATTACTGATTTGGTTTAATATGGTTTATGTCATTAGTGATGTGCAAATATATTATAGCAATAACCTAATAATTTTATACTCTAGTAAAATTTTTTAAACATACCCCTACTTTGAGCTATGTAAGCTAAATATTCCAAAGCAAGAACATGTTCATAAAAAAACTTGCTATTCTAACTTGTCAATAGAGTGCAGCGGCTGAAAGGAAGGTGAAAGCTATACAAGTTAAAACTAAAGAAAAAATTGTGTTAGGAAATGTCATACAAAAATGCAGAGGAAGAGGTAGGACACACCATGGAAAAAGGAGCAAAAGCAGAGCTGACAGTTTGTTATAGGGTGCTTATAGTTTATGACATAAGTAAATTCCTCTGTGTGGTAATCGAACACACAGTTTCCCTTTGTGTGGGATCCAAAGGAGGTATTGGAATTATATGCTCAGCACAATGGAAAGGTTTGCAAGACTGCAGTGTCCTAGCTCAGACTTGATAAGTACAAAATCCTGGCAGGGCCATTTCTAACAAAAACCTACAATACCATGTAAAAAAATACAGTACTAAATACAAAGATAGTAATAATTTGGTCAATTTACAACACATTTTATTTAAACTATGTATTTATTTATTGACAAATTGCTTTAATCAGTCAGGAAATATCAATAAGCAACATTGTACCATTGTTAGATTAAGAAATAATGAGAAAATCTATTAATAGGGCTTAATTTTAGGCAGTTTAAAAAAACAGTAATAATTTATACTTTTCTATACAGAGTTTTCATTGAATATTGTTCTGTGATAAACTATTGATATCATTCAAAGCAAGTGTACAGTTTGTTGTTTGCCAAAAACTGAAAGAAATGTTCTTTGATAGAACAAAATAAAATAAAGGTGAAGGTAGGTTTCATGATGGCATCATTTATCTTCAAAACATCTGAAACAAGTGCAGTAAACTTTCCATACCAGCCTTACAGATCCACTCCAGGTATCCATTGAGTTCCCTTTCAATCTGCTGCTGTCTTCTGAGTTTCAGGAACTCTCTCCTGTTCTCCACACGCTCTCTTTCTTTAGCAAACTCCCTAAAGAGAGAAACACACACAAAAAAAAAAAAAATTCACAATTTTATCATGGACTGCATTAATCAAATGTATAAAATTAATAAATTATATTTTACATTTTCGATGACATAATAATATTCCAAATAACACACATAGATGACATAAACTCACATGCTTACCCTGACAACACACCAAGCACCAGGTTGAGCATGAAGAAGGAGCCGATAATGATAAGTGGGATGAAGTACATCCAGTTCCATGCACTCCCTGAGGCATCGTTGCTCTGGAAATACACACCCAGACAATATACAAAGTAGTTAATGTTTTGCTCTGTGCCCCTTTTATTGATTTATGCCAACAGAGATTTTACTTGTCCAGCTAATTACCAATATAAGCAATTATAAACAGTTAGATAATTAAAAAATATGATACACATGAAACATTTCAAAGTAGACTTTAGGTGGTAAAGCAGAGAAGCAGATACAGGGTAAAAAAAAGACAGCAACCTTGAGAATTAGCACTGATGATGTGTTTACTGGAATCCTAATTCCAGTTGAAAGTGGCATTGAGAAAAGAAAAAGGTTGTTTCAAGGATTTTTTAAAAATGAAATGCAGTACTTATATGTGTGATACATTTATACTTTTTATGTTATAAATTTAAATAACTCTTACAAGCTCACAATGAATACGTTAAGAGTAGACTTCCAATTTCCATGCTCTATATACTGTAGAGGTCGGAAATACAAGCGAAGCAGGAATAACATGAATGTGCTTGAAGTCATCTTAATAAGTAAATACATCTCTGCCACTCTATTTAGCTGCACTGTCAGATTAAATAATGTATAAGAAAAGCTTTTCTCCTTCCCTCTCGTCCTCAAATATTTCCCTGTTTGGGGCACTGCTTTCCTTTTATTTCTTTAGGGCCTTTGTTCCTTGTGTCCATCAACTTTTAGAACCCTATCCCTTCCCATTAGATCAATCTCTAGATCAATATCTTTATTTCTATACACTTCCTTCTCTTTATCCATACCCATCTCCCAACTGTCACTGATTAGACTTCATACAAATTACTCCTTTTACTCCTACCTTGGACTGTATTGTTGTCTCCCTGTCTAAAATCACCCATCTCCTCCCTCATTCCTACCTTCTGCATGTAAGTCAGTACTTGCTGCTCTGTACTCAGAGTACCGCAGACCATTTTTTTCTACCATAAAAGTTTTATGCTCCCCTTCCTCAGCAGCTGCAAGAATAACTTGGGCTGAACAGGCCCTTTTAAATATGGAGCAGCACCGGGAAGGAGAGACACGACGAGAGCGTGTGAAAGACAGGGGAGAGCAGCAGAGGGATGGAGAAGAGAAAGATTAGAATGAACAAAGATAAAGAACATCAAATAGCAATTAGTGATAGACAGAGTTGCCATTTCCACACTATAAGAAGATTTGAGTAGAACTTTGGCTGGAGATTTGACTTCCTTTTGTCAGAATTCATTTAAATATCCTAGTTTTCCGGTAGTTTTAAGTCTAGTCCACAGATTTGAACTGGAATGGGGACAAGGCTTTAGGAATAGCAGTGTAGGAGACTAATATTAACATGCTTTATCTATTCCAAAACTAGTAATGATGTGTATTTAGGATCATTTTACTGTTGGAACATCTATTTGTGTCTAAATATCACCCAACCTGTTTCAACCAAATGAAAGGAAATCAATTAGGATGTTGAGGAAACACTCAGTAAATGCATAGCTCAAGTTGTCGTATACCAGTCAGCTCAAAAAACTAGAATATCGTAAAAAGTTCAATATTTTTATCAGTCATTTCAGAAAGTGAAACTCATGTATTATATAGATTCATTACACAGAGTGAAATATTTCAGATCTTTATTCCTTGTTATTTTGATGATTATGGCTTACAGATAATGAAAATCTAAAAATCTGTGTCTCAAAACATAAGAATATTGTGAAAAAGTTAAATGTTGGAAACTGATAGTGTTACACCTTAATCAGCTAATTGATTCAAAACACTTGCAAAGGTTTCCTGAACCTCTAAACGGTCTCTCACTCTGGGTCAGTAGGCTACACAGTCATAGGGAGGACTGCTGACTTGACAGTTGTCCAGAAGACAGTCACTGACACCCTCCACAAGGAGAATAAGTCTCAAAAGGTCATTGTTAAAGAAGCTGGTTGTTCACTGAGTGCCATATCCAAGCACATTCATAGAAAGTTGAGTGGAAGAAAAAAGTGTGGTAAGAAAAGGAGCAGTTGCAACAGGGATAACTGCAGACTTGAGAGCATGAGCAACCTAAATCCATTCAAGAACCTTTATAAGGAATAGACTGAGGCTAGAATCATAAGTCACTGTGGACAGACACATCCTACTCATGGACTACAAATGTCACAATCCTGGTGTCAAGACAATCCTGAACCACAGACAACATCAGAAGTGTCTTAACCTGGGCTAAGAAGAAAAGGAATTGGACTGTTGCTCAGTGTTCCACAGTTTGCATTTCATTTGGAGATCAAGGTCTCAGAGTCTGGAGGAAGAGTGGAGATGCACAGATTCCACATTGCTTAAAATCCAGTGTGACATTTCCACAGTCAGTGAGGTTTAGGGTTGGCCCGTCATCCACTGGTGTTGGTCCACTGGGTTTGATGAACACACAGCCATCTACCAGGAAATTTTAGAGCACTTCATGCTTCTACTGACAAGTTTTATGGAGATGCTGATTTGATTTCCCAGCAGTACTTGGCACCTGCCCACACTGCAGAGTATTTATTGGGTGTTGTCAAGAGGAAGAGGAGGAGAGACACAAGACCCAACAAAACAGATGACCTGAAGGCTGCTGTCAAAGTGACCTGGGCTTCCATTACACCTCAGTGGTGCCACAGGCTGGTCGCCTCCATGCTACACCGCAATGATGCAGCAAGTCATACAAAAGGAGCGCAGACCAAGTATTATGTGCATAGAAATAAACATACTTTTAAGAATAGTGATATTTCTGTTTAACATACCTATTTTACTGATTTTATGAAATTTTTTTTTTTTTTTTTTTTTTTGGGATTTCACTAGTCTGGTCATTGCCATCCTATGTAATTCCACCCATCTTTCTTCATTGCTCTGTCTGGGCTTCTCCCATTGAGCTCAGTTTCTTGAGTTGAATTTCAACTGGGCCAATCAGTGAACAGGAGGAGGAGTTGGGCACGATGATGTCAACTTTCTGCGCTATTTTAGAATTGTGGTCTTCCCATACAGGGTTGTAGTTTGGCAATGGCAGCAGAGGAAGTGAACAAAGCCATTCAGTCCGTGTTGGCCACGCTTCCAAATATTGAGCAATTAAAGTCAGAGCAAGAGGAATGTTTAATACATTTTATTGCTGACAAAGATGTCATTGCCCTACTCCATATGGGGTTGTTTACAGTGCACTTAATTTCTGGTAAGCTTCACTGAGCTGGTGTATTACATATGTCATGGTCAAATGTTAGCGACTGGGTAAAATCAGATTCAATCTTTTAAAACTTCGACAGAGTCCACGCCTCCAGTAAGCAATCGTTTTTCAATGGCCGAGGGTCCAGACCCTCTGTACGAAGCAAAGCGTAGAACAAGGGTTGGTTTTTACCAGGCTTGGTTTTCACTGTCTCTAAGCCATACTCATCAAAATTACATGAAATAAAAGCTTGAAATATTGCTCTCTATATGTAATAAATCTACATCTTTCTAAAATGAGTGACAAAAAACTTTTTCACAATATTGAACTGTTTTTTAAATTTACCTGTACTGGAAATTATTGGAACACTTATGTCCTTCTCCACACTGAAGACAGTGTTACATTACTACATAATGAGAGGGTACTGACCAAGAAAGAGGCCCTACTTCAAAATTGACAACGTCAAGTTCAACTGAAATTTAAAGTTAGCCATGTAGACAAGTCAAGTGCCATCAGATGAAAGGTTTACTAGTCAGATGAGACAAAGACTAAGTAAATTTGGCAAAATAAAAATAGGTACCTCTGGAGCAGTCATGGTGACCTTTCAAACCTAGGAACAATGAATCAACAATCAAGCACAGTGATAGCCTCATGCTTAGGGTCTTTACTACTGCCAGTGGTACTGGTGCATTGAATAAAGTGGGCTGACCTGTACAACATGAAGCCATATGGCAACACAGTAAAAAATAATACAAAAAAATTCTGCTTGGTAGTACACACATAGTAGAGCAGGTCTGTCCAGCCCTCCATGGTGATGCACTGGAAGACAGTGAGAATAGCAAACAGGATGTTGTCAAACTGGGTAATGCCATAGTTTGGTCCCAACCAGTACCCCCTGCAAACGGTGCCGTCTGGACACAGCCGGGACGGTGGTTCATCTCCACATGGGAACTCTTCCCGGATCTCATCTGTGTCTGGGTGGAAGTGAAAATTCGTATAAGAACAAAAGCAAAGATCATTATCTCATACATGTAATGTTATTACTTTTATTTTTTATAGGCCGGAATTATCTAAAATCTTTATCATGACATGAAAAGTGTAAATATAATATATACAGTGCATAATTGTATTAACTGAAAACTGTTTATGTAGTTGCTTAATACTCCTATAATCTGAGAAGCACATTATGGAAATGGTATATACTTTTTCCACTCATTCATATATGTGCACAAGAATTTGTGGGGTTGATTTTCTAATTTCATCACTGTGACTATGTGAATTCTTTACCAACGGGCACAGATGCAGCCTTCTCTGAGGTAGACACTTTGTACATGTGCATATATTCATTTCACCTGTAGTATTGTCGAAGCAGGTTTTGTGGAATTTGCCTATGTAGAACTCCAGACCAATGATGGCAAACATGAGGATGGCAAAGAAAAGCAACAGGCCAATTTGCAGCAGGGGGATCATGGCCTTCATGATGGATTTGAGCACCACCTGTAAGCCTGAAGAACAAAGCAGAAACAGAATTATTTTTGTACATCATGATTTATATTTTCTAACTACAGCCTTTTGGATTTCACCAGGTCCAGATGTATCACTTTCTGTTTTTGATCTGATCACGCAAGACAGCACTTGTCGGTCCTCTAGATGTGCAGCAACAAAGTCTCAGATGTGTCTAGGGGGCACCTCTACACTGCACAAAACAAGCTCCTGTGGTCTATATTTAACAGGAGCTGCTTCATAAATGAACAGAAGTATCAGCCAAAGGAAATTTTTATATAATTTTCACAAGGCACAGAATCTAATCTAATAGATGATTTTCACCATTGATAACTAAAGGATTAACAGTTAAAAATGTCAGAATAAAGATCTTTTACATAAAGAACACAAGGGACACAAATTCCTCATTGTCAATCTTCTGAAAATAACAGTATGGAAAGCTGAATTCAGCTTGCATGATGAATGCTTCACTTTGATAAATCTCTGAATCTGATATGATAAAAATCTATGCACAAGACAGAAAAAGACACAAGGTTGTTGGAACTGTGACAGAGGAAACTTGATGAATGCATTCGAAGATGTAAACATCTGAAAATGTCTGCTCCTTCCTTTCATTGTACAACTAAGTTACCCTGCTGTACAGCAGTTAGTACTCTGGGCTAGCCCTTCCTTATTCTCAGTTGTCACCTTTCGATGTATATTAGATTTGAATTAGAGAGGATCCAATTTGGCCCTGATTCCTTAAAAAAACTAAGTGAAACTGCCTTTTATTTTAGTGCAAAGTAGAAAGTTGTGAATATTATACCAACTTCAATATCTTAATCTATTATAATAGCATATATCTTGAGAGCAGTGTGTGTGTGTGTGTGTGTGTGTGTGTGTGTGTGTGTGTGTGTGTGTGTGTGTGTGTGTGTGTGTGGTTGTTTGTCCTGTATGCCTCTGTGTCACCCTATGATGAACTGGTGACCTGACCAAGGTGTACCCCTCCTCTTGTCCAATGACTGCTGGTAAGATAAAGCTATATATATAAAGCTCCTGGTTTAACAGTTAAGGCCTTTAATGGAAAACAACCTATTATTAACACATCTTTTCCTTCACAGCCACCATAATATTTAGGCAGTGAGCACAATGTACACAAAACATCCGCTTTTGTTGGTGAATTGTGGAAAACAACACAGAACTAGCATAAAACATTGATTTTAAGGCCTGTTGGTCCTCAAAACTAACTAAATCAATTATGAATAACAAAAATAAATCAGTCTTCAAAAATAACAAAGAAGCAATGTCAGGATAAAGCTGAAGGTTTGAAAAAGTTTTTTTATCCTTCAAATAATAGGTATTGACTTACTAGGTATACCAGACACGAGTTTGAGAGGCCTCAATACCCTTACAGCCCGAAGGGTCCGCAAGTCGAAATCTGAGCCCACAGTGGACAGGATCCTGAAAGCAAAAAGACAAATTCTCAGGTGTGTGCATGGCAAATCAATATCCAAGCCAGTCAGGCTTGTCACTGTCAGTCAAACTCTGTTTCTCACATTCTCTTTCATCCACACACAACCCCTTTAACCATTACAAGCAACTGGATGAGCACTGTATGTAAATCCTGTAAGAGCCAAACCAATCAATAGAGCTGACAAGTGAAGTAAGACAGAGAAGTGTATCAGGATGAGGGAGGGGCACACTGAAGAGATGCTGCGCTGTATCTGGATTTTCGAGGGACTACTACAGAAAAAGAAAGATGAAGGGATGCAGAGAAGATGGCAGATGGGAAGATGGAAAAAAAGATGGTTGGAGACACAAAAAGAAGCACTACCAGATAGTCTGAATCAGAGATGCCGTTTTTCTTATTTTGCTTATTTGAGATACAATTAGCTTTTCTCAGTCATGCTCCACAGTGAACACATTGGAGTGTGTGCTATAGCACCTTTATCAACACTGATCATCAAAGTTAACAGCTTGAGAAGGTTAAGATGTTCCTGGGTGCTGACAGACTTCCAGTCAGTCCTCCTGTCTGACGCATTCTGTGAATCATCCTTACTTCCCACTTCTATCTCTCTCTCTCTCTCTCTCTCTCTCTCTGTCTCTCTCTCTCTCTCTCTCTCTCTCTCTCTCTCTCATTCATTTTATCTCTCTGGCACATTTCTGCTTTCCTCTGTTCCAAAAAGATGAGAAGTGACACAGCTGAAAGTTAATCATGACTCTGAACTCTGCCTACTATGATTGGGATACATCACATTTAGGAAAAAGAAAAAAACAATTTTAACTAAGAGTCAGTGGGTGAATGAAAAACAACTAGTTAGATTATTAAGTTTCGAATAGTAATGCTATAATGGCCTGCACTGGTAGTGTTCCAAAGATGGTGTGGGTTTGGTATACAGTCCTTGTAACAACTTTCAATAATATCCCATGCCTCATCAGACATTGAGCTGTAAATAAGAGCTTTGAAGACGGCAAGGCATTGATTTACTGTGTTAGCAAAGTGTAAGATTAAACACAAGGTACATTATCATGAATTAACTATCTTGCCTGAAATGATTTCTTTAAAAAAAAAATCAATTATGAAAGAAAATTATACCAATTAAAAATTGTTAAAGTACTTTTGTCTATCATTCAGTCTTAACTTTGTTCATGGTTACGTTGAAATATAACAGAACTAATCATACAGCAGTTTATTTTGGTGATTATTCCAGTAAATGCAAGGTGCTGCTCTTAGCAGTGACATGCCATCCTTCTTGTTACAAAAATAGAAGACACAATGTTAACAACAAAGCAGGTAAGAAACTAGTATTGCTCTCTATTATGATTATTCTTATGAGAACTTGGTAACAAAATAACTGACACCAGGATTAGCAAATTGTCTTTTTTTATTACCATTGAAACAACAGCCACTTTTACAATGAATCTGCATGGTAAGCTGGTAGTCACAGCCAACTTATACAGTAATGAGAGACAGTCTGTGTGACCAGCTGGTTCACTGATTTCAGGAAAATAAGAAAAACAACCCAAGGATCACAATCATGGGATGCAGTTATAATTTCTTGCCATCAGCAAACATTGAATGGGTCGAGCTAAATTGGGTCAACACCATACAGATCACGTGACTAAAAGCTGAAGCATGTAACTTTTGTAAAAAATATTTTGATACGTATTTGTTGAAACTGTTACTTTAAGCTCCTCTGCCTTCTCTCAGCGCTCCCAGTGCTATCCAGAAACAATTAATCAGAACCAGGAGGAGTGTCTTAGCATTGTCAGTCACCATCTGTGTAGCACTGCTCATACCCCCATCTCCCTCTCCCTTTGCTCTCTGCTGTGCTGCAGCTCGCAGAGACTGTTGTGAATGCTCAGGCTAGAAGTTTCATGGCCACCGATGACGACGGATAAACAGTTTTCCTGGAATGGTAAGTTGTTTCTCCACCATTTAGCACATTTAGCAGCGAGTAAATGAGGTTGACTGACATTGCTAAGACCCTCCTCCTGGCTCTGATTGGTTGTTTTAGGTCGGGAGCGGTACATTTCTTCAGACGGCAATGGTAGTTCAGGGAAGAGACGGAAGAGATTGATCCTTTCACAGATTATCTGTCTCATAACATACTATTACGACATGGTGACTGTTTTAACAAATATGAAAAGAACAATTTTTTTTATTTATTTTTTTTATTTTTTTTTTATATAAAAGCTTCATACCACAGCTTTAAGTCAAGTGTAGTTTCCTCACTAGGGGTATTGCTGGAACACAGAGCAAAACCGAGAAGGTGTCATTTTCCACCAAAGTGGTAAAGTCTTAGATGCATAAAAAAGTCAGCGATGGAACGTTATTTACATAAATACCTTAATTTGTTTCATATAATTGAAAAGGAAAGTAGATGCAGACTAATTTGAAGGGAGTATTAAAATGGCTTAATACATCATTGACAGGATGTTGAAGAAATATTCCTGTTAAGCTGCACAGCCAAAATGTGCAGTTTGTTTTAGATATAGTGTCATTCATAAGTACTGCCCCATATAGATTCCTTTTTCTGTTGCTTTCTTTCACACTTAAATGTTTCAGAAAATAAAAAAGATTTTAATATCAAGCATAGCCAGAGTAAGTACAAAATGCAGCTTTTAAATTATTATTCCAACCCACCAACCACCTCTTGTTAAATTTGAAATTTTCTGTGATTAACCACATTTTCTGGCTCAATTTCAGTAGAGACATGATTACTGCCTGATATATAAATTCAAGAAATCACACATATGGGGACGACTGTAGAACCTCTGGAGTTGATGATGCAAAGAAGGATTTTGTATAAAATCAAGAAAATTATGGACAACCCTGAACATCCTCTTCATGAGACTGTTATTGGAAAAGAGAGTCTCTTCAGTCAAGGGCTTCTTCCGATTGGTTGTAAAATGGACTGCTACAGGAGATCTTTCCTGCCCACAGCCATCACCATCTAAAATAACTCCTTGACTAAATGAGTTACATCAACATTTAATTTCCCTTTGGGATAAAGAAAGTATTTATGAATTTCAATTTGAATATAGAAACTGTATGGCAACACAAAGTAGGCTTAGAGATCTCAAAAGCAACACATCATGCTCTGATCTAAAGAAATTCAAGAACAAATGAGAAACTAGGTTACTGAGATCTACAAGTCTGGAAATAGATACAACACAATATTTTTCGCTGTGGAGTTCCAGCAAGCCAAAGTAAGAGGCATTATCCAGAAATGGAAAAAGCATGGAAATGTGGTGAACCTTACCAAGGGTAGCTGACCTACCAAAATTACTCTAAGAATGCATACATGACTCTTCCAGGAGGTAACAAATGAACCCAGCACAATGTCTAAAGCTCTGCAGACCCCACCTGCCTCAGTTAGTGTCGTGTTCTGGGCAGAAATGTTGTTAATGAGAGAACCCCAAGGCCAAAACCGCCAAAAAGAATACACAGTGTGAAACTTACACAACATTTTAGAAAAGGAACATCTTACTGACAGATAGACATGGTGGTGGTAGTACTAATGTCTTGAGTTACCTTGCTGCTTCAGCACCTCGACAACTTGCTATAATAATAAAAAATAACAAATTCTGCTCTATAGAAGAAAATCTTGGAGGAAAATGTCCAACCCTCAGTTTATAAACTTAAGCTTAAGTCCACTTGGGTTATGCGGCAGGCAACAAACAAGCAAGCCAAGTATTGAATGAGTCAAAAAAAAAGAACATTTAGGATTGAGCTCATCAAAAATGATTGGGATGCTTTTAAACATGCTGTTAAACCCTTCAGTTTGACAAAATTAAAATAATTCTAAACATGAGATTTGGCCAAATGTTCTTTACAGCAATGTAAAAGACTCACTGCCAGTTAATGCTAGCCCTTGATAGCAGGTGTTGCTACCAAGTATGGCACAACTAGTAAATAAAATAGTTTTTCATGTTGGGTCATGTTGACTTGGAAAGCTTTTTACATGTAACAAATGAAATCATCACTTGAGAACTGCATTTTGTATTTACTTAGGTTATATTTGCCTGAAAGTGTACATATGACTATAATGGAAAAAGGAATGTGTCATGGTTTGTGATGGTGAAGGACTGAAGAGGTGACAGGACATTGGCAGACACATATAAGAGGAATTCATATTTAATTAACTGAAGAATAATCAGCTCCAAGGGAACACAGGAACCAATGTGGAAAGCAGACGGAGAGCAACAGACCAGACTACAAGTGAGCAGAAAACACCGACTTAAATACAATAGGGATTACCTGAAAACAGGTATCATCAACAAAAACACAAACAGGTGTGAATCATGACAGATTTTAATCTGTTTGTTCGGCATTTATTTTAGAAGTTTTTTATCCAATATATGATTATACAGTTATTCATTGTTAATCTTCCAGTTTTCTGCTAGTTTTCAATCTCTGATTAAAAAAAACAATACATAAGACTGAGGCATCTGCTTGGAAATTACTTTGCTTCAAAGTTAATGGATATTTTGGACTTTTATGATTTTACTATAAGTTACATGTAAACTGTAGAAAATAAAAAAAAATATATCTTTTTTAAAAATCACATTTGTTATTTCTGGGGCCACTCCAACACAGTGTAAAAATTACACTCATCTTGGTGTCCTAGAAAATGATAAGACTGAGGAAGGTTATAGTACTAAACATATGCAATTGCAATAGATAACAATAATAAATGGGCAAAATAAATATAATGCAGCAAAAGAAAGGAGAGTTTGTAGTCAGCGAACCCTAACCCTAACCCTTGCACTGGGAGAAAGGAAATGCAAAAAACATAAATATAAAGAGTGATGAACGCAAACATAAAGCTAAATTATTTGTAATTCCATTACA
Source organism: Anableps anableps (assembly GCA_014839685.1). NCBI lineage: Eukaryota > Metazoa > Chordata > Actinopteri > Cyprinodontiformes > Anablepidae > Anableps > Anableps anableps. Next base: position 13,455,014 of record CM026083.1, read on the forward strand.
GAGGATAAAATTTTATTTAAAAAAAAAAAACAACAACAAAACCACTAAAAATATGCAACTTCAAACACATTTATGACATCAGCATAGTACCAATGGTAACACATTTAAACAATGACAATAAAAGTAATTATATCTAGAAATATGATGAAAACAATGACAATTGTGTGACTTCAGCTTCCAAACAGCATCATTGTCACTGACTGTCAGACTGATGAAGCAGTTCCTCATTCACACCATCTCCACGGTTACAGGACCCTATCTCATTCATAAATGTTTCCATGGTAACAGGTACCTCGGCTCATTGATAGAATCTCTGTATCACCTTGGAAACAGAGCCAAGGGAGGAGCCAGATTGATTTCTGTTTTTTTCCCCTATTCTCTTCTGTATTAACTATACACATTTCTGAAATAACACAGATAGGCACAAACATATGACCACACATACACACACATCAGCAAGGCAAATGTACATGAGGTGAAACATATTGGGTGAAAAACAAGACAAATGTAGGGGATGGGGTTGTTTGGAGAAATCATTGGAAAACAGTCTTTCGCTCCTAAGAGACAGAGGTGGTGTCTAATGAGGAACCTAAAAACCAAACATAAATAAACACAAACTGTAAGTCTGCACTTTAGGCAAAGGCATAGGAAAGTAATACAAATTAAAGGAGTCATATACATAATTCCAACAACAATATTATCCGATTCACCTGGCTTCCTGCTAAGCTCAAATAAATGTAGCAAATCTTCTATGTTCACATTCCTAACAAAAATATTTCTTCTTTTCTCCAAACTTTCAAAATATCTTTTCCTGTGTTGTTTTTATTGAGAGTATTTTACATTTTGTGTAATATTAGATGTTCTTCAGATGAATTTTACACACTAGATTGGTAATAAATAGCATAAAACTAGTCTTGTTATTGGATTATTTTTTTCATGAAATCTCTTTCAATAAAATGCAAATAGAATAAAAAGAGAAAGCCTAAATATCCAAAGTACAGTGTGCCGAAATCTGTTCAGTGACAGCAGCAAATGACTGTAGAATAGCCTGAACAGTATTTAATTATCTGAATGCTAATGCTATGGGGAATTACAGCAATTTTTCACATTAACCTGACGACACATTTTAAACTGGGAGAGATACTCCTTCAGGGCAACACATAGGTGCAATGGGTGACACAGTTGACACAAAGCAAAAAAAAAAAAAAAAGAAAAGAAAGTTAATTCCAGATTTTCACTTGCACACACTGTCAAAACACATATAATTTAGCCCAAATTATAACTGAATTGCTGTAGTGATGAATATAATATATTTACCTTTATGTATCAGCCATGTGATTGACTTGATATGCTAAAAGTATAGTCTATCTCTTTTCCCTGTATCTCCCAGGCCTGTCAGAATCCTAAACAATCTTCAATGGAAAAAAACAACTTTCACCAATCAACTTTTACCAACTTTTACCTACAAAAATGTAGGATGAAATATAATTTTTTTGTGTTATTTTGTGTTTTTCAGCAGTTACAGTTTTGTTTATAATGAACAATAGACTGTATTGGCTACTGAAAATTCCCATCTACCTCTGTCATTTGAATACAGCTGAAACACTAGTCAGTTTAGCTAAAAGCAAAGCAATAAGTTTTAAAAGTTGGATAATATCATTTTGTAAGTTTTCTCTACACCTGATTAGCTGGAGACCTCAATGAAATATGTTGCAAGCCAAATTATCAACAAGTTCTATCCAAACAGAGAGTTAACATGCTAGAAATAGTCTAACATTTTAACTTACCACATGTAAACATAGTAAATGGTAAATGGCCGGTACTTGTATGGCGCTTTATCTAGCGCTTCACACTACATTCAGTCATTCACCCATTCATTCACATGCTGATGGTGGTAAAATACACTGCACCCACAGCTGCCCTGCGGCAGTCTGACAGAAGCGAGGCTGCCATGCACCAGCGTCTCTGACCACCACCAGGTAAAGTTTCTTGCCCAAAGACACAATGACTGAGACAGACGAAGTGGAGGATTGAACTGATAAACCACCAGTTACAAGACAAATTCCTACCATTGTTGCCACCATCACCCCAACATCATTAAAAGAAGCAAAACATGAGTTTACTGACGGCTGCAGAGAAACTTATTGCTGTCATGACAAATGGATAGGATAGACAGTGGTGTCTGGAACATCATTAGTGAGTAAGTTAAGTACATATAAATCATAATATGAATGAAGACCAAAACACTGATGAGATGTAGTGTGTTATTTTACAGCACTTTAAAGTTATTGAGTTTTCATCCAGATAAATTGCATTTATTTTAATGAATCAGATTGGGTATCAACAACAATTTTTCCTATGGGAGCAATATAATGGAGAAAAAGTCCATTATATACATAATCATGACATTCCTAGTCAGAAGTTATGTTCTTTGAGGCAAATATTGAGGTCACAGATCCTTAAATGTTTCCATTTGGAAGGTTAAAACAAGAAATGCAAAGCATGAATCAAGTGTATGCCACACTACTCAAACTAGGCTTAGCCCCACCAAAGACCAAGGAAGTAGGTATAATGTTGGTCAGGTTTGAAATGTGTTAAATTAGGCTATTATTTTCCTCTTTTTTTTAATTCCACACATAAAATTTTGAAGTTAACTGGCATTGTTTGTCTGACATGATAAGGTGTCTTCTAATCAGGAAATAAGTTAATGTTAGTTGCATCAGTATTGGCAAAATGTGAGTTTCCTTATCACAAATGATGGCCATAAATTGTTAAGCAAAGGCCCAGCTCCTAATTTTCCTGTTGGATTGCCTTAATCCATTTAATCCTTCATTTGTGGTTGCTGTTTAAGATAAAATAGTCAGGTTTGTTTTTTGCCCTTCAAGTTTTATACAACCAGTTGCCCAACATGAGTAAACCATTTTAAAGGTGTTGGTGGGGAAGTTCATCCTATTAACTGAAATCATAGCAAAGCAATAAACCTTTCCAAAAAAAAAAAAAAAGAACATTTTGGCCTTCAGTCCCTTGCAGTTAAATATAAATCAAGGTTTATTGTGACTTAAGATGCACGGGTTTGATAGTAAACTTACACCTATTTCAGCTAAATGTTTCAGTTCAATTTGAGGTGATTTCAAAGATACTAAAATAACCCTTATCATGATTTCTATTCATTTCTGTGTGTCTTTTGTACTTTATTTTTAAATTTGAGACCATTTATCCCAATAGACACATACTATACAAAATTAAGGGGCATAATAAAATCTATACTTAAAAGGATTTGACGTTTCATAAAATACATTTCATTTCTTCACATGTAGATCAACATAAAACATGTGTTTAGATATATGCCAACATATGTTGTAAGATGAGAAACTAAATGGCAGCCGGTGAAGGCAGAGGACAGGAAGGTACAGCAGAGGTGTTATTTATGGTAAGAATGGCTATAAACCAAGGGTAATTGGACTAATAATCAATATTAGAAATTAGAAACAACTAGCCTATTCCCAGACTCAAACCACTCTGCAACACAGAGTGGTTAAGTCTGTTGTAAACTGCACATTTACAACAGATTGATCAATAACACAAACCGCAAATGAAATGACGCGCCAAACGGCTGCAGAGTGTAACTAGTCAAGTTATTGTATTCTAGCATGATAGATGCCATTTGTGCCATTTGTGAGTTTGCATGTTTTTAAAAGAGCACCTCAAAGAGCTAATATAGTGAGGAGGAAATGGAAAGTAATGTTTGAAATGGAAATATGCATGTGTCCAACTGTGTGTGTGTGTGTGTGTGTGTGTGTGTGTGTGTGTGTGTGTGTGTGTGTGTGTGTGTGTGTGTGTGTGTGTGTGTCAGTATGTTATCAAAGGTTTCCAACCAAAGGTAGAAAGAAAGGCCAAGTAGTCTTTTATCTTCAAAGGGCTGGGAACCGCCAAAAACACAAATGCCAGTCAAAGAAAGAACAACAAAGAATATGTGTGTGAGTGGACAATACGTGATGTATCACAGAAACATAATGGCTGCAGCATACTTATTGTGTGTAAATCTTTACACCATTCACCTTTATCATAAAAAGGGAGTGACATTGGCACAGAGAGGAGAACACTTTGTGTCCACCGCACACATCTGTTTTTGTTCTTTACATTAGTGATTTATTATTGCTGTATATACTCAAAGTATTTTTAATTTCCCTTTTGGATGTCCCCACTTTGCCTATTTTCGTGGTAAGTAACTATGTCCTTAATAAATGACATCTTTGGTTCTCTTCATTTTTAGTCCCTTATTTCTTTGGTCACTTTCCTTTTTTTCACAACTAAACCAACAAAAAAAAATACTTCCTGATGTGCCAATTCTCCACACATTTTCTCATTTTCACTGCAGGTCAGTTTTGTAATACTTGGACAATATTTTACCAGTTTTTGTTTTTGCTGCCTATCAAGTATTCATAACAAATGCATCTTTGTTTTCAGTGTTTACACTTAGGAAATTAGAACTTAAGGATCACTCTGAGATCACTGCAACTTAAATTCTACAATAACAGCTCACTGATTTGAGAACAATTAAACATAATGAAGAAATAAGATGATGGGTTTCCAATTATTTCTTCTAATTAATCTTGAGGTATAATTCTTCATGTTAACTTTTATAGAAACTCTCCTATTCCTGCTCACTACATCCCTTCCTTCTTCTCTCCCTCATTGCGTCTTGCTGTCTCGCTGACACTTGTCTTCTCACCTCTCTCACAGTGACTCTGTTGTGCCACACTGAGAGAAGCTTGGTGTCATGGTTGCTCTTGTTAAAGCTTATAACCATACTGCCAGACAGGGAAGTACATTTGTGTCTGTACAGTATTTGTGTGTTTGTGACAAAGTGTGTGAGAGAAAACAGGTGAGTAACAGATGACAATCAGTGTTTCACCTGATGCTTTGTCAGCAAAAATGGCACAATTTTTATATATTATTCCGATCAGAGGTTTATATCACACATCATATGCATGAATATCTCAGAAATTTGGGGAAAGACGTTCTTTTTCCCTGGGATTGAAAATGTAACTTGCAACTTCAATGTTTTTAAAAGTGCAAAAGTTTGAAATTATGGTATATCTTCTTTAGTTCACATAAGGTATAAATTATTTATACTGGTAAAACATACACATGCCTCACCTAACAATGTCCCTTTTTAAGTTTCACCTCAACCACATGCTTTTTAAACCTTCAACAAGTTTATGGAACAATTCTAGCAAATATTTGCAGACAGAATTAAAAGAATTTTAACAAACAGCCACTGGTTTTGTAATGAATAAATACAATTAACATTGAGTTTCTGCAATCCTCATAGCCCCATCAACTATTTTGAAAATTTGTGGCTATACCTAAAAGTTCAGTTCATACAAGTAAATGAACTGTTAATTCTGCCAAGAAGAGTGGTCAAACTATTAGCCTGAATTCTGCTAGAAGCTCATTGAGGGCTACATAATTTTGTGGTTTGTCAACAGCTTGCAAAAGGACATTTATCTAAACATTGGTGTGTATAAACAATATAAGTATGTTTGAACAATTTTAACCTAATATGGATTAAAGAAAATCAAAAATAAAACTTGTGCACCTAATTCTCATTTTTAACCTGAAGTTTTACCCTGTTTCATCAATCCAATCCTGAAAAAAGTCACCTGAGAACTTTGATCCTCCCGTGTTATGTGGAAGGGGATCCCAAGTTGGGAACCACTATTCTAATCCACTCCCACTCTGGTTTCAAAGAAATTGTTGCAGTTTTATTATTGTATGTACTCACAGTTTATTATAACTTTCAAATCCAACTTTGTTCTGCAGCTTTTTAGATTTTGTCCTTCACACACTTATTTTTCTGTTTCTTCCTTCATCCAACTGTTCCCTGTGTTTCTACTTGGCTACCAACATGTGTCCATTTTTCTTAAACCTCCCATCTTGCCTCCTCACCAGTGTCTGCTCCATCTGTCCCCCCAACCCTTTCTTGTCTCAGTATACACCGAGGTGACATTTGTTCACCACCCAGGCGGCTGGCTGCCTGCGGCTTGGCTCTGTGATCTGACTGCTACCTTGCACAGAATGGGGCCCATTCATTAAAGCAGACGAGCTGGTAAAGGACACTCAAACACGTGTGTGTAGTGAAACCTGGGATATAAAACCTTTAACAAAATATGAATGACAATGATGCTAAAAGAAAAGACAATTCTGACTTTTATGAGTTTTTTTTTGTAACACCATGCTTAAAACATGCATTTCTGTGTGTGTGTAATTTGTCTATTAGTTGCTTACCCTGTTAGCACCACCACAAAATCCATGACATTCCATCCATTTCTCAGGTAAGAGTTCTTGTGGAAGGCAAAACCAAGCGCCAGGATCTTTATTCCAGACTCAAAGCAGAAGATCCCTATAAAGTACGGCTCTGTATCATCCTATGGAAGAAGATGGAATAACAGCAAAGAAAGAAAAAAAGATAAGGAGTTTTGTAGTGAAAAACTAGAGCTTTCTTTCAGAGTAACATTTTCAAAAATATGCATCTACTTTGAAGTGGGACCATAAAAATATAGAACAAAAAAAAATCCCAAACCCTTTTTTGTGCTCTAATTCTGCTCACATGTAGTGGCCTTACAAGCTTGGCTGTATTAATTCAACACGTTTCAGGAAGACAATGCATTTAATAATTTTAAATTGCATGCTTAACAACAGTTTGACTCACCAGTCGTTCAGACAGTGGTGTCTTGTCTCCATCAGGTAAATGTTGTTCCAGAGCTAGGACAATGCAGTTGGCAATGATTGTAGCTAGAATCATCCATTCAAAAGGAGTAAGAAGGGTCAGTTAAGGAACAAAACTGATCAGTTTTTCAGTGTAAAAATCGTATTTTTTTTCTAATGTGACAGAATGTTTTCAAACATAATCATTGCTTGACATGATATACTATCCTAACTATTTAAAACAGCACTTTATCCTTAATACAGTATGTCTTATACTACACAAGGTGACTGATAAAGGTGGGCAGGTAGGACATCATTTCATGAATTTTATTCAATGATAAATTTGCAATGAGACCAAATTTTATTTTTCTAAAAATCCTAAGTATTTAAAGTGATGGTGTGACTGATTAAACTTTTTAATCAAGTTAATTCCAGAATCTGTAATGAATTAATCACAATTAATCGCATTTTAATTAAAAACATATATCGACAGCATAAGCAATATTTTCAATTCAAAAACCCTTTTTGCTGCTAAATTATTGTGTAATTAACTAATGTAATTAACTTATGTAATTAACTGATCAAAATTGACATGTCAAAGTCCTGGCCCCAATTTAAAATTAACCCTAGACTATATTACACGGTCCAAGGGTATCACATTTCACAGTACAGTAAAAAGTTTTATTTAAAAAGAAATAGTTTTTTATATTGTCACTAACTGTAACTAGTTTGTATCTTTGACACTTAGAGATATGCACATCTTGTACATTTTTAATTAACCAATTCAGTTGTACAGTCATCTGGACTGGAGTATTTTTTATAACTACACAGTATTTATGCTGAAATTTTGCCTTACTGTACAGCATTGTTGATTATTTATTCTGTTTTAATATATATTTTATACTCTTTGTGTGAGTCTTTTTTCTGTTATTGCCTGCCACTGTCACTTTGCTGCTGTTGCACAGAAATTTCCCAATCATGGGACAATAAAGGATATTTCTATTCTATTCTTCTCTAATATAGGCAATTTATAGGCAACTTATATTAGCAATAGCATGTCTGTTAAGCAGTCGACAACCTTAGCAGATAATTTGACTAACTGGCTAAAATCAGCTTGTTATAATCCATTCTAATCTATGCACAGCAGGAAAACAAAGGCATATACTATTTTGTTCAAGAAACACAGTTATATAAAAGAAATTCTACAACATTTAGCAGCAGTTTGCTTGTCTTCCTCCACTGTGTACATAATACATTATTTAAAATGAGCCGCTGTTTTAGTTGACACTGACTTTATTTTCATGTTACTGCCGAGGAGTGAACAAGAACTCAATCCTTGTTTTTTTTAAAATATCTTGTGCAGAGAGAAGCAATAATGGTAAATCAATATCATAAGTACCTGAAATCTCTTCTTCCATTCTAATTTTAACAGAGAGTCTGTCTACACACGTTCCTGTGTTCTCTCAGTCTTTATACATATGTCTATGTATCAAAGGTAAAATAACAGCTGATTAGTGTTTTAGATAACATTTCTATGACCATAATAGTTAAAGGGGGGGAGGGGTGCTATGTATTTTCCAGGCACATATTGCCATGTTATAGCACAATGAAGTAACTATGTGTTTCCTTCAGTTGTTATAAAAATGCTGTATATATCAAACATAAGATGAAAAAAAATTTGACTTCTCAGTCTGATACTTTGAAATTTGCCTCTGTCTCTTTAAGAAGCTCCTGCTCTTTCTGACACTCCGCCTTCAGCACATCATCACAACAATGCTCTTACATTATCCAGTTTACAACTGTTTCTTGTAACGTTGGACTGAGGAGTAGTTGGTATGATAAGCTCGGTGGACGCGCAGTTCCACCAGGTGTTTGTAAATTGTTGCTGCCGCTAGTCTGGTGAAGCTAAGTGGGGAAGGTGCAGGGAAGGGATGTTCTGTCAAGTGGAAGCTCATGTGGAGACTGCAGCTCCAAGGAGGAGCTCTGGGTAAATAAACAGCACTTTGTGAGAGCAAGCATTTAGCTATGAATGGTTGCCACGGGAGATTCAAGGATTTTTCAAACATGCATGAAAGAATCAAAGCAACACTGCAGGTATGTTTTTGATGAGGGAATAACATTATAACATGATATAAAGCTAAAAAAAGTCAATTTTACATAATAAGACCCCTCCCCCCCAAATGGCTTAACTTAAAGCTATTCATTTGATGAACATTTTATGTTTCTATATTTTAAAGTTGTGAGAATCTCATACAGACCTATGCTAGATGTGAGACTTTTGAGAAACGCATATGAGAGGACTATTACTTTGTTGATTTACAAAAAGTACATGTTTGCAATGATGCATAAAAATATACATGTACAGCAAGTAACAATTAAGATACATTTCCTCTTCTAACATCAAGGGTTAAAAGAAAGAAGAACTCTCTGAATCTCCTGCCTATAAGTGAGTCAAAGCGACAGCAGGTCCAAAGCTCAAATGGACCTATGTCTCGCCTCTCTTTTTGTCACTGCTGCCTGTTTACACGCACAAAAGGACACACATACACCCACAAGCCCATCGTTATGAGTCAGTTAAATATGCTCTGCTAAGTGTATTTTCTGGTAACACGTCTCCCACGCAGACAAACAAAACAAACACAGACATAGGCTATACTAAAGTGGTAGAAAGCCTGGACACTAAGAAAGGTTTATTCCATTCAGCTTCATATACAGGCTTACAGCATCTCAAAGATTGCTCATATCTTAATGTCTTCATCATATTGTTTCTCTCAAACAAACAGCGTTTTAAATCAGCACACCTTTCCCATTAAGGTATTCATTGCTTATTTGCATTTTATACTCAAGTACTGCACTACAATATTGTACTACACTGTGTCTAGCTAATGATGGTGATGTTCTAATTTTGAGATTTGTATTTGGTGCTAAATTAAAAGACTATTACAATATATTTTTAAAGAATCTGGAAGATATTTGATCATAGATACAGTGGTTAAAAATTTTAAATACTTAGACTGGCTAAACTTCAGTGGGGTCATTTTACTCCTAAAATAGATTATAAAAAAATTGTTTGAAATTGCTGAAACCTTTAATCTTATTGTGAAAACACAAAAAGAGCATTTCTCAAGCTTTGTACTATAAGGATAATTTTATATTGAGACTGTCATGAAAATCTCAAAATACTGTATAAACTGAATTATTCTATTTTGATTTTAGATCCTTGAAAACACAGATTTCTGCTCTGTGAAACCTATGTACATCAGGTGCAGAGGGATGGCCTTGCCCACGGAAGCATTCCTACATGAATTGCTACTGTGATGAAGAAAATGACGGATTAAAAAGGAACAGATGAGAAGAAACAGGTGTGATCATACGATGTTTCACCTATAGAAAAATTTGAATTTTTTTAAGCCAATCCAGTTATCACTGCTCATTTGTTGCCCTTCCCTTTTTTTCCTCTTCTCCACCTTTTCCCCATTTTGCTTGCTTCCTTTAGGAGAAACCATTCCCTTAGAAACAGGAGGTGGGGTTTGAATGGTAAGGAGAAAGAAAGCAAGCGGAAGCAATTCACAGAGAAACACATTCTACATCTGCATGTGTAAAACAGCTGTTATAGAGAAAGCTTAGCTCAGTGCTGGTCCACATTATCACCTTGCCTATTTCCGATTTATTCAGTCTTAAATCTGAAAATGTGTATGCAATTGTGAGTCTATATGCATACAGGGATGTGCTGGGCTGTAAAGGGGTAGGGTGCATCAGACTGAGAGAGGGGAGGAACAAATGAGGAGAGGATAAAAGAAAAGGAGAGAGACTGGTATAGAAGCAAGAGGACAAAAGGACAAATTTATGCTGTACATGAACCGTGTTCCTTGTGATGAATGGCTGTTGAGTATGACTGTGTACAGTTGGCATATTTTGTACTGGAATTACGTTACATTAAAGGGGTGGTGACATCACTGTATAAATATTTCATGTAGTTGATATTGCTGCATATGTCAGTTCTCAAATGAATTTCATTAAAAAATAATGTCACCTTTTTGTAGGGTGTTGTTTTGGTAAGCCAGATTTCCCTCCTCAGTAAAAGGGTTGGGCATGGTAATGATATGTGACCCTACCTAGTTGAGTTCACGCTGACTGGCTACAACCATATTTGGGAAACTCTTCAGTAAAATGCATTGAACATCGTCTCAAATTGAGGTTATAATTGTGTGGTACTTCCACATGAATGAACTTCAGCCACTCTTCTCTGATTCTCTCATCCTTCGGGAGTAAGTGGAAACTTCCATCCATTTTTGAGCATCTTCGGACATAACCGCTCTCCTTTTTAATAGCTATCCACTTCTTAAGTGGAGTAGCCAGATATGCTAGCACAATTTAGCTTTTAAATTAGCCAGTGTATCAGCTGGGGGGAGGAGGGAAGGAGAGGGGAGGGCCGTTTGCTTGATGGTGTGCTCTAATTGGAGAATATGAATTACGTAGAAAGATAACCTATGTAGAACGATAAACTGTTCTATGATTCGTTCATATTTGAGCAAAGAAACAAGCAGGGCTTTTGATACCAACTCTTTATATTCACACGGCCTCATCAGTGCACAACAGATCATATTATACCCCCAAAACCACAGAAAAATGAAATTTGTTTTCATGACCCCTTTAACCCGCAGCGTGTATGACCATTTAAGTATCTGAAATATACGCAGAGATACATTATAAAAGACAAACCACGTATATTCAATGTCTTTGCTTTGCAACAAGCTAAAGAAAGCGAGTGTATGATTTTATGTAGTTAAGGGAAAGATTACATATTTCCTCAAACACTTCACTTTTTTTACACCAAGGCCAAAGCATGCTTTTAGAGAGTGGGAAGAAACTCCACGCCAAAAGGCCAAAGATGGGATTTGAATCCCATCTTTCTAGCTAGCAACTGCACCTTGTCTGAACCATTTTTGATTGCCTCATTCATTTTTATTATTTTTACACCTTTAATCTTGTATGCCCTATGTCTTTGTGGTCTATCTATTTGGAATGAAGGGGCCAATGAGCCAAGTCAAAATCTTTAGCTCCCAATTCTTAATGTAGTTCAGTGTGAATATCTAATGTCCTGTCAAGATTTTTTTAACAGTTTTGTGACAAAAAGGTCTGATGTTTCTACTCCTCAAGATCCATCTGATCTTGAGTAGTAGATATGGCTATAACATCTCCCTCTTTGCTTTATTGTTTGTTTTTTTCAGATGTAGATTATTTATTTATTATCAAGGAGTGTTTCTTTGCTGGTAGTTTGGCTCCAAAACAACTTGTAGGTGTGGTCTGACAACAGTGTCATTGTGCACCCTGGTTGGACATATGTTCCAGTATTAAAGTCCAGCACCCTGTTTTAACTAATTGCAGTTTAAACGTTTTGGCTTAGTGTTGAATGCAAAATGCAAAAAATGGGGGTGGAAAAAAAGCTAAGGCATTAATATTTTAAGGAGAATATCATTGCATTGGCTGCTGGGTTTTTACCCAGATGCATTTCTAAAAGACAAACCAAACCAAAGCTAAAAATGAAAATTTCTACAGGCACTAACCAGGCTTAAAAAGATTTAATGGATATTTAATCTTTATTTATTTATTTAGCTTTATTTGTGATTGCTTCATCTTTTACTTGCTGAAGGGTCGCCCAAACTCTTAGATTTCAGACTTTTAGGTTTAAAATATTTACTGAGACACAAGTGCTACTGGAAATGCAGACAGGCACATGCAAAACTCAGAAGAACTGATGACTCATACTTTATTATAAACATTGAATAATGAATCTTTCTTTCCTTCTTAAAAAGCCACTTACAAACAAGCCCAGAACTGAGAGTTAAAGAGATGACAACACTATGTTCTCCAAAAACCCATTTTCTACCGTCTTTCTCTCTGCTCTTTCACAGAATATTTGCTTTGCATTATCTGTGTTTGTGTCCATGCGTGAATATATTTGTATTTTGAAATGAGGACAATATTCGGTTGCAGAACGATGTGTTTGCAAAGTAAAGAGCACACTGATGAAAGCATCTGACATACATCAAGACACACTTCTAATAGCTTTTATTAACCTTGTTCCTCAGTACTCCACGTAGAGTCTCTAATGTTCACTTCTTTGCAGCCAGTACTTTCCTCTGATATATTTCTCCCACTATCTACCCTGCTAAACCTCCATCACTTACTGCCACACCTCTGATTATTTTCTACAGTCTCCATTTCTTTGTTTCTTTTTTCTCTTGCTCACTCTTGCATTTGTGCATTTCTCCATCATGTCCCTTCTTTCTTTCATCCAGCCTGCCCATCAATCATTTCGCCATCGCTGTTTAATATCGAATGAGACAGAGAAAAGGAAAACGGGATGATGCCGTGTCAGCAAGTGCACAAGAACACAAACGCCAAGACCATATGAGAAGTATGAAAAAAAAAAAATGGTTGGGGAAGGAAAAAAAATATATAGATGATTAGAGAGAAAGAGAGAGGGAGAGAGAGAGAGAGAGGAAAGTAGAAAAAGAGGAGAAGGATAAAGAAATTGTCCTGTGGGCACAGACATGGCTGAAAAGAATGAGTGATGAAGAATAAAAGAGAGAGGGGTGGACTGAGAGAAGGGATGAGATGAAGAGCACAGTAGAGCTGAATGAAGAATAAAGCAAGAGAATTACACAGGGGTGTGATAAGATTGCAGTATTTTCTTCTCCTCAGCGGTGTGTATACCCTGCCATAACTAGGTTACACACACACACACACACACACACACACACACACACACACACACACACTCTCTCTCTCTCTCTCTCTCTCTCTCTCTCTCTCTCTCTCTCTCTCTCTCTCTCTCTTTCTTTCTCAGTAAATTTATAAACTGAAGGTGGAGTCAAATCTGAATATTGGGTTTGGAAAAACACAAATAGAGTGGTATAAACGTATTTATTTCACACGACTATTTATTAAATGATGTTCTGCTTGAAAGGAACATAAAATCTATTAGCTGGATTTTGCCATATTTGCCTAATGTGTAAGCCTTGTGAATGAACTCAAAGAAAAAGAATATTAAAATTCAAAACAGTCTGAAGTGTACCTCATGTAAAAATTTGCCATCTGAGTTCATTGCAGATTTCCCTTCCACCGTCCTTTTTTTCATACACTGGAGAACAAAACCTGACTCCATGATTTGTTCATGATGGTTAATAAATAATAATAATGATAATAATAAATAAATAAATAAATCGTCAACAAAATCGTAAACATTAGGTTTGGTGCTTGAGCAGCAAAGTTGTTATTACTTCTTATAGCTGACCAAGACAGCATTTTGTGTGGTTAGTCCTAAAAAAGTTAGGAAAGTTGACAAGCAGGAGACAAAAAAAGGGAGTTTCAGGCATACAAAAACCTACTTAGCAGATTAAAAGTATCGAACAGAAATAGTACAAAAATTCATCAAAGGTCTGACAAGGACCTGAGACATGCATCTTCCTCCTGACAATCATTTATTGTATGCCAAAGTTTCAGCTAAGATGTCTTTGGAAATCATCTTTTTGGTGCAAAAGTGTAATTTTATCTCAGCCATTTCTTTGAGAGCCTTGCTTTACTTGAATGATTCTTAAGTTGGATGCTGGTTATTTTGGCCTTTTATATTGTAGTTTTGCCATTTTGGTCTTTTTGTACCCATCTAAAACAGAATTTTTTAATACAAGCATACAAAGCATACAAATTACTAAGAGAAATAAACTGATATGAAATGATTGCACACGTGGGGATGAAATGGTATGCTTACAGGTTCAAAATGAAGTAAGCTGAATCAAAATGGTACCTTCTATTTAAATTATTCAAAAATGTTGTGTTGTGAACATCATGAATATCATCAATTAAACAAGTCTAGTGTCTTTGACCAAAGTTAAATATGTGCAGCCACAGTGTGGTGGGCGAACAAAGCGGGGTAGCCACTTTTCATAGTCATAGATCTATGTTTGTAAAATAACGCATAAAATTAAGAGTTACATTTGAGCATTAAGGCAAATTTCACCAAAACTGTAATAAATTCAAAAAGATTTTAAGAAATTTGTAGTATGCCTGACGAATGATTCCAGAAAAAAAATACCCATCTTCAAAAGGTTTTGTGATTTTTTTTCAGGAACAAAAGGTACCCAGAAAGAAGCTGATCTTATTAATGTACGCCCCCTCTCTTCTTTCATTTACGAGACTTAATTTAAATCTCTAATTCCTTTCCTCTCCATTCTTCCCACTCCCTCCTCTGTGCCCTGTTACATTATGGAGCAGTGGCAGAACAGCTCAAATAATTACTTTACGTTCTTGTCACTTCTGCCTAAGAAGCTCAGATTTGATCAGATGAATGGGATTAAGCAGTGTGGTTGAAACCCAGCTAATTATTTTGATAATCTGAAGCAAAGATAAGTGGCAAAGTGGTGGAAGTGCTTCATTTTACTCTTGTAAGACAAAATTTGAATAGATTTTCATGGCTTCACTCAAAGCCTGGTTTCAGATTTCTGATTACCCTATAGTACAGTGCTATTCATGGTTGCTAGCTGCTGGTTTTCAAAAAAACATCTAGCTGCAATTGATATTTAAAAAAAAGGATGTACTTCTCTCGTGAAGCATTTTTATCCACAAGTTAGTTTACTGTCCATTATTGACTGAAAATAAGAGTAGAAGTGGTTAATTTCGGGGGATTTTATGTGACACACCATCACAAAGGAGGAAAAGAATAGGCCTATGTGGTTTTCAAAAACCACAGTTCAATTTATGGATATGGAAATCGTTTGGCACAACTGCAAACCTACCAAGTTGTGACAATCTATATAAACTAACAGGAAGGATTTCAATAATCAATAAGCACACAAGAGGTCCATGGTAACTCTGGAGAAGCTGTAAATATCCATGGTTAAGGTGGGAGAATTTCTTCACAGAACTACTATTAGTCATGCACTCTACCAATTTGGCCTTTCTGGAGTGTACAGAACAAAATTATTGTTGAAAGAAAGTGATAAAAAGCCTTGTTTGCAGTTTGTCAAAAGCCATAGTAGGGACACACCAAATGTGGAAGAAAATGCTCCTGGTCTGACAGAACCAAATTTGACCTATTTGGGCTTCACACAAAAGGCTTTGCATGGGAGCAAATTAACAATACACATAACCTGGAACTCACCATCACAACCTAGAAACATGGAAGTGGCAACATCATGCTGTGGGGATGATTTTTTTTTTTCATCAGGGACAGAGAAGATGGTTAGAGTTGATAGGAGGATGGATAGAACTAAATAAAAGGACAATCGTGAAAGAAAAATTGTTTGAGGCTGCAAAAGACTTTACTTTCTAGGAGGAAAGACAATCTAAACATAGAGTTTGAGCTTCATTGGAGGGGTTTAGAATAATGTCAATCTCTAAACTGGTTAAAAGACATGCCCTAAACGACTTGAAGTAGTAACTGCTATTGTGATTCCAAGGTATTATAACTGTGGTTTTCATTTATGTTTCTGATTTGATAATTTCTTATTTTACTTAGACCTTGCCATTTTCTCCTTTGCACCTGTTGAATCTTCTCTAGCTTTATCTTCTTTGTGGGCCCTGAGATTAGCTGACCAGCTGCTTTTAGTTATCCTAAAAACTAGGTAGAAGTTTAAAGGAGATCAAGCCTTTTTCGTTATAGCACCCAAACTATGGAACAAACGGCCTTTAAATGTTAGACAGGCATCTTTGTTTCCTGTTTTTAAGTCTCCTTTAAAAACACACCTTGTTTCCATTGCCTTCGACTAGTGAGTTGATATGCTCTTATGTTATTTGTGTTTTAATTTGACTTTTTTAAATGTCTGTTGGATGTCTGTTTTGTTTTGTTTTTATTTTATACATATTTTTTATTAGTATGTACAGAACTTTAGCTTAGATTAGTGTTTCTTTCTGTTTATTGTTTATGTTAGTTTCAGGCTTTTTATATCTTGTGCTTTTACCTCCCTTTGCACTGTTCTAGCTTTTACCTTCCCTCAGCCTGCTTCCCTGCACAGCTGTTTTTAATCTCCTCATTTCCCTCTTCCTGCATTCTCCCTCAGCTGCTCTCTGTTCCCTCCTGATTAGTCCCTCTGGTTCCTATGTCACTCTGCACTCCTTCCTTAGTGAATATATAGCTCCCTTTCTTTATTGTTCTCTACAGGCTCCTTGTGTGAAATCACCTACTACTGTTCCCATTATTTTCTCCCTGTTAGTTCTCTGTTGTTCTCCATGATTTCCTCCTTTTCATATTTTAAGATTAATTTGTTTATTTTCTATTAAAAATATATGCTCCACATGCTTCCTGCACTTGGGTCCTCCTTAAAACCAAACATGATAACTGCAATTTAAAATCTGTTCTTCCAAGTAATAAATCATAGGGATTAAATATAAAAGCATGCTGCACTTTTGAGATTTTTCATTAAAAACCTTAATAATAAAACCAAGTATGCTTTTCCTTCACACTATCCAATTATGCACTATTTTGCGTTGGTGTATCACACATAACCCCAAGACAAAATGTAAAAAGTGTAAAAGCACTTTTGCAAGGGCACAAAAAAGGAGTACTTTGGTCCAATAAGCTTTCAAATTTTGGCCTTTAAAAAGCCCATATACTGACAAAGTCATGATTTCAAAATGGTAGCTCATAAACCATCATGGTGGCTCTCTCTACTTCTTACACAAAGGCTATTGTCTCTCCCTCACCCTGCCACCAGCCCTCCCTCATCACCCACATATAGCCGAGCTGTCATTTTCTACAAGATGCTGACAGTGGCGTGTGCAGCAGGGAGTGTGTGTGTGCCCGGGTAGCACGTGATATTTTTTTTCACATAAGCTGTATGTTCAGGGAACGTAGGCGCCGTGTTAATATGAACTGTGCTTGTATACTTGACAGTACAGGCTTATTTAAACAGCGCTTACTCCCTTTCTTTTCTCTGCCAACATGTATTTGTATGTTGAGTGAGCAGAGTTGAGTTTGAGAGCATGCCAGCACGCCCTGCAGGTAGAGTGGAGGCCTCCAACAGGGTTTGTCTACTAACAACACGTGACCAAAAAAACATGAGCATAAAAAAAGAAAAAAAAAATCAATCCATCACAGACGCTCTCCCTCTATTTTCTCCCTCCCCACGTATCTGAATCCCAAAAATAGATCTCTTGAGCGTCACTGCACCCCTCTCTCACACACACATTTGCAGACACACACACACACACACCGGTCCGAACTCGACTGGAACTGAATAATTCAGCAGAGTTAGAGCACAGAGCTAAGAGAAAATGAAGAATCATGAAGGGAAGAAGATCTGGACTTGAAAAAGGAAACATTTACAATAATGTGTTTAGATGAAAATGGATGACTTGAAGAACAAAGATAGTCTTTACTGTGATCTCTACAGGTAAAAGTTTCTAATTTTGCTGACTTGATTGCATCGAGTATTTCCTCTTAGTGCAGGGTTTCAAATTTAAGTCTGAAATGATGCAGAGATTGATCAAATCAGGTGGATCAAATAAACTAAATGTTGTGTAAAACATCTGCACACATGAGATCCGACCGCAGCGGACAGCAACTGACACCCAGATTGCTATCATGATGTATACCTAATTTTAACTCTGTACAGCGATTTAGTATTTGCCTTGCTGAATTTTTTTTACTTATTATATCTAACACTAACGTCCATCCACAATCATTCTAGTAAGGAAAAAGGTTCACACTGATATCATATTTCAGATTCAGATGCAGCAAATGTTAAGACCATAACCAGATCTGTGATAGTTTTCAGCTTGAGCAGCCATGACCAGTGACATGACTGGTTCGTGTTTATACATTTGCTGTGGTCAAATTTGTTCACATGAACGGCCAGATGGTTCGGATCATGTGAACGGTGATGCATCACAACTACACTGAAAAACATACTGGATGAAAATGCTAAACCAAGTACAGAAAGTTCACAGTTACTGTCATGATGCACATTTATATTCTCCAATTGCAACCTATCTAGTAAGCAACATTCGGTGGTATAGCAATCTAATATTTGAAAACCACTGAAACTAAATTAAGAGAGATTTTAAAAAAAATGAATTTTGCAACATTTATGTAACCAAAATACTTCAGCTCTCTCCATGTGCTTTAGGATGTCAGCAACTATTATTTAAATAAGCTATGGACATTAAAGGCAGTAATATCTAATCTCATTGGCTAAGTAGAATAGCAAATTAAATGCACTACTGATGTTCAAAAACTGTAGAGCATTGTTTTCGATACACAACTCATTTCTGTCAGTGTTTTGCACTATGTCACATTACAACCTCAGACATCAAAGTATTTTACTGGGATTTCACGTGAAAGAACAACACAAGGTAGAAGAATACCAAGAAGATGGAAAATGACACAAATCTGAAAGGTGTGGCTCACACTTGTATGCAGTACACCTGTGTCAGTCTTAAAGGCTTCTGAGAAAACATTATTAAACAAACAGCACTATGATGGCCAAGGTACACACCCAACAAGTAGGGCTGCTAATAAAACAATATCCCAAGCTTCGAACATCTCAAGTAGCACTGCATAGTTCAAAATGGAAACCGTATGTTCTAACTGCAACCTCAACAAGACTTGGCCATGCACCAAAACAGACAGACCGGGCAAGGAGATCATTAATCAGAGATGCAGCCAAGAGGCCAATAGTAACTGTGGAGAAGCTGCAGCGATCCACAGCTCAAGAGGGAGAATCTGTCAATAAGACAAGTATTAATTGTGGAAGAATGGCACAAAGACAGCTGTTGTTAAAAGAAATCCAAAAAGAAGTCTTATTTGTAGTTTGCCTCAACCCATGTAAGGGACAGAGCAAATATGTGGAAGAACCTGGTTGTTTCACATGACACCAACATAAAGCTCTTGGACCTACATGCAAAACATTACATATGGTGAGAAAACTAACACCACACATAACTCTGAACCCGCCATCCCCTCTGTAATATACAGTGAGGATGCTTTTCTTCATTAGAGGCAGGGAAGCTGATTTGTTGAGAAGATGGATGGGGCTAAATACAAAGGATTATTAGAAAAAAAAAAAAACCCAACAACGTTACATTACGTTAATTTTGCGGTTAGAATGGTATCCCACTTAGAATCTTTGGCAAGACTTTCAAATTAATGTCCACAGACCCTCTCCATCTAATTTGACAGAGCTTGAGCTTTTTTGCAAAGAAGATTTTCAGTCTCTACATGTGCACACCTGGTGGAGACATGCTTACAGAAATACTTGCATCTCGTATTGCTGGGAAAAGCAGGTCTGCAAAGTATGAACTCAGGAACTACATTGAGTACAAATGCACATCACACTTTTTCATTTTTTGTTTGGAAAATACTTTGAAAGCACTTTATTATATTCTTTTCACTTTACTATAATATGCTACTTTGTGTTGGCTTGTGGTTGTAATGTAATAAAATGTGGAAAAGTTCCCGAGGTATGAATACTTTTACAAGGCAAATATACAGAGGGAATGATGACGGGGGTTTTCAAACCCTAATAATCTAATAATTTTTAAAACACATTTTAAAACACTGTGGATAAAAGCTTATACAAATGTTATGCCACATACAAATAAGTATTTTGAAAGATTAGAATTTATTATTTCTGTGAGCAAGTGCAAACTTCAGTACAGAGTCTGCCTAGGGGCTGGGGATACGGATCAACTCACACATTTATTACCAGACAGCCAAAGTTACAAGGTAGGCAGATTGTGCCCGAAGGACACACACACACACACACACACACACACAGAACAAGAAGTGTTGCATGTGTGCGAACAGACACATACACCCAGCAACTTTTCTGAAAACCAAGGCAAAAATGCTAAACTTCACTTCACGTGCGACTGCCAGGATGTTCTGCAAAATAGTCCCCAAAACTTCAGACTACTGTTTTAAATTAACATCACAGAAGTCAAATACACTCAATTTTTCATAGTAAAAGCAGTGTCATATCGGGGGGTGTGGGAGGGAGGGGGAATGATAAATCACATTTGAGTGAAAGAGGAAAAAGCCCTGGTGGTGAAACATGAGAGATGACAAAACCTCACTTCTTATCCATCAAAAATTTTGTCAGCAAAAGAGAGAAAACGACAGATGAACAAAAGAGTACAAGATTCCTAATGTTAGACTTTACAGTTTGATTGTATGTGAAGCTATTACTCAGAGCTAATGGAAGTTTTGGAAGAAAATAGAGTAATATCCTATTAAAGATTAGGGTTTAATCTATAGTAATGCAATGCAGGTTAAACATCCCAGAAATGTCCTTTCAAGTAAAAACCACAAAACAACATCCTAAGTACAACTTTTGCCAGTTTGTTTGATTTACCCACAGATGGTCAACAGTATTCTCATTTTTTCTTTCCTCATCAGCATACCCTCTCAATAATGTCTGTCTTTCAAACTGTTCCTTTCTGTTTCTGATTTGAAATAGCCCCTCTCTTCATGGACTAAAGTTTCCAAATGCAATAGTCACCTTCATATATGACTGACTCATTCAAGTGCCTGACTTTTCCCTTACAACATTTGGCCAAGACCCTTATGCAAAACAGTTGGCTAAATAGAGCTCTTGTTATCCATTGCAGTCTCTGCCAAATGTGTTGGTGTTTTCCATCAGAGGGACGAATGTCGATTGAGTTATCTGTTCTTTTGTGCTGCCTGGGTCTTCTTGGGGTTGACACTGATAAAACTATGTGGCCATACACGACCCAGACAACCAATAAATATTGTCTCTATGATCAAATCTCAGCACATCACTGCTTAAATAAGAGCAGCATATTAAAGTTACCTTCATGTCTGCTGGCTGTTGTTTGAAACCCTAAAACTTAGACATTTGCTGACAGCACCTGCCAGTACCCTCCCTCACTATGAAGCTTTGAAGCTGCTTTGATTATTTCTACTCTGCTTTAGGCAGATTTACTGATTCCAAACTTTAGAGAACCAAATAAAACTGTATTGAGTAATTCCCACATGTTTTAGTCTTGCAGTAAGGACTAAAGCAAAATAGAGTTTGCACTGTTGTGTCATTGTTCACTTATGATAGAATCATACAAAATCCACGTTAATAAGGCATGTAAACTATGCCAAAATCTATGCCATATTAGGTTTGAACTAGGGCCTTCAAACATTTTTCTCTGCTTTCAAAACATTTTTTTTAATGTTCCCAAGATTTGCAATAATAGGTTTAAAAGCAATTAGGAATGGACCACTTACCAAAGTTTTGAAAAATTCTTATTTTTAAGCTGCAAAAATGTTATAAATAATTCTCAAAAAGGCCAAACACTTCAACTTTAGTTTCATCAGACCACAGGACATGTTCCCAAGAAATAAGGTCTCATTAGTGCATTCGCAACATATCTGTGTTTTTGTTGTTTTTTTTTTACCTTTTGGAGTAACAACTTCCTTGCTGAGTGGACTTTTAGCTGATCCTAAAAATACGTCCCCGGGTGTCTCTCCATTTAACTCACATTTTGTAAATTAAACAGTCAGAAGCTTGCAAAGCTACAATTTTATTATCTGCAATTTCCCAAATTATTTAAATCATGGTGAAAATATTTTTACAGTGTATGTAAATATCTGATCTCCACCAAATAAACAATATAGATAAAGTAATGCTAATTTAATAAACAATATGTTTTGTAAGTCACTCTTTTTTCTTTTAAGTTGGTGTAAAGACAATCACAAACACTTGGGCATAATCAGATTGATGAGAAACAGAAAACACCAAGTGAGCTCTCCAGTGAAAAATGAGCAAGCTTTCTAAATAAAAAAGGAAAAAGACAAGAAATGACTGTATGAAAGAACAAAGATGAATGCAACTTCTACAAACAGAAGTCAAGTATCCTACATTATCAGCTGACAAAAGCAAGTTAGAGAACAGCAAATGAATAATTTAGATCCTGCAGTGAATGTAGATCACCACCTAAAACTACCCTGGCCCCTTTCTCTTTTTCTGCTTCTTGATTCATTTGTGTGTCTCTCTTTGCCCTTTTGTCAATCTGCTTGTTCTGATGACTAATTAAATTATGACTGACACAATGTCTGTGGCTGATAAAAGGGCAATGCCAATATTTCAAAATATTACCTTCTCTTAACAGTAGACAGAGTTAGTGATGAGTTTAGACAGCATAATTCCTTAAACATTTATGAAATTAGAATCTGTATTCCTAATGGCAGACTGAGAATTACAGTACCCTAACTATGGTCTTTTGTAACAAACCCATCCCCTTGTTCATAGTCCTAAAGACACTTAAGAACTAATGGGGGTTGCCCATTACCAAAATGTATGTTTGTTTTATACTACATTGTTAGTCTAATGGGATTGTCGATACAAATTAAAAGCTAGTGAGTAGATAAGCAACATGCCTTTCATAATTTTTATGCAAGTGAACAAAATGCTGCCTGGAGGAGGGCAGATAGGCCACGAAAAACAAAACTTTACTCAACACACACAAGAAACAGGCAGCAAGTTGAACAGCAAACTAACATATGCTGCAAAAGCAGGCATGGTAAGAGTTGGATCTGGCAAGAAGTGAATGAAAATTAAGCAATGTGAATGCTGGGGAGGGATTACTAAAAGAGAAGAATAGAAGAACAGGTGAGTGGATTTACTGATGGGGAACAAAAGCTGCAAGAGTAAACATCACTGAAGCACTAGAAGGAAACTAACTTGAGGGAATGACAGAACAACACAGAAGTCAGGAGCAATCTCATAACAGAACATAATGCAACAAAAGTACAAATAAAAAAATAAAACATAAAATCCTGACAACTTGCTATTGTCATTAAAATTTAAATTAAAATTGATGGGCAAACATTGGCAGAAGGAAAAAAATAATCTCCCCTAAAAGTAATGAAGGTAGTGTTTGCTTTTGGTGAAATGTGGGACCAAAGCATCACAGCATCTCCTGTGCTTTCCAGAGGATTACATATACCTACCGTCATGGGTCCCCTGTACATGACAACTGCAGTGCTTCCCAAACATATTAATACCTCTTGAACTTCATTACATTCTGCTACATTGAGAACACAATCATCCATGTATTTTATTGTAACTTTTTTGCTAAATTTCTGAGTCAATACTCGTATTACTGCCAGCATGTGTAACTGAGGGAACATTGTGCTTACCCTGATGTTCAGTAGGTCTTTTTAGTTTTTTTTTCCCCACACACAGTATTTGGAATGTCAGCCAGAAAGTTCATCTGTGGTCTCATTTGAGCAGAGAAGCTTCTTACATGTATTTACTATGTCTCCTATGTTGCTTGTGGAAAACTGCAATTAAAAATTCTGATAGCTTACTTTGACTTTCTTCTTGCTACTCTTACTTAGTAATTATGTAAACTCTTAAAATGCACTTTGTTTAGGAAATGTGCAGCAATGGTTTACTGTGTGATGCTGTCACCTTTTATTTTCTGAATGAGTCATAGGTCAATGATAAGTGGCAGAAAAACAACAATAACAATGAAAACAAATAGTTTTGAATGTGATGAGATAAACAGACTCAGCTGCATATGTGTCAGGTGTAGCCTTAAGAAAACCTTTGAAAGACCTTAAAAACCTGAAGAATATTGTTCAAAACCACTTGAAAAGATAATATAAAGAATTGAAACGGTAATATAAAGATGTGGGGTTGGTTCAAGACATTTTGAACACTACTGTATTTCAAGTGGAGCTCACTGTTGCTATAGATAGAACATATATTGACTTCTTCTCCATTTACAGCATCAGGAGGAAAAAGCACTTAAGAGCACGTGGATGACGCAAACACCGTATGGCGAGCATGCAGTATGACCACATGTCTCTGTGTATATGATACCAGGTGCAATTAAATCCCAATTTTAAACTTTTTGGACACTCAATAGTTATTTATAGTAAGAAAAAAAAGTTATTTCCCAGCACCAGTGAGCAATGGAGCCAATATTTCATCTTACACATCAAACTATTTGGTTTCAGCTTCCACTTTTTGTAGCATGATATGATTTGTGAGCATGTAATTGTACAGTAGATTTGTGTCAGCTAGTTGTTGTTTCAGTGGATATCTTTGTTTCAGCACTGTAACTTGTCAGTATCAATACAGCACTTAACGTCTTTGACCCTGGATGATCATGTTTAGTGAAAATTAAGAAACTGTGCACCACAGAAGAGTGGAGTGATGCAATATACAGCAAGCAAGAAATAAGAAAATGTTACATGCATAATTTTATGTGTATCTGGAAAATTTAGAAACAGATAAATTATAAAATGAATAGTTCTTTGTTAAGCCATTTTGGGGGGGAGGGGGATTATGTAAAACCTTTTTTGAGCTTTATATCATGTCATTCCCTCATCAAAAAACATACATAGAGTGTTGCTTTGATTTCATGCGTGCTTGAGAAATCCTTGAATCTCCCGTGGCAGCCATTCAGGGGTGCCTAAACGCTTGCTAATACAAACCTATTTACTTATTTACCCAGAGCTCCTCCTTGGAGATGCAGTACCCACCCAAGGTTCCGCTTGACAAAGCACCCCTCCTCTGCACCTTCCCCACTCAGCTCCACCAGACTAGTGGCAGCAGCAGTTCACAAACATCTGGTCTCCTGAGCTTATCATACCAACTACTTCTCAGTCTAATGCTCCTAGCAATGGTTGTATACCCAGTAATCTAGGAGCATTGTTGTGATGCCGTGCTGAAGGCAAACTTATACAGCACTACATAAAACTAACTTTAAAGGAAACAAATCCATGTGTATTTGAAAGTTACTAGACTCTTAGGCATAGATTTTTAAAAAATGTTATAAAATGGTGACCCCCATCATTCATTGTTTCACAGAAAATATTTAGTAGAAAGATTTTTTTAATACACTTGAATCAAGCATATGCCCTTCATAATCTTAACTGTTTTTCAGAAGATGACCAAAAACTGATGTTAACCAGACAAAATCAATAAATATGGACAGTGAACGACTCGGAGGAGGTTTTAGATATGTGCTGAATGGCTCATTGCCCAAGGCACCTTTGTGTCAGAGGATGGTGCAAGTGCATGACAAAAAAAATCAATCTTTAATTTGTGCCCCACACAAGTTTTCTATATTATTATAAAGATATTCAAAATGACAACAACAAAAAAATGCAGTAGTTTGTAGCTGCCACTCCACAGCTTGTATGTCCAATAAATACATGAAATCCAACAAAGGTTTTTATTTAAAGTGAAAACAAACACATCTGGTTTTGTATCCTATAGGTCTATCTACACCAGAGCAAACATAAACTGAAACAAGCTTTCAAACTCTGGTGACAGAGTTCAAAATGTTTTGTTATATTACAGTGTTTGAAGCAAGAGAATCATACACTATGATATATTATTGAAGTGAGTGGAAAGCTGGGTCTGACTCTCTGTTACAGTACTTAATTGTTTTCGAATCTTACCTAAAGAATAGTGATTTCTTTGTGCCAATAGGCAACTTCTTATCACAGCAGACAAAAGTCACATGTGGAGTACTCCCAAGGTTCAGTCCTGAGACCCCTCCTATTTAATATCTACATGCTCTCACTAGCTCAGATTATAACAAGAAATAAGATTTACTACCATAACTACGCAGATGATACACAGCTCTACATTACAATGCCACCAGGTGACTATGAACCCATCCAATCACTGAACAGATGCGTAGAACAAATCAATGTGTAGATGCACCAAAACTATCTTCAGCTGAACAGAAAAAAACTGAAGTTATTTTCTTTGGACCAAAAGAGGAACGATCAAGAGTCAGCATGCAGCTTCAGTTATTACAACTACAAACTAGTGATCAGGCCCAAAATCTGGGTGTAGTGATGTACTCAGAGCTGAACCTTCAAAGACACATAAAGACAGTTACAAAGTTGGCCTTCTATCACCTGAAGAACATTTCCAGGATTAAAGGACTAATGTCCCAAAAAGATCTACAGACACTCATCTATGTGTTTATCTTTAGTCGCATTGATTATTACAACAGTGTCTTCACAGGTTTACCTAAAAAGTCAATCAGACAGCTGCAGCTGATCCAGAACACTGCTGCTCACATCCTTACTAATACCAGGAAAATAGAGAACATCACTCCAGTTCTAAAGTTCTTACACTGACTCCCTGTAGCTCAGAGAATATTCTTTAAAATACTTATTTTAGTTTATAAATCACTGGATGGCTTAGCACCAAAATACATAAAAGACCTGTTGTCATTGTATCAACCTTCCAGACCACTCTGGTCTTCTGGTTCAAGCATACTCTGCATCCCCAGAACCAGAACTAAACATGGAGAAGCAGCTTTCATTTTTTATGCACCACAAATCTGGAACAAACTCCCAGAAAACTGCAAAACAGCTGACACACTGAGTTCCTTTAAATCAAAACTAAAAACCCACCTGTTTAGATTTGCCTTTGATTAGTAGTAAGTGGAACACTGATCAATATTTTTGAATTATATTAGCTTGATGATTTTGATGTATTGATATTTGCATGATGATTTTGATGAATTTGATGTATACTTGCTTGATGATTTTACGATGTAAAATACTTTGAACTGCCTTGCTGCTGAAATGTGCCATACAAATAAACTTGACTGTATGAAATCAATAGAGACTACCTTTAACCTGTCCAAGTGTACTGTACAATAACCATTTCATGAGTTCATTGACCTCCTTACAGTATTTTGGGTGTAACATCGTTTTCCATCAACACACCTGTCATTAAATGGTGATTAAATGGTGATCTGAAGGCTCTGTAGGTCCCGCATTTCACCAGAAGAGACCAATTACTCTGTGCAGTTATGTCATGGCCCTAGCATCAGTACAATCATTACTCCAGTTTCCCTTCCTGCCATTAACCAATATAAAATGGACATGAAAACCTTAATTTTACTTGCTGGTTTTTGCATGAATTGTGCCTGAAATGCAGGAAATTGATGGAAAGAATTTCCTGCTACTTGCAAAACAGAGTCATGCAGGCAGTTTGGAAATTGACATTACTTCAGTGTCGCCTGCATCTTGCCCGATTAAGAGCAGAAAGTTTCAAAATGTGGGGGAAAACTCCAATCACGATTTAATACTCAGGTTAATATACCATACAGACTGTTACCTGTTATGTCTCCTGCACATCCTATCTATAAAGACACCTGCATCACGCTGATAGGACTGTGTGTACAGCAAGGGCACACTCACCCAAACACACATTCACACCATTATTGTGCTTTTCGTCTTTCCCACTTGGTCTCCCCCTCACCTCCCCCCACTCCACTTCCTCTCGCCACTTTCTCTTTTCTCTGTACTAGGCGTTGGGCCTACTGCACATGCTGACATCAGCAACCAGCGGCGCCCCCAGACACCCCCCAAACCTCCCACCCTTATCACGCGCTCACACTACACACACCTCTCACAGACAGGTATATCAAGCAAATCCTGCGCTACTTTGACGTGAAATTGAAAGGGGGAAAAGTGATTGATGGGGATCAACAGCCCCCCGCCCTCCTCTTAATTACCTGAAAATTGCATAGCCAGCATTTTCTCGGCCATCTCACATAGATGGATCGGCTTGTTATGCAATTATATATATATATATATATATATATATATATATATATATATATATATATATATATATATATATATATATATATATATATATATATATGTCTGTGTGTGTGTGTGTGTGTGTGTGTGTGTGTGTGTGTGTGGACTTACCTACTGGCACGGTGAACATGACACATGAACGTTTACTCACTGCACAACGTCAGAAAAAGGATATGGCCATTCGGTGATCTTTTTGGCGTATTTTCTCACGAAGTTATCCTCGCTGAAAATGAACAGCGAGCGATTGACAGTGAAGCAGTTCTGGCGTACAGGGATGGGATTATAGAGGGCCATTGTGCGGGCTCTCTGCGCCATAGACTGCTTATACATTCTCTGGGCCCCGGGTCCTCCTGGTGGTCCGTGGCCATGGCCGTGCCCATGGCCGTGGCCATGTCCGTGTGGCCCACCTTGCCTGCTGCCGCCGCGGCCCCCGGGGCCCCCTCCTCCACCTGGCCCCCCACCATACCTGGCCGGCATCTCATCTCCGAACCGCGCCATTCAGCGGACACCGATCTTGGACGCCAATCTTCACGAAACAGCGGATAAGGAGACCAATGCACAGCTGTGTGGCCACACCACATTACATCTCATCTGGATCCGAACGTCTCATATGCACAATGGGGGTTGCCTTGCAAGCTTGCCGATCAACACCTGCACCTCCCGGCTTCAGCAGACGAGGACGCCCATGTAAGCCTACGGCGTCTCTTTCCTCTGTGTTCCTCTGCCAACGGCCAACTGTGGGTGTGAGGAAATTAAATGTGTGGTCGGTTGGCTGACTGGTTGCACTGTAGGGTAGTGCTGTTGGGCGTCTCAGTCTTAGTCCAGTTTTATGTCCATAAAAAGTGGGATTTGCCTCCAAACATGAGCTCATGGGGAGACTATCGAGTTAAACACGAATGTTTCATGTTCTTCTGTATGGTTCATGCTTGGATCAGAGCGCACCAGATGTTCCCGCACCTTTCCGAACGCTTCATTTCTTCACTCTTCCATTACAATTTGTGATTAAAATCCGTAAAATTTAGGCTCCAATATATAAAATGATTGCTAAAATAGATTTACACACGTTCTCTCTATGTTTTTCTTATGTTAAAAAACAGCATTGGAAAAAAGAGAGGGAGAGCCAGGATTATTTATTTATTTATTTTTGGAACATCCGCAATGTTTGATACAGCGTGTGGCAGTAATGTGGCTCCCGTCACCCTACAGCTGCTTTACAAGTGCGCTCTGACAAGCCTTGACACCAGAAAAAATCTGACATTTGTCAGTCTCAAATCTGAATTCAGACAGCATAATCCCGTTTAGATAAAATGCTGGGGGGAAAAATACCGTTTTCCGTAAGAGCCTCGCTGTCATTGTTGTACATAAGTCTTTTTTCTTTTTCATCAAACGAATTCAGAAGCATCCTCCTATCCTCTTCGTTACAACCACACTGTCCTCTTCTTCAATCGCTCACCTGCAGCGACCATCCATCTAGAAGCGGAGGGAAAGGGACGGCGTCGTCAAAGACAAGGCTGTTCTTCGCCGCCTCACACCCTCTCATGATCTAGGTTCGGCCGTTCGAGGAGGTGCCGAGAAAAATGTCCCTCACCATCCCCACCCCGAACAGTCTTGGATCCGCACCGATGAGCCCAAATGTCCTGGAGTAGCTCTCTTTCTCTCTCTCTCTCTTTCTCTCTCTCTCTCTCTCTCTCACTGGAGAGGGCCTCCTCTCGTCGAGCAGCCCTCAAGGGGAGAGGGAGATGGACAAACGGACGAACGTATGGATGGATATTGAGACAGGTCGATTGATGTATGGATAGAAAGGAAATGGAATGGAGAGGGGATCGTGTTTTGTGTGTGTGTGTGTGTGTGTGTGTGTGTGTGTGTGTGTGTGTGTGTGTGTGTCTGTAAATATTAAGCCGATTAAATTAAACCGCCCGCAAAACCAGTTAGTCTAAACTGTGTTCTGCGGGTACGGCGCATGACGCACGCAATTTGCACACATATGCCACGGGTGGACGCTTCGTTCTTCGTTCATCGCCTGTTTCTCCCCAGGTGCTTCTGGCTGCAGTATAGACGCGCCCATCTCACTTGAGCCACTCAGTTATGCGTAAAATATTTAGTTAATGTAAAAAGAAAGAAAAAGGGTAAGATGTCACACATTTCATAATGTCCACATTAGGTTAAGAGCTTATTATAAGCCAGATGCCCGTGTATGCATGTGTGGCTGATGTTGGCATCATGCAGTTCCTGCAAAAGACACAGCTGCAACCCGAGCTGACAATGACTGCGCGCACACGGGAGCGTGTAACAGAAAGAAGAAGAAAAAAAAGCAGCGCGTCACAGTGCGAGCGCGCAAGTCTGCATGTGTTTGTTAGGGAAGGTGGAGGGGAGAGGCTATTCTTAGCAACAGACGTTTGGAAATTAATGGACGAAGAGAGCTCGCTTCTCTCCCCTCCCTCCCTGAAAGTGAGTCGAGGATCTTTTTCCCTCACTCTCCTCTCCTCTGCTCGAGGCTACTTTTTTTCATCCCACCACCAAAACATTGATGCTCGTTCCAAGGTGTGACCAGCAAGTACATGCACTGCGCTAAAGCCGAAGTACTCTGCAAATGTTTTCAGATGCAACACAGGGGAGGGTGAAACGGATAATAACAACAGCAATAATAATAATAATAATAATAATAATAATAATAATAATAATAATAATAATAATAATAATCTAAAAATTATATATTTTTGTTAAAGCTGTCAAATTTTCGGCATCATTCTGAATATATCCAAGAAGGATGTTAAAGAGTGATGTCACATGTCTCAGTGTACACCTTCTTTAAAGGGCTGTTGCCACGTTACGCGAAGCGTCAGTGGAAAGAAAGGCCGGACCTCACATCATCATCATCATCGTTCTTGTTGTTCTTATTGTTGTTGTTTTTCTTCTTATTCTTCTTGTTCTTCACAGGACAAAAATGTATTACGAGACCTAACTGACTGACTCCACAAATAGTCGTGTGTGTGTGTGTGTGTGTGTGTGTGTGTGTGTGTGGGTGGGTGGGTGGAGGGGGGGCATATGCGCGCGGGCGCGTGTGTGAACGGGCAGTGATGTTGCATATCCAGATTTAAGGGTGACCCGGAGAATCAGCTCTTCTCACCTATCGGATAGACTGAACTGGGGGCGGGAAAACTTGCATGCGCGAGTAACTATCGATAACAGCGCGACCTTAAACGGCCATTCGATATGTCAGGAAAAGGATCGTTTTGCCTTGTGTCCACTTAGGAAAGGCTTTTGATTGTGAGGGTGCTGACCCCACCGCAAGGACATACATGATAGATAGATAGATAGATAGATAGATAGATAGATAGATAGATAGATAGATAGATAGATAGATAGATAGATAGATAGATAGAGTACAACAGACAACTCCAATATGCAATCCAGGCCGATGCTGATATTTCAGCACCTAGGACAGCGACAACAACTCAAGACTAACATGGTATCGAAATGTGATTTTTATATGGTTGTAATCAAACTAAATCACAAGTATGAAACTTTTTGTAAAGAAACAAGTCAAAATAAGTTTAGTTGGGGCCCACCTAAGTGCCTGTAATGTAGCGTCAATGGCATGAGTTCAAAACCATTAAAATGAGATAGGAGCGCTACTATAAGGTACACAACGTCCACCACTTCATTTAAGTTCATTTATATAAACGGATCTATTCAATTCAGTTCACTTTATTTGTATAGGGTCAGTTAACAAGGTCTCAAGTTATTCCAGTCCAATCACACATGTATTCGAACTGATCATCATAAACGGTTCTTCTACCCTCTTAAAACCGCTGGGTACAAAATGCCCAATATTTGTCGTAATGTGAAGGGTTTGAGTTCCAGTTTTGGATTTGTTTTGTATGTGACTGGTTCCTGCAACATTAGAGATTATGATAAATTTGGGTTCTTTTGCCAACTTAGTGCTGGGTCAAATAGATTGATCCAGCTCTGGGTTGATTTAACACAGCAGTTTTGAGCTTTGAGTTTGACTAAGCATAACTGGTTATGTTTTCAACACCCCAAAATGGTTAAAGTGACAAATCACTAATGCCTAAGCTACAAAGAAAAAATGGACTGAAAGGAACAACTTATATCTAAAAGAGTAATAATCTATAACAGTATAAATCACCAAATAAAATCAAATGTTGTCTTCTCAGTGGATTTTTAGTAAACCTCCAAAATTATATTAAATAATAAATTAATGCAGCCAAAACAAACATGCTGAAAAACAGTTGCAAGACGACTTAAAACTGAAATAAATATAGCTTCTTAGCCTGTCTGTATATACTTTATGACCAGTTTCTTGACGTGTTAATGTTGAATGTAGCCAGTACGAGCTTGTGAAAACTCATTTGCAGGCTGTCCAGTGTAAACTAAAGTCATTAACAAAATCTGCAGACATTACCATCACTATACAGCATCATTTACCATCGTACCAATTCTTATTTCATCATGTGGAATGGATGCAGAGACATCTAATTACATCCAGTTGTATCTGATTTTTACCTTCAATCCAATAAGGAGAGAATACAAGGAGATGACATATGGACAAATCAGACACAACATATCAATACTGATTGCAGAGAATTCAGAGAGATATTTAAAGTGATATCTTTGTACACTGATTTTATTTATTTATTTTTTTGTTTCAGAAGATCCCTGTGTCATTTCCTATCAGAAACAAACATCTTGGTTTAAAGAAAATAACTTTAGTTCTAAATCTGTTAGGGGTATGCACAATTTTGGAGTATAAATGTGCCTACTCACGAAGATGGAAAAAACTGACTCCAGAGAAAAAGACCTTCAAATAACTCACAAAACCCCATGATTAAAACAAAGAATGACCCAAAGCAGGAGGTGTGTGATGTTACTCTGCAAGATACAAACTTGGAGATAGAAGTTGTAGGACTTTTTCAAACTTTTAGCACTACTGTGATATAATGCTTTTATGATGTGGATAACCTACGATGGACTGGGGACTGTCCAGGGTGTACCCTGCCTCTCATCCAGTGACAGCTGGAGATAGGCACCAGCCCCACACAACCCTGCAAGGATAAGTGGGCACAGATGATGGATGGATGGATGGATGGATGGATGGATGGGTTTGGATAACAATAAGGTTTAGTATTCAGTCCTATTGACTGATGTCAGAGACAAGAAGTTATAATAAACTGAGGACAGTCAACATTTTGGTAAAAAAAAAAAAAAAAAAAAAAAAAAAAAAAAAAAAAAAAAAAAAAAAAAAAAAACAACAACAAAAATCAAACATATTGTGACTTTATGACAAAGTTTCAACAGCTATAAAGCCACAGTCACTCAGTGGTAGTCGTTTTGCAGTTGGGAGGTTGTAGGTTCAATTCCACCTTCCTCCTGTCACATGCTGATGTGCCCCTGAGCAAGACACCTAACCCCAAGTTGCCAACCGATCTGTGTATCGGTGTATAAATGTGTGCATGTTTGTGAGTGCGAATGGGTGAAAGTGTCTGTAATGTAAAGTGCTTTGAGTGGTCAGTATAACTGGAAAGGCGCTATATAAATTTAGTCAATTTACCATGAACAAAACACAATTAAAGAAATATAAACAGAAAAAAGTTAGTTTAACAACGGAGGACTGCATTCTGTATGTATCCTGTAACAGGTATGTCAATGCTGTCAATAATTTTTTTATTATTGTTTTAATTTTTAAAATGTGATTTTATACTTGCATATACCTACATATCACAGCTGCTATATATAAACCATGTATCTCTAAAACTGTAACCTTTCAGGAAATGAAACAGATTGCTTCTAAATGTAAATTCTTACAGTTTGAGCAATGTAACATGCTCTTTTTGATACTTTCCATTGGAATATATCAGTGAACCTCCAAAAAGATGTGAAGTGTGATCAATAGAGATGATTTTCACAAAAAAAGATTTAAAACTGAGATATGAGGTTTCTGCCAGACAGCAACAATACTTATGTGTTTTTTTTTTTCACGTTAAGGCTGGAACCTTTGATGAACAATAGCTATTGAGGTTACAGAGAATAAAATACAGCTGATAGTAAACTGGGCATGTTTTGTTTAGGGTGTTTATAAATGACAAAAATGAATGTGAGATGAAAGGTTATAAATGCAGTGTCAAAAAATGTAGACTGACACCACAATCCCTCTGGCTTTTTAGAACAAAGATGAGCATTTTTACTAATACCTGGCCCATGCATACTTGTATACAGCAAAAAGGTAGGATGGATAAGATGTTTATTGTCTCGGTATCCATTGCTCTTTATGGCTCTGGAATAAATGGGTTTCGTTTCTCTACACTGCACTTCACTCCACTTTTCCTGGTAGTGCCCTCATCCCTTTATAATGGCATTGTAAATTACTATATTACTGCACCCAGTCCTTTCAGTAATACAATGTATCTACTGATGGCATATTTCCAAAATAATGTAAGGATAACTTCAGGTAATGTTTTAACTGCTCTTTGAAATCTTGAAACTGAGAAGCAGACTGCATCCAAATGTTAAAAAGTAATGGGTTATTTCTGCTCAGCCTGATGTAAAATGTAATTAACCTTTAACAACTTTCTTTAAAAAGGGAGCATCAACTTTCCACAGATTTATTTGAGAACATTAAATATCATGTAATTGAAAATGATGGTTTCAGCCCATTCATTGAATCTGGAAATGAAACACATCTGAATAATTTTCTGTTGTTTTTTTGTCTTTGTCAGATGTTCATGTAGTTTGAGGCTGAGAGGCTGCAGCTCTGAGGCGAGGGCCTAGAAAGGAGTGGCATGACTCAATGATTCATAAGGCTGAATAATTCAATGGGTGTATGCATGTAGAGCACTCCGCACCTGCTGAACCCGCTCATCCACAGACCAGCAGCTGACTTCCGGGCAAACCTCTGCAAGCTTGGTCCACACCACACAAGAAAAATAAGAGACAGACAAATTCATGCCATGGCTACAGCATGTGTCAAAAGTTCTTATTGAGACATTGCTCCAACACACCTAAAATCAAATGACTGAATTCCCTCATTGGCAAGTCATTCATCTCTGCAGAGGGCTGGTAATGAGCCATTCATTTGATTGAGGTGTGTTAAGTGAAAAGGTATAGGATAACAGCTCTTAAGGATTGGAGTTGGGCACCCCTGCTGCAGATGATGGGGTATTCACACAAAATTACACTAAATACAGAATAAATATTGGGTACATGAACCCAAAATATGCATCATTGCTGAATAAAAGCAATACTGAGAGGGGCCTGTGTGTGTTGGAGAAGAAGGGTTTGTGAATTGGAAGAACTGTTGATGTTCGTTAACCAAGACCACCAGTGGGGTAACTAATGATCCTCATAAACAAAGTGGAGCTTTTGGATGTTTCAAGATCAGGCTCAAGCATCAAAGAGCAAAATATACATAAGTTAAGTGTATGTTATTGTACTTTATGACAGAGAGTAAGGTATAACAACTGGACCTTCATAAAGGAAATATTCTACGTTTATCTGTTTCTCATCATCTTCTGTGCTTCCTTTAAGAAAAACTGTTTTATACCTGATTTGGTTTATGGGATGCCTCACTGTCTTCAAACCAAAAGCTGAATCTGAAGATTGGGGTAGTATTATGTCATTTGTGTTAATTATAGTAATACATTTTCAATATGTTAAAGTGTCTACTCAAAACAGTCTCTTTTTAATGCTTGTCTTCTTGTTCCACGCATACGATATAGTGCCTATAAAAAGTATTCACGCCTTTGGGTGTTTTACCCTTTTATTGCTTTTACAAATCAATCAGATCAACAAAATCTGGCTTTTTTTGAAAAAGAAATTACAAAAAAACAGATTTCTACGAAATCATTACAATTAAATAAAAATGTGTAACACAAATTAAGTGATTGCATAAATATTCACCCCTTTCAAGTCAGTATTTAGTAGATGCATCTTTGGCTGCAATCACAGCATGGAGTCTGTGTGGATAGGTCTCAGTCAGGCTTGCACATCTTAACGCTGCAATTTCACTCCATTCTTCCTTGCAAAGCTGTTCAAGCTCTGTCAGGTTGTGTGGGGTTCAGCTGTGAACAGCCCTTTTCAAGTCCTGCTACAAATTTTCTGCGGGACTGAGGTCTGGACTTTGACTTGGCCACTCCAGAATATCCACCTTGTTGTTTTCAGACCATTTCCATGTAGCTTTATCTGGATGCTTCAGGTCATTGTCCTTCTGGAAAATAAATGTTCTCTGAAGCCATAGTTCTCTTACAGATGGTAACAAACTATCCTCCAGGATTTCATTATATTTTGCTGCATTGGTTTTATCTTCTGCCTTTACAAGCTTTTCAAGGCCAGAAGCATCCACATAGCATGATGCTGCCTCTACTATGCTTCACGGTGGAGATGATGTGTTTGTGTTGATGTAAAGTGTTTGATGTTCGTCCGACATAGTGTCTTATCTGACGGTCAAAAAGCTCCATTTTGATCTCATCACACCAAAGAACTTTCTTCCACATGAACATATGAGTTTTTTTTTAACAGTGGCTCTCCTATTGCAGCTCTCCCATAAAGCTTTCACTGTTGAAGAACTCAGGCAACCGTTGTTATATGTCGAGTCTCTCCCATTTCAGCTGTAACTCCTTAAGCATAATCATAGGTATCCTGGTGGACTCTCTTACTGGTCTTTTTCTTGCACAGTCACTTGGTTTGTGAGGACAGCTTGATCTAGGCAGATTTAAACATGAGTGGTGAAAAGGTAGCCAGGACTACTGACTGTCCAGTGAAAGGACCTTCCAGACACAAGTGTCATTATCTGACAATCACTTCAGACACAGTCACTGCACTCAGGTGATCTCCATTTCATTCATTGTAAAACTACTAGCACCAATGTGCTGGACCTCTGTTGAATTAGGCCAGTCACTTTAAAGAGGGTGAATACTTATGCAATCACATTATGTTAAAATGTTTTTTTCTTTAACTGGAAATATTTTGTAGAAATCCATTTTCAATTTGACATTAGAAGGGGGGTTGTTGTAAATTTTCTGTCAAAAAAAGCAAATTTTGTTGATCATGATTGATTTGTAAACACATGAAAAAGTGTAAAACATCCAAGTGGGTATAGACACTGTGCTTTTGTAAAGATTACTTTCATCCTTTGCAAACTCTCTGCAAACTGTTGCTATAGCTAAATGATATTCATGAGCAAATCTCAGGAAAATTATACCAAAACAGGTAAACTTTATTTCAGGGTTTCCAGATTCACTGTAGTTGAAGGCAGAAGTGAACTTTCAAAGACTGAATAACGACACTGAATTAAAATGTGTGTACATTTATGCAACCAGATTGTTCAAGCTTTTTAAGTATTTACATCAAAGTAGATTTGCTGTTTTGTAGTTTAGTTCAGTTGTACAGGGTATGACACAGTAAAGGTGAGAAAAGGTTTCATCTGATTTGCCAGTGTTTTGTTTTGGGTTTTTTCTGTGTGTGTCACCCGAGGGTTGCAATTTCAAAATCTTTTGTATATCAGAAATGTGTTAATATTTTGCAACAGAATTACACAAATATGGGTGGACAATTAAAAATCCCACTCCCATTTTCCCCACAAACAGTTCTGAGCATTATATACTTTTAACCAGAACCACAGTTACAGTCACCGGTGTTCGCTGCCCTCTGGTGTTCACATTGAAGGTCTGCAGCATCAATGGGGGACGACGTAATGTTTTTATAATGCTATTGACTGAACATATTTGGTACCATTACTTAAAGGCCGGAGCACAAAAGAAACATGTACTCAGAAGCTCTTTGTTGGTTAAGCAGAGCCTGCTTATCAAAACACATGAAGATAAAATACAAAAAAATTGCGGAATTACAGAGGAATTTCTCTGCTGAAAGATACAATGCTAACTATAATTCACTCCTTTTTATTCTAATCATGAAATTCATGTAAAAGAAAAAAAAAAAACTTGGAACACAACAGTTTCCTCTGGGAGTCCTAAATTCTTGTAATTTATTACTGCTGAAGGACAGCATGCCCCACAATGCATTGCTGATTCAACATGGCGCCTCACTCAAGCGCCTGACACTGAACAGCCGAAACGAAGCGCTGCTAAAGGTAAACAGTTCTGAACTTCGTGGTTAACTGATGACAGCTCGTACGGGAGGATGAAATTGTTGCTGGCCTCATTGAAACACACTCGAAACCCACCTGTTTACCTCTGTCATCGGCGCTGTTCGAGCCCCAGCAGCAGAACCGGTAGGCTGTCGTCTCTCCAAGATGAGGTGATCGTGGGGTCAAGCCTGGAGCTGGTGCGGACTGTGGGCTCTCAGGTGGAGGTGAGGCCGGGCTTCATCACAGAAGAGGAGGAGGCTGTTCTGCTGCAAGAGCTGGAGCCAGGTCTGAGGAAAAAACGCTACGAGTTCGACCACTGGGACGATGTAAGTCATACTCACAGAGATTGCAGGGACATCTAAAAAAAAAAAAAAAAAAAAAAAAAAAATAGTGTGCCACCTCATCTGGTGAGTGAGTCCTTACAAAGCTTTGTGGAGATGCTTCCGATTGTAGTATGGGATGGAAATAAATTAGCTTGCTAGGAGGTGAATTCATACAGGGATTGTATTCGATTACTCTATAGTCATAGACCTGATAGCTTACAGCTGTTAGCTCTTTCTAGAGGTGCTAGCCAGACTTCTTTAATTATTTAATCGAGATAAAATCGATCCTTTCAAAAAAAAAAAAAAAAAAAAAAAAAAAAGCATCAACCCAAACGCATACACAATGCTGAATCAGCAGTTTTCCCAATGCTTTTTGAAACTGTATTCTGTGAAATCTTGCATACTTCCTACATGTTATTACTCTGCTGCGTTGTTGTCGGTGTCTATTTGTCAGTGAAATATAAACACGCAGATGGATTGTATCAAGTCTTTTAAAACAACTTTAAAGCATGCACTTATTTGATACTTAACTGTAAATTAATTTGTGCTGTGTTACCTTGAATACATTCAGGCAATTCATGGCTACAGAGAGACAGAGCGTCTGAGGTGGGGGCCGGTGTGTGAGGAGATCCTGAACCGTGTCCGATCTGCAGCATTTCCTCAGGGCGGTCCTCTTCTGGGCCCTGTGCACGTTCTGGATTTGGACAAAGCTGGCTACATCAAACCCCACATCGACAGCGTCAAGGTGTCTCTCTGTCCACATTGCTATGATGTTTTTTAAAGTGATGTTCTCTTATCTTCATTTCTCGTTCTGTTTTCAGTTTTGTGGCAGCACCATTGCTGGTTTGAGTCTTTTATCTGACAGCATCATGCGTTTAGTGAAGGAGAATGAGCCGAATGAATGGCTGGATCTGCTGCTGACTCGTCGCTCCCTCTATATATTGAGGTTCACTAGGCTCTATTAGAAATTGCCTGAAAATCAACTTTTTAAAATTTGATCATCTCAACAATATCCAAGTTTAAATTACAGTTATTCATTTATTTCTGTCCTGTTTGCACAGGGACAGGGCCAGATATGACTTCACTCATGAGATCCTAAAAGATGACGAGTCAGTGTTCAACGGACAAAGGGTGCCTCGTCAGCGCCGGATCTCCGTTATCTGTCGCAACCTTCCAGGCTAACATGTCCTCTCTCTGTTTGAGCAAAATATAGACTGATTATAGAAAATCTTACCAATATATATTGGGGTATCGAAACCAGAATAATCTGCTTTGACTGAGTTGGTATGAAACTGATGGAAAGGTTTTAGATTGTATTTATATAATATCATCATTCTGGTGTTTTTCTTCTTCTGCATAATACAGATACACTTTTAGAAGTACTGAAATCGCTCTTCATCTGATGCCTAATGATAAAGCAAAGCTTAAAAATATAAAAGCATCACTTGTTTCAGTATTGACTTCTGAAATCTGATTATTTTAAAAGAATTACTAAATATTATAACTCCTCAATCCAGCTGTTTTCTCTTCTTTTGACAATCAAGGGGAAAAAATAACACTTTCTGTTCAACGGTAACTAAGTTAAAGAGTATTAATAGTAAACATAAATTTTCTACGTGTACTAAAAGCTCAGAACTGAATAATGCAAAGCCTGCTTGATAATATTTCAATAATAAAATGACTATAATGTTGTAACTAAGAATTGGATATGGTAATAACATATTTAAAGTTCAAACTTAACCACAGCACAACAACCAGGTAGCAGCAATATGCATTTTGAGTGAAATATTTTACAAGCATTAACCCTCCTTTTTGTTGGAGGAAGCTAAAGTTATTTAAAAAAAAAAAAAAAAAAAAAAAAGAATAAGATCACTTATTTAACTAAAGGCAGATAATTTTTCTTTTTAATTAGTGTAGGGGAACATTCAAAGGTTTTCCCTCAAGAGACACTTGAGCTCTGTAGGAATAATATTAATAAAACATGTTGCCCTCTTATAATTTCCTCGTATTCTGCATCTTTCATGCAAATTACGTTTTTATTGTGGACCATTTAAAAAGTTAAACCATACGGGACTGGTGTGAGCGTTTTCAGGAAATTATGTGGGCTGTTTTGGGGTGAATTATGTGTTAAGCAAACATCTGACCATCTTTGTGATAATGTAGTTGTCAAAAAAAATTACAGATCATCTTATTGTGCAAAGAAGATGTGGATGGTAGATGGAACAGATTAGTTTTTCTCTAGGAATATTGCTTTAAACTATGAGCTAATTTTTATTCTAAAGCAAATTAAAAGTATATTCTTCCACTAATTGTTGATGTGAAAGAGCTGCATTTAGGTTAACCTTCTCAAGAACCGATTCTCTAATAACTCAGCCTAAACTATAGTGTTGTGTATGCAGACTAACAGATATGCAGCATTCCCTAATGATTCATGGTTATGCCTGTATTTTTCTCGTAAAAGTGAAAAAAAGAAGCTGTTTTTGCAGAAAACATCAACAGTGGGATGCAAAATGGGTCAACGAATGCTCCATTTGCTCTAATTGTGCTGATCATGTGAAATAATAAAACAAAAAAAAAAAAAAAAAAAAAAATTCTGAAGCATTAAAGGCCAGTCCCTACCTAAATACATATAAATGAGGACATGGAACATTTGCCTGCAGAGACAGTTTGGTTTCAAACAATTACACACAATGGCAATGAACTCTTGCATGCAACATTTAGTTAGGATGCTATATTTCAAGTGTCATATCTTTGAACTCTGCATATAAATAATATATTTTCGCCATTTGTATGGTTTCTAGCTGACCTTAATGCCCACAAGAACCAAACCTCAGTGTTGTCAGGTAAATGTGGGTAAATGACAATCGATGTTCTCACTGCAATATTCAGAAATATTTAATTACATACTTTTCAGATACTTTGCAGCTCTAAAATCTTCAAATATTAATCTGACTTGTTTAAATGCTAGTTGTAGACTTTTATCTCACCTTTATATGTAAAGTACATTTATTCCCAGTTCATATTGATTTTTTTTTTCTACTGAAAAAAAAAAAAAGTTAAAAGGACATTTTAATATATCACAATCAGGACAAATTCCATATTTTCCTTTAAATGAAAATGCATACCGAGACAAATCAGTGAGACAAAAACAGTCAAGTTTAAATTTTATTACAAAAGTTTTGAAAAAGAAGATAAAGACGAAGTTCTAAGGTAAGACTTGCAATTGAAAACATTGTGTTTACTAAAACTTTACCACGGTTCTGGCTCCATGAGTTCAGGCTAAACCAAATTAAGAAAGTTTAACAAAAATACTTCAATGAATGTATTCTTCACATAAGCTGAAGATAGAGCTGGTTTAACATATGTGAGTGAGCACAACCTTAGTTATACCTCCTGTCCAAGATGTAGGAAAAATTCTTGTTTGCTATAGTTTTATCGTTATTCCCACCACGAGTGTTTGGCTGCTTACTCCGTGAGGTAGAAGTGCATTTTGTCATTGACCATCTTGCGCTCTGGATTGAGGCGCTTCAGGATCTGCGCGAGCACGTTGACGGTCTGCTCGCTGCTCAGACCCGTCCGCTTTGTCTGGAACTTCTTCAGCAAGTCTTTGGTGGTCATCGGCTTACGGATCAGGTAGCGACGGACAGCTTCCTCCGTCAGCTGCACATCACTGTGGGGAGAATTTTTGTAAACTGTGGTTTGTTTCAATATATCTAAGATGAAATATTGATAGTTCCAAGTTTATCGATCTTAAACGTTTAGCATTAGGTCAGTGACTGCTTTTTGCAAGAGCAGGATGACTTTAATCCCATGGAATTTGGCTAAAATGTCAAAATCAACAACAACATTGTGTTTCATTAAGACATAATCTTTTAGACATAGTTTCAGGGCCAAATAACTTATTTCTTTGTGTTATAAGTAGACCCAACCTTGAGCTTGGAGTGGATTTGCCTGATGGGGGTTGAGGTGTGCTTTTCCCAGAGGGAACAGGGCTCTGGCTGCTGGGGTCCATCTTGAGCCTTTTGGCTGCTGGTGAGTCGGTACCTGCAGTCTGAATTTGTCTCTTTCCTGTTGAAAAAATGAATCAGTCTTCATCATACGCAGACTCACATAGACATCTAATTCTCTGTCATGTCTCATTTAAATACAGATTTTGTGTCAGTTTGAATGTCTTTGCTGATTTACGAGTGCACACCTTGCTCCAGCTTGCTGGCAGCAGCACGAAGTGTGCTGGAGGTGGAGGCAGAGTCTATAGATGGTGTCCCTGGACGACTGCCCGTCCTGGAGCTGCCTGCAGAGCTGCGTCCACCAAGCCGCTTAGGAGGTGTGCGCTTCTTCTGCGAGGAGCAAAACGAGAGAGACATTTTATAAGAATAAAAGCAAACATGCAACGAAACAATAAATATGAAATCACTCACACATTCACATCTGCAAACCTAAAATAGCTCCAAATACTTCAACAACCGTTCCACAGTGTCACTGAGTTACTGACAATATTCAACATCATAAGGAGACGAGTCAAAAAGTAGATAATGAGTTAGAAATCAATATCCAGATTTTCTGCCACACCATGAACAAAGCAGAAGCAGTCTCTCCCTCGATGTCACTGTCATCGGAGCTGTCTGATTCGCCGCTACTGTCTATATATAAAAATAACAATAAAATGTAATTGAACATTTGGCGAAATTTATGATGTCTTTCATAAAAATCATTAAAAAAAAAAAAAAAAAAAAAAAAAAAACCTTGCAGGGTTTCACCTTTTTTCTTCTTCTTTTCCATCTGAACTGGGGTTTTCTTTCCTTCCTCCTCCTCTTCCTCCTCTTTTGCTTCTTCTTCGTTCTGTTTCTCCTCCTCACTCTCTTCCTCACTCTCAGATACCTCATCAATACCTGCACATTTATTTATTTTAGCAAAAAAAAAAAAAAAAAAAAATCACAGGCAGAATTATGTAATTTATAAAACTACTTTCAGTTTTACTTAGTATATGCATTGATTGAATCCAATATTTCAGGCTTTTTGTGACTTTTTTTCACCATCAACAGCTGATACCTTTAGGGTGCTCTTCTGCTTTGGTGGGCTTTTCATTTGTTGGCTCTTCATCTGAGCTGATGGGGGAAAAAAAACAAAACACATTAACAGTCATTTCCAAAAAGAAACTAAAAATACGTCATCCCTAACACCAAGTGTTGGTTGTGAC
Organism: Anableps anableps; assembly: GCA_014839685.1. NCBI lineage: Eukaryota > Metazoa > Chordata > Actinopteri > Cyprinodontiformes > Anablepidae > Anableps > Anableps anableps. The sequence continues at coordinate 13,498,951 of CM026083.1, forward strand.
AGTAATTTTGGAGAGGTGAATGAGGAAAGGGCTCAAATCAGTATGTAGATACTGATGTACTGTTGGTGCTTGCTATATATATATTAAAAAAAAAAAAAAAAATGAGAGCAATTAAGTACATGGCAAAACATTGCCTGAAGGCACATATTACTCCTTTCATTTAAGTCTGTAATCAACAATTGATTATTTTTGAACATTCAAAATAAAGCCACCAGAAATGAAATAAAAAAATTGTTTGGATTACAACACAGAAGGTGACAGAGCTATCTGTGTTTAAAAAAAAAAAAAAAAAAAAAAAACCCTCACTGGGTAGCAATTTTTATTTTGAGACAGATTTCTCGTAGTTTGGAGACAGTCATTTAAAAACAGCAAAAAACAATCAGAAGAAGAAAAGTGCAGTGAAAGCAATTGTTTATTTTTATGAACTCCTTAAACACTGCAACCCAGAATAGGTACCATTGGGGTAATACACTGCAGCATTATGCTACTGGTGCACTCCTATTATACTATATTATTTATCTGTTAGCTCAAGTCTGAAAATTTGCCTCTGGACATAAAAAGCTGACAGTGATCATTTTGATATGCAACTTACAAGGATTGTGATAAATACATACATGTTGGCAAATGAATTAGTCTCTTTAACACTAAAGTTGATATATATTGGACCTAAACCAGCAATAAATCATATATTACCGTACTGGGCAGTACATGTAAAGTGGCATGCACTAGGGCTGCACAATAATAGGAAAACATGCAATAATATTGGTGAATATGATGGCATATCTGACTAGTCATAAAAGAAAAAAAAAAAAAACAAAACAAAGAAAGTGTCAACTTCGTTTTGCTTTGGATTTATAGCAAAGACAGACCACAGATAATGAGTAGTCTATCCAGCTACTGGGGAAAAAATGAAATTCCCAATTACCAGCTCATCAACCAAATATTAAAACCGCTGCTTTTCAATGGTCAGCATCTGCTGTTTTAGCACTGAAACAACTTAGTTTCTTAATGACTTGACTACCTTACCTTTTAATTTTTAATGCTACATTATCAACAAATATATCAGAGATATAGATAGTCTGAATGGATGGTACTATATTCAATAAATAACATTAATTGCAGTCCAGGCAGTTCTTTGTGATATGCATGTTGCACACAGTGATATTGTGATAAGGATAGATTTATGATGTATTGTGGAGCCATAGCATGCAACAAAAAATGTCTTCATAAGTTTTCTAGTCTTATTTAGTTTGCTTTTCAAACCAGTCTAGATCACTATGAAGACTTAAATGGGGATTTATTGACTGTTCTGGAATCAGGCCCTGCAAAGCTTTACAAAATAAACATTAAAATGTAGCTGCTTTTGTCTGCCACCAGGAGGCGAGCTCAAAAATGTGCAATCTGACATGAGACAGTCTTGATTGTGTTTAGTGCTGCTGGAATGGTTAAAAAAAAAAAGGAAATCTCAGTGATCTGACCTGCTTTCCTCTGACATATAATCCACTTCTAGACCCTCATAATCTCCATCATCGCTGTCTTCAAGGGCCTCCTTATCATTGCCCTTTTGCTTCTTCTTCTTTGCTTTCCCTTTTCCTGTAGCTTTTTTTGTTTTTGCCTTGCTTTCTCCATCTGTTACATAAAATGAGAGGGCCCAAACAGCAGAGAAAATTTTCAGAACTCTGATTATAGACAGAATATTAATACATATTAAGGTTCACAAAGTGTTGAATTGAAGGAATTACTAGACTGCACTCTTCTCCCAATTTTCCTTACCTTCTCCCATGCTGCTGTCACTGTCATCACTGCTCATCTCCAGGTCGTCATCTAGGTCGTGAATGAGAAGGTCACCACCTTTCCTACTGCCCTTCTTTTTCTTCTTCCCACCCTTTTCTGTCTCGTCTTCATCATCGTCGCCACGCTCCTGCTCCCGAAGGCGTCTTTGAAGCATAATGCTGAAGTGATTTACAACCTTGTTCCGCCTGTAAAAGGAGAGAAACATGTAACTTAAGTAGTTTTTATGCAAGTATATCCATTTTATGTGCTGATTTTCTTTTAACTTTCAATTTCAATTCATTCATCTCCTTACCTGCCCCACTCTTCTTCGGCTTCTTCAGCGGTTAACGTTCGATGCTTTGCCTGCTGTGTAAAGTTATACCAGCCATGAACTGGAAAGGCTTCAAAAGCCCCATCTGGACACTGTGTAAAAATGTAGTAGGAAGCATTCTCTGTAACTCCACCCTTCTTTATACCTTTAAACCTGATAAAAACACAAGAAGAGGAAAGCAGAAAACATTTGTTGAACTGCAAACATTAGACATACTCCATTAGGGTTGCATAATTAGTGCAAAAATGCATTTCACACATTTCAGCAAAAATACATTGTGACACTTGAAATTTGCAAAGCATTTAATTTCTTAAATCCTAAAGAAGAGTAACATGGAGCCTATTTTCTAACCTCTTGCCAGCTTTCCCATTGACCTTCAGGATCCAAGGCTGGTCTTCCACTTTGAACTCTCGAGTCACAATTCCAAACTTTTTTCGCCGAGCCTCCTCACGCTGTTTTTTGCCAAACTCACTACCTGCACCACTCTCTGGTGTCTCCTCCTCTCCATATATTCGTCGAGCACTCATGTCTCTTTCCATACGTGCCTGGGAAGAAAGAGAAGGGGAAAAGTTACAAACTCATATTGGAGATATATTGTAATTTCTCATCATTTAAATATTTTGGTATCTAGATTTTTTTTTTTTTTTCAATGATTCAGTTCTCATACAGGGGATATGAAGGCCCACCTGTGTCCAGCTTGAACAATTGACTCTGTCCCCTGCATTGAAAGCCATTATATTGTACTTTTTGCTAGTGTTTCTATAGAGATGACAAACAGATGAAAACAAAACAAAAATCAGTACCATTTTTATCATCATCGGATTAAGGTAAACCTTATGTAGCTTAACATTTAGATAAATGCCTTAACTAGATTTATGTTACTTACTTGGGGACTCTCACGGTGTACTCTGTGGTTGAGAAACTGCTGCCTCCCTACAAGACAAACAGAGGAATCTGTCTAAAAACATGTAGTTGCTCATTTTATTACTCAGGAACTGCAGTAGAAGCCCAAATATTGTTAAGTGTTTTTAATTCAGACTTTCAGAGTTGTAACACGTTCTTACAATAAATATTAACTTGAGAATAAAAGTCAATACATACCAGTGACGTCATGGTCAGTGATCCACTGCGATGTTTATGAAAAGCTGATTCAGTCTAATAATATAATCTGCTAAATCACAAAATAAATTTAAAAACAATTTATTTGATCAGCATGGAATAGGTGCTTCTGAATGAGAATAAGACAAAAATCTCAATACCACTTTCACACTTTCTTCTAAATGTTTTGCCAAAAAAAAACCACAAACAAATTGGTGCTACACTGAAAGGAGCACCAATATTATATGGCACGCCAATTAAATCAAATTTGATAATCCACATTAAATTCAACTTAACATTACGGTAATGATGAATAACAGCACGAATATCATAAACTCTGCCCGGCAAAAATTGAAAAGGCTTTATCGTTAGCAACAGCTGCTAATACGGTTCGCACCTTCTGGTTGGCCAAAACTGAGAGGCTATTTGCTGCCGATTGTCCTTAACTTTACCCTAATTAGAATAATTTTGCTTCAAACTCACTTACCTATGCGTGAAACAAAGACAGATCAAGGTATACACAGTTTTAAGACATTCAACTGGACATGGTGGTAAGTAGAACACCACTGTGCAACTCAACAAGGTACAGTGTGTTCCGTTCAAAAGGATGGCCAGAAACAACTTGTCACAAATAGTTCCGCACTAAACTGGTGACGGCGACGACTGTCGGTATAACGCCCTATAACTCCCATAAATGTGGATATTATTAGTAGCTTATCTTCGTTTTCTTTTTCGTCTTAAGTCGGATTTCTTTCTATACCTTTACTTTAAACACCAACAGCGCAGGATTTTCTTTGACAGGAATCTTTTTACCACTTTGTGCAATAAACTGAACATTAAAGCTGCAGTATCTAACTATGTAATATATATATATATATATATATATATATATATATATATATATATATATATATATATATATATATATATATATATATATATTTTTTTTTTTTTTTTTTTTTTTTTTTTTTTCTACATATTTGTTGAGACTGTCACTATGTCGTGAACAGCATGGTATGAGACAGATAATCTGCGAAAAAAACTCGAGCTCTTCTGCCTTCTCCCAGCGCTCCCAGTGACATCGAGAAACAACCAATCAGAGCCAGGAAGCCGGTCTGAGCGCTGTCAATCATGGTCTGTATGGCGCTGTTAATCCCCCCAGCCCGGTAAGTCGTTTATCCGTCATTTGCACATTTAGCAGCGAGTAAATGAGGTTGAGTGACAGCGCTAAGACACTCCTACTGGCTCTGATTGATTGGTTTTGGTCGGGAGCGGTGCATTTCTTCAGATGGCAAAAGAGGCTAGGGGAAGAGATGCAGGACGTCGGTCTTTTCACAGATTATTTGACTCATAACATACTGTTACAACAACATGCTTCATGTGGGAATCTGTTTCTTAATAAGCTGTTCAAAGTCTATAGAAAGTTGTCTGGAGCGAAATACAGGTCAAGACTGTAAGACAACCTGTTTGAGGCTGCAAAAGATTTGAGACTTGGGCAGAGATTCCCCTTCCAGCAGCAAACAAACAGCCAGAGTTACAATGGGGTGGTTTGGATCAAAGCATTCTCACATGTTATAATGTCCCTGTTATAATCTAGACTGAAATCCAACCAATAATTTGTGGAAGAACATGAAAATTGCTGTTTTTTGCAGAGAGAAATTGGCATATTTTAAGTTTCCAGACATACAAAGTCTGGGTCGAGACAAATCCCGAAAGACTTGCAGCTGTAATTGCTGGAAATTGTGCCTCTACAAAGTATTGATTCAGAGGGACTGAGCACAAATGCACAAACATTTAATCTTAAACCCATAATTTCCTTTCACGTCACAATTATAAAGAACTTAGTGTTGGTGTATCAAATAAAATCCCCATAAAACGCATTGACATTTGTGGCTTTACTGTGTCAAAATATGGAAAAGTTAAAGGGGTATAAATACTTATTAAATTGATAGGGTTTCTATCAAAATTTTAATACATTATAAATTTAAGCATCTACAAAAACATAAAAAGTTATTATTTGTCACACAGTTGACTGATTTCATAGCTCGGCTTTGAGGCATCTGAATTTCAGATTAGTTAATCGAAATTCTTCCTAACACCATGTTATCTCAGCAGAAGGGCGATATTTGAAATAAAACCCATCAATATAATCATAAAATACTCCTGCTGATGTTTTTGTAGTTTCCCATACCTGCCACAAGATGTTGCTGAAAATCCACAGACCACTTAGAGTAATTCAAGTCTTGCTCAGAATGGCAATTAAGTATAAGACAAAAGAAGAGATTGCCCCTAGTGGTTATGTGGACACTGCTGGTTTCAAGCTAATTTGTTACCAAAAAGAACCAGTATACAGTAAAATCTTCCTTCCCACCATGTATTTCTTCTTACACAGTGAATTAAAGGACATGTCACAGGTCCATTTTGCAAAGCAACCAAGGTTGCAACTGCTTTGAGCTTCCTTTTGTAGCGTTTATCCACACAGTAATACTTTTTATTAAACAAACCAGCTCATTGTTTTTTTCACATGATGGTGTATTCATTATGTGAGCAATCTGAATAAAATTTACATGAGATTTGGTATTTGCACATTTATTTAAATGGTAATCTAAATTTAGAAAAGCAGATTTTTTTAATCTAGGTTGTCTGTTATTAATTAAAAACATCTATGCGATTTTATGTTTGCATGCAAATGTGAATATGTAACAAAAAGTTAATGCATTTGATTTGCTGTTTCTAATTCCTGTTTAATGCTGTGCAGCTTTTATGAGGACTGATGAGAACGCAGTGTTCCAATTGTCTGGGTGCAGGCTGCAACATAGCTGAATTTCATGATGCTGAGCGAACTGTGATCTCATGCTGTCCACTCATAGTCTCTCTTGCAAATCTACTTCCATAATCATGTGTATTTTTGTATCTCAAACATTGAGTCAAACTGGTTTTATTTGTGATGCATTTACAAAAACATCCTAAAATCACAACTACAAAAAGGTTTTTTAACTGCTAAGATTCCAGTAGTTAAAAAATAAATTTGGAGAACACAGATTCAGTTTGCAGACATACGGTGCCTTACAAAAGCATTCATACCCCTTGAATTCTATACTAATTTTTTATTGTGTAACCACAGACTTTACTGTATTATGTTGGGATTTCATATGATAGACCAGGGGTGTCATTTGCTTGTTTGGCCTGTCAGCACAGACTGTTAATGAAGATTAACATTTTTTGAAATTATTTTGTGGGGGGAAATGTTCACAGAAACAAGATCTTTAAAAATGTTGTCTTTTTTTTTTTTCTTAAGTGGGAAATGTAAAGCTGGTACAAACTATTTGTCTCTTATGAACAACTGTTTTTGCTTTCATTTTAATTTCATAGTCAATTGGACAGCAAACATCCAGTGACTTTTACTCAAAAGTAGATCTGAGTGCATCCATTCATTAAATTCCGTTTAATAGTGCAGCCATTTGAAAAGAAAAACTGACCCATATCCTGTTGTAATTGTTGTTGCTGATATTAGACTGAGAAAAATGTCTAGGCTTAGAAAACAGAAAAAAACATTTTAAACATTTTAGACAATCTATGCCCTTGAGCAGGTGCCTGAAAATAAACATAAAAAAAAAAAAAATCATTGTTTTGTGTTTTTAATTTTAACAAATCTAAATTCTGCTGCCTGTGAAGACATGGAACTTGAAGAAGTTTGGACAACACTGTGAAAGTAAAAGTACTGCTAAAAAAAAAAAAAAAAACAGAATATCTTGAAAAGTTCAGTGTTTTTTTTATCACTTATTTAAAGTGAAACTTTTATGTTCTATAGATTCATTACTCAAAGAGTGAAATATTTCAAGTCTTTATTTCTTCTGATTTTGATGATTATGGCTAACAAATAATGAAAACCCACAATTTAACATCTAAGAAAATGTGAATATTACATAAGATAAGAAAAGCAAATATAAACAACAATGTCAGGCTTCTGAAAACTATATTCATTTTGATACAAGTATGTACACTCATTACTTGGTTGGATCTAGTTTTGCATGAATTACTGCATCAGTGCGGGGCATGGAGGCGATCAGCATGTGGCACTGCTGAGGTGTAACGGAAGTCCAGGTTGCTTTAATAGCAGCCTTCATTTCATCTGAATTGTTGGGTCTGGTGTCTCTCATCTTTCTACCATCAATATCCCTTAGATTTTCTTTGGGGTTCAGGTGTGCTGGCCAACTAAGCACAGTAACACCAGCTTTTGGTACCTTTGTCATTGTGGGCAGGTGCCAAGTCCTGCTGGAAAATGAAATTAGCATCTCCATACAGCTTGTCAGCAGAGGGAAACATGAATTGCTCTAGAATTTCCTGTTAGGTGGCTGCATTGACTGTGGACTTCTGAAAACACAGTGGACCAACACCAGGAGATGACATGGCACCCCAAATCATCACTGGCTGTGGAAACTTCACACTGGACTTCAAGCCACATGGACTCTGTGCATCTCTACTCTTCCTCTACCCTCTACTTTTATCTGAAAATAAGATCCATTTTGCTGGTGTAGCTTTTCTTACCACAATTTTTCCTACTTCCTCTTTCTGAGATGATTGACAAAAATATTGAACTTTTTGCAATATTAAAAATGTAATTTTTGAGCTGCACTTGTAGTGCATCCTTGTAAAGTGGGAAAAAAAATAACATGGTTTTCAGATTATTTTACCAAAATAAAATTTGAAAAGTTTGCCATATATATATATATATATATATATATATATATATATATATATATATGTATTTAGCCCATTTTCCTCTGATAACCTGAAATAAGATTCAGTACAACAAAGTATTTTAAAGTTAACAAATTAGTAATCATCCTACTTTTCTGTAAGTCAAATTCAGTATAAACACAACAGTTCTGTGAAAGTCTCAGAGGTTTATTAAGAAACTTGTCAATTTAAGTTGGTGATCAAACATCATAAAGACCAAGGAACAAACCACACATTTGGGATAAAGTCATTGCTGTGTTTAAATCAGGATTAGGTTATAAAACATTATCACTAGCATTTCATATTTTAAAAAACACTTTTCAATATGATGTAAAAATGGTAAATGGAACAACTGAAAAAACTAACCAAGACAAGAAGAGCAGAAAGCAGAGAAGTGACAAATTAGCCGATGGTTGCTTTGGAGGAGCAGTGGGGATCCTCGGCTCAGATGGCAGAATCTATTCAGAGAAAGAATTCCATAAATCTTCCTTTTATCAAAGAGTCATTAGAAGGAAGGCTTTGTAAAAGAAGTTTTAAAAAAATTCCCTCGATAGGTTACCACAAGTCATGTAGGGGACAAGTGGAAGAAGGTGGAAGGTAGTGTAGTGTAGCAGACCAAACAAAGGCAAGCACAAAAGAGTTCAAAAATGGGGGAAAAAATTTTATTTCAATTTAATGATTTAAAAAATAGATAACAAAGGCTGAAACACCAGTGCAAAATAAATAATATGATATACTAAAACAGTATATTAACCAAAACACAGTATCCATACACATGGAAGTGGCAGCATCTTGGTGTGGGGATGCTTTTCTTTTCCAAAGATAGTGAATCTGGTGTGATGGCCTGTTTTTTTTTATTTTTGTTTTTCTGTTGTTTTGCATATCCTAATGAGCTGTGGCAATTAGTTCAACCGGGAACATCAGGATCTTTAATACCGACCGGAGACTACCACTGACTCTCTTACACACAGAGACTGAGAGCTCTTCAATCCTGGCTCCTGCTGGCACCCACTCCATAGTTTTTAGTTTTTGTCCTGCATTGAATACACTATAAAGACATTATGACAAACATGGATCTTTTGACACACCGATACCACTGAAGACACACCTCATAATGTTAAGGACTCAATGTACCAAATAAATTATCGACGTCTCCGTCTAGTAAGATGACTGAGACTAAAACAGGGTTATCATAGAGGACAATTTGTTTAAGGTTTTAAAAGACATGAGGCTGAGGCAGCAGTTCACCCTTCAGCAGGAACGTAAGTAATGTGGGCATTTTTGTCAAGCTGAGTTTGTAAAAGGCAAATATTTTAATGAACTGAGAATGTAGTCATAGTGGTACTAATATCAGCAAGACAACTTTTAAAATCTTCTCAAAAAACAGGCTTCAGTTGTCTTAATGTAATAGTTAAGCTGCAGCTAACTGTAGAGCAAATAATGGGAGCACAGAGACAAATAACAAGATATTATAGTGCTAAAGCTTCGTTGTCTCTCGCCCCTCTCACTCTCTTTGCACCTCTTCCCCATACTATACGCGGTTGCCATGGAAACACACTTGCAGCGCTCAAGTCGTGAGGCCAGTCAGCTGCGATACCTTGTCTGGTAAACAATCCTGCAATCTGAGGGGAAAATGTTGGCTGTGTGTCAGACTTTGTTGGATCACGTAGACATCAGCCAAAGGTCAGGAGCGTTGGGAAGGTGGCCGGACCAGAGGTGAAGAAGAGAGCATTGAGGTGAAAGCTTGAAACTTTCAGTTTGTTTTTTTACACTGGCTTATGAGTGACAAACTGACACAGACCACCGACAGCAGCTATAATATAATGCAATTTTCTTATGTATAGAAGAGAAAAAAAAAGTTAGTTGTTAATAAATGTACAAATCTCTTTTTTTTTTTTTTTTTTTTTTTTACATAACAACAGAATAAATAATTTCTAACAATTAGAAAACATCATTCTTCCATCAGTTTTCTCATCTACATGAAACTTTCACTCAGCTTGTCCCAAGAGTTATGGCAGACGGCTTGGCTCTGTGTCCTCCAATCTTAGAAACATGGCAGAGTTTTATAAAACCAGTCTGGTGAGTTGCAAGTCTGAGTAATAATTCCTCACTCTGTGCGCTGTAACAGTTGTCCTCTGTCTCTGACAGGAAATCATCCTGTCTTTCCAAAATTATTTCAGCAAATCTTCTCTGCAACTTGAAGCACTCACTAGATGTAGAAATAATTTTCAGTGTGTGCTTGGTAGGTCTCTGTTTCTTTTTTCAGTCCCTGCCTGTCACCTGTATTGTCAGTTACCATAATAATGTAATGAACTTGAAAGTGCAGTTGACACAGTGGAGGAGTTGAAGTTATTTTCTGTTTAATTCAATAAAGAACTATTTGACCACTTGGGGGAAGTCACTGACTGTGCAATAAGCACTGAACTGTCAGCCCAAGACGGTCAGGTGACATTAAATATGGAAAAAGAATAAAAGACGCTGAGCCTGCCACCAAAAGTAAGTTACTCTGTCCCTATGCATTAAAAAAAACTGCAAAATTGACAGCTTTTACACACACAAATTATACAACATGGGGATCATCATAAACAAAACTTAATTTGCCTGACAAGACTTGATGTTTCACAAAATCCACTCAATTCCTTCACTTAAAACATGTTTTTAGACAAGCCAACATAAGTGGCAAAATAATTTTTGTGTATAACAATTGAGAGGTCATAGGTCAAAAAATATTAGTAATTTTCAGATGTCAACTGATGCCTTTTACTGTAACCATGTGACAGTAAAACCATTGGATTACTAAAAATAGTTCTCAGATTAGGTACAAAGTCAGTCAGATACTTTGGATTATATCATATGCTTTATAAAAGAAAAAAATGTCTTGGATATGTTTAATTCCCTTAAAAGATATTTTACAAGTGTGCATTGAATGTATGTTTAATATGTTTTTCATAATGTTCAATAATTTTTCTGACATAATTCCTTTTTTTACATATCTACTAAAAAGGTACTTATTCACTCAGACTATGATAATTATTTCCTTCTTTCTTCCTACAATAAAAAATAAAATCAACAAAAAAACTTGGCTATAGTATGTCACTGGAAAACAGTCTCTTCAGTAAGAGGTTTCTTCTTCTTCCTGTAGTGGTAAAACAGACCACTACAGGAGATCTTTACTGCCAACAGCCATCACAATCTATAATAACTCTTTAATTAAATGAGTTACATCAACATTTAATTTCCCTTTGGGATAAATAAAATATTTTTGAATTTGAATTGAATTTTGAATGAAAAAAAGGTCTAAAAATGTTGTGTAGGTTATTTCTTCTCCTTTCTGTCCAATCTTTTTACAGACAGTTAATTAAAAGATAACTACTTCAGCTACTTGATATTTATTTCAATGTTCAGTTTATCATGAATTAAGTCACTTATTTACTATATCTCATCATATTTCTAATGTAATGACTTGGTTGCTTACTTTTTTGTCTCTGAAATGTGTTGGTCATTAGTTGGAATATTACAGTGCAATAATTTCAGTATTCTTAGTCTAATGAGCAAACATATCCAAATAAAGTATACTTTTGACAGGTGGTTAAGAAATCTGAGATTTATTTTGGGTCGAAGAAAAATAAGGCTTTAGAGGTGAGAAGCTGAATATTAACATGAAAGATGAAGCTATAAACGAATGAGTGATGATAATTTTGTTTGTCAAACGGCTTGTGGGACATATTTTACATAAAACATGTAAAACGTGCTTCCATAAACCATTATTAGGCATATTGATGTGATAGTCTTAAATAATAAAAAAAAAAGCTGGTTGTCACAAGACAGACCTAATTAGCCTGCTGACTTTAATTAGATAGAGGTAAAGATGGGTGAACGAAGGTCTTTGATAGGTCAAAAGGAAGTTGAATCAGGAAACACATTCTTCCCCTCCAGACCTCCAGAGAAGTGTGGGGAATGTGAGTTGAGGGGGATACTATGTTTGCATATATATATATATATATATATATATATATATATATATATATATATATATAGATTATATATATATATATATATATATATATATATATATATATATATATATAGAGAGAGAGAGAGAGAGAGAGAGAGAGAGAGAGAGAGACATAATTTGTATTGTTTAGGATGGGAGAGGTGGCGCTCCAGGCAGGTCAGCCAAAAACACAACACATCACCTCCCAGTAGACCTTCCACTCCGTTAAATATGTTGGTGGCAGCTTCATGCTGCAAGGAGGCTTTTCCACAATAATAGGGAAGCTGATGGAAAGCTAAACTGATCCAAATACATGAAAATCCTGAATGAAAACCTGTTAGAGGCTAAACAATTGGTCAGAAGTTCATCTTCTAAAAGAACAATGACCCCCAACAAGCCAGAGCTACAATGGATGGTTTAGATCAAAGCATCTTTATGTTGGAATGGCCCAGCTAAAGCCCAGACCTAAATGTTATTTCTGTTCTGTAGTAAGACCTGAAACTTACGTTCCGAGTTATTGTCCATTCAGTGTGGCAGGAGCTATTTTGCAAAAAAGAACAGTTAAATATTTCAGTATCTAGCTGTGCCCAGGTAAAGGTACAACATAGACCTGCAGCTTCAACTGAAGATAGAAGGTATTGACTTTGCATGTCACACTTTGCAGATTAATATTTGTAAAACATTTTTAAAATAATACATCCTTTGCTTTCACTGATCTATCACATGAATTCACGATAAAATACACTGAAGTTTGTGATTGCAAAGTGAAAAAGTTCAAGTGGTGTGAATACTTTGGTGACACACTATTTAATTCATAAATAATGTTAGGTGGGCATGTTGGATGAAAAGAGATTAAAAAATGAAGATTTTTCTTTCTTGTAGAAAGAAGCAACTTTATTTTCTTTATTTTGCCTTTTTTCTATTTATATTTTAAATGTCCTTATTGAGAGCAAAGCGGACCAAAGTCAGATTCATTGTTTGTGCGCACAGAGTTGGGGAGTAAAGCTGATTCTGGTTCTGAATGCAGTATTTACAAGGGATATTTTGATTGGATGAATAGGATTTGTCTGTCTGCTCATATTTTTGCTTAGTTTTTGTAGATTTTAACATTTCATACCGCATGCACAAGAAGCAGAGGAGAGCGAGAAACAGTGACAGAGCCGAGCAGGTGAGCGCCGAGTGTTCGGAGCAGTGTGGAGCGCGTGCCAGAACATATTTAGCGAGCGTGTGTGAGATTTAAACTCACACACTACAAAATATTGTTTGTTTACATAGATATGTACACTCAGATCAGACTCACAGTGAGCTTAGGTTAGTGACATAAATATGTCACACAGTTTTTGAGCAAAACTGCAGGAAAAGTGGGATTGTTTAACCATCTCACTAAGAAAAGTGGGGGTGTCAAAACACCCACATCCCCCACGGGTGTGACGCCCCTGTTTCCCGAGTTTTTCTTGTCAAATGGTTCAGCTGTTAAATCCAGTGTCGGAAAATTGGAAAATCAGACCTGAACATCATCTAAATTTGCTGAAATTATTAAGATTTTTAGCACTAATGTAAATTCAAAGATAAAATTTTACACTTTAGATTGCATATAATAATAATCGCGTTTGGTGCAAAAAACAAACAGCTGACAAAAAGAATCACAAACTATTATCATCATTTGCATGTTTTTTATTTATTTATTTATTTTACTACGGAGTACAGTTTTGCTTTTATTGAAACACATAAATTAAGTCTGTTAACACACATCACCAGACAACCTCTCAAGTGTAAATAACTTATTTCTTAATCATCAAGCCTAGACTAGCTATTGTGATATTGCTCCCCACCACTGGGAATGATAATGAGAAAATATTAACAAGAGTATGAGAAACACAGGAAGCTCTGGAGCAAACTGTCATCCATTAAAAGAAACAAAGACTGACAAAGGGAGTTAATGAGCCTATAAGTAGCTGCATGTGTTTGGAGCATGACTTGCTTTGTGAGATGGACAAGAAGAAAATTAAACAAAAAAAAAAAAAGGAGAAAAGAAAGCAAATAAGACAGTAATGAGGAGAGGAAGTCTGCAAATCAAGTATAACCACAGTTTCAGTACATTCATTAATGTGAAATATTCATGTGCAACAGGAAATGTTTTTCTCATCCTGTTCACACATGCAAAACATAATCAGGGCCTCTTCTTGTGTTATATCTGGATTTTCCTCAATTCTACTTCACAAGCAGCTGAGGAATGCATATTCCAGCCTAAAACACTGTAAAGCACTGAAAAGAAAAATATATAGTTACATTTTTTTTTCTTTTCTTTTTGTTTTACAAGCAGTTTAAGATGCTGTGTGGGTTCAGTTCACATTTGCAGGAAACAGACTTTAAAGAGGGTCAGATCAGGCCAGCCAAAGAGTATTTTTAAGTGAGATTTATTGTTATTGGTAGTTAGTATCTTACAGTAGATACTGTTGAAAATGACCTCACTTTGGGGAACTGAAAATTTGTTCTAACTGGAGTGTCAAGCTGAGAGGAAGGACAGATTCAAAGGGGCTCTATCATATATTATTATCATCAATATTTGCCATTATTTCAGTGATAACAATAATTGCAGTCCATAAAATGAAAACAGATAAGACATACATAAACTTATCCCTGTGTTTCCAGAAGCTGGAACAATACCTGTATCAACTTTGTGTTTGAGGTTCCTCAGTAAGGTATGAGATTTGGGAACATTACTTCAGGCAAATATTTAGCTTAAACTGGCAGTTTCTAAATGCCACATTAACTTGTTGAAATTGGGCTTTATATCAGGGCCAAATGATGGAGCTGTTGGTAGTACTGTTGACTTGCAGTGAGAAGGTTCTTGGGTTTGAATCCAGACCAGCACCTTTCTATGTGAAGTTTGCATGTGCTCTTTGTGCATACATTGGTTCTCCTTGGGTACTCTGGCTTCTGTTGGGGCTTCCTCCTATAGTCTAAAGCATGCTTCCGACATTAATTGGTCTCTCTAAATATCCCTTAGGAGTGAGTGCATGTGTTTGTGGTTGTTTTTGCTGTGTGTCTTTGTGTCTCCCTGTGTTGGACTGGCAATCTCCAGGGAGTAACTGCATCTCACCTTATAAAGACTGGATATAGGCATCTTGCTCCCCCACAGCCCTGTTAAGGAATATCTTGGTATAGAAAATGGACAGATGAATGTAATTACACCACAAGCGAGCTCTATGAAAATAAGTACAGTCGTCTGTGCAAATTTCAGAACCTACATGTTATCTTGCTTGGAACACTGTCACTGCAGTGTTACCATCAAGTCCTTAATTTCACATATAGTCTGAGTATTTCACTTTGCACATCACATCTGCAAATGAAAAACTGGAAAAATTATAAACTCAATTATATATGAAAGTTACATTTAAACTTAAATATCTCAAATATCATACAAAAGTATTATATGAAAACTGAACATTTGATAGGGTTCAATTGCAAATCATTTTATTTTTTTTTCTCTGAGTTAATTTTCCAACTAATAATATTGTTTCTATTAGTTAAGTTTTAGGGCTCTTTTTCTTGATTATAAAAGTTGTGTTTTTGACCAACAAACTACAGCTCAGCATAGTCCTCAACCTTCATATGAACTGTTATACTTTTTTAGCTTATAACTATCTCTGATTACATATTTCTACTTTGGAACTAACCCATTTTTTAAAATTAGTCTTTACCACAACTCTTCAACTTAAATTTTTCAAAGCAGCTGTTTACTGGAGGTTAGACACTGACTGGTGACAACAACTCCACTTTAGGATGGCTTTCTGTTGAGATCCAAAAAAGACACAATGCAACAAGGGCTGCACAGTGGCACAACTGGTAGCACTGTTGTCTTGCAGCAAGAACTGGGTTTGAATTCTGACCTGGGTTCTTTCAGCATGGAGTTTGCATTTCCCATTGCCCATGGGTTCTCTGAAGGTACTCACTTGCTTCCACAGTCTAAAAAAACTTGAGTTTTAGGTTAATTGGTCTCTAAATTGTCCTTAGATGTGAGTATGTGTGTGTATGATTGTCTGTCCTTTGTTTATCTGTGTTGCCCTATGATGAACTGGTGACCTGTCAAGGGTGTACCCCACCTCTTACCCAATGACTACTGGAGCTATGCACCAGCTCCTCCATGACCCTGCACAGACAAGCGGGTATAGAGAATGGATGGATGGATGGAATTTGTTGCTTTGCAATTCCCATAACAGAGTAACTCATTATCTCCAAAAGGTACCACATTCTTTATGCCTTATGATGTATTTATTTTTCCCACTAATAAAAAAACACAAGGCACTGAAATTATAGAAGAAAAAAAAGAAGTAAAAAAATGGTATAATGTAAAAAGACTAAAGGAAAATAAAAGTAGAGTTAAACTGTGTGGTTTTTCTCTGTTCCCATCCAACCTGGGCTCTCTGTGAAAAAATGTGGGTCCTTGTTTGTTTTCACACACTAACACACATCCAAAACTTCTTAGTGTGAAAGGATTTCTTGTTTTTCATATTCTTTTTCAAAATCATGAATCACCTCCCTAGATTCTCTCTAGACGAAGGATGAACACGAACACTCTCACACGTTTCAATATTGCATCAGGGACCTTTGTGCCCCTGCTATCCTGGAAATCCTCACATTCTGCATTGTGTGTAACAATGCAACATATAAAGGTCGTTTTAATGTGACATTAGGTCCGAGGATGTCCACAGCTGGCCTTTCAAAAATGATTCAGAAAGCTGCAGCTTGCACTTGTGAGACCTGCTATCAACACAGGAAATCCTTTAAAAGGACAGCTGGATGAAAGCAGCAGGATGCAGATCATAATGCAACAAGACAGCAGCAGAAATTGTTTCATTTGAAGTGCATCAATTGCGATGGATGAATTTAGTCATGTTTTGGCTGTCATGAATAGATACATGGAGATCAGTGTCACTGAAATACTGGAAATGCACCTTAAGGGAAGCAAAAAAAGGATTTTGTATACAAATGTTTTTTTTCAAGAGATCCATAATCTTTTAATTATAAATAGGTTATATATAAGGGGGCTGCAGGATACATTTTGAACAAAGTCTCATCTGAATAATTTGAGGATATATATATATATATATATATATATATATATATATATATATATATATATATATATATATATATATATATATATATATATGTGTATGTTCCTATATCACTTTACTCTTTTTAAGTACCTTCAAGCCTGGCTTTTATGTAACCATAGTCAGTCACCTTTGTATTGTCTGCTCCCATGTTTTCCTTCATTCTTCACCTCTGTACCTCTTCCTCTGTGACTACTGCTCCATTGAACTAACTCTAATTATGATGCAGTGAGAGCCCTTCTCCACCAGCCTTTGACACCTTCCAGCTATGAATATCCATCCAATCAGGTCTTTAAAGCAACTACATCCTCGCGACAGAGTAACACACTTACAATATTAATCAGAGGTTTACACACAACATCATGAGAGTAAGTCTCCTATTAATTTTAACCGTTGATGATTATGATTGACATCTTCAGTAACATCTTCAAAGATTTTTGTGCAGTGGGTAAGTTTCATAAAAATATGTTTTTTACACATTTGTTAAAATTGTCACTATGTACTGACTGTACAATATGAGACAGATAATCTGTGAAAAAATCAAGCTCCTCTGTATCCTCTCTGTGGTCTTATGGTCATCTGCAGAAATACACCACTCCTACTCAGAAGCAACCAATCAGAGCCAGGAGGAGTGTCTTAACACTGGCAATCATGGTGATGTACACACTGCTCACGCCCTTCCCTTTGCTCTCTGCTGTGCTACTGCTTTTCTCCCACAGTGTGGCCTGTCGTGAATGCACTGGCTAGTAAGTATAGCCACCATGATGGCGGATAAATGTTTTTCTTTTAACATTAGGTTGTTTCTCCGCCATTAGGACAGCTCCATAAAACTGGCAAGCTTGAGCTTGTACAGATTGTGCAGAGAAGGGTGTGAGCAGTGCATACACCAGCATGATTGACAGCACTAAGACCCTCCTCCTGGCTCTGATTGGTTGTTTCTAATCGGGAGTGGCGTATTTCTGCAGATGGTAGTAGGACCACAGGGAGGAAGCAAAGGAGCTTGATTTCTTTCACAGATTAGCTGTCTGATATTATACTGTCAGGATGTAAAGACAGTTTTAACAAATATATATATATATATATATATATATATATATATATATATATATATATATATATATATATATATCATGATGAGAGATAAAGGAATACACGCCATGCCGGCTCAGACGTCGCCCGGCCAAACAAGGTCTGCGTCAGGTGCTGGGGAACCAGGGCACCTTCACGAAAAATGGGTTACTGGAACAAGACGGAATTGGGCGAGAGGTGAAAACTTGGATCTGTTGGAATGCTACTACTCAAGTAACCCTAGTCAGAGGGGTTACATGCAAAGAATGCGGGAGGAATGGTTACGTCGACATCCCCATTCAACACTAACTGCCAAACAACTAGTAGCTCAGTGTTCCAACATCCGCAAACGGCAAATGCTGTCACAACTTGAGATAGACGAGGTACAACACAAATGCTACGGCAAGGGGGAGCCAGGACGCCAGGTCAGAGGGGAGTTAGCTTCAACTCCCCACCCGCAGATTGGGTATGCAGCCCCAATAATGAACGAACCATCACAGCTGAACGAGGCAGCAACTGACCTGAGAGGTAGGATCATGGCCCGAATGAACACCAGGCAATCCCGATGCCAATTACAACGGCTGAGTGAAGTACCATCAGAAAGTCTCATTGAAGATGTGAATGCAGCATTGAGAACGATCCCTACCAACACCATAACGGAAACCAATGAGCTGGTGTACAACTCAGCATCAGTGATCCTTGAGATGCTCGGCTATAGGAGCAACCATGAGATTCAATACCCACCATGGAAAAGACGGTTAGAGGCTAAAATCAAGGTAACAAGGAGGGAAGTGAGCCAATTGTCAGAGCTCCAAAGAGGTGCAATCAAAAGACCAGTACCCAAGCGGTACAGCCAGATGCCCATACCTGAAGCGCTCGAAACTGCCAAACAAAGGCTCCAAGCCTTGGCCAGTCGCCTAAAGAGGTACACGAGAGAAAATGAAGCCAGGAGGATTAACCGGCTCTTCTCCACCCAACCAGCTAAAGTGTACTCTCAATGGCAGGGTAATAACAACAGAGCAGACCCACCAAGGCTGGAGACCCAACAGTACTGGAAAGGCATATGGGAAAGGGAGGCGACCCACAACAGCAATGCACAGTGGCTAATCTCTCTACGAGATGACCACAGCAACCTCCCTGAGCAAGCCCCAGTAACTATCACAGTGGCAGATGTCCAAGAAAGAGTCTCAGGTATGAAAAACTGGACAGCACCAGGTCCTGACATGATCCATGCCTACTGGCTAAAGAAACTCACTGCCCTCCATGAGCGACTGGCAGCTCAAATGAACCAGCTGCTCCAAAGTGGGACTCACCCTGAATGGTTAACTGAAGGGCGCACAATCCTGATCCAGAAGGATCCCTCAAAGGGTTCGGTCCCATCCAACTATCGGCCAATAACCTGTCTCTCTACAACATGGAAGCTCATGTCAGGCATCATAGCAGCTAAGATAGGTGGGCACATGGATAAATACATGAGTACAGCACAGAAGGGCATCGGCATAAATACCAGAGGAGCCAAACACCAACTCCTGGTAGACCAAACAGTCGCCCGAGACTGCAAAACCCGACACACCAACCTGTGCACGGCTTGGATTGATTACAAGAAAGCCTATGACTCAATGCCACACACTTGGATCATTGAATGCTTAGAGATGTACAACATCAACAGGACTCTAAGAGCCTTCATTGCAGCCTCGATGGGGATGTGGAAAACCACCCTTGAAGCCAACTACAAGCCAATTGCACAAGTGTCCATCAAATGTGGCATATACCAAGGAGACGCTCTGTCCCCACTGCTGTTCTGCATAGGTCTGAACCCCCTCAGCCAAGTCATCAACAAGACTGGCTACGGATACCGACTCAAGAACGGAGCCACCATCAGTCACCTCCTCTACATGGATGACATCAAGCTGTACGCTAAGAGCAAACGAGACATCGACTCACTGATCCACACCACCAGGATCTACAGCACTGACATTGGGATGTCATTCGGACTAGAGAAGTGTGGTCGGATGGTTACACAGAGAGGGAAGGTCATCCACACAGAAGGGGTCTCACTCCCAGAGGGAACAATAGCAGACATTGAGGACAGTTACAAGTACCTGGGAATACCACAAGCAAATGGCAGCCTCGATGAGGTCACAAGGAAAGGAGCCACGGCCAAATACCTCCAACGAGTAAGGCAAGTCCTGAGAAGCCAGCTTAACGGCAAGAACAAGATCCGTGCGATAAACAGCTATGCCTTGCCAGTAATCAGATACCCTGCAGGAATAATAAGCTGGCCAAAGGAAGAGATAAAGACCATGGATGTTAAAACTCGGAAACTACTAACCATGCATGGAGGGTTCCACCCTAAATCCAGCATCCTGAGACTATACGCGAGCCGTAAGGATGGAGGCAGAGGACTAGTGAGTGTGAGAGCCACTGTCCAGGATGAAACATCCAAGATCCATAAATACATCAAGGTCAAAGCCTCAACCGACGATGTGCTCAGCGAATGTCTCAAACAATGGGGACCAGAGGATGAGGTGCTGGAGGAACCATCATGGGAGGATAAGCCCCTACATGGGATGTACCACCGACAAATAACTGAAGTGGCTGATATCAGGAAATCCTACCAATGGCTGGAAAAAGCTGGACTCAAGGACAGCACAGAGGCACTCATCCTGGCTGCACAGGAACAGGCCCTAAACACCAGAGCAATAGAGGCTCAGATCTACCACACCAGACAAGATCCAAGGTGTAGATTGTGCAAGGAGGCCCCTGAGACAGTCCAACACATAACAGCAGGGTGCAAGATGCTGGCAGGGAAAGCGTACATGGAACGTCATAACCAAGTGGCGGGCATAGTGTACAGAAACATCTGTGCAGGATATGGACTGGAAGCCCCGAGATCAAAGTGGGGCACACCCCCAAAGGTGGTGGAGAATGACCGAGCTAAGATCCTGTGGGACTTCCAGATCCAGACAGACAAAATGGTAATGGCGAACCAACCGGACATCGTGGTGGTGGATAAACAACAGAGGAAAGCCGTTGTGGTGGATGTAGCAATACCAAGCGATTGCAACATCAGGAAAAAGGAACACGAGAAACTGGAGAAATACCAGGGCCTCAGAGAGGAACTGGAGAAGGCCTGGAAGGTGAAGACCACAGTGGTGCCTGTGGTCATCGGGGCCCTCGGGGCAGTCACCCCCAAGCTGGAGCAGTGGCTAAAACAGATCCCAGGAACAACATCAGACATCTCAGTCCAGAAATGCGCAGTTCTCGGCACAGCCAAGATACTACGCAGAACCCTCAAGCTCCCAGGCCTCTGGTAGAGGACCCGAGCTCAGAGGTTGGGAAAGACCACCCGTGGAGGGTGAGAAGGGAATTTTTTTATATATATATATATATTCTCAGTCCAGAAATGCGCAGTTCTCGGCACAGCCAAGATACTACGCAGAACCCTCAAGCTCCCAGGCCTCTGGTAGAGGACCCGAGCTCAGAGGTTGAGAAAGACCACCCGTGGAGGGTGAGAAGGGATTATATATATATATATATAACCCTCAAGCGATGGATGAACCCTCAAGCTCCCAGGCCTCTACCAGAGGCCTGGGAGCTTGAGGGTTCTGCGTAGTATCTTGGCTGTGCCGAGAACTGCGCATTTCTGGACTGAGATGTCTGATGTTGTTCCTGGGATCTGTTTTAGCCACTGCTCCAGCTTGGGGGTGACTGCTCCGAGGGCCCCGATGACCACAGGCACCACTGTGGTCTTCACCTTCCAGGCCTTCTCCAGTTCCTCTCTGAGGCCCTGGTATTTCTCCAGTTTCTCGTGTTCCTTTTTCCTGATGTTGCAATCGCTTGGTATTGCTACATCCACCACAACGGCTTTCCTCTGTTGTTTATCCACCACCACGATGTCCGGTTGGTTCGCCATTACCATTTTGTCTGTCTGGATCTGGAAGTCCCACAGGATCTTAGCTCGGTCATTCTCCACCACCTTTGGGGGTGTGCCCCACTTTGATCTCGGGGCTTCCAGTCCATATCCTGCACAGATGTTTCTGTACACTATGCCCGCCACTTGGTTATGACGTTCCATGTACGCTTTCCCTGCCAGCATCTTGCACCCTGCTGTTATGTGTTGGACTGTCTCAGGGGCCTCCTTGCACAATCTACACCTTGGATCTTGTCTGGTGTGGTAGATCTGAGCCTCTATTGCTCTGGTGTTTAGGGCCTGTTCCTGTGCAGCCAGGATGAGTGCCTCTGTGCTGTCCTTGAGTCCAGCTTTTTCCAGCCATTGGTAGGATTTCCTGATATCAGCCACTTCAGTTATTTGTCGGTGGTACATCCCATGTAGGGGCTTATCCTCCCATGATGGTTCCTCCAGCACCTCATCCTCTGGTCCCCATTGTTTGAGACATTCGCTGAGCACATCGTCGGTTGAGGCTTTGACCTTGATGTATTTATGGATCTTGGATGTTTCATCCTGGACAGTGGCTCTCACACTCACTAGTCCTCTGCCTCCATCCTTACGGCTCGCGTATAGTCTCAGGATGCTGGATTTAGGGTGGAACCCTCCATGCATGGTTAGTAGTTTCCGAGTTTTAACATCCATGGTCTTTATCTCTTCCTTTGGCCAGCTTATTATTCCTGCAGGGTATCTGATTACTGGCAAGGCATAGCTGTTTATCGCACGGATCTTGTTCTTGCCGTTGAGCTGGCTTCTCAGGACTTGCCTTACTCGTTGGAGGTATTTGACCGTGGCTCCTTTCCTTGTGACCTCATCGAGGCTGCCATTTGCTTGTGGTATTCCCAGGTACTTGTAACTGTCCTCAATGTCTGCTATTGTTCCCTCTGGGAGTGAGACCCCTTCTGTGTGGATGACCTTCCCTCTCTGTGTAACCATCCGACCACACTTCTCTAGTCCGAATGACATCCTAATGTCAGTGCTGTAGATCCTGGTGGTGTGGATCAGTGAGTCGATGTCTCGTTTGCTCTTAGCGTACAGCTTGATGTCATCCATGTAGAGGAGGTGACTGATGGTGGCTCCGTTCTTGAGTCGGTATCCGTAGCCAGTCTTGTTGATGACTTGGCTGAGGGGGTTCAGACCTATGCAGAACAGCAGTGGGGACAGAGCGTCTATATATATATATATATATATATATATATATATATATATATATATATATATATATATATATATATAAATAAACATGTTTTTACAAAAGCTACCTACTGTAGCTTTAAAACCAGAATTTGGCTCATAACTTTAAATTTTCTGAGGATTTTTTTCAAATTCAAAGTTGATTACAACTATAGCCTGACATAAATACATACATTCAGATAAAATATTTCATATGGTTGTGCTGAGGATGTCTTTTAGTTGTACAAAGTCAAGGTTTATTACTTTCTCATTACGTAATTGACTGCAACTGATAGTTTGTTTGGCAGCTCTCATCGAATTGACCAATACTCTGAACTATGGAGAGTATAAAGAATTTTGTTAAGGTTCTATAAGGATAACTGTATATTTATACTAATTTGAAAAATCTTCTAGAGTAATTTTGAAACAACCGTAGAATCGCTCACTATGTTGCCAGGGCCTGGAAGAAGACCCAAACTACCTTACCATGAAAGAAAAGTGGTTAAGAAACAATATAGAAACAACAGAGGTTCACACCTGCCATGTAGTAAAAAACTGCCATAACACTAGTGTCACTGTCCACTATAAATTAAAATAGTGCAAACTGAGAAAGAAGCACCTGCTACTAAATTGGTATCTTCAAGTCAGACTGAAATTTGCAGCTCCTCCCTTGGATACACTGAATGCCTTCAGGTGAAAGTTTTGTGGTTAGACAAGACAAAGATTTCAGCAGCCCCGCTAAAAAGCCAACCACTTTAAATAAACTCAGCCATTTCTGCCACTGAAGATGTTGTTTTAATATCATTGTAGTTGTGTGGTTTATAATCATACAGCCATTGAAAAAGAACTCATCAAATGCACTATTAAAAGGCCCAAAGTAATATTACAATCATGCCAAATATTACTGGACATAATCTTCTGACCACAACTATATGTCAAAATGCTGGTTATTGTCTTTTGCTCAGCTTTAAACCCTCAAAGCATTATTGGGGAGCTGGATTCTGTCTCTAAATCTTTATCTTTTCCCAAAGACCACAGTTTTCTGCACTAAGCACTATTATTTTATACTTATTCATGTCAGGAGTATGTGAGGTCTGCATTGCTCTGCATTTGCCAAAGTAAGCAAGATTTCAGAAAACACTGGGGACACAGGGGACCATGTTGAGGGTTAATTTTGGGAAAAAAAAAAAAATAATTTCAGTAATTTCAGTGATTGACTACACAAAGTAGTAGTAGGGATATCCTATTGACTACTGACAGCACTTGTGTTGAGCATTTGAGCACTATTAAGTTCCCAGAAAAGCTAACCTGATCTGTCCACCCTTCTACACTAACCAAGAATACGCAGTAATGCTTTCGTTAACAGTAAAGGCTGAAAAAAAGAACACCCTGCTCCTGTCCATTCCTTACAAATATCTCACTGTTTTACCTCAGGGACCATTTCACCAAACCAAAGTGTGGAACCTTTGATATGGAAGCAGCACAAGGTCAGATTGTTTAAGTTTACAGAAAATAGAAGACATCAATCTTTGTCTCTGAGCTGTAATGCACAAGGTCAAGTGTACCAAATAACGGCCACCAGCTCGACTTTACTATTTATCTGATATTAAGTTAAGATGCTGCAAAGCATAAAACCAACAAACCATTCACAAGTCCCATTCCACAGTTTATCAGCTGTTTGGACATTTACACAATTCTGCCTTCTGAATAAGTAACATTATACCAGAACTCAGAATATAATTGGTTTTTATTTACTGTCACAGATTTTCATTATCACTAGATGCTAAACTTAGAAGAAAGTCATAGCCTGAGTTTACAAGCCCTAAACCTCCTGTAACAGAGCGGCCACAGCTTAATACAACTATGCAAATAAAACTATTTAAAACAGATCTTGCACCTACAAAATTAAAATGTGTCAACCAGTGCTGCACTAAATGTACCTACGAATGCACTAAATACATTAGCTTCATTAACAACCTCAAAACCAAATAATGTTATTAATTGAACTGCTAATGTAGTTACTACATAAGCTTTTAACAGTGACGAGATCACGAGAAAGTCCAATTTTAATGAGAGCCAGGATTTAGGGTTTTTGAACCTTCTTCAAGGGGGATTAGATGCAAGTAATGTGTGTATTGAGTAAAAAGAGTCCACAATTATGTTAGGATTTGATGCAACTGTTACTAGAAAACTCAAAGATCATGTAGATGCATGATAACTTTTCAGTTTTCCAGTATTTTATTCTGACAAAAACAGACTCGAATAGTGAATCAGAAAAAAATTAAATACACGGACTGAGACACAGAGCTTTATACTCTTTATTAATGTCACTTCTTGGTATTGTGTATGTGGGATCATGCACAGAGAGCATAGAGAGAGAACCAGGATTTTTATTTTGCTGCCAGATAGAAAACATTTCCTAATGACATGCTTTCAACTCAACTTGACATTTTGTTCAGAATCCAAAAGTTAACAGAGAAAATTGGCAAACCAACTTGTTCTAACAGGGAACTCTTATGATTTTGCAGCTATAGAAACCATCTCTGCTGTTTTTCTCTTACAACAGGACTATGACATTAGAAATGTCTGTGCTTGTTTTATGTATGTATTGTTTAACCATAAAGACATTTACACTTTATTATTTTATCATGTTTATTTGTTGAGTGTGTTAATCACCTTGAGAACATATCTTCCTTACACTTGTGCTTTGCTTAATAAAACTTGCTGTTAATTCTAGTCAATTCTGTTAAAACTTCGCCATTTACACAGAATATGATTTAACCTTAAATGTGAATTGGACACCTTTTAACAATATTTTTTTATTCTCTGTGTTATTAAAATCTGTTGTCTATAATGTTCGAAAGCATAACAACCCTTTTTTAGCCTAACTATAGACCAGATTGTCTTTTAACTTTTCAACCTTGCAAAACACACTAAACATAAAAGCACTAAAAGACAAAAATATATTTTAGAGTAAAATAATTTTAAAAACAACATAGCCAATTCTGCCAGTGAAATGCAAAGAAAAAAAAATTTAAGATAATTTTTAGAAAATTTCTCCACATATATATCTCACTCTAAGAAAAGTGGGTTTTCTGTAAGAATATGCACTTAGAGAACTTTAGAAAATATTCAAACAAGGTAAGTGTAGTAAATGAGACTATTTGGTGATCCTAATTGTCTGGGGAACCCAGCAGTACTTGAAATCTTGTCAGAAAAGGCACTGGTTGTGAAAATATAACATATTCTGTTATATTTTCACTATATTTTCATATACTGTTTCTTAGGAAAGTAAAATATTACATAGGACCAATAAAATGATTTTTAATACAGAACTGATGTTATGGCCATACAATCATGGGGAAGACTGCTGACTTGACAGCTGTCCAGCAGATACTCTTTAATGGCTGGCTGTTCACAGAGGTATGAATGCAGGCATGATGAGGATTGATTTTCAAACATGTTACCTAATAAAATAAAGGCTTAAAAAAGTGATTACCATAGCATTCAGACAGTTGTGATGCAAAGTTCATTGAAGAATTTGGGGAGATTCAAAAGATGTGGACTATAACTGGAATCAGTATTCCAGTAGTCGCCACACAGAGACTACTGGACTGCATAAACTACAACCACTACTTCCCTTGTGATAGAGAAGCATGAACAGTCTTAAACTATTGAACCAGACAATGTCAGAAGTGTTTGACCTGTGCTTTAGAGAAAAAGGACTGGACTGTTGCACAGTAGTCCACATATTGAGTTGGTGTTGGTCCACTGCTTTATATTAAGTCCAAAATCAGTGAAGCTGTCCACCAGGAAATTTTATAAGCTTATGGAGAAGCTGAATTCATTTGGTGCCTGCACACAATGCCAAAAATACCATTACATGGTTCAATAACCATGGTATCACTATGTGTGATTGGCTAGCAAACTGTCCAGACCAAAACCCCATAGAGTATTGTCAATATGTAGGTAGGGACACCAGAGCCAACAATAAAGATAAGCTGAAGGCCGTTATCAAAGCATCCAGTTTTTCCTTAACATCTCAGCAGTGACACAGATTGATCTGCTCCATGACACTTTGCACTGATGCAGTAATCTATGCAAAAGTTGCATTGACTGCATACACTGTACAGTACATGGGCATACTTCTCAGCACAGCGATATTGCTGTATTAAAAAATCTTTTTTAAGTTGGTCTTATGTAACATTCAGATTTTCAGCGAACCTGGTTTTTTAATTAGCTGTAAGCCATAATTATCAAAGTTAACGGAAAGGAATGTTTTAAATGTGTCAATGTGATATATGAGTGGCTCTTTTTGAATTTGATTAATTAAATAAATATATTTTTGATTATATTAAAAATCATTAATATGCACCTGCTCTCTTTCAGTTTTTAAGTTTGAGTCACCCAAATGTCAATCAAACTTAACACTGAATTATTTGTGTGGGTGGGTGCTTTTTTAAAATCTCAGTGTAATGTTTGGTCTTGTGATGAAATAATCATTGATGTGCAGCATCTCTAGCCACCTCCTATATGCAGTGTCCTTGGCAGATGTCCAGTAGATAGTTAATTCACATATAATTCATTGGTTATAACGCCAAACCTGTGACCAGAAGAGACCAATGTACTGTAAATTATCTACTACTGAAACAGAGTAAAGCTCACCGCATTAAACTGTATTACACTACGCAGAGGTCTATGCATTCTCTCTCTCTCTCTCTCTCTCTCTTTCAGTCTCTCTTACTCTGTTGCTCTCCCTCTCAGTCATCCTCTCACGCCGTGGTGCTGAGCCTGCGACGTCGCAAAGAGAGAAAGAGAGAGAGAGAGAAAAAAAATCTCTTTTCTGCTCCAGCCAGTGGACGCACCATCTCACGGGGAAACAAGTGAAGGTACCGTGCAAAATATGTTTGCTTTCATTTTGCAACATATAGTTTTTTTAAAAAGCAGTTATGCTCCGATATTTTATATGCAACGGATATAAAAGGGACGGCGGGGCGAGAACGCACCTGCCCTCACAGACTCCAACCTTCTTGGTGCAACAGAACCTCACTGAGCTAATTTTACGATGGCATTTTAAAAGCACGCTTTTTATTCTTACTGTCTTACTCTTTTTTTTGAAGACTTGTCAGAATAACCTATGAATGTGTCAATATATATATTTTTTACAACATACAGGTTTTTTTGGGGGGTGTTTAAAACGCTCGCCAAAAGTGATTAAATCTGTGTCATAGATTTAAAGTGTCACATGAAGCCAGGCTGGGTTCTGCAGAGATAGGACGGCCGGGCAGAATACGCGCCATGGACAGATGTGCGAGAAAGAAGGGATTTGGTATCAAGGGAGGAATCACGCAGGGGATAAAGCTGGTGATGCATGCGCGCCCTAGTGTGAGCATGTGTGTGTGTGTGTGTGTGTGTGTGTGTGTGTGTGTGTGTTCTTGCTTTTTTCTAGGGTAAATGGTCGGTTTTCCAGCAGTGTTGATTACTCACTCGCATGACAGAAAAGCGGCTCACTTAACCTGCAGTGAGGGCTTAGGTGGAAGCCACCTTTAGTTCTCCAGCATGCATGAGTTATTGAATGTGTGGCTATGATTGTGTGTTTGAGTGAGAGAGACAGACAGAGAGAGAGAGAAAGAGAGAGAGAGAGAGCTCTCATGCCAGCAACAGCAACAGTGTCCAACTACTGACCGATGGACCACACAGATTTGTACGCCCACACATTGTGGACAGCCAGGCACGAGAATATGCGTAGCAACAGAGACAAAACACTTGGAAATCTACTATCTGTATCTTTATGGGCAGTGAAATCCCAGTGCATCATTCATCTTATCACAAGTTTGGGTCTTAAAATGCAGAGCGTAGTGGACAGAGCTGTGCTGATCAGGTGGGGTTTCAGTGGGTCATGGACTCTACATGTGCAGACTTAAATGTTTCATGTAGGCATGGACTTCAAGAACAGAGTAAGAATACCATGGTATCAAGGTGTTCACACAAAAATGTAAAACACAAATGTTCATCTTGATCTAACTATAAGCATCAGTTTTCTCAAACTCAAAATACATTTTTAATGGGAAATTAACCATTGTGACTCATACAAGTTCCATTGAAAAAAAATGTTGTAGATGGATCTCCTGTAGTGATAAGTATTTTAACACATCTGAAGAAGGTTCTGACTGAAAACACCCTGTTTTTGTATGGAGTCTCATGAAGAGGATGCTCAAGATTTTCTTTAATGTTTGTTATGTTATGAAAAGTCCTTGTTTGTGCAATCATCTCTGGAGGTTTCCAGCAGTCCCCAGAACAGAACCAGCCTTCTTTATACATTAAGATGTGCATTAGATAGCAACTGATTTTGTCCTCAACGTTGATGCAGAAAAAATGGACAAGAAGAGGTAACTAGGTCAAATTGTGACAGCTAGACGACCAGGTCCTAGCATCTCCAAAACTGTAGTTCTTGTGGAGTTCCATTGTCTTCAGTAGTCAGTTTCTTTCAAAATGGCCCAAGGAAGGAACAGATGACAACAGAGGACAATGGGTCATGGTTGGTTGGGGTTCATTGATGTGTGTAGGGAGATAAGGCTGTGCCATGTGGTTCGATTTAAAAGACAACAAGCCCAAACTGCTGAAAAAGTAATGCAGATTCCAAAAGAAAGGTGTCAAAATAGTACATCAGAGTTTGTCCTGCATGGGCTGCAAAGCCAAAATCCACCATTGTCAGAGCTAACAATTGGCATGTGATTATCAAATTTGGATCCTGTAGAATTAGAAAAATTTGGTCTGCTCCAATAAATTATTTTTTCTTTTACATTGGATGGTGGATATGTAGTGCTAACTTGTGAAATATATGGTACCAGGATATACTATAAGAAGGAGGTAAGCTGTTATTGGAAGCATAATACTTTGTGCAATATTCTGTTGAGAAATCTTGGTGTCTTGCCATCCATGGGGCTGTTACTTTGCTGCATCCTACCTAAGGACTGCTGCTGACCCTGTACACCCTTCAATGGAAATGGTATCTCCTGATCTTTGTGTTCTCTTGAAGCAGGATAGAGCGCCTATCAAAAAGCCAAAATAGTTTGAGGAATACAACAACAAACTTTAGATGTTGATTTAGCTCCCAGATTCCTCATATCTTAATTGAGTTGAATATCTCTGGGATGTGCTGATTGAACAAGTCTGGCACATGGAGGCCCCACCTCACAGCTCAAAGGACAACAAAGGATCTGCTGCTAACTTCTTGTTGTCAGATACCACAACACACCTTCATGGGTCTAGAGGAGTCCTTTCCTCAATGCTCCAGGGCTCTGTTTGCAGCAAAAGGGGGAACAACACAGTAGCTTGATCATATTGTTACACTTTTCCAATGTTATCATTTCATTTTGATGCAAAGACTTTAGCAAAATCCTTTAAATTTAGTAGTTTTGTTATATGTAGTGCTATGCACAAGCTCTCCATCCACACCCACTTAGTCATTAGTAGCCAGGCTCCTTCATTTACCATCGCCTTAACCTCTTGTTTCCTGAAGATGTTGAGATCTATTCCCAAACCATGTTGAGACATCACCCTGTTTAATTACCAAGACAACGGTACATACTCTTGCTTCAATACTATTGCAACAGTTGCTGCATTTCATGCTTTGATGGCAATAAATGTACATTAAAAATTTCTGCTTGAAATCATTGTTAAAATCACAACTCGTTTAACTACTATTCCTTCACTTAATCTGTAATCATTTATATAGTTCTTAAAAAAATCTGGTTAACAAGTAAGGAATAACTTTGGTTACCATAAACATAATCACAGCTTTGATTTATTACAAGTACACTTTTTGTAAAGGAAAACATAATACATGAGTAATATATTAGATTATTTGCTTCTGTGAAAATCATTGTAGCTCACTTCGTAAGAGAGAAACAAACAATGTTAATGCATGTCTTTTGCTCCAGGGCCTTTAATAAATATTCAAGGTGCTTATATTTTATGTTCTAATCATCTTTATGCATGGGAATAAGGAAAGATCTCGCCTATTTTTAACAGTAGTTATACCCTTTTCACCATTTTGCTCTTTATAAAGTAGAACTGTGAATCAAGCAATCCATTATTAGCAAGGTAATTAGTAAGATCTTTCCTTCAGTAGCCTGCCTGCAGTTGACTTTTCAACAAAAATGCCACTCATAGTGTTCATATTGATTAAGCTGTTATTACAACTCAGAGACCATAGAGATGCATGATAATTTTTCAGCCTCCTGGAGTTTTAGTGTTTCTGTCAAAATAAAAATCCATGGGTTGAAACCAAGATCTCAATACCATTTACTGACATCAACTCTTGTTAGTGTGTATGTGACACCACAAATAGATAGCATAGGCAGAGAACTAGGACTATTACAATGTTGCCATATGGGAAACTTTTACTGATGGCCTACTTTGAACTCTATTTGACATGTTCTGTATCCAGAATTTAGATGAATAAGAATAAGGAGTATATTTCAGGAAACAAACAAGCTCATATGGGAATCTCTTATTCTTTGTGATGTCAACAAAACTAATAAGCAGAACAATGCTTTGGAAACCATCTTTGCTATTTTTCTTCCGCAACAATAGCATGTCAAATGCAATTTTAAAATAGCTTACCTTAAGAGGAGTGATGGGTGGTGCTTCATGCGATGACTCTTCCAACAGATGAACTTGTCATTTTTATTAGCAAAGGAAACGCGTAGGACAATTCTTTCAGCCAGCGAAGTGGCAGTACACAGCATCAGATGGGGGATGTTAGAAATCTGTATCACTCAATGACCTATACAGCTGAAGAAAACTCTGGTGATCCCAGCACTTTCTCTGGCCTTTTCAGTAAAAGGACTAAATGTCAGAATGGCATGATGGTAATGTTATGAATTTTTTTAAATTGTACCATTTTATAGCATTGGTGTACCTTCAAACTGGTAACCAGCCCATGCCTTGTTCGAAGGTGTGTGGATTTGAACATCCTTTTGAAAGGAGATGTGCATTAGAGAACCCTTAAATCAAAACATTACAATAAAAAGATTCTAGTTTCTGGTTGTTTCATGTGTTTTTTTTTTTTTGTGTACAAGGTTCATAAGTTCACATGGATACACATTTAGTCTGTGTGATCAATAGTTAATAAGTGCTTCATCTGATTCTCTTAAAAATGACAAAGAGGGATATTAGTTTGCTTAGTAAGTGGATTCCCTTTTATAAGATGTTGTAAATTAGCTTTTACTCCAATCAATAATGAAGTCCTTTCCTGTTTTCACCCATGACATCTAAGGCACAACTTGACCAGAGTGACTCCTGGAAACACCCACTTAAAATGCAAAAGGGATACCCTTCAAACTTTATTTTGCCATTTTATTGCAGCCATTTAGCTTCCACACATAGTCTCATTCTCCACCCACCCGCTCCTTTCATTTTACCATGCCTCTTGATGACATCCCTGGAGGACTGATGAGCAGTCTCAAATCAATTGCAATCACATATCAGGGCTGTACCAGGGGGAAAAAAAAGAGGGAGTGGTAATCAGTATGGAGGAACAGGCCTGACTGAAGGTGAAGTAGCCACCACCTGCCTAACCAAACTACTTTGTAATCTTCACTTTATCAGAATACTATTAAGCAGCATGAGCCATAATTTTGGAAATCCATAGTTCTGTCTGTGGGTGATGATCTGAAGAAGTAATGAATGTTACATTGGTATGAACCTGAAAAATGCAATTTTCTTACTTTGTGTTTTTGTGAAAATAATTAAATCTGATGCAACTGAGTTTCATGAGCAAAATGAGGAAATTATATCAGTAAACGTGTAATAAACAGGTTCTTGAGCAATATGATTGGAAACATTTGCAGCTGCAGAAATGTTCAATGGATTAGCTGAAAGTCATATCTTTCAAGCGAGATCTCCTTGCTCTGAAACCAGCACAAGTTAGGCAAGACTGACCTAATTAATTCTGCCTAAAGCTGATTCCACAAAGATGCTTGTTCTGAAGTAGTATGGATGCGGAGCTACAATGCTGGTACAGAAAATGTCTAGCAGGTCAGATTATATAGACGTAGCAAAAAATATTGCATGGAATTTGAAGTCATTTTTATGCTTCAGATAGTTTTCATATCGCTATAACTTCTATGTCGCAGAAAAAATAAGATGAAACAGTACATAAAAAAATGATGAAGGATACACGTTTTGGATTAATGCCATAACAGAATATAGATAGCAGGGAAGGTTAGTGACTGCATATTGTTCCTTGAATCATAGGCCAATATTTCTCACATTTAACAACATACTTGGTTGTTTCTACAAATACACAGATTCATAAGGTGAATCGTTAAAGCCACTATGAAAATACTGCACTGTCAATTGACAAGCTGTTTAACATAAAGGGCTATGAAACATCTATTTGCAAATAAATATCTCAGAACTGTTGCGGGCAAATCTGTTTAGCCTGCTTTTCACAGATACCATGAAATAAAATCCAGGGCATCTAATTGCTTTTAAAGGTTACATGAGTAAGTTAGGTGCACCTATGTGCCATTTAAGGTATAGATACAGCTGTCCTTTGAAGGCCTCAGGGGTTTGTATCAAAAAATTAGAGGACAAGTAGAAAGTAGACCAAGAAATACAACAGAAATCTTAGGGATAAAGTTGTTGAGAGGTTTAAAGTGGGTTTAGGTTATACAATTATATCCCAAACTTCAAACATCATATTTAAGAGTTTTTCATTTGTTTACAGACTGAAACCGAAAATTAACTGACATCGAAATCTATGAAAATGACCGACGTCATTTTGTCTATGTCAGTATTTTCGGTGTTTTAAAAAAAATGAAAAGAAAAGTCTTTTTTGGCTCTGCATAGGTAGGCTATGCTCATGTCCCTTTAAGACGCCGTGCTATGTGTGCAGTCTGGAGTCACGTGACTCCACCCCGTCCGGTCTAGAACAAGAAGTGAAAGAGGTGGTGAGTTTGAAAAAATGGAGGAAATTTCAGGTGTTGAAACGATGGCGGCGGTAGAGCTGGTCGTGGCAAAACTGTATGGCTGCAGCCTGGAGACCTCCGATGTCATAGGGCACATCTCATGGTGCTCGCCTGGTGAACTTAACAACCCTCGATGATATGTGATATGAATTTTTATTTTGAAAAGTAAGCACCCTGGGGGCGTGGCTTAAGTTCACCAGACCAGCGTCATGAGATGAACGCTTTGACACGGGAGGTCTCCAGGCTGGAGCTATACCCGCCTCATTTTGGTCGAGGAGAAAGAGGAGCAGTTCATGCTCTGAAAAATACGTCATCAATCATTTGGTAACATTTTGAGTTCAGCAAGGATGTTGGAAGTTAATTTATTTTATATTTCTAAACTTGTTCAGTTGTGCTTATTTGTTCAATAACTCTTAACAACTAAAAGTACATTTTCCTAATTTGTTTGCGGAGTGTAATTTTAAAGTCTGTTAAAGTGGCAATAAAAATAATTGCGGTCCAGGGGAATTATACCATCAGCATATCTGGCTGTGAATTATTTGTGCTGGCTTACCACAGTGGGTGTGTGTGTGTGGGGGGGTTATGTTATCGTCCTTTTATTGTTATCGAGGTGAACTGCTCAATATATCATGATATTGATTTTAGGCCATATTGCCCAGCCCTACATTCCACAAATCTGGCTTTTATTGAAGAGTAGGAAGAATAAAAGCATTATTGAATGAAAGAATTTCCAGTTTCAACTTTCTCCAAGCCACGTAAGAAACACAACATGTGACAGAAGGTGCTCTGGTTAGATAAGATCAATATCAAACTCTCTGGCCTACATAAAAAATGCTATGAGAGAGAGAAATAAATACTGTACATCTCCATATGCATGCCATGGTCCTTGTTTGTTGCTGTTGTTGTTTTATATTGTTTTATTGATTGTAGCGCTTTGAGATATCTTTAAATGTAAAGTGCTTTAAATTAAATGTATTATGTAATGTAAACTGTATGTATTAAATGGACAGGGAAGCTGGTAAGAGTTGATTGGAAATGGATGGAGCTAAATACTGGACAATCCTGGAGGACTACACTTGTTAGGGGATGCAAAAGACTCCTGACTGAAGTGGAAGTTTAACTTTCAACAGAATATAGACCTTAAAGCATACCGCCAGACCTACAGTGGTATGGCATATTAATGTGTTGGAATGGCCTAGTCAAAGTTCAGACCTAAATCCAATCAAGAATTTGAAAAAAAGACTTGAAAATAATACCTGCAGCTGATTATCTCTGTTCAATCTGGCTGAGTTTGAGATATCTAAAATTCAGAAAAGGCAAAAATTTGTAATAAAATGCCAACAAGTTCAGAATACTGTATAGTATATATAATATAAATTAAGTATGAACAGTTTTCCACAGGGATGTTGCCTTTTAGATGCTTTATACATTAAACAACTGTGTGCATTATTTTTGCATGTTATATTTCAGTTAAGAATGTGTGTGTTGACACTACAACACACACATTCTTGAAATGTGTGTGTTGAAAATCCTCAACCTCAACTCTTCATGTAGAACCTCTTATAGACTAAGAGTATAAATTAGGTATTCAGAAGTGCCTCCTTGCTGGATCACAAATGGCACTCTTAGATCTTTAGGACTCCCCACCTGCTCCATCCCTCCTGGCCTCTGTTTCTCTGCCACACCCCCAAAATTGATCTCAGCTTCCATCAAGAGAGATTATGCAAAGATCCTGAGAGGAATAACCCTTGGGAGAGATCCACACTTGCTCACTCCTCCACATCACGTTCTTGGTCACTGCATGCTGTGCTCTCTTTCAGCAGACCAGCTGTTGCAGTCCTCTGTACAATCGATATGACAGTCGTGTTTCACAACAGCTATCACTCCCTCACTGCCAGGTACTTGTGGGAGGTTCCCCAGGGCAAGAAAATGAAAGACATGGAAAGACACCTTTACTGTTGACAGTTTTCAGAATTGCAGCTCGTTTGAATGATTTGAGGAAATTGGATGCAGTCTCTTTAGCTGTACCAGCTGCAAGGCATGAATGAGGTAACAGGGGAAGTGAACATCACTGTAGACAAGTAGAAGCTGTCTGAGAATCGGTAGAAGAAATAGATCCAATGGGTAAGGAAGTGGAACAAGAATATTACAGTATGAACTATATGATATACTATATGATATACATGTGAAAAGGAAAAGAATGGAGACTAGTGATAAGTTAGTGAAACAGCTCTGATGAATGTCATGCACTTCCAATGGCTGCTTTAGGCATGTCTCACACCTGGCAAGTGAACTCTAATAATTGGGGAGAAAAGTGTTGGAGGGTCTGGAGAATATTTTTTTTCAAGTTTTTGCAGAGCATTGCTGAGTATAAAGTCTTGACTCTAGCTTTGGTTCAACTTTTTCTTCATTTTAATTTCCTTGCCACATGTACATCGGAAAGTCTGTTGACCCTGCAATGTGTGAAGACTGATAACTGTGTTCTGTGCTTACGTTTCCATTGAAGTGAGGTTTTGTGGCTTGCCTGATAAAGAAAGTAACTGATGTGCCATCATTTTTTAGAAACAGAGTTTAGTTGAGACTGCAAGCAAACAGCTACTTAAAAGACTTGCTATGTTGATAAATAAAATTTCAAAAATGTATTGGTGTTTTAGAGGTAGTATTCTGTGGTGTGCATTTTTATCTATAGTTTGTGTTTGACACTCAACTAGAAAAGGTCAATGTCATTAAGGCTATGTTTGCACAGGAGACGAATGTAACCCAAATCCGTATTCGACTCATATCTGAGATTTTCACAGCAATCTGAACAGCCCAGTTGCGATCCTTTTCACCCCCCCCCCCCCAAAAAAAAATAGGATTCGTGCCACTTCCATATGTGGTACTAAATCTGATACATAATCCGACAGTTTCGAAAGCGTCTGCAGTCTGAATGGTCATGTCGCATTTCATCCGACTTTTACGTTGTGACACATGCATCATAATTCTGCACTAGTAGAAGACAGATGCGGTGAATCCAACAAAACAATGGTTGAAAATTAAAATCCTGAAAATTCTGAATTTATGAAAGAAGTATGTGTGAAGTGCATCACATCACAATTTCACCACTCCTGGTTCCGCCTACACATCTAGACAGACTTCTCTCCAGAAGTTGCAAGCAATGCTCCATAGAAGGCCATTGCTATTACTTGGGCTTTCGTTTTGTTAGCTTCCTTGTGGCTGTTATGGTCTTGTGACAATAGTGTCGGTTCCCATTGCTGAATAACTTTAAAATCGATCCATAGATGGCATAATCCATTATTACTTCTGTAAACAGTGCCCTGCTTCGTGATGGTCACCTTTTTCTTCTGTGCATGTGGATAGCTTTGGGGTCGTAAACTGGACACACAGAAGTCTGATTGCATTTAATTAGTTGTATGAATGACCACAGGAAAGAAAAAAAAAAGATTTCAGCAAAAAATTAGAATTGAACATTAAGACCTGCTTTGTGAACTAGGGATGCAAATAATTAATCGACTTATGATTAATTGTTAATTAATGGTTTATTCGATTAAAATTAGTTTCAATTGATAAACTAAAAATGTCAACTGAGACCTTCTTTTAGTGTTGTAGTTTAGTCACCATCCAGAAGAGGGTGATGCTGGTCATCCTTAAGCGGAACCAGCTGATACAGCAATAAAGATGGCGGGAAGACTGAGCTTGTCAGGAGCTTCACGGTGTGCAAGGTTTGCAAAATGAGGATTGAGCACTTCGGGAATTCACGGTCCCGATCTATAGCTAAGCCAAATTACGCCATACATTCCCATACAGAGCTCTGTAGCATATATATATATATATATATATAATATATATATCTAATATATATATATATATATAGATATTATATATATATATATCTATATATAGATATTATATGTATGTATGTATGTAGTATGTATGATGTTTATTGTATGTATATTATATATATTAATATATATAAATATATATATAGGATATAAGATAAAGAAATAACTTAAGTCATAAATTAATATTAGATATATATTATATATATATAATATATAGATTATATATATAATATATATATATATAGTACTACATACATACCATAAATACATATATTATATATATATATATATATATATATATATATATATATATATATATATATATATATATATATATATATATTTTTTTTTTTTTTTTTTTTTTTTTTTTTCCCTGACATTTGGTTGATGATATTTCCTATGGCATTGTTTGTTCTACAGCTGTCACAATAAAATTTTAATAATATTCCTCAAAAAACGTTTTACTTTATTTACCATTAGAAACACATGGTGCTTTTCCAAACCATAAACAGGCTGATGTCTGCTGCAGGGGAGACACTGACAACTCAAACATACCTCACACAACCTCA
This sequence comes from Anableps anableps, assembly GCA_014839685.1. Taxonomy (NCBI): domain Eukaryota; kingdom Metazoa; phylum Chordata; class Actinopteri; order Cyprinodontiformes; family Anablepidae; genus Anableps; species Anableps anableps. Next base: position 13,537,587 of record CM026083.1, read on the forward strand.
TTTATGAACAAAAATAAATTATTTAGATAAGTAAAAGGAAAAATAGTCTTAAAATGTCACTTTAAATTCAATAAATGTCCTTTAATGGAATAAACTTTCAGCACTTTAAGGCTCAGCATTCCTTTGAAATTACTACATTCAAAACTTAGAGGTTTTTGACAGATGGCAGTGACAAAGTGGTGCAATGTAGTGCAACCGCTTTGTCGTGTCTCTAGATCTTTGAAAGGGTGATAATGTAGTGATGCATGTCTGATGCCGAACTTTAGTTTCTCTATGATGACAAATTCTGAGTCCTGTAATGGGTAAAAGAACATACACACGTATTCGTTCAGACAAAAAGGCATTACAGTTATATGGGGTCTGCAGATAAGTACAAATACAGTACCTTTTTTCTCACTGGATAAAATGAAATGAGACTGCATTTTTCCAGCTGTAGGTCAGTTAGGATTGCCAAAGTTATTTATATTTCTTAAATGCCAGAATAACGACATAATAAATTTTTTATTCCAGCTGTAGGATTTGGGTCATACCTTCTGGGTACAACCAGAAGGTTTCTACAACTCTTTGACAAAAACTTGTTGGAATATCGACCTGTTCCCCCTGATAGAACTCGTGTAACCGAGTCAGATTTTCAGGCCACCTTGTCATCTTTTTAGCTCTGCACAGCACTTCAGCTACTGTGTAACTAACTTAGCGGTGTGATTCGGATTATTGTCTTTTTGGAAGACCCATTTATGCCCAAGATTTATCTACCTTGCCAATGTTTTAAAATGTTACTTCACTATTTCCACATAATGTTCTTCTCTTGTGATGTCATCTGTTTTGTGAGTTGCACAACTCCCTTCTGCAGCAAAACACCCACAAAATACGATGCTACCACCCCCACACTTTACAATTAGGATGGGGCTCTCAGGCTTGCATGCTTCTTCCCCCAAATGCAACATTTGTCATAATGTAATGTGTCATAGTGTAATTAAAAACACTTGTCCATGTTCCTGTCCTGGCTATCTAAGGTTTCCTTGTCCATTTTGTGAGTTAGAAGAGACAAGACAGCAGTTAGTGTTTTAAACTTTTTTATGTTTTACTTGACTTTATTGGCTTTTTTTTTTTTTTTTTTTTTTTTACCTGAGTTTGTCATTTTGTTTTTACTAGCACTGTTTTCATGAGATCTCAGAATAGAAATCTATAAAACATTCTCTCTTTCATTATTCTGGCATTTAACAAAGATAAATTTGGGGAATCCTAATTAAATAGAAATCTATAAAACATCCTCTCTTTCATTATTCTGGCATTTAACAAAGATAAATTTGGGGAATCCTAATTAAATAAACTTTAGTCTGATTTAATGACAGAAAATGAGAAAAATGCTTGTGCATCTTTTTACACAATGTATGTAAACATTTGCTTTACACAGTGTATCTATAAAGTGTTGATTCCCTGGTAGATCTTCCACTATTTTTAAATTGCTTCACCCAGATTTTCAGAAATCATTCAAGCATCCAGCTGGAGCTTTCCTGAAACAAATACACTAGACATTACTTACCTCGAAAACTGCTGTACTGCTTCCTTCTCCAGCCTTCTACTATCTCATAATCCACCTGCAGGCTCTGACTGAGGGTATGATATAATAAGTCCCCAATGTCTCTTTGCGAAGGTTTTCTGTTAGAAATGATGAGGTCAGAACCTACGTGGCACTTCTCTGGGTTGCTATAGATATGTGTGTGTGTGTATATGTGTGTGTGTGTGTGTGTGTGTGTGTGTGTGTGTGTGTGTGTGTGTGTGTGTGTGTGTGTTTACAGGCAGACACAGAGAATGAAAAATAATTAAGCCGTTGTTTGATCTTTGGTGAGGCAAAGCTTTTTGATGCATTTTTTGAAGCTCACAAATTTCCTGAGCAAGAAAAAGCTGAAATCAACTCATGCAATATGTATATATTACTTGAAGGATTGCTATTTTAAGGCTCCTACTTGCACCAATACACAACAGACTTACTCATATTTTGTGTTTAGTGTAATCTGAAATTCTTTTAAGTTATTAGTATTAATGAAAAGCATCATCTGAAAGAGAGAAATTGAAAAAAAGGCAAAGATAAGTGTGTGGGAGTATGCCACTGTTTTTTTTCTTACATCTTTTTTTGGTTGAGTTAAGTAACTGCAGCCAGTAAAGATATGATTGGCAGCAAAACTGCATCACTAATTGACTGTAATGAATGTAAACAAAAAAATACAATGGGATCCAATAAGATTAGTCACAAATTCATATAAAGACAAACTGTAAACCATGATTATATGCAAAGCTTAGCCATGGTCTGTTGAGACTGTGATGCTTTTGCAGAAGTCTCCAGGTGTGTGTGTGTGTGTGTTATGAGCCATGCATAATATATACTCTATGTGCTCATCCTTCTCCGAGTAAGAGTTTGTGTGTTCAGTGTCAAGTGTGTGTATGGTGTATATGTGTTAAGTAAGGACACCATCTGCCATGATCTTTGGTTTGTGCCAACCCCCCACCCCTGTTAACCCACGCCCATGCACACATACACAAAATCACTCAGTGTTGATGAGGAGAAATAAAGTCTCTCTCAGTGGATTGTGAGAGTGAGGCAGGGGATGGATGCTGTAAGAAGAGTGGGAGTAATGCGGAAAGCGCTGTGAGGATTAAAAAAGGACGAATACAAAGAAAGTTGTGGTGTTCTAGCCTGGCTTTTAACCTCTGGTAGTTGCTTTGAGAATAAGTGAAATTTTAGCATACTGTATGCTTCTGTAAAATAGACAGATACATTTAGTAATAAACACACGCACGCACACACACAAATAGCTGCACATGCGTACTAAGTAGATTTTTGAATAATGCTTTGTTTTTTTTTTTCTGAACTGCCCTAGATTCATTTGGCATCTGTGCTGCACACTCATCTCTCTCTCCCTCTCTTTCTCTCTCGCTCCTTTTTATCATTTTGATTTGTCTTTGACACACACTGACACTTTCCATCGCCCTATTTCTTGCAGCCTTCCTTTCCTCTTGAATATCGTCTTTTACTGTCTTCACCCATCTTTCTTTTTCTGAGAGAAGGGACGGTGAAGATATCGATATAAATATTTTAGCCCTCTTAGCCGTTCTGTATCTGCACTTTTGGACTGAGAGAGTGATTACTGTATATCTGATGTACTACTGTAGATACATGGTGGTGGGTCTTATTAAAGTATCACAACTAGCACCAGTGTGAGAAAAGAAAACATAAATAACCCACAGAAAAAGAGCAGAAATTTAAAGTGTTTTGGTCACTCAATAGCTTTCAAATTGTTGTAATTTATTTCATTCTTTTTCTCTATTCTAACAATATTTTATTTAACTTAATGTCCTTACAATTGTTATATACCAAATTTGAATTATATAGAAAATCATTGAACCCTCAGATTGAAAGAAATCAACAAATCATGTATGCCCATGAATAAAATATGCATGTGATCAAATTAGGTGTTTAAAATACTTCATTTGCTGATAGTTGCTGTAATGTATTTTGTGTACTTTAACATTCCAAAACATCAGGTTAGATCTTCAAACCCCTATTTCTACTAGAAACGAACATTTCAATCAAAAAACATTGTTTAGGTTTGACGGTATTATTTGATTGTTATTCAGAAAATCTCTGACTACATCAGTCTCCCTCCCCTTTCCCAGACACACAAATACACACAAAGTGCATGTGTTCAGACAACAAGGCAGAGACAATTCCTTTCATGTATTCTAAAAAAACTTTATTTGATTCTTGACTAGCTCAAATGAAGCAGTTGCATTACATTAACAATAATAATAAAAAAATGCTTGCCTAAACTAGGCCATCATTTTGAAAACAAAAAACAGTAGGTAAAACTGAAAAAAGAGATTCTTTTTAACAATTCACAATGTTAGGAGTTTGCTTTATTTTTTAAGAAGAATCACCCTTTCAATATTTTGCTTTGAAAAAGTGGGAGTGTTCATGAAGTTGAAAGAATAGTCAACATAATTTTTTATAGAACCAAAGCTTGGGTATGCATTTTATGTTTTAGGGATATTCGCAATTCTTCATTCTTTGTCACTTCCATGATCAGCTTAATGGGTGTGGGATTTGACAGTAATAATATTCACATTTACCATTTGATTTGTATGCTTGAATGACTATTTGAACATATGAAAGATGTTACCCATAGTCTTATAGTGTTATCGCCTACACTGATTTTAAACTTTATGAGAGCAAAGGACTGGGGTTTACAACTCACAGCGTTTAGCTGATCTGTACGTGCAATATGTGGGGGAATTTCTCTGGCTCTGACTGTGTCAAAGCCCTGATGCAGGCTTTCTAAATGCATATATTTTTTACGTGTCCTATCTGGCAGTATGGCATTCAGAAATGTCATCTGAGTGCCAAGGTGAGGCCTAATAAATTTATTTTCACAAGAGGAGTATTACAGCTTTCGCTATGATTCTTCACTTGATATATATGCAAAACTTGATTAGAAATTGCTTTGGGTTTATTTCAAATGTAATGGACATGGAGAGAGAAAAGAAAATAAAAGGGAGAAAGGTGGGGAAAATGTTTAAAGGGAGAGAAGGAGATGGGAGTAGAGTTGAGAAAAAAGGACAGAGGGAACACAAATGCATTCAGTGAAATAAATACAAGCAAAGCTGCCAATTTCAACATCTCATTATCTGTATTAGATTTTTCAGATTTCTCAGATTAGACAGACACTCAAAGATCATCTAGTGGCTCAACTCCATGTGCTGTGCATCTTCTGCAGCAACAGCTCTCTTTGCTTTGATCCACATCGCTACATCACATTCATCGAGTATAACCAATTACAGTTCTTGGTGGTTACGGGCTTACAAGTGTTGTTTTACTGCAGGCAAATTGTTTCACACCTCTTTACCAAACCACTGGATACCAGTTCATTTCCCTTGGTAGAATTTTAGAGATAAATATACATAAAAATTCTCAAATCCCACATATATTTTGTTTATTGTTTTCTGACGACGTTATATTCCACCATATTTTCATTGATTGTTGTTCTGATACTCATTTGGGCCAGAAGACATTAATAAATTATGACATCTTATAAAACCAAAATGACTGAACCCCCTGAAATTAGATATTATAAATCAAAATCACATAACCACATTTCCTGACAGCAGACTAATAGCATAATGTATGAAATTACTTTAAATCATCAGTTTTCAAATGACAGTGAGACATCCCCAAGGCTGATACAAACTAATGCAATATAGAAGATGCTGTGATATACCAGAAAAAAGGTCATCATCAGATGCCGAGACTAAAAAAAGTACAAAAATTCAAAGAACTTGAGTCATGAGTCAAACAAACTCTGTAAACATTAAAAAAAACATGCCAAAATTGCCGAACATGGACAATGGGGTAATCTGCTAAAAGTGTTAAAATTCTACAGTCCTAGACTTATTTAGACACAATTGCTAATTTCACTATCACAATTAAGTTAGGTTAAAATTTAAAATCGTAGTTAGACAGTGATCCTTAAAAAATATGGGCTTCAATGTATTTGCCTCATTGTAAGTGAGCTGTATTTCCAGACTGTGTTTGGATAAATCATTTGTGTGTTTGCCTGGGCATAATAATTATAGTTTATGCCAGAGGATTACAGATTAGATTACTTTTGACAGCTTTTAGTACTTCCACTGATTTACTAATGTTACGAAATTGTGACAGTATGTATATGTGTAAGTGTTGTACTTTCATCATGAATGGGAAAGAAATGAAAAGAGCTTAGCCTGTGAAGGCCTCTCGACGCTTAGTCAGGTTTCTTGGCTGAAAGTCTGGGACTGTGAAAACAAAAATGTTGAAATAAGCTGCTGGCTTGAAATAATCGATATACAAACAAATAGTTACCTCTCCCTTCTGTCAGTAATAATATTGATTGTGGTACATCCTCAGTTAAAACAAGCCAAGGGGAGTTTATTGTTCTTCTTTTTCATTTTCTACCACTTTGCTATGTCATCACTTGGACTAGCTGAATCACACATACAAACACAAGCCAACAGAAATAAAGTGTGCAAACTTAGGTTAAACACAAAATCTCACATAGACACAAACAGTCACACATGCATACATAGGGAATGAAAGTGTGCATATGTTGCTCTACAGTTTGAATGTAAAGATTTAAATATACAAAAAAACTCTTACAATACAATTCAGTAAATTAAGTAAGAAAAAGGAGCAAATATATCTATTAATATATTATATATCTATATAATTTATTCTGTACAATACAACCACTGAATAGGGTTTTTATCATTAAACAGCCCACATCAATAACCCACACTTGTCTTAATCTAAGGTTAGGTTGCTGTAGGTAATATAATGCAAGTTAAACATTGATTTTCCAGTGATATATGTTTACAATAATCTCTGATTATGAGAAGATATTTGTTTTACTCATATTTTTAGTTTTAATGAAATATTCACTCTTGACCTGGGATGTCCAAAGTGTGTCCCAGGGGCCATTTGCACCCCTAGGCTTATCTGGGTGGCCCCTGACTGCAATTCATTCAATTTTAAGAATAATACAAATTTTGCTGGCCAGTGCAGGTTATTTTATTTTTATTTAATTTTATTTTTAAATTGTTGTGGACAAGATAAAATATTCATACAATAGGAAATGCTAGCTAAAACACAAAATATTCACCCTCTATAACTGTGCTTTTTGCATTCTTTTTATTTTCATAGTAATTAGGATCACATTTATCCAGTGACTTTTTTAAAACACCATTTTTAATTTTTAGATCTACAGTGATTTACACATCAAATTCCTGCACAAAATTGGACTTTATTTGTTTAATTAAAATATTGCATGTTTAGTTTATTGTTGAGCAGGTAAAAAAATAACTATTTTAGTGTGATTAGTTTTTATTAAAATTATATAAATATTTTTGCCTGTAAATACTTTTGATTTTTGTTCACACAACTAAAAGTTTTGACACCACTGCTCTAGAGCATATACCTCAAATTCCAGTCAACTTTGGCCCATTCTATAATTAATTTTTTCCACACGATAACATCGCTCATACTACAAATCCCAGAATGCTCTGCTGGTGCATTGTGCCATCTGTCAGGACAGACAAGGTCCCTGTCTTTGTTGTTGTTCATCAGCAGCCTCATGCTACAGTCAGTCAAATCAGTAATAAAAGATTTGCCCGGTATCTGGTTTGGACCAGTGTGCATCTGAGTGAATCAGAGTGTAGCACACTGAGCTTTAATAAACATTGATGCATTTTTTCTTGCTGTTCAAAGGTATGAACTTGAATGGTTGCATTGTCATTGAAGGGAATTAATGTATTATTAATTGTGAGATAAAAAAAAGTTACCACTGAAGTTTAGCTCTGAAGGATACAAGTAGTATAAAACTTTGCTTTTTTTCATAAGAAATGGTTTTTTGTTACATCTAAAGAAAAGTAGAAAGTTTGTTAACTGTAGTCATTTTTTCAATAAGTATTAGGGCAGCCACATAAGTTTTTAATTTTGATTTGACACCCCTGATATAGAGAACTTGCCGAAACTAGATCTACACCCAGATTATGTCACTGTTATGCAAAGTGTGAGAAAAAGCCAATCAAGCACTGCTTTCACCTGTATTTTTTGAACTTGCAGAAAATAGATCTGTTTTTTTTAAAACATACTACCTATTGTTATGCAGAAATGACTGAATACAGCACCACATCTCACAGACACATGACCTCTCTACAATGAGACCAACAAAATGAAACTGAAACCTGAATAGAAGATCATGCAGTGCAAACACGTTCTTTATTATCCAAATAGAGCACACAGCTGGGAAATTACCTAATATTGGAGCCACAACAATTTTAGTTGGAGCTAAAGTAATCCAGGGGCACAGTGAGGGAGTCTTCTCCGACAGATTCATTTTGTACCCATTTGTGAATAATTATTCTTTTTGAGTATGAGCATGCTTTGGGAGGAAAACAACTCACCCACAATAAACTGAATAGTACTTATCTATAATAAAATTTATCATTGTTGGAAATGATTAATTATAGGGGATTTATGTCAAGCATTAAAATAATAAGTTGAAGAAAATATTTGGATGGAACTTGTCTTAGAGTAATTACAAAATACTTTACAATAAGGGCCTGTCCATCCTGTCACAATGCTACCTGTGGAAGTTCCCTTCCTGTGTATATATACTCCTAAACAAAATCCTGAGACTGGAGAAAATTAAAAGCATCAAAACCATGTTGTAAGTACAGCCTCAAAATGCAAAAAGAGGAATCAGGAGCAAACAGCAATACAAATATAGTAGGGAAATGTTTGAAAATCGCAATTAAATTAAAACAGACTGAAGTATTCACATAAATCTGCTCTTCATTTCATTTCTGTCAAACATTCACTGTTATGACCTCTTGAAGGCAAACGCATAAAAGATGCAATGCACTATTGCTGCTACTGTTGGACAAAAAAATTCAAGACGTAGACCTCAAAGGATTTACCTGTGATGAGTAGGTAAAACTGATGGGCTGTCAGTAAAGATGGAGACTGAAGCCCTTACTAACACTGACTGAAGCCCAATAAACATAAGAAGTCATAAGTGACAGTACGGCTTAAAAAAGAAAAAATGCCATCTCTCCTTCCACACACAAACTTTCCTGTTTGGACTTTGCGAGACAGCATTAAAGATCGGACAATGAAATTAGGAAGAAAAATTATTTTCTGGTGAGGAAAAATCTAATCTGGGCAGTTGCGATCACTTCCTGGCACTTACTGGCAGGGGATCCGGTGGGAAATGTTTTCAACACGGCTCAGTGACGGAGGCTTTATCATAATCTGGGGAGTGCTTTCCATCAGTGGAACAATATAGCTTCAGGTTGTTTTGGTTTTGTTGGCAATGTGGAGATTTTGCAGCACACAACTGTCTTGACTGACAGAGCTCCGCTGTGCTGGCAACAACACAGTTACAATGCCCGTTTGACAAAAGCTTTCTTCCAGGAGAATGAGGTCCCTCTTTTCGATTATGCATGTTCCCCTGATCATCAAAACATTTTCTAGAGGATGGTAAGGGAATTTTACAAAAAAAAAAAAAAAAAAAAAAAAAAAAAAAAAAAAAAAAAAAAAAAAAAAAAAAAAAAAAAAAAAAAAAAGAAAGATCAGTTTCAGACCATGACTGTCCTTCACCATGTCATGTTCACCACAGGGTGCAATATTCCCCCCTAATGCCAGCAAGAACACATGTTTTTGACACTTTTAGTTCTGTTTTTGATCATTTTGAGTTATGGACTTTTGATCTGCAGGTGAATAGCCCATTTGATAAGAGGGACTCATCATGACAGTACTGGTGTGTTGTTGCATCTCATATGCTGTGCAGCCTTTTGAATGTCCTCAAAACTGTTGGGCAGATGATTTGTTTCTACTTTGGACTTTATTTCAAGGGTTTTGACTTAATAGAGATTCTACTTTGAAATTATTTATATTTAAGACTATTTATATTTAACTTGGTAGGTTTTACATGTTTTACTTTTAGTTTGTTCCAAGTCATGCTAGGGTGAGGTGTGCATGTTGAAGCCTGGGTGTTTGAACTGCTGTGCTGAAAATATTCTTGTTTTGAACAGAATAAATCTTCCCTGTCAGTTGCAACATCTTGATGGTCCTTATCTACAAGTTATTTGGTCAACAAGCACACACAACACAGAGTACATTCAGAAAGATGAGTCAGGAGAGGTCGGCTACATAATGTTTGCTAAGGTCCAATAAACAAAGACTAAGAGAGCTTAATTATTCATAACTAATTAATAAATAAATATTCGTCTTGTTGTTTGCAAGTTTCTTTTGTGACACGCTGCTCAAACAGAGTTTAGGCCTATTTCCATGAGGATAAAATATTCCATTCACCAATAGCAATTTTTCGTGCTGCTTTTTCTTAGATTTTAAGGACATTTCTTCCTTGACATAGGACTACTTTATCTTGTATTTAAGTGTAAAAACAATGTTAGAAAAAGATTTGATGGTGGAAATAACACATCCGTTTCTCAGCTGAGCTGTCTTTAAACTTTTCCTACTGAGCCTGTAATAAGCTATAAGAAATAGGTCAACAACAGTTTTTTGATGTCAAGTTTTTTTTGTTAGTCATTTCTTGCCACAGCATTACTTCTTGTCCTCCTTCTCGTTCTTTCTCTAAGGTTTTTTATATTTCTTGCCTAAAGCTCAACACAGTCTCTGTGGTAGATATTTCCTTCCAGCAGTAAGGTCACATACACCTTAAAGGAAAGGCTGATTAAAATGGTTGGGAGATGAGGACAGACAGCAGTTGGTAGATCATAACTCAGTTTCTCTATATTTCATGTAAGAGGTAGTTGGGATGTTGGTAACATACCATCCATTTACAGAAGATGAATTAAAAAAGTAACACTAACTTACTTAGTGATTTTTTTTTTTTGTTGTTGTTGTTTTTGCAAAGTTCACATTTTCACCACAGCCCTCATATTTTGGAGACAGTACATTGAGGAGTTTTTGATATAGCAAATGTCTTACAAGCTTGAGTTGACATGTTGATGGCCACTCAAACAACTCTATGGATCAAAGCAATGGTAACATCTAACTGGGCCTGTAAGGTCATTGTGCAGATAACTCACTACTGGTGACTGTGTGGAGAACAGCTGTGGCTTACCAAGGAAGAGTAGTCATTTAACTTTTTGGAGGTTTTGAAATTGATTTGAAGTATTTGGCTACAATGACAAGAACGGTATCTGGAGTGAAATTAAGACTTTTAGACCTAATAACTATGTACCAACTGCCAAAGATGGTGGTGGCAATATCACGCTGAGGGTGCATTTTGCTGTTAGTGGTAGTGGTGGATATATGGTTTAAACCTGAATGTAACTGCATGTTCTGACAAGACAGTGATCTCAAAAAAACATCAAAACTGGTTTTGGAGTGAAAACACAGATTGAACCCATTTTCAGGACTGAACTCCAGCCGTAGTTTTGCACATCGACCCAGAATGTGGTGCACAATGCCTTGCAATGTAGACGTTTATAAGCTGTACATTCAACAGAAAAGAAATAAAGGTGGTTCTTGGAATTCTCCATTCTGAACTCAATGTCATTTTGTGTCCTTGTAGTCCCTGAATGATAAATTGTCAACTAGCATCTCCATACAATGATTCTATAGATAGTGTCTAAAAATGAAGTGAAAGCACCTTTTCAAGTTTTGTTTAAACTGCTTTTAAAGACTTTTTTTTGTAAAACTGAACATCAGATCTATTTTGTAACCTTTGGCATTGTCATCAAACCATTCACTGCATATTTATTTAAACAGACTTGAGTTTCTTTGAAAACATAGCACATTTTCTCCATGTACCTCCAGAGATAATGTGACATCTCCTTGATGCTGATTTACACGTTTTCTTGCCTGATTATAAATCATAGCCCTTATGGCATTTTCCATTTAGTACCTTTTGTTATCACCTTTAAACTCACAAACTCACGTATTGACATTATAAAATAGTGCAGGAGTGTTCTTTAAAAAATTAGCTAATTTTATTCAAGGTCAACCATTTACTCTACCATTCTTAGTCAGGGATAAATTAACTTGATTCAAGCAGTGTAAAACATTTACAGCAGGTTTCTTCTTGAAATTAATTATATTTCAGGAAGTCAGTTTAAAGATTGTTTTTCCTTCTATGTATTATTTTAATTTGTGGGATAATCTGACACCCATACTAAAAGTAATAAGAAACAAATCCACAATGTTTAAGCTATATAAAACATTTTATACCTGGCCTTATTAAAAAAAAAAAAAAAAAAAAAAAAAAAAAAAAAAAAAAAAAAGTTGTGACTCTCAGAATAATTGAATGTTTTAATAATCAAACTCTATATGATAACTGGCCAAATGAAGGCACAGCATACGGCTCTTGCTATAACTGAGGAAAACATTCTTAATGCTTCATTTCGCTGTTTCCATGTATTATTTTACTGTTCACGATATCATAAACCAGATTACTTTATCCAACTAGAAATTATTTCAAGCAGAAATAGGCTTTTTTCCTCTCATACACATGATTTACTTAAGATTAAACTTCCTCTCTCTTTTACCATTTTCTGCCACACCAGGAGGTCTATGGCTGTCTTGTATCTGTTACTTACATTATAAATCTAGATAACGTAACCCATTTGTGTAACCCAACCATTAGAAAAGGAGCCTTTGAAATTGATGACGGTCTCTTGCTGTGAGTAAGGCTGTTTGTTTCTGTGTGCATTCACGACTGATTCATTTCAAACCTCCTCATTGTGTCAGCAGCTGTTTCCCCTTGTTGTGATTATAGGTGGGAGAAGAAGAGCAAGACTAGAAAGGAGCGAGACAAGATGATATGTATGTGTCGACTCAGGAAATTTAGGCAACAAAAGCAGTCCAAGGACTGCACACCTCCATCCATCAAGGTTTCACAAAAGTAAATCATGGCATCCAGATCCAAAGCTGGATTGGCATTAAAAGTTTAACACTTCTTAGGTGTTGTGTGTCTGGCATAAAATCCTGGATGTCTGTCCAGGGAAAATAAACACAATTTTCTTGGCAGATATAGTAGTGGTGGACAATGTCCCAGTCTCTTGATGCAGCATGTGTCTGACTGCAGTTGAATAAGCAGTGACATCATGGTTAAATAAATATTCATGTGCCTGATACACACAGCATTTGACCATTTAAAGCAGTCTGTAAGAGCTGAGGAAAAAGTTCAAAATGGTGTCCTTTGATTATTGAACATGTAACTGAGAAAAGATAAATGACTTACAGATGTATTGCTGTATGTAAGAAAATAAGTACTTGGTTTTTTTTTTAAATTTTTGGATCATAAAATTCAAATGTGCTACAATGTACAAGCTATGCAGAAGCAAGAAACATTTTAACTCATTTTTTTAGGATCTGAATCTGAATTTGAATCTGTGGTAACTTTCTCTTTTGAACATTGCAAATGAATGCCTCTCTGTTTCCCCTGAACATACATGTTTCCGCTGACTGCTGTACTGTCAAAATGTTTTTGAGCACGTTTGTGATGCAACCCCTGTGAGGTTCAGAAAAGTCATATTAACATAACTTAAATTGATGAAGATAAACATTTTTATGTTTGCCTTTTCTTGGTGATAGCAAAAGCAAATAACTTTTTTATTCAAGGAAGATGCTTTAGTTACAACTCAGCCAAATGGAAAAGAAAGAATGAGTTCACAATGTCCAACAATCCAGGCACAAATTTCAGATAATTGTTTCTCCTTATGGAGCACTGTGTTGTGATGCAAAGGTAATGACAAAGTTCCTCAAAAATGATACCACTTAAAGTATAGGAAGGTCCCCAGAAGTTAAACAAATTGAGAACTATGGAGAACTCTCATAAATCTAGGTTGATAAGGAGGAGCCAACACATGAGTATCATGAGTATCAACACTAAGCACTAATTAGTCAAGAACAGGTCACCTTCAGTCAAGATCTGACTTTGAAGCTTATACCCAGCATGTCAGAAAATTGCTTAGAAGTGGTGTGGAACAATGGTCAACTATATAAAAACCTACTTTCTTTTATAATTTTAAATAATTAAAAAAAATTCTTCAGTTTACCATAGCAACATGTACACAAAATATCATATCCACAAAACACAAGGTGTTATTACTAATAAAAAAGAAACTTTGTCCACAACGGTACATTTATCGCATGAAAAGGTACTAGGATTAACTTGAAATTATTGCTAAAATTGAGATGTCATGCTTGATTCCCTTTATAGCATCTGGTCAGGCTTCTCCTAACTGATTTAGACTGTGTATATGTGTGCACCACAGAGTGGGTAAAGGTGCTGATGGGATAGGGAAAAAGACAGCAAGAGACCATTCCAGAGAGGAAGAACTGAAAGAGCGAGCCCTGCAGAGATAGACTGACAAAGTAGTGGACTGTGTGTGCCACTTTCTCTGACAGTTATTTGCAGGAATTGTTCATAGATAGCAAATGTGCTGTGTGCTGATGGCTGGAGGTGTTTTGAGACAGGTCTTCTGCTCTGTGATTGAAACAGCAGATAGGTAGCACCTTATTTTATACAGTACTGCTGGCAGTGGAGCCATCTGCCACTGTGTAACCTTCTGATGCATCATCAACTGTAATTGTCATCATTATTCTTATCCTACTTTCCTGCCCCCTTGGTGGTAATTTAAATAAACACACTGGCAGAAGTGTGCAAAAATGAGTAGTAGGGAAAGTGAAGAGCAAGGGCTAATAGAGTTAAACAGACTGTATATGTAGGTGGACTGACTGTATATCGAACATATCTATACAGCTTTGAACTGCGAAAGAATTCAGTATCCTTTTAAGTTGATCAGTGCTGTTAAATTGTTTTGCAGTTTTGTTTTGTATCAAATGTTAATGTCTGCTTTACTCTAAATATTTACGCATTCACTCCTGTGCAATATATGTTGTAGAGCTATGACGATTGGACAATTATTTACAATGCAATTAAAATGTTGAAGTTCTGTTGCAATATTACCCTTTGTAAAAAAGAATATATTTGGAGATTTTACATGAACACAAAATATTTTAGTTTAAATGCTAACAAAACGTATAACAATGCCAAGGTTAAACCTGAAGAATTCTGCACAGCAGAAGAATTAAGAGGTCTGAAGAATATATGAGTTGTGTAGTTTCTCGTTGCATTCCAATATTACCAGAGATTAAAAATGTATTAAATGGCACTTTTTTATCTGCATTTTATTTTATTTCCAGGCTTAGATGTGTCTCATGTGAACCACACAGCACAACCACAGAGGAATTGTAGAAAGTCCAAGAACAGCAATACAACTCGCAAAAACTTTCCAGTGCAAGCTTGTGTGCCAAACTTGGGAAAATCTGTCTCCCTGGGTTTCTCCAGAAAGGATACACACAAATAAAGGCAGGGAGTGCTGTGTAAACATCACTGAGGACGGGGAGGAGACAGAAAATAGAAAACAGGTAGGGGATATATTTATTCTTTATTTTAGCTGACAAAGATTTTTTTTAAAAAAAGTTTTTCTTTCATATGAGCATAAACTTTGATTAAAGTGTATTTTACATTGTTCCCCACAAATACAGCACCCCTACTTGTTGGCCCTGGTAAAGATGTGTGAAAGGGCTTAAAATAAATTCCTATTTCACTCCAGAAGCACAATCTCACACCAAAAAATATAAATGTTTGTGTCTCTGATGGTAAGATAGAGAAGTATGTCTTGAGAAGATAAACTTGGGTCTTCATCAGTCTTTTTGTTTTACAGTTTTGTATTATTGCTTTGACTGTTGATATGGTCAAGTTTAGACAATAAACAGGTTGTTTTTAGCCATTATCCTGCGGCTTAAGAGTCATTTACATCTCCCATACTTGAAAGTCAGGTTCTCCCATCTTACTAGCTTTGAAGAATGACTAAAATAATTCAGCCTCTGTGTCATATTATATTTCTAATCCAGAGAAACAGCAGATCGTGGCTACATAGTTAAAATATCACAGACAATTTAATCAACCTAAAATGTAAAGTATAATTTAAAAAAAGTTTCAGTTGCATTCATTATTTGTTTTATTGGCTGTCAAATGTGTGACAAGTATTTTAGTTTGAAGTAAATATGTAGATTTGTTTTTCAGTTAGTAAATATATTAATGAATGGTTATATTTCTTTATTTTTTAAGTGCAAGATTGTGATACTACAATAAAAGAATTTCTTTTAAGGTTTTCAACCATTTTTTTCCAATAAATGTAAAGGGTGCTGTATATCATCTCTAAAGAAAAACTCACCACTTCAGCCTCCTATTAGAAATGCTGTAAATGTAACATATGGTATGATCTTAAAATAATATATGATCCAATTTAACTTTTACACATATGGCCTCTGATTTTTCTAAAGTTCCTTGCCAGCATGTATATAGTCTTGTTTCTTTGTGTGGTTGTGAGGATTGCACACACATATTCTCCTTCTGTATGTGTGTGAGTGTATGTGTGTGTGTGGGTGTGTGTGTATCTATGACAGTTTTGGCATAAGGTGCAGCATTCGTTAGTGTCTTCTTAAGCATATATTATGCCATGGTTCCTGCATTTATGGCACCTTTTTTACTGGCAGCACTGTGATTAGTGCTGACAGTGCTCGACCTACCCCTTGCTATTATATTCTTTGTGCACATATGTGAGTGCACTGCGTGTGTGCCAGGCAGAGATAAAGTAAAAGTAGTAATTGTTGTAATTATTCTTTCTCCGATCTCTTTAACGCCTACTGTGATGGTAGAGAATCTTGCTCTAAGTGGAATCTAACAGTGTAGAATACAACCCATCCCAACTTATTCACACTTGTGTGCATGACAGCTTATGGTACTCATTATTGGTCATTATGTTAATTGCTAGTGTCAGAAGCATGTCAGAGTTCCTGACAGAAGCACAAAAAAATCACTAAGATAATCCCTCTTCATCAAAAATCAATTGATGTGTCAAAGACCTGTGTTATTGAATGTGAAGTTTTAACCAAATTTGGTGTAAAGCTACCTTTTTTTTTACTTTGAAGGTACATCAGTTTTTTTGAAAGAAAGACAAATTAAAGAAGGGTGTGTTTACATCCAAGGAGATATAACTAGACCTGCTTGTTCTGTTTCTCTGGTGACCATCTAATGCAGCTCTGTTGCTAAGTGTCATCACAGATGGTTCTGTAAAATAAAAGCCTGAGCTCAGACAGCCTATGCACACAAACTTACTCTAAGGTCAGCATTAATGTTTTATTTTCTTGGCTGTTTGGTGTATATTAAAACTTGAACTGTATCCTGAGAAAAAGTTAAAGTGCGACCTGCAGGAGATGGCCGGCCCTGAACTGTTTAGCTCAACACAAAGTCTCCTTGTGTTCAGGCCATACCTGCAGTGGAAGTATCAGGAGATATAGACTTTAATACCACATAAGTGTTATGGGGTTTGCTCTGGCTTTATGGGGGCTATTGGTGTGTCTGTGGTTTTTAGTTCATTATAGAAAGGATTCTGAGCCACTAAACAACCCTTAAGTCCCTCCTTAGTGTTTTGGCCCTAAATAAAGGGGAAGCTGTAGTTTTGGTAATCAATGGAGCAAGGACTCATTAAATTTACACCAAACATCCAAGTACTGAGATCAAATGAAATGAATAATGCAAGTATACAAGTTTTAGATTTCTTTTTAAAATCAAGAACTGGATGCACAAGTTTGAATTTCCTACCAATTTCTTTCATTTGATTTCACAATGGAGCAGTTATTAATCTCATAGCAAGAACTTCAAAGGTTCTAATGCTGGTTTTAGTCTTTTTGTATAAAGTTTGCTTTCCCCATGAATATGTGGATTTTACTGGATTTTTTATTCTAGTTCCTCCCACTATCCAAAAGAATGACTGTTAGGTTATCTAGCCAATCTAAATTACCATTAGTTGTGTGTGTTTGCATGGTTGTGTTTTTACTTGTGGCCCTGTAATGAATTGGCAACCTGTCTAGGATGTATCCTGCCTCTCTCCCACACACTGTTGGAGATAAGACACTATTGCCCTGGAAACCTAGATCAAGCATGTATAGCATACGGATGGCTTTTGTCTAATACACACAACCTTATATACACATCAAAGCTTTAAATATATACACATATTTCCCAATAACATTTGGACAGATTTTCATTAACATCAGAAACCACATGTGTTTGTGGCTCTCAGTGTGGTGCTGACATAATTCTGTCCAGATATCCGATCACTCTTCTTGACATCATTGGAAGAATTTATTTAAACTGTGATTACCTTCCACTTATCTCAGGTTGTAAGGCATAGTAAGCCGAATGATAGCCTGCTATATATATTTACAAAGCCAGTTTTGATGTGTCAAAATGGGATAATTGTCTTGTTACAACACTTGTATCTTAAGTTTAAACTCAGTATCTCTTGATTTGAAGTGACGTTGAAGCATTTGGATGTTTCTCCTCCAATGTGCAATACACCATTACTACTGGTAGGAAAACAGACCCCCAGCATGATGTTGCCACCAATATTAGTTGATACAGTGTTCTTAGGCTTAAAAACGTTCCCTTGACTCTTTCAACAGTCGTTGTAGACAAATACCTCAATATTTGTTCTCCTTAACCATTTTTCTTTTCAGATGGTATCTGGCTTCTGCATGATGGTAGCAGCAAAATTCAGTTGACTTTAAAGGTGTTGATTTTGAAGAGATGGCATTTTCTTGGTTGGATCCTCTAATGTCATACTTACTACACCGTGAACACTAATTCTAGAGAACAAATATTTTTCCCTTATAATAAGCAATAACCAATTTATTTTATTTTGAGGTTGACAGGGTCAGATGGTTGAATCTGGATACAACAGGGTGTTCAAACAGGACAATAATTCCTAAACACATACCAAAAATGGTTTAGAAATTAATAAAACAGGCCAACATTAGGATTCTGGAATGGCCTCCAAACTTGGATACTTATGTATAATGTTCAAAAACAAGAGCCATGCTAGCAAATCAACTAGTTAAATGAACTCTACCTTTTCTGACTGAGGATTAAATATCAAATATCAAGCCAAAATTATTCCAGAATTTAACTGAAAAGTGTCTGGTTTTGCTACAGCTTGGTAAGAGATCTATCTAAATATGTATTATACTATCAAAATATTACAGTTATATTTCACCCTATATGTATAATATTGATGATGTGGATTTTAGTAAATCCTCAATAGGCTTTTTTCCTGCTTTGAAAATATTACAGATTGTAGTTTTTAATTGTATCAAAAAACAAACAAACAACAGCAACAAAACGACCACAGCAGTACAGGATTAATGTTGTGCTTCTTTATTGCGATGGGTTTGACAACATTCCATGTTCACAAACTAAAGGAAATATGCAGATTTCCGGTTGCTTATTACCACAAACTCGGTTAGAGGTTATCAGTAAGGATAACTATGGCAGACTGATGTCTTAAACAGGGGTATTTACACAGGCAATCCCCTAATACCAGGAAAATCTGTGTTGTTATGAAGCAGAAAAAAAACCCAGTATTTCGGACAGCATTTGCTGCAGAGGCATTAACATGAGTTACAACACTTTTTCTGGGTACTGGCTGGAAACATTTTCACAAAAAGTACAACAAAAGTAAAAGAGCAAGACAAGAGTAACTTGTGCAATACATATTGCATAAAGATATTGCACTTTTTTTCTAAGTGATGTTAGCTGTAGCTTTTAAAGTGAACCCAGTGAAATGATTGTTTAAGCTCCTTTGGATAAAGAAATACAAACAATGCTGAATGCTGGTTTAACCTAATCTGTACTTCATTTTAAATCAAGGCTTTAGATGTTGAGCAGAGGGTGAGAGTAGTTGCTTTTAGCAATTGAGAAGAAATTCTGCTCTTATATCATGAGATTCGCAAGGGAACCCAAACATTCTTAAGGCCCTTTTCATGTAAAGCACCATTATGGTTCTAAAGTGTTGGTTAAACTAGAATATGTGTGCTTACTTTTAGCAAACATGTAGATAGTAATATAATGAATGAATGAGCAAGGTTTTGGAAAGAGTGTTTCTTTTAACTAAATCTAAAATCCAGTGAAATCATTCAAAGAGATCTGGAAATGGAAAGCTTTTTTATGTCAAAGATCATATCTGGTGTGTGCAAGACAGTTGTAAAGAATATTTTAAATCCATGGAAAGAAAAAAAATGTCCAAATTTAATCTAAAAGACAAAACTAATTATTTTCTTTTAATTGTATCTATATCTTCCCACGTTGGCCAACTTCTGGCCAACATGTATCACTCCCCGACTGAGTGCCATCACTGTTTGAACACTCTACCTCTACAGCGGTGCTGATTGCTGGGAAGCATTAAAGATTTTTTTTAAAGTGTCATATGCTCTAGCCACAAATGTAATTCAAAATTTTATAAAAAAAAAAAAAAAAAAAAAAAGTTCCTGCCCTAAACACTTTTTTTTAAGATCAGTGTTCAAAAACATTTTGCTTGTGTCTAAGATAAACCACAGAGTTATCTTCAAATTTGTGGGTAATCAAGTAATCAACTGCTCACATGAAGGTGGCTCAGACAAAGCTTGTCATTAGTCAATCCATTCAAAGCTCAATGGAAATTTTACAAATTCAATTTTTATACTGCACAGCTTCAAGTTTGTTTAAAATGTGGGAAAGCTTAAACATCAGATCACAATGAGACATCATGTGTTGCCCTACTCAAAGAATTAACTACATTTTTAAACAAAAGTTTCCAAAAACATCTATCTATCAATCCATCCATCATCTACAAACGCTTATCTGTGTAGGGTTGCAGGGGGGGTGGTTAAAGGGGGAACATCCTGGACAGATTGCCTTTCCACCACAGGTCAACATAGAGACAAACAGCCATGTGTGCACACAGTCAGACTACTGTCATCACCCTTGACTGCTGAAGGCATGCCTGAGTTCACCTTCGACCCTGAACAGGATTTAGCGGGTATAAAAAATGGATGGATGGATGATGTTACCTCATAATATCCTCTGCTCTTCTGTGAAGGCCATAGGTTTAAGCAAAAACTGTTTGTGGTTAACAATAATTTCAAAATATACTCTCCTGGCATGAATAGTGTCCCTGCATGCACCACCAGTCAGCATGAGCTGCAGCTTCTCTGTGGGAGCCTGTAGTGCTGTCTCGTTCCAGGGAAACCCTGAAATCACTGAAGCAGCTCATATTTCCCCGTTCAAAAGAAATCCTTTCATGAATACTAGAGCCAGGAAAATGTAGACAATTCCACATGAAGTTAAAGTTGTATTTTTATTTTGGCATATTGTTGGCTGACAGGACAGTAGGGCCATGTTTTCATGGAATAGGAAAAAATAAGAGAAATTGTACAGATGACACCTTTATTTTGTAACTCCAATATAAGGTAGTTTTAAACATTCAAAAAGGTCACATATTTTAATTATAAGTCATTTAACATGTCTCTTACCTAAATGTATATTTTTGAATGGATGGCTATTCAGAAAGAAAGACACAGTAGGTCTCTGATTTCTAGTGTTGCTTCATGTGCTACATCCCATGCATGATTTCTTTTCAGTCACTTTAGGGATACTTAATCAGTGAACTTAACCCTGAGAAAATGCTGCGGTCAGTCACATAGCCTGACCATATTGTAAAATGATTCCTTTGTGATTAAATCCCCGTTCTTGTCATGTTTAAGCCTTTATTTCAGTGCTGGACTGTGTTTTTGCTCCTTTTTTTAACTGCAGTTCCAGTTGGATTTAAAAGCAGAATAGCCTCTTGGGTGATCCTAAAGGGGCTTTTGAGTTTGATAGAGCAGATAAAAAATTCTGATGCACTGAGGAATAGAACAGAACAATAAAAGAGAGTTGCTGTCATTCCACAAATCAATAGCAATGGTCAGAAACAGACTTTTTAGTTCTTCCACAGTGTCTCTGTTGTTACTGTTTTTTTTTTTTTTTTAAACAGGTTACAGGATGAAACTGACTCTGTTTTGCATACAATAACAAGTTTGTTAATCTCAATCATGAATACATTTCTGATTTTAAATGCCCAGCAATATCACAGAAATGTGGCGTTATCAGTATTTTGAGGGCTGTTGTTAGGATACATGCACAAAACCCATGGCACCGACATCATTTATGCTAAAGAGACATTTAGACACAACATGGTTTCAGTTAAAGAGCAGATGCATAGTTACTGATCACATTATGGGCTGTTTAGAGAATTGCTTACTGAGTAAGGTGGTTATATTAAATAAAAGATTAAACCTGTCTGTCAAGTGATTGGCATCCTAAAAGCATTTTTCTGCTTTTTGTAAATAGTCAAAACCTCATAAATGAAATAAACAAAACCAGTACCCTTGGCCACACAAAAGACTAAGATGAAGAGAAGGAGCTGAAGCTTTTCATTTTAGTTTTTCTCCTTTTCATATTACAATTCTTTTATGTTAGTAGGTATTGACCATGCTTCTTTTCATGAGGATTTAGTGTAATGCATTTGTACACCCAAAGGAAAAAGGGTTTTGTGGGATTTGAAAAGGCAGTGGATGAAAGAAAACTCTTGACGGGCTTTTATAGATGCAGGAGTTATCTTAAATCTTAACCAGATAGTATCATCAATGGGCAAAACACTTTCATATGCATAGCAAAGAGAGCAAATAACATTGTTTCAGAGATTTTATGTGAGGAACAAATACAATGTAGAGCATGGTTGTGAAGTGGAAGGAGAGATATACATGGCTTTAATGTCTTTTTGTTTACGAATACAAATTCTGCAACATGTGTTTTGCAGTTGTATTCTGCCCCTCATTTACTCTGATACCCCTGAATATATGGAAGAAATAGAATAGGAATATCCTTTATTGCCCTCAGTGGGGAAATTCAGGTGTACCAGCAGCAAAGTGAGAGACAAATAGAGGCATACAGAGTCACAGGAAGGAAGGTAAGAATACAAAAACAGAACATAAGAAATAAGGGACTGAGCAGTAATGACAAATTTACAACAGAAGAAAAAAAATAGCATACTCAGATTAAAAGAAATTGATTATCCAACTGAATTGTATAATTTCAAATAATGTACAAATTGTGCCTGTATTTTTATGCATAAACAACAGACTATTTACTGGAAATTAAAGAAACTGTGCACATATTTGTTTATTTTTTCAAAAGGAATGATGACGATTAACTTTCGTGTTTTTATGCACTTTCCTCAAGTATATCAAAAACTACGTGGGAGACAAAGAAAATTTAAATGGCTAAAATCCTTCCAAAAACTATTATTTTGTTTTCAGAAACCTTTATGTGTACAGATGGGACTAAACTTGCAGAGGAAATGTCTGCTGATGGTGCCTGCCAGCCCATGCCATGTATCACGTTCAGCTTGAAATCCGTCTTATGATGTCTAGGAACTTGGCAAGTGACGTGGAATCCTCAAGGGTTTATCCACAAAGCTGGAACGTGCTAGTGGAGATATTTGAGCAATGTGAACAAGTCTGACATTTTGTTGCCTGTTGTGTTTTCTCTAACCATACGCCAATTCAGGCATGAAAGCAGTTCCGGCTGTTCTGCCTTGCAAAACTTTTGCCAAATGGGACAAAAATTATATGCAGAGGAAAGAGAGTTTGGATTCTGAAAGTGACAAATTTCCCCTAAACCATATGAACTTTTATTGACGTCTGGCTTTTAGTGCTCTTGTCTTATGCATGTGCAGAAATACCAAACTGTGATTGCCAGCGATGTGAAAGCCAGTCAGGACAAAATTGTAGCAGTAACAGCCGGAGGGAGCTTTAGTGCAGGGACACAGTGATGCATAAATTCTTATACAGCACAGTTATTGTTTTAAGTGCTGTCCAATAAAATGCATTTTTTTGCTTTAAGACAGATTTAGAGTGCAGAGTTTTTTCATTATGCTATTTCCATATATGCATATATTTTACCAAAGAAACGGGAGCTCTGCATCTTCGTAAGAGCTTTAAAGATTAATGGCGGATTCATACTGTGTTGACTTTGCTTAAGTGGCTTGGCTTTCACCCACACGCCTACACCTACACCCTAAACACATCCGTAGGCTGTAGAAGGCATCCTGCACTGCAGAAGTTAAGCAGAATTGACCAAATGAAGTATAGCTCAGAGACAGGAAAATGATGAGTGAAAATTTCATGCTCAATGGATGAAAGGGACAATTTATTAACCCTTTTTTTGGTTAATTTATTTTTCATACTTGCTACATTCTGAGTGTCCCCATAATTTCAGATCCACCCCATTTAACTATCAATCTGGTAAATCCTGTTTTAATGATGAGACATGTTTCTTCCTCCACCCAAAAACTCAATAAAAAAAACAAAAGAGCCTATTCAGCTGTAATGGGATAATCAATTGGATGTCAGGAGAAGTGAGACTTGGTGGATTCTATGCTTGTGTCTCGCAATGCATGTGTGCGTGTGACACATTTCTGTGTACACATAATCATAGCAAAGAAAGGAGCTGACAAATGGAAATATCTTTGTGTTCTAGAATGTGTGCGTGTGTGTGTGCGTGCGTGTGTGTGTGTGTGTGTGTGTGTGTGTGTGTGTGTGTGTGTGTGTGTGTGTGTGTGTTCAGCACTGTCTTGAGTTTTGTTTTATTTTGTAGATGTTGCCTTTGAAGGACAGAAGGAATGAAGCGTTAAATTGCCCTACAAACTTTCATGAGTGATGTGTTATCAGTTAATGAGTTTTTGTTTTTAGTCAACATGTCAAGATATATTTTTTTATTTTGCTTTTTACAATATTTTTTTGAGTTTTCTTTTCAGGTAGAGAAAAGAAAAACAGATTACTGCATATTTAACAGGTTCAGATCTAATGCCATGGTTAAACAAATAAAAAGAAAATGTTATCTAATAATTAATGTTATTGGTTATTTTAATAGCTATTTATCAGGGAAGTCTTCATCAGGATTTTTTGTCCCTCATACTAAACAGCATCATTTTAGGCATTTTACAGTACAGGCCCTGATAAATATTTAAATAAAACCAATGCCATGAAAATGCCTTAAAATAACACTGTTTCATCAATTTTACAAGATCTCTATTAGTTAGTTGTACACAAGCTACATCCTCAAAGCTCTCTGTTTTTACAGATATTTTGTACTAGCCAGAGCTGCTGACATGAAGTAGGATAGCTAGGTTAAGAAAGCTTCTGGAATGTTCTGACAATCAATCACCTAAGACAGGCATAGCTTTATAATCTGCTCCTAAAGATAATTCTGACCTGACACATACAGCTACTGTCTTCAGTAAACCTGCATCTTTCTCCTGCTAATGATATTTTCATGTACAGCAGTTTGCTAAAGTGTTAGGGTAGAAGCCCTTAGCCTCTTTCTGCTGTATTTAGACATAACTCACTTATAATTCAGTTTGTAACATATTTTAATGAAGTTCCAGTTAAAGCTGCAGTATGTAACTTTTATGAAACATATGTTTTGTACGTATTTGGTAAAATGATCATTATATCGTAACAGTATAAGACAGATAATCTGTGAAAAAAATCAAGCTCCTCTGCCTTCTCCCAGTGCTCTCAGTACTAACTGCAGAAATATATCACTCTGTCAGAAACAACCAATCAGAGTCAGGAGGAGGGTCTTAGTCCTGTCAGTCACCCTCATGTATGCGCCCACACAACATAGCCTGCCACAAATGCTAAGGCTAGTTAGCATGGTCACCTATGACTGCGGATAAACAGGTTTCCTGGAACAGTAAGTTGTTTCTTCACCATTAGCAAATTTAGCGGTGCGTACACAAGGTTTGGTCAGGAACGGTGCATTTCTTTAGATGGCAACATTGGCTCAGGGAGGAGGTGGAGGTGCTCAATCTTTTCAGAGATTATCTGTCTCATACTATAGTGTCACAACATGGTGAAAGTTTTAACAAATATGGAAAAAAATATATTTTTGTAAAAATTACATACTGCAGCTTTAATTGTGTGCAGACAACTCTTTTACTTTGAACATCTTTAAGTATACTGCTTAGTGTTTCAGCAGCTCTCTGCTAAGTTCAGATGATACATCTGAGCCCACTGCAGAAGAAGTCATATGACACAGAAAGACTCGTAGTTGTGGCAGTCTATCTATAACTAATCACTATAAAGAGTGAAAAACACATAGACTGTTACAGAAAACCCAGCTTTGTTACATTAACACAGGTATGCACATGAAATAGGCGCTGAATTTTCAGAATTTGGGATGCAAAATATGCTTGAGGGAGTTTGCTGTGCCTGGGAGTGGCATAAACTTACAGACAGTGGATCAGTAACAATTATCAGCTGTTGGGTTTCATCAGAGGCTCCAAAATGGATCTTTTAAAAAAAGCCTTGTTTGGAACCCCAGGCAGATCGATCTGAGACATCCTCTGTTCCTACTTTTTTCCTCCATGCTTAGATTTATCTTTTGAAACAGTGTGTTTAGGTGTTCCTCCACTTTTCTGCATTTCTGTATCTCATGAACCATTTAACTGTCTGAAGTTCAAACCTGAACTCATTCTTCTTATCCACAGTGACCTTAGATATATTAATACTCAACTAATTTGAATTATGCTTTGGTTTATTAGTGAACTATTTTGTATTAAATGCAAGTTAAGGGTTGTATTATACAATACCCCTAACACACCTAAGCTACTTCTTGTTGATGTTGAATCACCAGTTACAAGTTTTATCTGGTGTTTCTTTAATTTTTTTTCTGTTGTATTTAAGCTACAAGATAAGAGTTTTATCTCGGTTTTCAAATCTCATTTTAAAATGTTTAACCTTCTCCTTCCTTTTGTTTTGCTATGATGTGTTTTATAGTTAGAGAGCATTTACTCAAATAGATTATAGAAAGATCTGTGACTTGTTTAGTACTGAGCATGACTGTACATAAATCAAAATGTTAGTTTTAGTCATTAAAAATGAAAGTCATTCAAACTGGAGCCAATGCACCTGTTGACAGTGAAGATAAAAGTTTTTTTGTGCAGTACAAATAAATTATCTCAAGGCAAAGCAACAGATCTGACTCATAGATGCTGCACTCTGAATGGTACTTTGTTTAAAATGTACTGAGTTAGTTGTTCTGAGAGAAGTATACAGAACTGTGGAACCTTTTTATTATAAACACAGACCAGATTATTAAGTTCAGAATCTAAATACATGTTGTGTGATTAGTAATAATTTAGGGTATTATTTTTTTTTTTCTTAATGAGAAGTTAGTTGTGTAACTTTAATTTTAGACAAGTGGGCCATGAATAATGCAGCATGTCCATGTTAGACTGGTTGCCTTCCAACTGGAAAATCTGACATCTATCCTATGGTTTTAATATTTGCCTTCACTATGCCCAGTTGTGTGCAGTTGTAGAGGGAAATATACATTGATTAGTCTTAACATTATGACCTCTATATCTAAAGCTGACTAGGTCCAAATTTTGCCACCAAAACACCTCTAATTTAACTCTTGTGATTGTGAGTGGATGGCATCAGCAGAGTCATTGGGGCTTGTGCATTTGTTGGCAGAGGTCTCTGTGGTTTTCTTGGTGGCTTCTCACAGGGGCCATCACATCCCATCAAGCTGACCGAAGGGATTTGAAGTTGGCTGAACACACCAGCAGTTTCTGTGGGCAAATTGGTGTCTTCCTGAGGGGGGACTCTACTATAGAGGAATGCTGCTGACAACTGGAGATTGTAATTGGTCTCCAAAAATGATTATGTGGGTGGCAAGTGTCAAAGTAACATTTCTGTGGATGCCAGAATGCTGAGGAAAACACAACATTGTAACAGGATGGGCAGTGTTGTTTAATTCACTTGTTAGTATAACATAGGAACATTGCAGACCTTTATTTGGAAGAATTTTTAGATAGGCATAATAAGGTATAATACAATGAGTTACATGTATCGTTTCAGCAATTTCAAAACATCAGATGTGTGGCTTTTCAGATAGAAAGTATTCACCATCCTTACATTTCCCACATTTTGTCACATAAAAGTCTTCATCTAAAATTGATTTTTTTTTCTCTAAGAGAAATGACAAAGCAAACCCTAATCCTAACGACAAAGCAAATATAGAATTTCTTGTCAGAAGCTTGTTAATCCATTGCATTTATGTTGAACCATCTTTGGCAGCAATTACAGCATTTAGTCTTCTTCGTTATGTCTCTACAAGCTTTGAATACCTGTTCTTGGATATCTTTACCAATTATTTTTTCCAGGTCCTCTCAATCTCAGTCTGGTTAAATTTGTAAACAGCCAATGTTTCATATACCAGCGATGCTTAACTATGTTAAAGTTCAAGCCCTGGCTAGGCCACTCAAGAATATTCAAGGCATTGATTTGTTATTTCTATGTTATTCCTATAGAATGAGATTCCCACAGCAAGATGCGGCCACCACCATACCCCACTGTAAGGAGGGGTATTAACCAGGTGTTACCCAGGTGATGTGCGGTGGCTATTTTTAATTTTTTTTGCAGACATGGAGTTCAGGCCAAGAAGTTTCAATTTTGTCAGTATCAGATAAAAGAATGTAGTTTTTCATGATCGAAAAAAATCTATTTTTGATTAATTTTATGTAGGCTGCTTTGTGCCATTTCATGAGGAATCGCTTCGGTCCGGCCTCTTTGCCATGAAGGCCTGATTGGTGGAGTGCATAAGCAAACGTTGACTCTCTGGGTGGTTTTCCTGTTTCTATAAGGCCACCCTGGTGCTCCATCTACACTACATAACCCCTGAGTTCTAGGTCACCTCTCTGATCAAGATCCTTTTCATTTATTTTATTCTGGTTAGGAGGCCAGATCAATGGATGTTCCTGGTGGTCCCTAACTTCTTCAGTTTCCAAATAATGGACACCACATTGCTTTTTAACATCATTCGATGCTCTCAGATGTTTTTTTAATCTTTCTCCAAATGTGTGTTTTGATACAATCTTCTCTACAGAACAGACTAGGACTAAGTCTACGGATAACTCCTTTGACTTCATTGCTTGGGCTATGCCCTGATATGCACTATTAACTGTGCAACCTTATATAGACAGAAGTGTTCCATTCTAAATCATGTTCAATGAAGTGCAGTTACCATAGGTAGACTTAAATGATGTTGCAGAAGCATCTCAAGGATGAACAGGGGAACTTAGATGAACTTAGGGTGTGATTATTTATGTACCTATTATGTTCAAATGTTTACATTTTGTTAAGCATTTTTCTGCAAACACATTTTCATTTTGTCACTATGGCGTGTTTTATGTAGATTTTTTAAAAAAAAAAAGAAAACTATACTCAAATTGGTTTTAGAATTTGTCATTAACATAGCAAAAGGGGTGTAAATATTTTCTGGTGGCATTGTACATATTTGGTTAGACCACCACAATTTTAAACACTAAGAGAAAAAAGGAAAAGGACAAGATGAAACACACTGTGGACTCTTGCGCACTTTTGTCTTTGTTGCTTGTATCACCAGAAGACTTTCTTGTTATCAGCCTGCATTCCTTCTCTTACATCTGTCTCCCTCACACACACACACACACACACACACACACACACACACACACACACACACACACACACACACACACACACTCGCATAGACACACAAACAAAAAAAAAAACTGCTGAATTCTTCTCAGGTTCTTTACTTGCTCATGACTTTGTCTCACCCAGTTTTACTCCCCTGCTTTTTCCTCCACCTGTATTCTTACCTTTTCCACCTCTTTGTTTAGAGAAACTTTAGCAACAAATTATTACACTACACTATGCCTGGCATTGAAAAAAATCATGCTCAAATTGGATTACGTCTTTAGTGTTTTCTCCCTAGAAACTTCACGTTTTGAGTTTAGAGGAGGGCTAAAAACAAACACAGATGCTCAAAACTACAGAATGCAAATACAGACTTTAAATTATACACTTGCCAGTTAGTTCACCAAGAATGATTTTAAGATCCCTTTGATCATTCTTAGAACTCTTAATTCTAAGCAAGGTCTTCGCCTCACTTGTTTTTATTCAGTCTGCCAGCCAAGACCTTCAGGTATATTAATAGTAGCACTTCAACTATCTTCTAAGTGTGAATCAAAGCATATGGTGAAGAGTTTTCAGCCCTGCGCTCTCATTGTTGACAACTATACATAACGATAAGTAAAATGAAATAGGGAGACATTCAGCAGCTAATCTGTAGCAATCACATAATTTTCAAGTTTGATATCCATTATTCATCATTCACTGGGAGAAGCGCAGTAGTTTGAGATCGAGATATGAAGGCAGCTTATTAACTCATCATGTTATTGTCTCTAAAATGAGAAACACAAGATTAAAATGCTGTTGTTATGTTGTTATACACTGTACTTTAAGCAGACAATATATCAGAGCTTAATGATGGTGATCAGAAGTTTTTGTTTTAAAAAACCTGCAGCGTGTATTTATATTTTCAGTTTCTGATTACTTTGTACATCTAGGTAAACATTATATCTAAATTGTCTCTAAATTCTTAGGTAATTACAGTGTTTGGGAACTTTAAATTTAATTTTAACTTTAATTAGTAATAAATGACTTCTTGTTTCTGTCAGGTATAAATATGAAGGAACACAGAGGCCAATCTTTTAGACATCCAGATTCCCAAATTTGATACATACTGAAAAAAACAGGGCAATCATCCAGAAAGCAAAACATCAATCATTGTCTCAAATTTTAGTTGATCAGAATGTTTAGTAACTTTGTATTACTAATCCATGATTTCCTTTTTATCCTGGGGTGTAAATATGACATGATACTGAGGTTAATCTCTTTTAGCCACTACTCTCTGGGCTGTCCAATACCAAGATTTATTTTGCCTCTGTGAACGGTTAGAAATATGGTAAAGAAGTTTAAAAAACATTAAAAACTCATTGGTAGAGAACTGCAGCATTTTGGTGTCACCACTGTTAAGTATGGTAAGTATGGTGGAAGATCTGTGATGCTGTGGGCCTGTTTCTCTTCTAAGAGCCCAAGAGAAACCTTGTTAAAATGAAATCAGGAAATGTTTTAGAGAAGACTACATGTGATGCCTCTTTTGCTACATGTGCTACATGTGTAGCAAAAGGGTTTTACAAGGTTTTAATACCAGGGGTGCCAATAGGTTCAGCATATGATTTTGAAAAAAACATTTTTTTTTCCTTACAAAAAAAATTAAACACACTTTGGAATATTTCAAATATAGTGATGTGAGACATCAATGCATTTTAAGACTTCTTATTAATTATTAGTGAGACTGCCGATAACTGTCAAGGAAGCTATTTATTTATGTAAACATCAAAATGGATGCAGTTAGAGCGGTTTTAATTGTACCTTTTGATTTTGTTTTTATCCTGTAAAGCTCTTTGAGTTATTTATACTGTATAAAAGGTGTAAAAAATAAATGTAACTAATAGACTGCAATGACAAACCAAAATTTATGAAATGCTTAATTGTATTGATTTTTTTTTATTCTACCTTCTTTCTCTCCCTCTGTATTTCTGTTATTCCATCTCCTTCTGCAACTTGT
The DNA here is from genome assembly GCA_014839685.1 of Anableps anableps. NCBI lineage: Eukaryota > Metazoa > Chordata > Actinopteri > Cyprinodontiformes > Anablepidae > Anableps > Anableps anableps. The sequence goes on from CM026083.1 coordinate 13,568,600, forward strand.
TTATGTATGCATCACTGCGTTCAGAAACACAGAACAGACGGTTCACACAGATGCTTCCATACACAGATATTCACAGCGTTGCAGTCTAGCACACAGCCATACCCGTGCATGCATTAAATTGTTATAATAACAATGTCAAGTGAGGGACAGGGGAAATTGTTCTGCAAACCACAAGATAAAGCATACAAATCTCACAGGCAGTGTAGTGGCTTGCTTCCATCCAAATCTGCCTTGTGCATAAACTCAGTTTTTCAACATTACCTCATATTTTTATGGCTCCGAACATTTACTCTTAATTTGTTCTTTTCAGTCTTTGAAGTGGTAATCCGCCTGCCAGGTCTGCTGGCTAATGAAGCTGCAGCCTTGAGGTAATTATCAGTGCCTTGTGCATGTGAGGTTACCAGCTACAGGAAAAGGACTAAAGCAAAATTGCATTTACTGCTGTGAAGGATTACAACTGCAGTATTTTCAGACATTGTTTATGCTTGTCTGACAGTTTATTATGGTTTTAAGTCATGTCATGTACTTAATGTGAAGGCATTCTATGTAGTGTGCGAGGGTACAACATAGGCTTTTAGGCACTGCACAATGTGGCTAGGAAATTTTAAAAAAAAACATAATCAATAAAAACATTAATGTAAAGGAAAATATATAGCATGAACAGACATAATTGCTTTAGTTGTGATATTTTTACGTAAGAGATTTATTTTTTTTAAGAAAGGGTGGGCATGATTGTCTGAGCGGAAAGAAGAATTTAGCTTGTGCACCATTTCAGCCATGATAATTGATGCTGACATTTATGTTGCTGCTTTGCCCTCTTCCAGATGTAGACAGTTTCAGAGAATAAGAGGAATATGGCATGCTTGTTGCATAATTCATGCTTTTTCTAGACTTTCAGATTTTTAGAAATTCATTTAACAGTTTAGTGTTTATTTTAATTTCTTGGACAATTTAAAGCAGACTGCAATTACACTTCCACCTAAGAATGTTCATGTTAGCTGGCAATAAGCAAAACTGTGCACAATGTGTAAAATGTCATATGATTTTCCATGATAATCTCCTAAGAGCAGAATTAAAAAAGAGAGGCTCCAGTAGATTCAGCCATGCATGTTGCATAACTCAACCTACATACAGCCACAGCCAAAAATGATTGTATCTCAGTAACTAAAAACAAACATCAGGTGTGGGAATTGAGGGTAGAATGCCATCCAAGTGGCCAAATATAGTATCAAAATACCAACTGTTAATGCTCAAAATATGATAACATATGGAATACTGCGGCGGCTGCATGATGGCGTAATTGGTAGTGCTATTGCCTTACAGCAAAATGGTTCTGGGTTCAAGTCCCAGCCTCAGGTCTTTCTGCATGGAGGTTGCGTTGGTACTCTGACTTCCTCCCACAGTCCAAAAACATGACTTGGTAGGTTAATTGGTTTGTCTGGGGAGGAGTATTTCTCCCCATTGCATTAATATACATAATTTAAAGTTTATATTGTTCAAGTTCAAGAGTGTGCTACAGTAAAGAAATACTATGTGTTTACATATTTTTTATAGTTAAGTGGGGAATGGATATTTGCAATGTGAAAATATTCAAGTACAAAAGCCAAAGTATGCAAATTATTTTAACATTATTTTAAGAATTTTTCACAAAGTTCTGTGTCACATCTCTTTTTCCTCTAACACCGTATAGCAATTTTAAAAGCATGGTTCAAAAGCGTTGATTCTGTATCTTTTGCAAAGTTTTTCAGACTGAAAATGATATAATTAGATGCAGTGGAGGAGAGAAGATGATCAAAGAACAATGAGGTATCAGTCCAACAGTTCCCCAATGGAGATTGCGTGCTTCCATTCTCCGCTTGTGGTTCTCTTCATCTGAATGTAGTTGTTTCAGGGGTAGATATGTTGCGGCAGGGAACAGTTTATACATGAGAGTGTGTCTCCTACTTTCACACTACTATGTATAATTTATAATTGCAATGATTTTTCCAGGTCTATGTAAACTTCAGTATTCACAACTTTGAGAAAAAGAAAGATGGTAGGTGGGATGTGTAGGTGTGTGCTTAGAGATCTAAGTGTGACCATAGAGGTCCCCTGACTTATTGTGCACATAGTGTAGGAGCTGCCCACATAGTGGGAGTTTGCAGAATTTTTGCAGGACTGTACTGACCTGCTTTCATAGCTGTTAAATGCACTGTATGAGCCACAATGGCTTGTTAAAAAGACTGCACCTCCAAGCTTCAACCAGATCTTGACTTTTTGCAGATGCTCATTAAATCAGTCACGTCTGACTGCACCAGCCCAAAGTTTAGCAATCTTTACAGTCAAGGCACACGTCATCACTAATATGAAGACACCCTTTACATCTTTTTCTTTTAGTTTTACCCATTTTCTGATTGTTAGTTCTAACTTTCAAGGTGCATTTTATAAATCTTTTCATTCTTCTTTGAATTTCTGTTTAAAAAAAAAAAAAAAAAAAAAAAAAAAAAAAAAAAAATCTTGTATGCAAGTGTAACCAAGTGAATGGTCTCCAGTTTCCAAAGTGTCTTAAAGAAGCTTAGCTAGATTTGCTTTAGTTTACTATGTGGCTTGTAAGTAAGACATGCCCAACAATTAACACATTGGAAACTCAGTAGATGCATTTGAAAATACATTTATATTTTAAAATGTTGTGTTTTATGAAAATACATAATCATTTTTATTTGCAAGATCATATGTTATTAAAGTTAAATGTGCCTTTTTGTTCATCTTAGTGTGTTTTTTGCTATGGACAAAGCACTTTTGACAGTTTCTTTCGGATTAATGCTTCATGCCGCCATCTGAAATCTCTGGAATCTCTTTTGGGGGAGGTTGGGCGGTGGAGGTAGATAGGGGAATTTATGCCTCAAGTAGTCGCTTCTGACCTCAAAGATAGCTTTGCAATCAATTTCTGGCAAGCTATATTCCCACCACCATCAAAAAGGCTCCTTCAACCCAAGAGAAGAATGCAGTCCTCAACATGACTTTGGGAAATCGAAAGATGTCCTGTGATTACATAAGCATCTAGTGCAAACCAGGACATCGAACACAAGAAGAATGTCAGAGGTGTTTATGGTTCATGTGATTTATGTGTTCCTTTTCAGCTTTGAAAGTAAAATTATTTAGAGTTGTAAAAATCAGTGTCAGAATTCAAAAATCAAATCAAGTCTAATCAAAAGTCAGAATGTATACTTGGAAAGATAACCATCCAACCATCCACTGTCCAGTCAGGTCACAAGTGCAACAGGTCCAGGAGGGAACTTGAGAAATTCCTCTCCCCAGTGGTATTCTTAAGCTGATTTTGGGGGATTCCAAATCATTCCTTGACCAGAAAAGATACAGCATATAATCCCTCCAGCAAGCTTGGGGTCTGCCCTGGGGTCTCCTTAGTGCTCATAATTCCCCTAAAGGGAGGCACTCAGATTTTCAAACTGACACCTTTCAAAGCAAATGAACATTGGGTGTCTCCGAGATGAGTAAGACTCAACTTATTTCTAAGATATAGTCCAGCAGCCTTACAGACTAAGCTCATTTCAGCTGTTTGCTCTGTCACAAACCAAAAGTTTATATCTGTAGTAATAAACAGTTTATTTCCTCCTTTTGGAATTCTTAGCTCATCAAATCTGTTGCGCAAAGGTATTACAAGGTGGATAAGACTAACAAGTGTTTACGATGTGTTCTACTGTCAGTGTAAGATAACAATGTTTTTGCTTGGGTATCTGTTTATTCAAGTAAAACTGCAAGAATTAAAATATTTGCTTTTTTATGTGTTTGCTTGGTTCAGAGTTGCTTTGGGATGTTTTTTTGGTCCCTGTCGATTTCTTGAATAGTAATGAGAAGAAACCTCTAAATCCAACACTTACTTTAGGATGAGTATATAACACACTTTTCCTATTTGAGCTTAGATTTATCATGTAAGCTGTGTTCTCTTTTATTTAGGTATACTTGTTACTTGCAGAATCCTAAATAAAACAAGAAGCAGGTCTGCTGTGCTCAGTAAACAAACCCACAATTCAGCAAAGTGTAAAGCATCAGACTCAAACATGCTGCCAAAAAAGTGGTGAGCTCTGGGAACAACTAAACTGAGGCGCTACTTACTTAGTCTGAGTTCAGCTCCTGAGCGAGACTGCGTTTCATACATCCACTTTCTTCTGAGCTGTTTTTCATGTCACTCAAGCTGTAGCCTTTAACTCAAGTAAGCAAATGTGCCATAAAAAAAAAAAAAAAAAAAATAATAAAAAAAAGTTTGGATGCGCAGTATTTTTAGCTGCGTATACGAGGACAATTTTACTGGGTCATAATTTGTGTGAGGCTAAGTCTCAATAAAGATTTGCTCACACATACACCTACCAGCACACACACATCCACATACATTGCCAAGAAGATGAAACTGGAGCATCGAATGAGGAACGGTGTGTCGTCTGAGACCTAGCCTCATGTTATTTTAAACCTGAGAAGCATGTCAGGGTTATACTATGTAGGTAGCCTAGAATGAGATTGACCTGGCAAACACCAAGCCATAGTGCACACTTTATGGAATATATGCAAAGTGCTATATTAAAAATTTCTCAAAGGCAGTGACAAAAGTAACCCTCTATTTCTCAATGTTCAACTACAATTGCAAAAATTGGTTCTCCTTTATAGAGTATATGGGACATAGCTTTGTGGCTTCTCAGAGTCAATAAAGCCACTGAGTTCGTTACATGTTATTTATTTTTAATTACAGCACATTTAAGTTAACACAAGGGGAAAATGCAAAGAAACTTATGTGTTCCTGTTTGATCATTAGTGATACAGCCACCTTTATCACACTAAATGTGCTTCTTACATTACTGTGGTGCTTTTGCTAAAGTTGTGAATTTCACTTCTATTTTTGAGTGTGGAGCTGAGGCACGCTCAACTTGTGGGACAGTTAAGAACATGGTGGTGATTATTTCATACACTGCTGCAGCCAGCAATGTATGAAAGTATTGTTCTCCCAACCAAAGCCATTATTCTTTCAGTCGTCTTCTGTTTCTGCATGATCACAGACCATATGTTGATGATAAGCCTACATAACAGGCGCCCACAGATGAAGAAAAATAGAGTGGGGAGGTGAAATATTGCACAATATTTTTATAGATAGATAGATAGATAGATAGATAGATAGATAGATAGATAGATAGATAGATAGATAGATAGATAGATAGTGTTGAACATTGTTAACACTGTAAAACAGAACCAGTCAACTAAATCAGCCTGTTGTTGATTGTCTGAAGGTATCAGGCAGAAAACTAAAAGAGAAAAAGTATCTAGCTAATTATTGGAGTACATTGTACCCTCACAAACGTGTAAAAGAAAAAAAACAGGTAAAGTGAAAATGACAGGTTATAAAACTTTCAAAACAGCACACTGGGACAAGAAAAGTTTTAATGAGGCATGCTTTTTGTCATCTTTACCATGGTGTCATCTAAAAAAACAGCTATTTGTTTTCCACAACATTCCCTGTTCTCTTTAGCTCTTTTTCCTTTTTGGTTTTTTATCATCTCCCATCTTGTTGGCCACACCTCTCCCACCTTCTTTGGCACGTTTATCACAGACTCTATAATTTGTTTTTTCTCCTTTAGATTCTTTTTTTTCTTTAGAACTTTCACAGGCTTTTGTATCAGCTTCTACCCCTGCACCTTTCTAATGCATAAAGCACAGAAAAAAATGACTGCTCTTCAATGGAACATCTTGAAATATGATGCCTCTTGTGTCCGAAATAGATAAAATGCCTATGGGATATTTACCTTACTAAATCACTAAATTAACATTCACTTAAAAAAACATTTTACACAGTTTACAGTTTAAATACTCAAATGTATTTATCAAAGTCATTCTTAGCTCAGTTTAAGTCTTTATTATTGAAGTGAGAATGAAGAGCCTCTGTAGTGACAACTTGATCAGTCTTGGCAGGGGAATGCTGACGTCATAATACTTCCGTGTTAGGCACTTTGTTTAGAAAATCTAACCTTGAAGAAAACCATTCATAAAAACACCCCAAGTGCCTCTTGATTGCCTGTGTAGAGTGCATTGAACGGTCTTGGCTTTGACATGATAGACCAAATGAAGCAGCTCTTGTTGCTCCTTGGGGGGAGACAGGTGTGGAAAGCGCACTGATGCATTCTGACTCTCAAATGCGTCTAATCTTGGCTGTGTTCTGGTCCACGCCTGCAATATTCAGAAGACCGCAATTCCATCTGACAATTGTTGTCATTTCCAGAATCCTAATTGGATGAACTTATACTTAGTTAAAACTCCAGCAGTGTGGGAGATAATATACTTCGCTGCAGGTGGTTTCCATTAGGGATATGGTGAGGAACAGCTGTAGAGATCGGAAGCAGAGAAACTGGGATGTGGAGAAAAACATGACATTGTTAGTTTCCAACAAGGTGCCTGTGGTATAAGGAAATTTTAAGATAAATAGGATTTTGCATTGTGCACCACACTTAAGGTTTTAGCACTGTTGCCTCACAGCAAGATTCCAATTTGAATCCCAGCATGACTCTTTGTAAGCTTTTTACAAGAGCTTCAGTTTCCTTCAAATGTCCAAAAACACATCTTTTTTTTCATATTTCATGATGGTTGCTTTGTATTTGTTTTATGTTAGGTGATTTGTTGCTTAAATTAACATGTATAGCATGACATGTGAGCTAAAATTCCTAAAAAAAAAAAGTAAAAGAAGTGACAGCTCACTCTTTCACTATGCTGAAGGAATGCTTGTTAATAATATCAAGATCCATTTCCACAACACACTTTCTAAACATTGGTGAACCACAGTTACAGAGTGCCATAATGACAATGAACAAAAACCAGGTAACTGACATCCCAAAGCAGGAAGTAAATAAAGGCAATAAATAGCAGGAGACGCAATGGATAGATTTAATGCTTTTTCAGCTTTTAGTTAACATGTAATGTTATCTTTCTTATTTTAATGTAAGGCACATTGGCAAGACTGCTACAAGCTATGGATTTATCCATGGTGTTTGTTCACAAATTTGTTCTGCAAAATTTTGAGAACATCTCTAAAAAGATGAAATGAACCGTCATTTAACAATTTTATAGCTTCTTTCTTCCTTTCTCTATTGATTGATGGCTTGTGTATATTTGGGAGTTACAAATTTCAGCCAACTAGTGCTTGGTTATTCAGTTTTAAGATATTGTCTAGTTTTCGGACAACATGCAAATGTTGACTGATTAAGAGTAGATACAAACCCAGTCAATAAATTAAAATATTATTAAAAAGTCAATTTATTTCAGGAACCCTATCACTAAGTGAAACACATCACATAAATCAGTTTCATACACACAGACTGTTGTTTCCAAGTCTTTATTTCTGCTAATTATAATGATTTTTCAGACCAATAAAAATAACTTTTTTATACAGAAAGGTATTTTTGTAACAACAACAAAAAAATAATTAATGTGTTTAATTTATTTTGACAAACAAACCTTATTGGAACACATTTTTAATTTAGTTTTAGTAGCCTCTGTATGTGTGTAGATTTTTTTTACATAAATATTGTAGAGTACCTGGAGTTCAAGACTCCATGGCAGCCTATTTTACAAAACATGGTAATTTAAGAACAACTTGTCAAAGTGATAAGTCTGCTTACCTGTTTTCTAATGGCAGAGGTGATCAGTTTTGCAGATCTGTAAACCTTTTTCCTTTTGTCTCTAACAACTTGTGTTAAATAGTAAACCAGCTTCTGCTGGGCTCTTAATCAATTTTGTTCTCTGAAGTTTATCCTCTCTCCACATTGTCCCCTTTATTTGACTTCCATCACAACCAGTCTTCAAAGAAAAACTTCAGACAATATATACCATGAAAGAGCAACAAAAGGACTGAGGAAAAAGCAAAAAAGACTTTTCCTATATTCTCTGTTTTTCAGAGTCTTTGCCTCCCTGTTAACATTTTCTTTCTAATACTCTTAACTTTCACCTCTATATTCAATTTTTCACACCTATGGAACCAATTACAAGTAGATTTTTCACTGCAAGCAACATTCCAGGAGACAATAATTCCTTCAGTTTCTTCTTCAAAAGAAATATGCTCTGGTATGTGTTGGAGAAGTGTTAACTGGTGCGTTGTAACTGAAAGTGTTAATAATCTTTCATGGAAACTTCTTTCAGTTTAAAATGGTTTAGGCTTACATGCAAATAATTCTTGATTCAAACCACATAACACTTCATTAGGAACAAATGTACTGGCTGTGGATCTTCAAAATCATATTTTTTACTGAGGTATTAAGTGTTGGATTTCTAAGTGTTATATGGATCATACCCCCTTAAAAATAAGGATAAAAGCCTAAACTCTAATGTGTGTTGAAAAAGAGATCTTTTTCCAAGCACAGAGACTCACGCTATCTTCAATTTCTGCCATTCTGTCATATTACAGAAATATTTAATTCAATAACACTTCCTCTGTTAAGCTCCACATCTTTTGAGCTGAAAATGTGAAAGAGATACATTTGTTATTGAAATCTTTAATTTACAACAAACTCTTAAATAGTCTCAATAAGGCCCAAATCATAACACTTCTACTTCTATAACACCACCACCGTTCTTTATTGGTGGTGTAAGGTTTTTGTGAGACCTGTGTTTTGAGCTAACATGTTATACGGATGAGTCACAGAAATTTGTAATTCAGTTGCAACAAACTAGCCAGGCCTTCAGGTAAACTTTCTGAACACAGAAGCTATTTTAAATGTGCAGTTATCAATTTTTTTTTTATTTATTTTATTTTATTTTTTTTTTTTTTCACTGTTTGGTGATTAATTTTAAAAAATTCTGAGATTTGTCTACAATCTGTTTTTTTCTGTAGTCCCCTAATGATAAAAGTTTTAAGATTACATGCTTTCTGGTTTTGTCTTCACATTGTTTGTTTTTCCCATGTTTAGATTGATTATTTTTGCGGTTTGTTCAACACTTACACTTGGTCCTTATTCAAACAATAATATCACGTGTAACGTGTGACTTGTCCTACTGTATTATAAACCTCAGCTTCTTTAATTTTTTTCTCACTTTATGGGTCATTATCTTAAGTCTCAGTGTTTACCACAACTCTTCTGCCATTTTGTTTGACTGTTTGTCATAGCACCACCTTTTCGTTGAGCTGATTAAATAAAAACGCATCAGCTTTATGTCCACCTTTCTGTTGTCTGCCTGTGTTTGCAACTTTAAGTCAGGCAGTTGTGACAAATATGCTCACACCAAAGTCACTTGTTTGAATGTATTATATTTTTGACAAGCACTTTTACAAAAGATAAAGTGTCAAATTTTTATGCACATGCATTTATTTTTTCACGACTACATCCCTCTCTGTCTCTGTCCATTGATCAGTATTTTGGGTTCTTGATAAGGGCGACTCTTAATGACAGAACAGAAGGTTCTTTCTCGCTCTCCCTGTTTTTCACACACTATTTTTTTCCCATTTCACTCTTCTTCAATGTGCCACCGAGATTTAACAAGCAAGACAGAGTTTCATAACATTATCCGTTTTGGTTCATTGTACTGCCCTTTGTTCTCTCTATCAGCCCCATTGCTCTGTTCTCATCCTTGTATTTCCCCTTTCCCAGGCCTCCTTTTTTTCTTTTCATTGTCCTGTTACATTCATATCTCAGCTTAAAATTAAGTGTCTTCATATTTTTGACATTGGATGTTGTAATAGTTAAAGTTATCACAGCCATTTTTGATATTATCAGACTTTCTTGAGAAATAGTTTTTTGTATTACAACTGCATGCAATTTAGAGTATTTAGGGTAATGACAATTAACATTTAATATCTAACATTTTTTAAATTAATTTTCCAAGTAAAAGAAATGTAAAACTTTTCTTTCTTTTTTTTCCTTTTTTTTTCTAAAATTGCATCATGGAAAAAAAAAACCCTTAAAACATAACTTATTCAGGCTTATCTTGGCAACAGACTTGTAGTACTTTTTATTGATGATATTCACACTAATACATCACTGTTTTTATATGTTATATACCTTATAAGAATTATTAATGAACCTTTTTAAACTTCTAGTTGTGTTGTGGTATAAGTAAACCAGAGAAATCTTGAAAGTTGTGAATGCAATGTTATTTTCAGGTGGAGAAATTTCATCAGGTTTTTTTTTTTTATTTGTTTGTTTTTTGTATTTTTCATTGTTCATATCGGTTTATTTTTTAAAATGGGACAATACATGATAATGAACATTTGCATGTCTGTACATAAAATTATACCCAAGTAGCTAATTTCCATCTCTAGTTCCACTGGCAGGTTGGTGTTAAAAACCACCAAAATACTCAGCTCCACCAGACTAGTGGCAGCAGCAGTCAGCAAACATGGTGGACCTGCGAGTCTGCTGAGCTTATCATGCAAACTACTTCTCAGTTCAACACTCCTAAGAATGGTTGTAAACGGGATAGTGTAAGAACATCGTTGTGATGACGTGCTGAAGGCGGAGTGTCAGAAAGAGCAGGAGCTTTTTAAAGTGACAGAAGGCCAATTTCAAGGTATTAAATTGCAAAGTCAAATTTCTTTTAAGTTGTTTTAGATATACACAGTATCTTTGTAACAACTGAAAGTAAGATAATTATTTGATTGCACTATAAAATGGAACCATGTGCCTCGAAAATACATAATACCGCCTCTTTAACTTTCCTTTCTGCCTGATTCGATCTGGTAATATTAGCAATCACAGTCAATTTTTGGTTTAAGCATCAGGGGCACCAGGTCCAAATATTTACTCAGTATCTGTCAATTTTAAGGCCAAAAAAAATTGAAAGTAATTGTATTCCAACCAAGCATATAAACCTACAGTATACTGAATATGAACATTTTAGGAAAAGTATTTTATACATGTATCTCTTCTTCTCACTACAAAGCAGTAGGTTCATTTTACCAATGTTTCATGCAGTGGGTCCACAATGAGGAATAGAGCAGGGAGATATCAAGCTCAGTTGTTGTTTTACTATAGCTGCAGTATGTAAGGTATATGTTTTCTAAATAAAAATGATAAAATAATATAATGTGTATAAAGGATAATGTGCACGGTTGTTTGTCCTGTCTGTCTCCATGTTGCCCTGCGGTGGACTGGCGACCTCTCCAGGGTGTACCCAATGACTGCTGAAGATAGACACCAACCCCCCTCGTGACCTTGCAAGGATAAGCGTGATGGATAATGGATGGATGGATGGATGGATGGATGGATGGAATATTTCAAAAATTAAAAATCACCACGTGCAATGTTGAACAAAATGAAATTAAGATAGCCAAGAGGAAATTATATTTATATTTATATAACATAAATCATTGAAAATCTAATCATATCTAAGAATCAGATAAAAGAATTAAAATTTATTCATGCTTCAAAATTGCATTCTTTTTTATAAGGATGAGTAGAGAGAGGAGGAGAGAATAGGAGGAGGAGAGATGAAGGGTAAACTGACAGATGGGACACCATATGATCTGGACAGGTGAGAAAGAAGAGGTTAGCAGATACTTAAGACTTAGGCTGTTTTTTTTATTTGTAGTATTTTGTCAAGGTTCAAAAGTAAAACATGTTTCTGAAAAATCTGACATGTTAAATTCTAAAAAAAAACCCATCAACATTGTTTAGCAGGTTTGAGTTTAGTATGACTTACTTCAAGTTACTCACGATGACTTTTTTATGCTGCTTACAGGCAAACTCTACACTTTTCAGTGCTGTTAGCATCCCTTGTTCACATTAACATTTGAGAGCAGCCAAATTATTTTACATTATGTAATATGTTCATTACCTGTTTTTCTTTCCTCAATGTCCTCCTTCCAGTTTCTTTGTCTCTCCATGTCTTATTTGCCTGAGGCAAGTCAGTGGCCTAGTTTAGCAATGCAGACGGTTGTTAGCATCATCCTTAACCAAAACAGCCGTATTGTGGAATCATAAAAACTATACATGCATACATGGACAGCCCCACTCTATGCTGTTACAGTGCTTTAAGTGTTTTGGAGCTACTTATGCTTAGATGTTCTAGCTGTAAGTCTTGTATGAGAGTGTATTGTGGAAGCACAAGGACATGTTCAAAAACAAGCGAACCATACGAGCACAAACCCATACAGAAATTACTTCTGCTTTACTTGCATCTTTGCATTTCTACCATTTTAATCTCTTCAGGAGATATGTTTGTTATTTTCTTGAGAAAAGCACACCTTCCTCCTGATTGAAGGAATGTGTCTTTCTTTACATGTGCCAGGACATTTCTGAGAATATTTCAGTGATGCATATTCACCCATGACTGACAAGCACCACATTCTCATCTGACTAGTTTTTTAGTAAATGGCTTTATCACACTTTTTTGTACTGACAGCGGGAAGACAGGAATCTGAAAAAAGGACAGGAAGTCTATTCTTATTATTACTAAAAATGTAAAAAAAAAAAAAAAAAATCAACATGAAGGAAAAACCTGATACTGTGAGATAAAACAAAATCATGAAAATAAAAAGAAAGTGGATTGTCTCTGCTCTGGCAATCTTTTTGTCCACATCAGTGCATCAGATCTTCATGATCATCATGGCAGAAAGCAGCCAATGAAAAATGTATTCTGTTTTTATGTCATATGTGTCAGCCAGTTTTCTATGAGTCAGTACATGGTGCAGTCCTACAGAATACTGTATTAAAAGCCATCTATCTGAGGCCACAAATAGTCAATGTCATTTTCAACATTATTAACCATGACTCATTGCATGGATTTGCTGCTGACTCACTGCGAATAAAATAAATTAATAATCACAGGGTAAGATATACTGCATACCGTTATTACCTAGCGTGGGAGGTTAGTGAGCTAAAATACTTGGACCAATAAGTAAATGAATAACAAAAAAGGCTTTAGTCATAGTGAAAATGAAGTCTAAGGCTTCACTTAACATACTGTGTCAACCCTGATAACAGAGCTGTCACATAATCAGTCACCAAAATGTGAATTGTTAAGGGTTAATTATTTTGAAACATAATCACTATCTATTGCATTGTGGTCAAAAGAGCATTATTATATGTGCAGAGGAAATTGAAAAAAATATTTTGTTTAACTACATAAATGAATTTACAACTTATTTACATAAACACATAAATATAGTTTATATGGGTATAGTGGTATATGTAGGGTTAGGTATATCAGCATGTTCAAATATTCTTTTAATGCAGTGTGTTAAAAACCAAAATAACTAAGGGAGTAGATTATAAACTATATTAATAAATTCATTCACCAAGTTCTGTCAGTTGAGGTGTAGTACAGAAAAACACATGGACTTAAATAAATAAAAATAATAAAAAGGATGCAAATAATAAAAAATGACAATAAAATCAAAGGAAAGAACAAAAAAAATCTAACAAAAACAAAACAATAAAAATCAGCAAGTGATAGCAATAAAGATATAAACATTAAAATTTAAAATAAAAAAAATCAATAAAACTTTAATATTGAAAATAAAAAAGCATTTGAAAAGCAGAATAAAGAAAAACTAACAATTCATCACCTAAACATTAAATTAAACAAAGACCTTATTTTTTACTTAAAAACATCAAATCCACACACCTACCAAATACCTGAAGGCAGAATGTTGCATAATGCCCATGCATAGAATGTAAAACCTTGTTCAACTGTTCTTTGGCAAACATTTGGGACTTTCAACAGATAGCTACACTGGGAAAGCGGAGCACATGTAGATGTACAGAGGATTGCCTGCTCTAACAAATGCTGTGGCACAAGGCTGTTTACTAATTGAAATGTTAAAAGCAGCACCTAAAAATCTGCTCAAAACTTATTGGAAACCAGTGCAGAGAGGGCAGCCCCAGAGTAAAATGTGAACAGTAAATTATACCTGTTGAAACAACTCTGCTGCATTACTTACAATCTGAAATCCAGTAACCCTGATTAAGGACCATTACATCTATCTAACCTTGATGAAGAAGTGGCATGGACAGGGATCTTACTATGTTTGACATAATTTGTCTGACTTTTGTAATAATCCACAGATCTAGTCTGTAGAAATGGATCTATTCACCTCCTTTAAAGCTGCAGTATGTAACTTTTGTAAAAAAATTTTTTTTTTTTTTTTACAAATTTGTTAAAGCTGTCACCATGTCGTGAAAGTATCCTATGAGACAGATAATCTATGAAAAAAATCTATTTCCACCTCCTACCTGAGCTACTATTGTCGTCTGAAGAAATGCACGGCTCCAGACCAAAAACAACAAATCAGGGCCATGAGGAGTGTCTTAGCACTGTCAGTCAGCTTCATTTACTCGCATCTAAATGTGCTAATGGGAGAGAAACAACTTACTATTACAGGAAAACCGTTTATCTGCCATCATTGACCACCATGCTAACTAGCCTTAGCATTCACTACAGTCTCTTCTTGCTGCAGCATAGCAGAGAGCAAGGGGGGTTGGGGGGATGAGCAATGTCACACAGACGGTGATTGACAGCACTAAGTCCCTCCTCCTGGCTCTGACTGGTTATTTCTAGATAGCACTGGGAACACTGGGAGAAGGCAGAGGAGCTCAATTTTTTTTCACAAATTATCTGTCTCATACCATTATGTCATGTTCTAGTGACAGTTTTAACAAATATGTAAAAAAAATATTTTTCATACAAGTTACATACTGCAGCTTTAGGTCTGTAAATAACATGGTTTGTTAAAAAAAAAAAAAAAAAAAAAAAAAATCACATTAAATTTCACTGCACATAGCTCACCCTGTTACAACCCCTTCATAAAAATAGCTTGATTATTTCTGTTTTAAAAGGTTATTTTGTCTGTTAAAAATAGAAGAACCCTATCTTTTGCCTTTTTTAATGTCTGTTCTACTGAAGCCATACTCAACTGTGACATCAAATCCAAGAGACATATTAAACCATGACTGATGTCACCCCACTAGTTAAAGCATTAAAATAAATCAACTGACTGTGAATCCTGTGAGTAATTTATAAGTATGTATAATTAGGAGGTAATCACATCATGGGGCATTGGATCTTATGATTTTAAATTCCCACAATATTTCTCATCAGTTGCTTTATTAGTGTGTGGCTTCATCAAGGCTATCATTATTTTGGAACTCAGATAAAGTGTGGTTTCTTTAAGCTTTACAGTCTGTCTATGTTCAAAACTTAAAGTAAAAAAGGAAGTCATTCTCAAGTTGTCCTGCTTTGTTGACAGGGTTGACTAATAGGGGCTTGTTGTAAGACCAGTAAGTTAGGCAACACTGAAGAAGCCTCCATCAGTTTTAAATTATTTGTGTGGCAGTATGTTGGGTACTGAGTAGATAAAGAGACAATAGCAGAGTGTCTGACAAAATACAAAGGACTTATAAGCACTACTGAGAACATTGCAACTGGCTAAACCTTAATCGCTAACAGTAGTGAAGTTGGCATCTACTTTTGAGCTTGCTAAAACAAAGGACTATTTCACATTTTTATGATTTTTAACAAAAAATCCTACTGATTTTTTGTTTGTTTGTTTAAAATCTAAAGTACTACACGGGACTGGAACACTCTACACAGATGATCTAAAACACATTGAGGAATTTTTAAAATAATACTCTATTTGTGAAACCAAAAAATTAGGGGTTTTAGTTCCCCCAGTTTTTAATGCTTTTTTTTTTTTTTTTTTTTTTTTTTTTTTTAAATATTTTTACCTTTTTAGCATATCTCTCAAAATATTATTTTAAGTACACTGAATTATCAGGAACACTCAACTTTTTGAGCAACATTATAATGTTAAGGATCATTCCCACATTCTGTTAGCTAGTTGTAGGCTTTGATAATTACTTTCATGATGATAACCCAGTTTCCTAAAAAGTGATGCTACAGGGCAAACAGTGTGTTACTATTTTAGACCAAGGTGTCCTGAGTGTAGGGTGAGATTGAGAGTGAGTCTAACTATCAGCAAGCTAGGGAGCCAGCCGGAAGAGATTGCAGTAATGGGGCAATTTATCTTTGCATTTGTGAAAATGTAATATACAAATTCAGTGGGGTCTAGTCCTTTCAAAGAACTGTGATGAACAAAGAAGCAGGTAAAGTGCTGTTTGCCATAGTCAGATTCAATATTTGATGCAAATAGACATCTTGGGTTCTCGATGCCCCTAAAGCAACCTTTTGGATCTAATAGTAAACCTGTTCAGCTAAGAGGCTTCGCTATGTGATTATGCAGTTCAAAGCCAAGCAGGTACTTTGAAAATGAAAAATAAAAAACTACAAAAAAGGAATGATGTAAAAAAACAAGCTGATTCATGTAATGCACTTGTCAAAGTAGAGTTTTTAACACCACATTAGACCTCCGTCAGCAATATTGCGAGAGAACATCATGAAGGTTTGTAAAAGGGCAATTTCAAGCTAAGTTATTCTGTCAAACATGCTGCACCCATTATTTTTTCCACTTAAGTTAAACTTGTAGAGGTTATCAACATGTCTTGTTAATCTTTCCCAGCATAGCATTGTTGCACCCAGTTCTTCTCCATTCTTATTTTTCTTTCTGTAGTTTAATTACAAAAAGTTGTTCTTCTCCAAGGATTGTCTCAACTGTTCTATTTGTGCTGTTGAGAAAAAAAAAATTGTGCTAAATGGTTGCATATAAGAAAAAAAATACATAGTATGACTCTCATTGTATAACTGGACTATAATTTTAGGAATCTGAGAGCTTACAGTTGTCCAAATATTTTACTTCAGTCCACAGAGCTGAGTAAGTCAACTAAAAAGAATAAAATGTGGAAACTCATATAAGAGAGAAGTTTATTAAAAATCTAGAAATCCTTTTCAGATTGCTTCAAAGAATAAAAAAGACTTTTATTCCTCCTACTTTGATAACTTTTCTTGTAGTTGTTTGCCTTCAGCTCAGAATCTGTTAACACTGTAAGACACAGGCATATAGAATTTTCATGACTCACACAGAAATGGTGAGCCTTGTACATGCCTTGCTGAGAGGATTTGGAGGTACTTATTCATGGAAAAGCACAGCACACATAAACAACATTTTTTTAGTTCCTAGAATTCTTAATTTTTTTTATTTTTTTCTTGTTTTTGTTTTTTTGAGCTTCACCTCCTCAATTTTATTAAACATTAAATGTGCCAGATGGTCAATGATTCCCAAGACAACATCTATAATGTTTTGGATGAATTAGGGGTTAGGGTTAGGGTCTGTGCATTCAGTGCCCTTTTAATAGTATCTTTCTGCTCATCTATCTAAATTATAAAATCATTTCATGCAATGTTGTTCACGTGCTTCTATTTGATCAAAGAAAGTATACTGGCACATGTCAACCAATGATAAATTGTTGCTATAGAAGCACTTGTGTAAAAGGGAGAGCTGTATTTTTAAAGATGTGTGGTTATGGTAGCAAAAGTACTTGGCTCTCCTTAAAGTCTGGTCTTATACTTCTAATTTATTATAGCATTAAATAGTAAATACTTTTTCTTTAGTTGGCTTTTATTTAATAAATTAGAATTAGAATTCAATGCAGTAGAATATGTGTTCCAATGATGCTCGTTTGTCAGATTAAAAGCACCCTTTGAAAATAACAGCTTTTAAACGGGTATTAAAAATACATTTCATTAAGTCCACCTTTCTATATTAAAAATATTTTTATGGGTCGGATGTAAAATTCTAATCCTTAATGTTGTGTTTTCATTAGCTTTGAGTGGAAATCATCATAATTAATAGAAATAAAGGCTCAAAAATAGTCTGTGGGTATCTATATAATGTGTTTCACTTAGTGAATTGGGTTTCTGACAATAATATTCTAATTTACTGAATATAACTGTAAATAAAATTTTTAATTTTTTTCATTGACTCGTGTTTGTTACAAAGAACAAGTAATTTTGTTCAATTTATTAAAATATACATTTTTGTTAAAATAATCACTTGTTTTGAGACACAAGTGTTTTAATGACATTCATTATCAATACAAACTCTTTAAAAAGGCGTTTACCCACCTTTTGCACCTGCAAGATCTAATTCTTCTGGGAGTGCTTTCCACAAGGGTTGAAACTGTGTTATTGGGATATCGGACCATTTTTCTAGAAGCTCATTTGTGAAGTCAAGCTGTGATGTTGGACAAGAATGCCTGGCTTACAGTCTCTGTTTTATTTTATGACTAATGTGCTCTTGTCAGTTGAGGTCAGGGCTCTGTACATCCTAGTCAAGTTCTTCCACGCCAAACTCTTTCATTCATGTCTTTAGCTTTGGCACTGGTATGCAGTCTTATTTGAACTGCTAGAAGCCATCCCCAAACTGTTTCCACGTAGTTAGGAGTATAAACTTGTCGACAATGTCTTGGTATGCTGCAGCACTAAGAGTTCTTTCACTAAAGATAAGGGGCCAAGCCCAACTCATGAAAACCCACACCCTAACCCCCTCTGTAACAAATTTTACACATGACACAGTGCAGTCAGGAAACTGCCCCACCCAGATTTCTCATTGTATTGCCAGACATTAGTGTTTTCCATTACACTTAGACATCAAACACTTTGCCTTGCACTTAGTGATGTAAGGCTTGGAAGCAGCTTGTCAGCTATGGAAACTATCCTAATCCTTCATTTGGACGTCTATAGCTGTTGACTCTTCAGAAAGTTGGTGACCATTGCACAGTGCACTCCTTGGCATCCACTGACCCAACTCTGTAATTTTACATGGCCTACCACTTAACAGCCGAGTTGCTGTCTTTGCTAATTGCTTCCACTTTGTTGAAATACTACCAAGACTTGATTGTGAAATATTGAGTAGTGAGGAAATTTCAAGGCTGAATGTTACCATGCTGGAATTCACTGAGCTCTTGAGAGTGACCAATCTTTTTATAAACGAGAACAGCCTGCATACCTGGGGGGTTGATTTTCTCCTGTGGTCATGCAAGTGATCGGAACACCTGAATTCAATTGTTTGTTGCCTTGTGGCAAGAAGTTCCTGGGTTTGAATCCCAGCCTGGGGTTTTTTCATGGCTTTTTCATGTTCTCCCCATGCATGCATGGGTTCTCTCCAGGTACGTTAGCTTCCTCCCATGGTCCAAAAACAAGACTGTTAGGTTAATCGGGCTATCAAAATTCCCCTTAGGTATGCATGGTTGTGTGTCTCTGTGTTGCCCTGTGATGGACTGGTGACCTGTCCAGGGTGTGCCCCACCTCTCCCCCAATGATCATGAAGATAGGCACCAGCCCCCCCCCCACACAACCCTGCACAGACAGGTGGCTATAGACAATGGGTGGACAGGTGACTTGACTCCATGCTTTTGCCAATATCATGCATATTTATATTAAAAAGAAAAGTTTTATTTCTATCCAGTTGATTGTTACCAGCACATTCAGAAGTGTCTTTTCTGGTTGTTCACATGTATTCTTTGGGATGTCAGGAAGTAAAACAAACCAATTTATATTATGAATATCTGTATTTAACAGAAGCATTTTAAACTGCTATGTTTCTCTTTTTTAAAATTATGCTGCAAGATTGGAGGATCACACATCATTTTCATTCAAATAAACTAAAAGCACTTTATTTATTACAGACATATCTTTATTTTGTTTTGTTAATCCAGAAATGAATCAGAGGAATGTATTGAGATTCATAAGCTATGGCTTACTGAAAAGATAGGCCACAGGTTATCTATTGGTCTTTCCAGATAGATGTTCTGAAAAGATCAATATAAAGTTGAAAGGACATACATGGGTTTTTAACTCATCTACATGGGGGTATCCTGAGAGATTAAAAAAAATCACTCTTTTTTCCTGAGTCATTATTCCTGTTGAAACGTAACTCCTGTTATCTGTTTTTGCTTTTCCATAATGAAATTGTACTGTATAGTGACGTTCACAATGAAAGAGGGACTACACTGGATTTCAATTTTCAATTTTAGGATGTTCAAAAAAAAAATATGAAGTTAATGCATTAAGATAACCTTTCTATACATTTTATTAAGTGGAACGACACTGAAATAAGTTATAAACCAAATTTGCAACAGGTTATTTTAAAATAGTGAGTAGTCATACTAGCATCAGCCTGCCACTTTAGCAAAGTGCCCTGGATAAAAACAAAACGATAGTTTATTGAAAACCATAGCTGTAGTGTGGAATCAGATATATCTTGAAAAATTATTGGGCAGTTTTCAGGTGAGCTGTTATGAGAATATTTTGGTGGTTTTTAAAAGTCAAATTGGCCTTGTGCTGGGGTAACATATTAGGGCTGACCTGCAGAAAGTCTGATTGGGACAAAACAAGAATAGGAGATACAAAAGCAACATGAGTGTCATTGATGAGTCAGTAAAGTATTACATGAGTGCTATTGTAGATTTACTTCTCCAGACCTTGTTTTACTGATGAAATGTACTGTTTTATTTTACAGCATTTTAAAGCTACTTTGTTTTCAAGCATAAACACAGTAGATAGCATTAATTTTGATGTCTAATGACGTAAATTGGTATTGGGGACTAAAAGACTTTCAGACAATGGTAAAAATTTACATATGTAATTACCAATAACCAAACATGTAGACACAAAAGTACAGACACTGTACTCTACGAATACATAGACAAAATTCGTGCTTTTTACTTTCTTAATTAGGTCCATAGTCTTCTGTATTTTGATAGTTAACACAATTACACTTTTTTGATCATCTTTTTTTATTTCAGCTTTCTAATGATTTTAATTAGAAACCTTTATATTCTCCTGTTTAACTGTTCAGTTTTGGGTCCAAAGAATTAAAGTCATGTCATCTCAACAAAAAAGGGGACCAGTTTTTGAGAACCAGCAAGAGCCTAATTATTTCTTTAATTATTGAATTGACAACTGAATGTAATCACTTCGTTATCCTGCATTGCCCCACACCCACATTTAAGTCAAACATTTACTGTTTGTCACTGTTGCTCTACCCAAAGTCCTATCCTGGCCTGTAGCAAGAAAACAATCTTCCTCTTTCCACATGGTTGCTATTTCTGTGCTTTAGTTAAAACATGCACCCCTTTGGCTTTTACCTGAGTTTTCCACTGGAACTACTCCAACTACCTTTAGCTTACAGGCCTATAGTCCACCATAGGACAATGTCCCCTGGCCTTTCCCCAGGTCATCTTGGGCTGTGTTAGTAGTTGTTATGTAGTGGGCAGTTGAGGGCCTGCTGAGGTGCTTTGCTCCATTTAGCCCCAGACCTTTGGGTTGCCCTGCCATGCTCCACAGCATCACTTCTTCCTGCAAGGCATTCAAGAAATGGATATGATGTCATGGATGAGCAGTCACAGATGACAGTGGTCTAAACATTACGCACAGGGAAATAAATATATACATAAATACAGAAGGAAGGTCTGAGAAATGGGAAGAAAGAACTAAAAAGAGAAGCATAGCTCTTGAGGAGTACAAGCTGCTAAAATGTGAATTTCACATCAAATTTCAGATGTCCTCCGCTCTACTTCAGATTTTCAATTCTTGCATGATTTCTGGGTTTTTTTTTGCCTGGCTTCATCTTTTTTTTTTAAGAAATGGCATACATCCAGAGTAATTTATGTTGCAGCATATGTGACTTTTCCTCTGTTCCTCACAGCCACAAAAGTTTGCAAAGAATATACAGATCAAATGCAGTCTCTCATCATGTCTGCCGCAGCTGTCTTTTCCACTGCCCTCTCTTTGTGCTCTTCTCTCCCTGTCAGATCTTCTTATTTTATTTATATCTTGCAACATTTTTCTGACCTACTTGAGCACCACATAGCTGTCAAGACCTAGAAACATAGGGATCAAGAGGGATCATGCAAATGAATATTTTTGCCATTTTTTTTACAGAGACTGTAAAAATATGCACTACATCTTCTCAAAAAGGATGTGTATTTTTATTATTATTATTATTTTTGCTTAGAATGGAAACCTCACATTATTATTCTTTAAAAAATTAAACTTCAATGTTAAATAACAATTTGCTGAAATGTTAAAAGATATTTCTTTATACTATTTTGTAAATGTTTTTGTAAATGAACTGCTTTTCTTTTTGACAAAAATAGAACATGCTGATGAACTTAAATCAACTGGACCCCCCAACGTAGTTTCTGTATTCAATGAATACAGAAACTAGATGCTGTTTATTTACAGTTCAATCAGTTTTAATACAATCAAATGCACCATGTATGCTATGGTTCATAATCTATTTATGAAATTATTAAATTATTGTTTTACAGGACTTGGATGGTTCAAATATTAAATAAGTCATTATTAGCTTAACTTGCTGATGTAAGCTAGCATGACTACAAAGAACAACAGTGACCAAATTCAACTGGTTTTCTGACTTGTATCATTGAAGTAGTTAGTTGATGTGACTTCATACCTTATGGTATTTCTTGTCATGAAAATATGTTGATCTAGCTCATGTCTTCCCCCTCTCTCACAACCCACTTTCCTGTATGACAACTATCAAATAAAGGCCACTAAAGCCTGAAAAAAAAAAAAAAACTTAAAAACAAAAATCTGAGGCTGAAAGTTCATACTGTATTAAAAGTTAGCTGCTACCAAACATGTTGGAAACAATTTGGGGATGTCCCCTTCCTGTTCACAAATGACTGCATGCTAGTGCACAAAGCAATACCCATAAAGATATGCAAAAGCAAATGTGGTGTGGAAGAATCTTTCTGGGCTGCACACAGTTCTGACCTCAACCCTTTTGGGACGAATTAGAGTGTAGACTGCAAATGCGAGGCCTCCTCGTCCAACATCAGGGTCTGACCTCACAAATGTTCTCCTTGAATAATGGTGAGAAATTACCATAAACACAGTCTTAAACATTGTTAAAAGCCTTCTCAGAACAGTTGAAACTGTTATAGTAGGAAAGGATGGTTTGACATCATATCAAATCCTATGAATTTAAAACGTTTGACAACATAATGTAGCTTAATGTTCATGTTTTGTTTCTTTGTTTGTTTGTTTTCAAAAGACAGTGAGGGAAAGCTGCTTTCTGTTTGACAGACTGATGGAGCAGCTTAGTACTGAAGACACTGACAGAACCTGAGAAATGTTAATCTTGATCCAGTTAGCTGCTTGCAAGCATTTTACAAAATTACGTGCAGGGAAAGACTTGAAATAATATTGTTGATGATAACTAATAATAGATGTATGATCTCTAAGAAAAAATGATTCAAATATTCAAAGTTTCAAATATTTGGAGTATTTGGAATTGTAAATTTAAAAAGTTATCAGATGAAATAAGCACTGTGTAAGATACTTGAACAGTTTAGTTAAGTTCTGTATCTTAGATTCTGATTTCAAAATTCCAAACACAAAAATAACACCTAGAAGTGTAGAGAACATGAAGCATATGTATCTTTAAACCCCCTCAGTAGTGACACAAGTAACACTTTGCTCAACATTTCTGAACAAAAGAGTAGAAATGCTTTTAGCAGTTTCTCTTATGACCAATGCGATATCATCTGTTCCACTCAGACCTACACAAAGTTAAACTCTCAGAGGAGCCCCATACTTCTCTGCTTGTGTTTATCTCATCCTTATGTCCTGTGTGAAGTGGAGAGGAAAGAGTTTTGCTCACAGCCCAAACCTCTCAACACCACACTGACTTTTCTCCTGGGAATGGGCCTGGACAAGAGGGAAGTACAATAACTGTGCTAACCAATGCAAGGACTGTGAGACAGAGAGAGGCGAGAAAGAGACAAACTGAAGGATTGTGGGAAACAGGAACAAATATCAAGGCTTGAGGGGGATTAAAGAAGCTGCAAGATAAAAAGCAGTGGGAGAGTGAAAGTTGGGAGAGTAGAAAGATCTTATGGTGCTAAAAGATATCGAGAAAAAGGAAAGCACAAAGAGACTGGGGAGTAAAAAGGAATTATTGTCTTTGTGGTTGCTTGAGCAGCCTCTCAGGCAGAGTACATGTCTATTAGGCCACATGAAAAACACACACATTCTGGTAAATGTTAGTCTTATGATTTCTGGATGTCTGTTTCAAATTTGAATTGCAATATCAACATCTAATATCACTTGGCATGTATTCCTGTCTTTTGTCTAATTCCACTGTACCTGGTCTTGAAAATTCAATAACTTCCTAATTGATTTGCTTCCAATCAGATTTTAACATTTCTGATGTCAGATAAAACTTGGGCCAAATGCCACTTTGTAGAAATAATTTTCAGATAGCCTACGATGTTTGCAGAAGTATTTGGGCTTCACTGTGAAAACAGAGCTAAAAGCTGCTATAAATACCTAATCCATGTCTTGTTGAGAGGTGAATCCTATCATAGTATTTTGTTTGTGCTCACCTTGGAATTTTTTCTTTAATAGGAAATCAGCTTAATGACGTGCAAGTCCATCATCATACCGCAGGCAATTTACAGTGCATTTGGAAAGTATTTGCAGTGCTTTACTTCTTCTACATTTTGTTAAGTTTCAGCCTAATTTTTTTGACTGTTTTGCAAATGTATTAAAAATAAAAACCCAAGTGCTGTGAATACTTTCTGGATGCATTGTATGTCCTAAAGTTAGGAGAGGTAAAAAAAACAAAAAAAACCCAGCAGATTTCCTTGTGACAAGTACAGCACAATAGGAGCAGTGTTCCCCTGAAATATAGATACTATAGGTTTTATTTTATGCTGTAAACAAATTGTGTGGAAGCCAAAAGAAGTTATCATGGGATAACAAAGGTCAAAAACCATAATCTGTCATGTTATGTGGGGGAGTTGTTTCAAAGTAAAGATGGAATAACAGAAATGTCCTATTGGTTGTGAGCATTTATTGAAGAAATTAAAAAAAAAAATACCAAAAAAGTGAGTAGGCACAAGAGAAACTGGAGAGTATCTGGGGGCCTCATGCATAAAAGGATGCACAGCTTTCACACTAAAAGTTGATATAGGAACAAATTTTGAAAAGAGCAGCACACAAAATGTTCAGATGTGTAAAACTGTGCGCACACATGTGGCTGTACACCTTTCCTTCATAGATCCCAATGTGCATGAAATAGACCGCAGTTGCAGATACCAGGTGGACTGCCCTGTCCCCCACCCATAAATACATACGCAAAGTAGTATAAATACTTGGAAGGCTCCCACCACATGTCCAAATAACCATGGCAACAGCCCCTGCTTTCCAACTACTACTAATACTAATACATTTTATTTAAATGCGCCTTTCAGAGCACACAAGGTCGACCATCTCACAAGTAAAAAAAGAACACTTTGAGAATAAAATGATGGGCCATGTTGATCAATCAAAGTGTAAATGCTTCTTTGAACAGCTGAGTTTTCAATCTGGATTTAAAAATAGACGGAATAACAGAGTCATCTGGAGTGAGTGGGGAAATCAACATGCTATTGAACCATGCCAGCGTGCCACTATTTGTTTGGCACATTGGTGCATCACATATAAGTTGTGCTTTTATAGAATGGAAATACTTTTTATTCAGAAAGACAGTGGCCTTATAGCAGTATGAGTGCAGATGAAAGCTCAGATCACATTAGGAAATCGGCTCATCACTGCAAATTGCTATTTATTTTCTGTCTGTTTAGCTGCAGTGTAGGGGACCCTTCTATATCTGGGCAACATATAGAAGAGGCTGTCCCATACAGCTGGCATGGCTCAGCTGAGGGATGACTGGGACATTCCTGACCTGTTAGCCAACTACTGCTAAAATGCTCTGGTTGCAAGGAATCCCAGCTTGGTGAGAACTTGAACTGGCACCAGTAGTGCGCGGTTCCTTATAGTTTCCCCTTTGTAACATTGGGGCAAGTACATGCAGAGCTCCGGGATGATCGCTAATCTGAAGGATAATAAGTCACTCATCATCATGTGCCAGCATATCAGTATGATCTCTGAACACCCACTCCCTCTGAATCCTTCTATTGGTGAGGTCCTCCAGCAGCTGCCATTATTCCACAATCACATGCACCTTTGCATAGCTACTAATGGATGTGTGTGTGTGTGTGTAATTTTAGATAAAAAAAAAAGATTAAAAATCATGAACAAACATTGGGTTCAATTCTCCTTGAGTTAAATAACACTGAATGGAGGTGGATTTCAGAGTATGTATGTGAGTTTTGGTGCTTCTGTAGTTTGTTATTGTCAACTGAAAATGTTGACAATAACTGCTGCACAATTTAACAGCAGGTAAAAAGTTTGCCTATATTTGCTCAAATTTTAACGCAACGTTTCTTACTATACATGCTGACTTGTGCATGAAACATTTTTTCAGCATGCAGTCATTTGTGATTTTTGTGTAAGCTCACCGTTTATTCATTAGGGCCCTGAAGAGAACAAAACAGTAAAGCAACAGTAAACAGGAGAAACACTGAAGGTCAGACAAACTGGCATGGCTATTAACGGAAGAAACTGACAAAGTGTGAAGAAAAAAGTGAAGAAAAAAAATTGAGAGATGTTTGATCATCTTCATCACTCTCTGTGATCTTTGGCCCCACTTGAAAGAGTGTTGTGTACCTGGATACAGTCAAAGCAAACTTAAAGATCTCGTCAAAAAAGTCAGATGTTACCAACTGAGCTGTGAGATGATAATAAATGTGCAATATGCTATCAGCCTAAAACGGTTATTGATTTAGAATTTAGCACTCCAAGAAGACAACTAGTAGGCATGGCTTAATAAAAAAAAAAACAAAAAAAAAAAAAAAACTGAGAAATATAGAAAAAAAAATGTTTCCTAGTTGTCTTTATCATGACATAGTTTACCTTTTCATTCTTTTTTAAATGTTTAAGCATTTTTAGAACTCTACTCAAATAGCCAAGTATACACCCACTTGAAACAAATCCTTTATGTCATAGGTCTTTCTGACTCATGCTGTGATGAATGAAGCACAGTCAGTTTCTAACATCATGATAAAAATGGGGGGGAAATGAAAATCCATTTACTCTGCTCTTAAAAGAACAACATCAAGCAAAACATCACAAATATGACAGAAAACACATTTACCAGAAAATCTCATTTCATTATAAATCAGTCACTATTTTGTTTATTTGTTGGACTGCATTCACTGTTTTGTGATCTCTCTAAAGCTGTTTTGATGGAGTAATCACAGTTTGTAAAAACACATGTTCCTACAGTCAATTGGGAAAACTTTAGTTGGAAAATAAGTTGCTGACAGATAAATTCCCAGCACCTGCCAAAATAATCAATGGCATGCTGACATGGATCACCCACAGCTACAATCTAAACAGATATTTAATTGACATTTTATCCTATGAGACTGTCTAACCTTATATGATACCTTTTAAAAATGCCCACCAGTATATTCTACTTGCTGTTCAGGTGAAAGGCCAGTGAGTTATTTTTCTTTGTTTTGTGTGTTTTGTGTTTCTTACCAGCAGTAGTTATAGCAGACTGTATATTATGCTTTATATCTTTACATCTCAGGGTATAACAACACATTCAGTGGGAAGACAGTACATGATATAGGCATTATGTGAAGAAGACCAGATTTTTGCGATATGTTTGGAAAAATGCTTATGCAGTTGAGTGTTGCCAGTCACCGTGGTAGGTAGTCTTTATTTTTGGACTTTGTTAACACAACAAGACAAATCAAAAATTGTTATCTTTCTTACTTTAACCCCCTTTACTGTAATCCTCAAAACGCTTACATGTATGAATGGGTCCATGAAGACACTGGTGTTCTCATGAACATTTCAGAGTTAATATACTCTACGGGCCCGATCTTCTAAAGGTTTGCGCATATAAAAACAGGTACAAACTTGATATCATGTGCAAACCTGATTTACAAACAGCACACAAACTGGATTGCGTAGCTAAATGAGGAGAATCACAAGTGCAATAAATTTAGCGTGTCTCCCTTCATGAATATTCAAAACATATGCTGATCATCAGGAAGCGCAAAATACTGGGAAGAGGATATGCAAATCTGAAGACTTACCAACTGCAACGTGATTTACTAAACTTGAACCAGATTGCTAGGTACTGTTTTTCCCTCTATATTTAACACATTTGAAATGCAGGTGTAAACTGGCACAAAGATGTATGTGGTCACTGTAGGAAATAGGAGGCTTAGATACAATGACAGAAGACATTGCTTGTCAAATATGTGGAACATTTAAAGAATATAAAATAAGATAATAAATAAAAGGATATTGAAGATAAAACAAATAAAAAGAAATGTCCTGTATGCAAGAGTTTTTTTCCCACTCAAAGTTTGTTTACAGGCTCGTATGAAGCACTTTCATGTTATAATAAATTATTATGGGCTTACCTTGGTTTGTAATGTTTAGGTCAAGTAAGTAATATCACTTTTTTCGAAATTGTTACATAAAGATTGGAGGTTAGATCCGACAGAGTTGGAGAGCACGTCCCGGTGGGGTGGATGTGTGTGTGTGTGTGTGTGTGGTGGGGGGGGGTACCATGTTGTGTTGTGTTGTACCACGTTTTATACAAATTTAAATGAATTGTATTATTATTATTATTATTATTATTATTATTATTATTATTATTATTATTATTATTATTATTATTCCAGATATCACCCTCATACCCACATTTAATCATAGGTACCAAAAGCTTACTTCACCAGACCAGGTCACAAGCTGACAGCACTTGGATAATGCTTTGCAAGACAGAGTTCACTTTTGGAAATATTATTTAGGTTTTTCTTTTTCTTCGAGGTCTTATAGCACAAGATCTTGTTATACCCCTAACAATATTCTATATTCACTCAGTCCTATAAATATCCACCAAATAATTACCCCTTCTACTTTTGATTATACCAGTCAAATACATTGTGCTTTTCTTAATTCTCCAAGAAAGCTGAACTGTTTTACATAGCTCTGGGCCATCTATTGTTATCAAGATGTATTCAGAAGTTTTAAAAAGCTACATTATGAAAGCTGCTAAAGGTTTTTGGCATAAAGTTCCTATAGTTTAAAATCATTATGATTAGATTTAGAATTGACCACAGTATTCTTTAGCTGTATGCAAAGAGTTACACATTGTTGCCTCTCCAATACTTATCACTACACACTGCCTGTCAACTGGCTGAAAAAACACCCCTGGAAGTCATGGCGTTGAAACAAATGGAGTTCAGTTTAATCACCATGATTAAGTTCCTGTTGGTTTAGAACTGCATTTGGCAATATGTTTTAAGCAGCCCACTGTAGGGTGGCTACATACATTGTTGCATTTTTGTTTGAAAGTTGTTTGTTTATACTCTGATACAATGAAACTGTGGTACTTTTACCCAAGGTTACATGGTTTATTTGCATCATTGAAATTAGGGCTCCTCTGAAGCCCTGAGAAGTATCACATCAAACTTATATTGGGAATTAAAATGGAGCCCATAAACAATATTATGTCCACGTGTTACATTTATTTAGTTCCCACAAAGATGTTTACTTCTGGACCTGGGGGGTTGTTTCTGTTCCAGCTTGGCTCCACTACATATCCCGTGTGGTTCTATATCAAACCTGTACAAGCAAATGACATGGGGTCTTCTTGTAACCCATGGGCAATCCCATTTGCAGCCCATATTTTCTGTCTATTTCACACCCACATGGTCCCCATTGTTGAATGCACTGAAAGAACTATGGTGAGATCATTCCAGTTTCATGCAAAGTTATAATGCAATTGATAAATAAATAAATAAATAAATAAATAAATAAATAAATAAATAATTGTTTTCCACAGAGGTAAAAAGACTGAATACATAAATGAGCATATAATCTGCACACTGAAATGTGTTTCCGCTTTTTATGAGTAATTGAAGTAAAAATGATTAAAATGAAGTATATCTAAATTGTGCTGTGATGATTGAATGACGATTTGATATTGATTCTAAGCATTTATTGATATGGAAGTTGATTATAAATCATATTAAACATATTATGATTGTAACAATGAATATGATCAGTTGAAGTTGATAGGGTTATTAAAAGTCAAAACAACAAGTGTGTAAAAGTGAAACGGGGAATAGGCCTAGGAGTCAGATTGGGGAAGTAAGTCCAGACAATCGTTAAGAGTGGACGCGCAAGAAGTCATGTGGCAAGGCACATAGAACCTTGCAATACACAAGAAGAAGAGCTCGCTTGTTCCCCGCGCCTGGAGTTGAGTCAACTTGGAGCACAGAAAGAGGAACGACGAGGACCCAGGAGCCACAGAACGACGGAGGACTCTGCACCGCTGGACCAGGGAAAAGCCAACGCCCTTAACCGTGGTTACAGATCGGGCTGCTGTTCTTGGATTTCTGCAAAAGACACCCCAACAACCTCTGACAGACTTGGTCAATGGATTGTGTTCAACAATTGATGGAGGACTGCCTGATTCTGGATAACAACATCTAGAACAGAACGTAGTGAGAGACAAGACGAGTTTTCCTCGACATCAGCTTAAACAGATTATCTTAGAAACCTTTTCACAGGGTAATACCCTACAGGTTTGAGGATTTTCCGGACCCGTTAGATGGAGAGCTGGTCATAAGTCAGCCCAATAGGTTGAACAAGAAGACCATATAAAAATTCTTTAATTAGATACTGCCAATGCATCATTGTACAACATATTTCTGTTTGATTGTTCAGCTACTAACCACACACAGATTGTGAAACTAATCAAGACACAATGTGCTGTCACCTGCATTTTCAATGCTCATTTCATTCAGTGCGTTTAACTCACAGGTGATGCAATTCACAATGACAGTATCACGTGCAACCAGAGGCATGAGGGGTACCAGCTAATGAATTTACATTTAGGCTGACAGTGGCCTGACTCCAAGAGTCATGTTGGTGATAGTGTAGAGGAAATACGGACCCCCTCCAATTCTACCACCTGTCACAGCCAATGCTTATTGGAAGCTATTAGAATTCATGTAATAGAGTTTTATCATGGTGGGTAATGGAGTGGAAGAGACATGCTGTTTTAATGCAAATGTCAACAACATTCTATTCCCTTAGCATGAGAGTAAATTGGCACTGTCAGTCATATATGTGTTTCCATGACAACTGTAAAGACTGACAGGAGCTTGTACGCTGAGTGACCCAGATGTTTATCAGCATCAGGGCGCAGTTGATGTGATGCTTGCTTTTGTAACGTACATGTTACAAAACAAAAAAGATTTGCAAAGACAACAATAAAAACATGAGGTGCTTTAATTTAAGAACTTTGTCCAAACATGTTTTGTTCCAAATCTGCATAGACTATCTCATCTCCATAAGCAAAGTGACATGTAGCAACACGTGGTTACAGAAGAAAAAGAACATCTTAGTGACATACTGCAATTTTTTCTATTGTTCTAATATACATTTACAATTTCAATTGCCGTCTATTTTCCTGAAACCACACCTGAGGAGCAACACGTTTCTTGTTAGGTATGGCATGGCCTGGAAATATGTACCATACTTTACAGATGTCACTGTATAACATCTGTAAAGTATGGTACATTTTGTTGTTTCCAAGTTTACTTGCATTGTAATGTGTCATAGTTTATTTGCATTAGGTACACTGTTAGAACTCTTTGGATGGATGTATTTCATTTTAAAGTTGGGGCTTTGTAAAACACAAAAACCTGTGTCTGTGCTATGAGAATGCTATACCCCAGGAAGTGTTAGTGCTTGTCCCATATTTATAATTATGTAATCACATCCCTAAACATGGGCTTGTGGAAACATACGGTGTCTCCTATGTCCCCCATGTGAACCCCTTGGGTTTTGCTATGTAGAGCACCAAATGAGATCACGTCTCATGTGGAGGGGATAAGCCTCAGACAAGAGAGCAACACAATGAATTTCAAGAGAGGGTGCTGATATGGGTTTGTGATACACTGAATAGTAACTGCTTCCTTCCTTTAGGGAGAAGAGAAACAGGTGAATAGGAAAATATATTTTCTGTACTGAGTGCAAATATAGAGAGCCACCTCATTCAAAATTAAATAAACAAATACTGTTATTAATAAATAATTATTGAATACGCTATCAAATAAATACATGTCTCCATGAAATGAAAAATAAATATTTAAGAAACAATTTTTCAACAGGGAGCTTATTTTGTCAATCACAGATGTATTTATTTATTTATTCCAAAATGGTGTTTTACTGTGTGACACTTATTTTGCAAAGCTACTTTACGTATTTCAGGGACTTATTTTTTAACTCTTTATTTTATGTTCATTAAAGAAGGGGGCAGGTCTTTCTCTGTGGAGCAGGTCTGGTCAGAGTGAAGCTTTTGGCAGAGTGAGTTCACATCTGTTTCGCACAAACTATCCTCCAACCTTAACGACTAGTCATAGCAAAGTGTTCTGAGCTCTGTTTGGTCCAACTAGCATCATATCATTAATCAACTGGGTTCGCGGAGTCAGGATGAAAAATTGTTTAGTGGGCAATATGGAGGACATGGGAGAACTCTGAGATAATATGGTGGTTTGAAACTGAGCAACATGATTTAACATCTGATTCTATTTTGGCCGGTGTCATGCCAAGGTAATTATTCCTGACAGAATCTGTTTCCTTTGCGTTGGCACAAGATGTATTATGCAGGCACAACAGGCCTTGCTTTCCCTTATAAGCGAGGGAAGTTAAGCTATGTTCATGTGCTTTTATTTTCAAACATGTGGCACTTCTGGGTCAGCCATGTCCTGGACTGGGTTGTGTTGATTTGAGCAGGTTGTGAAGATCTTTTGAATAAAGGGAGATGAATTTCTGTACTCCAAAGATGTTCCGCCTCTTTTATTGGTTCCAGTATGTCAGTTCAAGCCCTTATAGCTCACATGTTCCACCCTCATGCAGTTGCACCGAAGATCACTGTCTCTCAGGTCTCTGCACTCTGACCAAACCCACCCAACAGAAAAAACTCCACCCCCCATTTGAATATAACAACATGAAATAAAAAGACCCTGACATAAAAACAGTTAAAAAATAAGCTCATGAAATACATTATATTATTATGAAATGAATAAACAATGAAATAAATACATAAATAATGAAATAAATACTTGAAAAAAATCCTGAAATAAATAAATAAATAACAAAATAAACTCCACATTAAAAGATAAATATTTTTTAAAACATTTATTTTGTTTTTATTTCATGGGGACATTTATTTGTTTGATGGAGTATTTAATTATTTATTAATAACACTGTTTATTTATTTATTCAATTTTGAATTAAATGGCTCTTTATACACAAATAGTACAGCCATTCTAAATAAATTACGCCCAAATCTACTTGCAGAGTAAACTACTCTTGTTATGAAAATCCTCATTTTAAAAAAGGAAAGTTTCAGATCCATTTGGATAAATTGTTTATTTAGCTAATTTTATTAGTTGTTATGATTCAGGATAGATAGAATTGCTTATGCCTTAGATAGAATAGATTTTTTTCCCCCTGCCTCCTAATAAATATGAAATAATTATCCATGATCCTTTAACCTTTTAGCATCAAAATATCTAAATACTAGTGCAGTTTCAGGTCATTTTCATGTTTTAAGGACAATCTTGAGCAAAGATTTATTTATAAGTTGTCAAAGATGTCAGTAGTCTAAATTTCATAATGTTTTGGGAACTAAACATTTTTAACCAGATCACATTCTTCTGCTGAGATCAGGACATTTACAAAAGTGTCATAGGTCCAAGAAAGTCTATATTTTTGCAACCTATTCATGTTTGCAGTTTCCAACAGTAATAAGCAGTCTGAAAATGATGATGACATTAATTTCTTTGCTTACGTCTTTGGAGAACCTGGACCACAATAGCCTGTAATGAGCTCAGTTCTTGGGGCTAGAATTGGAATGAAATCTGAATTTAGAGTACAAACAGACTTTTGACCTTTTCCTGGTGCTCTTTAGGAGATGTGGACTTAATACTCCACTGTTTCTCTTTCCCTATAGATTTGCTTTTGTGCATTCCCGCATACTTTTATACAACAACATTCATATAATTGAGTGTGTCTGGATAGTCACGCAAGCATTTCCCAGAGAACATATGCTCATTTTAATTTGCATATTTGTGCAATGTGTGTGTATTAGTAGCAAGCAAGAGGACAATATCTGTCATGATGTAATAGGCAACTAATCTGCCCCATATGTAAATGCTTGACTGCTATTCAAGTAACATGCAGATGGGTTTTAGAGCTTAGGTTTTTGGCAGGATGGTGTTATAGGAAGGAATTTCTGAGACGATGTTCTGTCAAGCATTTCGGTGATTAAGAGTGTGCATTGTCTCTGAAAAATTTTCTCCCTGTGGTGATGAAATATTGCCACTTGTTTATATTACATTGTAGTTATCAACAAAGGTTTGATAATAAGATGTTAGTGGGTGTTTTGAAGTCAATGACGAAATAAGGATGAGAAAGTGACGGGAAAAAGGGCTAAAAGAAGAATTTGTTTTTGAAATCAATTGTGCATTGAAAGTGGCACTGAATTATTTGATGTTACAAAGTGAATGTGGCGAAGTTTTAACATTTTTGACTCACAAAGATGTATTTGTTCTTTTTTCATAAAAAAAGAAATATATAAATTCACTTGCATAAAAGATCATATGTATTATATATATATATATATATACATATATATATATTCATAAATTTCTTCTATTTTTTTTCTCTATAGATCACTCCAAGGTTCCATGCCTGTGAGTCACACAAACATCAAGTCTTCAGTGAAAGCATGAAGACAAGTTACTTTCCTTCAAATTGTAGTTCAAGAAGTTATGACATAACAAGGATCTGCTGCTAATCATCATGATGCTGAGACAGAAATTGTAAATCCCTCAAACCTTCTTCAGCACCCAACCCAGGTCCATCTCTTTTTTGGAAGTTTTTCCTGGTTTTCCTTATCCTGCAAGCAAATCCTCCTACGTCTTTCCCCCAATTACAACCTTTGCACTGCTTTTTCTTTACATTGACATCATGCAGTGTGCTTCCACTGTCTCTGTTCTCCTCCCTTTTATACTTTTTTCCCTTTTCTTCTTTTCCTGGTTTCCCATCACGGCCAACGGGGACTGCTGGCTTATTGAAGGGGACAGAGGCTATGTTTGGCTAGCTATATGCAGTCAGAACCAGCCTCCCTATGAGACTATCCCCCAGCATATCAACAACACAGTCCATGATTTGAGGCTGAATGAAAACAAGCTGAAAGCTGTGCTTTTCAGTTCCATGTACCGCTTCACCAATTTGACTGACCTCAACTTAACCAAGAATGAAATCAGCTATATCGAGGATGGTGCCTTTGCAGGACAAGCCAATTTACAGGTGATTAGAAAATACATCCTAAAAGCACATTGGGATTCATTTGGTCTGAAAGAATAAGATATTTGCTGAAATTTTATATGAATAATCAACTAATGCTAAATTAGGTAAAAAAACAAAACAAAACTGTATAAATGTTTATCAAATGGAAGAAAAATGAAATGCACCATGACTAATTCTCAGTAGTATGAGCTGAATTATAACTGTATCATCTAAGGTGCAAATTATTATAATTCTCATTAGTTTAGGTCTGCAGTTTAAAACAAGTGAGGAAACTACCATAATGTTTTTTATTTCTCTCAGGTTCTTCAACTGGGTTACAACAAGTTGACGAATATCACTGAAGGCATGATGAGAGGGCTCGGCCGCATGCAGTGCCTCTTTCTTCAGCACAACCTTATTGAAGTTGTTGCAAGCAATGCGTTATGGGAGTGTCCCAGCCTCAGCAGCATTGACCTGTCGTCCAATAAACTCGCCCATATTGACCCGTCCACATTCACAGTTCTCAGTCGCCTAATGGTATGTGAACTGGCTGCAAATCCATTCCATTGTGGTTGCGATCTTCTTGGCTTCTTGCGCTGGTTAGAGTCGTTCAACAATGTATCTCATACTTATGACCGTCTCCAGTGTGAAACACCCAGGGAAATGTTTGGCTACCCTTTACTGAGTCCTTTTGCTTCAAGCCACGCAGGCCGCAATGCCAAAAACATTTTGAACCATCGCTGCAAGGATGGTGTGATGATACCAGGAATGACATCTCTACCACCAGATCTTGATGGTCCTTCTGGGATGGGACCAGATATGTTTGGTGGTGTTGGGCCATACTACCAGCCCACCCCATCATCTTCATCTACAGATGACAGCTTGAGCCCAAGCATTAAGCTCCATCATGTTTCTTCATCATCAGCCTCTGTCATTATAAAAATTCCAAGACCGTTCAGCAAAATGTATATTCTTACACAATACAATAACACAATGGCATCTGATGTCACCAATTTGAAATTGACTCTACAAAAAATTA
Organism: Anableps anableps; assembly: GCA_014839685.1. Taxonomy (NCBI): domain Eukaryota; kingdom Metazoa; phylum Chordata; class Actinopteri; order Cyprinodontiformes; family Anablepidae; genus Anableps; species Anableps anableps. Next base: position 13,604,805 of record CM026083.1, read on the forward strand.
CTCTCGACAAGCTTAGACCTAACAATAATTACACCTTCTGTGTCGGCTCTGTCCGTAACTCTCAGCGTTATAACCTCACCTGTCTTCAGTTTACCACAAGAGGCCAAAGTCGGGATGATATGCTCCCCACACCATCAACCACTACTCACTACATAATGACAATTGTAGGCTGTCTTTTTGGGATGCTCATTGTTATAGGAATCGTCTACTACTGTCTTCGTAAAAAACGGATGCATGATGAGAAGAAAAAATCTATCTCTGTCAAAAAAACTATACTGGAAATGCGTTATGGGCCAGAGGTGGCAGCAGCAGTAGCAAATGATCCATCAGCAGTCCAAAAGCTTCAGGAGCAGTCTCGGGAGCATCACCAGTATCAGCATCACCATGGCGGAAAACTGTCCACATCGTCAAGCTCTGGACTGCTACATTCTGCAAACACTACCTCCTCAAGACTTTCCTCTATTCCTCAAGTGGAAAAGATGGCTTCAGCTTTCTCCGAAGCCATGGCTACAAGTAAAGGAAACTATATGGATGTGAGAACTGGAGGGGCTGGAATGGAGAGAGTGGGGGACGGTGGTCATGGCGGGAGAAGGGGGGACGACCTGAGGGATGATGATGAAACTGATCTTGGCGATGACTCAGATGATGATGGACATGGTTCTGCCTCGGAGATTTCCACTATTGCCATGGAGGTGGACAAAGTTAACCAAATTATTAACAACTGTATTGATGCCCTTAAACTTGATGCAGCAGCAGTCGCTGCTTCAGGGACCTCCACTAGCCACACAGCTTCTTCCAATCCCACCTCCCCACTGCCCACCAGTACCTCCTCCCTTACTCGTGGCCTAATCCCAGGAGGAACAGAGACATGTCAGGTCATTGCTCCAAACAAAATACCACCTCCTCCACCCCTGCCAGCATTAAACACCCCTCTCTCTGAGCGACCAGGGATCACTGGTGGGGGCTTCGTTGTTACTCCCCCATACAGGCACCCTCCCCCAGCCACAGCTGCACGTCCCATTCAACGACAAATGAGTGCAGATGCAGCTGTTGTTATGGCAAATGCTGTCAAGAAACAGAGCAGCACCACATCTTGTGGCTCCACAGGTCGAGACAGAGAACGTGGAGGAACTCGAGTGTATAGTCTTGATGTTCCTGAACCAAGAAGCCCAGATGCCTGTAACCAACAACAGCCACAGTACCCAGACCGAGCCAGTCCTGTAGGATGTGGGGAGCCACTGGAGAGACTGCCTTTAGTAGGGAGTGGGAGCTGTGGGGGAGGGGGTGGTGGTGGTTGCGACGGTGGTGGTGTTGGTGCCCAACATCAGGACAGCCAGAAGTCACATCATTACCATCAGCAACAACAGATACAGCAGCAGCAACAGCAGCAGCTGGAGGTGCAGCAGGACTACCACTGCTCGGAGCACCGCCACTCTGTCCCAGCTCTCTACTACCAAGGGTCCCACCATGGCTCCCCAGCCCAGCGAGTTTCTTTTCTAAAACCCCTGACACGATCCCGCAGAGACGCAGCATCCTATTCCCAGCTTTCCCCTGCCCGCCAACACTCCAGTTACTCTGGATACTCTTCTAGCCCAGAGTACTCATCAGAGAGTTCACTACGTATCTGGGAGCGGTTTCGTCCATACCGAAAAGGGCCTCGTGATGAGGCCTGTTACGTGACAGCTGGAAATGCTCTTAGAAAGAAGGTGCAGTTTGCTAAAGGCGAGGACCTGCATGACATCCTTGATTATTGGAAGGGTGTCTCTGCTCAGCAGAAGTTGTAACTGGGGACGAAAATTAAGCAGAGTGGAAAATGGAGTTTTGGTACTTTTTATCCAGATAAGCCCATGGGCCAGAGAAACCATTTGAAGTTTATTGAGGAAAAAAATGTAGGACGAATTTTCCCGTGGGCTTTTTTTTTTTTTTCTTTTATTGGCATGCTAGGTGTATAGGATATTGTGCTACAAGCAAGTAGTGTGAAACTGTGCCTGGGAATTGGACATTCATTATGATGCTTTTTGGAGTTTTGTTTTTTACACTTCATTGTAGCATTTTTTTCTTTCTTTCTATTTTGGTGTTTGTGTGTTTCATTTATTATACAGGGAACAAATGCCAACTGTGTAATTTAGTACTCTTTGAAAGTGATCATATTTTGTGATCATATGGACCTTTTTTTATCAGTGCCATGCTTCATCTCAAGCTTTAAGCTTATTTGATCCTAGATGTTTCCTGTTGTGTATTGGAGTTTACATCCATTTCATCTTGTAAAAGATAGGTTAGTCAGACAGGGTGGGACCAGGACCATGTTTTAAAGCAGGTAAAAACAAACATTGATGGAAAATCTGTACAATGCAGTATTGTACCCTTTTCTCTATTTAAGCATTTGTTACAACACGAAAGAATTATCATTTACACACAAATGCTCATATGAAATAAAAGCAGTCAGGTCAAAATTAACTATTATGTTGTGCGAATTTGGTGAGTGATAAGAAAAAGGAGAGGTTTTGTTGGAAGCATTAAACAAGTTTCCAATTAACACTTTTACAAGATTTAGTGAGTAAAATTATCTAAGAACAAACTTCTTATTTATACTCTGATTATTTATCAGGCATGAGAATGATCCTTCAGTTGATACTAGGGGTGTGACAATACATCCAGGACGTTGATTTATTGAGAACAAGATGAGATAAGAATTTACTAATATTTTTAGGAAAACTAAGATTTCTGTTGTGTTCTTAATCAAATAAAGGTTTCACAAATCACAGTCTGTGTTTTAAAGAAACTGTAATCAGTGCAGAGCAGCTCAGTCCATGTTTGACTAGTCCATATAATAACGTTTTGATGCTTGCCTTATTCCAAGGTAGACCTTATGGCAAACAGGCATTGAAAGTGCATCCTTTTTTTGTTTTCACTTATAAAGGTTTTATTCATTTGTTTACTGTGCTTTTCCACTTCATGTTTGAGAAGTCTAAATATTGTAGATTTTGAACCAGAGATGATTAAACTAAGTACAGAGTCACTAGAAAATGTAATATTGTCGTTTAGTGTCACACAGGAGGTTTCATACAAGATGGCAATTTCAATATCTTTAGTAGTTATGGCTAACTTTTTTTTTTTTTTTTTTTTTTTTTTTTTTTTTTTTTTTTTTTTTTTTTTTTTACCAAGTATTCCAAATGCTGCCAGATAAATGGATGAATGATGGTGGAGGCTTCTCCAGTGTTTATGTGACCCTGTGTTAGCTGGCCAGTACGGCAGGAAGTTTGTTAGCATACTGTCAACACAACAGGGCTGCTCAAGAACTGCTTATTTTCTTACTTCAAAATAAGAGTCTCAAACATAGATAACACAGGGTGTCAAATTTAAAGCGGTCACCTTTGTATGCAGGGCTTATAAAAGCACCTAGACTTCCTTCACCAGGAGAAGCCCTAACCTGGAAGGAATTAGATTTAGCTTTGTGAGACTGACTTTGAGGCATTTTTATATCCTGAGTTCTCATGGCACAGGCATTTTCATTACACCCCTAGTTGATACCTACCTAAGGTTGTTTTGCACTAAATTTTGGCTTATTAGTTATTTATAAATGAGTTTACATATCTTTCCTAGAAAACTGTTGCATTCTGTGGTACACTGACCAAAAAGGCCAAGAACATGTGAGAGTAAAAGAAATCCAATTGAAAGATTACGTATAAACAATATGTATGGGTATAAAATAAATGTACATAGGTTATAAACTTTTAATGTGGGGATCGTTATTTGATATGAGCATGACAGTACATTCCAAATCCTTTTTAAAACATTAAAACTGAATGAGGCACAGTAGGAAAGGGTGCTTATGATTACTGCCAATGTGTCTATTCTATTTTGGAAACAATTACTATTGTTGTCTATAAATGATAACCTAATTAACTAACTTGTGACAGGCATGTCCTCTTGCACTTTAAGCCTCATAATTGTGTATGTGTAGCTGTGTGGTACACAATGGTCATTGTAAGCAGGTGTCAGCATGCCTTGTCAGATAATATTTTATATTCCCAAACAGGCTTAAATTAATACCTTTTTTCCCCTGTGACTGATTGTGTCAGTCTGAACAATAGATTATTAATGGCATGTACAAATGTACAGATGTCATACAAGTTCATGGTATTTTCGTCACACTTTGGACATTGCAATGCTCTGATGAGCCACATGTGTACTTTGTTTTTGTGGTAACATAGCCTTTAATGGATCAAAGGATCTTACTCACATTTTTTGGTAAATTGCCACTTCTCATAATCTGCAATTTGTGTCACTGCCCAGGATTTAGATGGTAGTTTTGTTCTCCAACCATCAAAGATATCATGTCCTAAAAATGTGAACATTTAAGTAGCTGCCATGTTTTTAACATTCTTCTAAGGTTCTCTTTTACCAACTTCCCACCTTACCTGCACCCCCAGGTCCAGTGGGATGATGGTATGAATGGAAGTAATAATCTATCAGACACACATTAGCTGTGTTTTCTAGATTGTCGTTCATTTTTTACTTTTGCAGTTGACGTTTAGCATTATATTTATTCTAGTGAATAAATGCAAAGTGAACAGGAAATATGCAAAAGTATGTCCATGTAACTCAGTGCTGATCTTACAATTTTCTTTTTTTCTTTAAAAAGTGGTTACCTTAAACATTTTGCCAATTTTAATATTGTGAGGTGGTAAGAAGTAGTTTGTTTGTTTTTTTTAATTCAGAGTTCAGATATGAGAGGTGGAACTACCAAAATAAAATAAAAAATTTTTAATGTGGCTTTATTGTGTTGGAATATTTGGGATGCCCCATCCAATCCACCACATTTCTAGTGCAGACCACCATTTTATAATCATTGTGATGTTTCAACTTTTGTTGCTTTGCAATTATCTCAAGTAACAAAAGTTTTCAAGGAACACAAGAGACTTTTATGAAATCCCAGGATAATTACTCGCTTTGTTTTTTGCTGGTATTTTTGGAGCATTTTATCAAACAGAGGGAACTTGGTGCATTTAACTCACTGCAGTCTCGACTGCCATAACAAGTTTACAGAAATGGACTGAGGATAACAGCAAACATTCAGGATTATATTGATGGCTCCATCTCAGCAGCCATTCATGTTCATTTTACAAAATATATACAAAAAATGTGACAGAAAATTATGTTTGTTACTGTTTTCATGAATAACAATTGAACTGATACATTTCTATTTTATTAACATATATATAGGTGATTAATGTGTTTCAGGAAATAGATTTTCAGGTGTGAGATGTTTCAATTGCTCCTCTGCTCAGACTGTATTCAAATATTTGCTTCAACTGACAGTGAAGCAATACAAGTAATGTTTGAATAAGAGTTTTTTTTCAGTAAATCCAAGTCACTACATTTTATTATTGTCTTTAAAAACCGAAAGACTAATGAAAACAAAAGTACTGTCAACATTCCAAGCAATTCTAAAACAGCATGACTGAGAAAACATGACAAGAAAGTTATTATAGATAGAGACTCACAAAACTCAGAGACATTATTTCAGAGTGTACTCTACAGGCTTGGACACTTTGGGGGCATTTTACACCAAAGTGGCTGATGCTAGATCCAGTTCTTAACTGTCTCCATAAAAAATGATTTGGTTCTCCACACCCAAAGAATCAGCCCAGAGTGAGGTTATTATGTCTCTTCTAGTAAATGTTTAATTCTCATTCTGTTGTATTCTGAAATTTTGTCAGGATTACAGCTAATGGAGACAGTTTATCTACATAAATTGTATAATTTGTTTCTCACTTTTTCTGCAAACATGCCCTATAATCACCAGTTTAAATTGTTAACACTGTTATAAACATTATACAGTGTTTATGAACCCTTCACTCTCCTGGCCAACTCGTTTCTGATTGGCACCAGCAACCATGAAAATGGGAATTAAACACACTGTTAAGAGCAGGACTTATTAATACTATCTTGAGATACAAAAGAAAACTATAGTATTTCCCCTCAAGCCTCTATTGTTGAAAAAACATTCCAAAAATTAGATTTCCTTCCATCCAAACAATGAGAAAATGTGAAGTAAAAGTTGAAAGGATGTACATAAAGATGTATGTTGATGTCTAAATTTGTTTGAAAAGCTGCTAGAGTTGATCAAATTTCAAGTTGGGTTTCCAACTTCTTTGTTTTAACTAAATTTGGGCAGGAGATACTGTATTAGCAAAAAAAAGTCACATTTTTATTTTATTACTTATGGCTCAAATAACAACTTATAAGGCTGGTGTCCATCGATTTCCAGTGATCAGTGTATGAATTGTTAAATTTAAATTCTGATGTGTGAAATCAAAATAAACACAAGTAATATAAGAAATGGTAAGCTCATGTTATAGTGAAATGCAGACCTTTTGTCGTAATAGCGTTGATCAAAAGCAAAAATAAAGATGCGGCTCTCAACATTTTGACTGGTTGTTGCTCTCCAAGAGCCCCCCCACCCTTAGCTTTTGGTATTTTTATTTTTGATGGAATAAAAACTCCAAATGATCTTTTGCTTCTCCTTCTCTGGTTGCAAATTCTTAACTGTTTAGGTAATGGCATCTAAATTTGTGACTTTTAAAATTTTAATGTTTGCACAAATAATTGTAGAAGCCAGATATTAATATCTCAATCTGTAATATGAGTCATAGCATCAACAGTGAGGCTGTGTTGTCCCACATAGCCAGCAACAAAAAGAAAGAAAAATCTCAGCCCACATTCTCAATGAACCCCTGGAGGGTGTCTTGTTCAGAGATGGATGGTCCTTTTGTAACGCATCCCTCTTGTTTGTCTCAGAGCCGCAGGAAAGCAAGACGTGAAAAAACCATCTACCACACTATCAATGTTTAATCATTATGTTAGAGACTGGCTTGGGTGGCGTCCAAAAAACAAACAGACATTTTTCACTTTGAAACCTGTTACTGTAATCTACTGATGCAGTGCTATACCAATCTATCCTAAATTAGATTGGGACGAATGCTTTAATTTGACTCTGCTGACTTTTACCACTTGTGATTGATGCATGAAATATCTTCAAACTGAAACATCCATTTTTTACATTTCATAATAACAATGTGTCCACACATTTAAAGGTGTGTTACATTATAGTATTTTCTACATGTATCTTCCTTCACCCTCCTCCTTCTTCACGAAAAATAAAAAGGCATAGAGCAAATGATGGAATGCAATATACAAATGTGAGTCAGAATGAGTCACAAACTGACTAAACCAAAATGACTCTTTTCCTGTAAGGCAGGTAATGTGCAAGGTTTTTAGAGAAAAGGGCATGGAGTTAGACTTTGGTTGAATGCAGGCAGACATCTGTAATAAAAGATGTGAAAGGATGGCTACCCTTAAACCAACCCTCCATGAATCAGTGGATCATTTCAGATGAACTGTTGCACATGAATACACACACAAATGTGTCTGCTTAACTGAAACGTATTGCAGGATTATTTTTTAACAAATTCAGAAAATGTAACTGTAAAAGCACTTCTTTGGAGCTTGAAGCCAGGAAACTTCATTTGCATTTGATGTTAATGCAGGTGCCAGCACTGAGAGTAGGATGCAAAGCCTTTCATTTGGTATCCTTTCGACCTTTTCTCTAATAGTCTGCTAAGTCTATTAGCTTTCTGGGCAGAAAATTAGCCTGAGTGGATAATGTGCCATATTTGATTAGTGGAAAACTGTGTGTATTTTCATAATAGCCACAGAATAACATGTTGAATAAAATTAAAAACATCCCTTTTTGTGTAGGTTGCTCTGATCTGAAACTGTATTTGATTAAAGAATGAAAAACAAAGTCATTTGAAACACATTAAACAAGTACCATTGTGGCTAGGTAAGCATGAGGAGGGATTTTCCACTAGGACTACACTCATCAGCCACTTTATTAGGCACACCTGGCTCATACTAGGTCAGATCTGGTTTTGCCTTCAAAACCACTTTAACACTTTATGCTATGCATTCAAAAAAGATGTCCATATTGACATGATAGCATCACACATTTAGTGCAGATTTGTTGGCCACACATCCATAAGGAATCTCTTGTTCCACCACATACCAAAGCTGTTCTATATACATCTTCACAAAACCTAAGAAGATTGAGCCTTGTAACAAGGTGCATTATCCTGCGAGAGGTAGCCCTCAGTGCATGGGTGCACTTTGATAAGGAAGGTGTGGACAATGCCAGTATCAGTACTCATGTACACTCTGAGCAGTTGATACTTAGCTAAGAAAATATCCCCTACACCACTGCACCACCTCCACCGTCTTGAACAACTGACACAAGCAGGGATGGATCAACACATTCCTGTCCCTTGTAAAAAATTCCAACCATACCATCTGAATGTGGAAATCAAGGTAAAAAAAAAAAATATCAATGTATCAATGGATAATTGCAATTGTCCAATTTTGACAGACCTCTCCAAATTGTAAATCTGCCTTCCCATTCTTATATAACATTGTGGTAATGCCGTTATAACCCATCTTCTTTAGGCAGTGAAACATGAGAAAACCGTGTTTTCAAGAAATGCTTATTTGAACTTCCATTGCCTTTCTATCATTTTGATCCAGTATGCCTATTCTCCTTTGACGTTTGACATTAACAATGCATTTCTTGTGAATATTTGCATCAAAAATTGAACAGTTGTAAATTCCTTGTGAATTCATATAAGTAGCATTGAACTACAACAAAAAAAAGGCACTGGCATACAATGTTACATTTGCATTTCTCAACAACATGATTATCAAAGTATAATTTTTTTCTGTTGTTTTTCGCCACCGGCAACATTTGCCTTGGTATTATAGATTCTGTTTTTATGATGACCATTAATAATCTTGTCCTAAGCAACACCAATCCAGAATATTGCTGAATATAATGCAACAACAAAAATTTCCCAAAAGGAGTGTCAACAATGAAATTGTCAAAAATGGATCCTTAACAGTCCACAAGTTCTGAAGCAATGACTCATGAGAGATTTAAACTGCTGCTCTAACTTCCTATACCAGCTAGCTCTGCTGCAGTTCTTACATTAGCGTGTACATGTTCAAAAAAAAAAATACAAGTAGATTTGTTACTTGGTTGTATTTGTATTTGCTTTATCTGCTATAACAGTGCTACAGCTAACAGTTTTGTTGGGATCTCCACATTTTTGAAAACTATAATGTTTTTGCTCCTGCTCAAGTTAAGTTAATGTTTCATGAAATGCCTGTGTCCTTTAGGAACTGCAATCAGAGACAGCAACCTCGCCATCACCCCTTGTGATATTTAGTCATCTGGCAAGCATGACCAAACCTAAACTAAATCAAAAACAATAAAACCCAATTTATCACAGAAACATTCACATACCTTTAATATTGTGATATGGATGTATTAACTTCTTTGTGTTAGCTGCAAATATTGATATTTCTGAGCAGAAGAGTATTTGAAAATCTTTAAAGTGAACTATAAATTGGGCTATGGTTTGCCTCCTAATTGGACCCAATTTCCAAAGGACTTAATCTGTGAAATATCTGTGAATTTTGTATACAAGATAAAAAAAAAATAAGGTTAAAAAGGTTATTATGGATGTTTTATAATCAGCCTGAATTTCTTGATATGTCTGTGTGCTTCTCAGTTGAGTTGAATGTTTGTCTTTGTTTAATTTCTTTTGGGGACTGGGAGGCGAATCAGGGGACTGACATTAAATAATTGCAATGAAATATGTCATAAAGGTTAAGAACAGAAAGCTTAACTTAGTGTAATACATAAAAGAAAAAGCTGTTATATTTGCATGATATCTGTATTTTTTGAGAGATAAAAATTTTATGTTCTGTACAATGAGTGAATGCTCTTTGAAAACAAAACTCTGAGGCTGATAGTTTTGTCAAGTATCTTTCATTGAACATCAAGGGTTTTACTGTTCTCTTTCTCTCTCTGTCTTTTTGATGTTTTATATGTATGTTCTTGCCAACTGGTTTTCATTAGGTGATTGTATAACATGCTGAAAATACAGATATACTACTCTTTTGACCACAGGCTGAGGAAGTTTACACTCCACAGCAGAGGGCATATTTACAACTGGTGATTGCTTTCATCCATCTCCATACTAGTTTACACATATTAGTCTCCCACAGCAGATAGCAGCAGCTGGCTTTTAGGTTTGAGGCCATGTCACAGCGGTGCAATTTTCTCTTAATTCAGCCATTTTCTTGTGATTAAAAACATATCACTGCTTCAGAAAACTGTGGTAAAGTGATGTGGGCTCACACACAGATATTGTAATGGGCTGAACCTAATCTTAATCCATCAGTTTGAAGTCCCTGGTAAATTAATGCAGCATCAGCAGCTCCTCCCTTAGTTACAGCCCTCTTGCTATGAGCTAAATGATTGATTTTCATTCTGCTTTGTCTGGTCTTAGAACCTGCTGGCTCACTATCCAGTTAGCTATTGAATTTACCTTATGTTCTGCCACATGTAAATCAGTCCTTTATCATCAGCCTTTTATATGATACGGCATGTGATTCAAATTTACTGAAATAAAAAAGATAGGTAAGCTACTGCAGAGACCAAAAGTAAATAATAGAGAAGGTGAAATATGGGCTAATACATTCCAAAGCACAGAGAAAAGAGAGCACATTTTGGATGGAAAGAGAAAAGGATCTGTACATAAGCCATGTTTACTATTTAAAAAAGATAATATTCTGGCCATTGCATAAAACTGAAGAACTCCCCTTGCAACAAAGAGAAGATCAAATACTGAGAAAAGAGTATTTTCTGCTTATTTATTTCTTCTACTTTGTTTTTTTTTTTTATGTCACGCATAAAATCTTTCAGAATTTCAATCTTAATATCAAACAAAAGTGTACATGGGTGTGCAATTTTTAAATTATTATTCTATTTATTAGGGAAAACCCTATCCAAACCTCTTTAGAGCTATGAGAAAAAGAAATTTCCCTTTGTTAAATGATGAATAATAGTTATGAAACACATTGTTTTGGGAAAGATAAACATGAACAGAATAGAAAACATGAGGGCTAAAAAATCTGTGTAACGAATTTAGTAACAGATGAAAAATAAAGTTAATGACATATATTAGTCTGGAAAGAGTTACAAAAAAGAAAGGGGGAAAACATGCAACAGTGGTAAATCTTTCAAGGAGAGGTGGATCAACCATAATTACTCCATGATTGCAAAATGACTCAAAAGGGGGGGGGGATGCAAACACTACTGCTGACCAAAAACAACACAAAGGCCTATCTTTCATGTGTCAAAAATGATGATTATTAAGAAATGTGGAAAAATATTTAGTGGACTGATTAGACAAAAGTGTAACTTTTTAAAAATTTGATGAGTTCCATTATATCAGGTGTAAAATTAATACAAAAATGTCTCATATAACATGGTTGTGGTGGTAGTGTCATGGTCTGTGACAGCTTTGTTGCTTCATGGCTTGAACGACAGAGAATGTGCTGCTTTCAGTTCATGACCTCAAGTCAAAGCATAACTGGATCATGCAAAATATGTAATTAAATCCAGCTGAGATGCTTTGTCATGGTTTTAAACAGGTTGTTCATGTTTGAAAACAATATAAAGTGGCAATTCAGTAAAAGAAAATGGGCCAAAATTCCTGTACAATAGACTCATCACTTATCACAAACCCCTGTTGGCTGTTGTTACTGCAAAGGGTGACATTTTAGGTTTCGAGGGCAGTTATTCTCTCACATTTGGCAAGGTTGGTTTGGGATGCTTTTTTCTCTTAACTGATGTAACTGGCACTGGAAAAATGAATCTGGTATGTAGGCTGATTTGGTCTGATATAAAACAAAGGGTTTGACAAAAAAGAAAAAATATGTAAATAATATATAACTTTTCACAGGACTGCACACTTAACTAGTCAACATGGCCAGGTTAATTTATATTTAATTATATATAAAAAAAACCCCATCATAAATCAGACAAGTCAATTTTTCTTTATTAGTGCCGGAGGCTAATCTGTAATTTGGAGTTCTCATTTCTCTAAATCCAGTTCTGGGGCAGTTAAACTTGCTAAAAGGTTTCACTATGGCAAGGGAAGATGCATTTAAGTGTCAGGGGCCCATCATTTAGATCAATGTTAATGTTTTCTGCCCTCTCAGAAAGCAGTGGCCCAGGCATTCATTGCTATTCCAAACACACAGTCGAGTTCTGTGGTGCCCTCAGAGCAGAATGATTGGCCTCGCCGTTGCCAGACATTTAACACTCTGCAGCTTTAGAAAAAAAAAGCTGTCACTCTGTGCAGAGAGGACGCATTGGGCGGGGGAGTGGGGTGGGTTCTTGACTTACCAAGGAAATTAGATGTCTGACTGATTTGTTCGTAAGTCCACAATATCTTGGAGCTGCATCAACGAAAAGCATTTGATATTTATGTGTGCCTTGGAGAACACTTCGTGCAAAAGCTTTGCTCATTAGATATCGGGAGCACAGCTCTAACTCTTTGGCAAATTATAAATTAGGATCGGGGATATCAAAATATGCTCACTCAGTAATCACTAATTTTATTTCTGCTGAGCTCCAGGTTTTAGATCCAAGAGGTTATAATTTTCCACTTCTTTAATGAGCACTGTGACATAAAAGATACAAGACATGAAGCAAGAAAAGTGTCTTGCTGATTCAAAGTATATACAGTGGATATGCATACTTCATTGTATCGTATTAGAAAATAATTTTGTTTGTTTTATTTAAAAATGTTCTTACAAGTTGAGTTAGAAAAGTCCCATTGACATTAACAGTATCTGTGATTACAACCATGTTCAATATACTTGTAATCGTACAAAGTTAATGCTAAAATTTGCTTGACTACAGAACAGAGGGCCAGAGCTCAATTTTTTTTTTTTTTTTATTTATTTTTTTTTTTTAATATATTTTAAGCTTTTAGATTATTTTTTAGAGATGTTTGTGACATTTGTAATTTTTGGTCTATGAATAGGACCATCATTGTACAAAATCAAAAGTCCAGTAATTGTGTTCTATTCAAATCATATGGAACTTACCCCTCCTGGTTTCATCCCAGCTAATGTTTCAAGACCAGAAGTGAAAGACAAGAAAAACAAACAAACAAACAAAAAAAGGGTTTGGATTGACAGACACAAATCTTGGCTACCTGCTTTCCTTTATTTGTTGCTTATACTGACATTTTCTCTTTGCATTTTCTGTACAAAAGATCTATTTCTATATTTACAATAAATTTGTTATAAAAATCATTAAAAAATACATGTTTATCGTCTATTATTCACTTAAATATATTATGCAGGCACATTAGCATGTGATATGTTCTACCGTGTGGCATGCATAAACCCTTCACTGCTTTATCTACTGAACAGGTCATACAGTTCAGTTGTTCTTCAATATACCTGAACCACTTGTGCTCTCTATTAAAACCCCTTCAGTGCTTTGAGGATGCACAAGCACAGATGGGTACTTGAAGAGCAGAAAAAAGCTAAGCCTGATGACTCATGTAAATAACAGGAAGAACTACTTCAGTCAGAGATTCAGAGAGTGTCAGCTGTCAAGGTGTTATAAAGACTGAATATGTACATTTTTTTTGCAACTCTGTTTGACAGGTTGGTGTGGAAGGATGGACTGCTGTTGCCATTCTTCTGTGTTAGTCAGGGCAATTGACTGTGTATAAAGTTTTAGCCACAATGCATTCTGAACCAAACATATGAGATTACTGAATATGCTGTACCACAGGAAGAATCCATTCTAAAAATACACATAAACAACGATCAGTAATGAGGTGCATGGTGGGGCAGTTGTTAAAAATGTTGCCTTACAACTAGAAGGTTCTAATTTCCAGACAGGACCTTTCTGCATTGAGTCATGTTCTCCTCATCTGTGCATGGGTTTTCTCTGACTTCTATAAGGTGTGTATGCATGCCTTTATGTCCAGTGTGTCTCTGGGCTGTTTTTAGACTGGCAACTTGTCCAGGATGTACCCCATCTTTTACCTGCTGAAAACTGGAAATGGGCATAGCCTGTATCCCAGTCCTCCCAACCCCCAATTTTACAAAGGAATAGGCAGATATGGAAAATGAAAACCCTTTTAATTATTTATATAACAGCACCATTATTTAAATTATCTTGTCATATTGTTAAGGAAGAATCAAAGCAATTTTTAACATTAGAAAAACTGAATTCAGTTATAAAATACAATTTGTTATTTTGTTTACAAAGGATATGGCAAGTTCATACGTCACAGAGAGGATTATCATATCTTTCCAGACAGCTGTATAGATGTTTCAGCTTAAATATAAGCTGTGCTCTACCAATACATCTTACTTTTTCTTCTTTTTAACCAAGAGTTTCCTAGTAACATTGCTTGGGGAAGTCATGTGACATCATGGGGTCTTTCAATGTGTCCCAGGACAGATTGGATTGAGACTGCCAGACTAATGCAGAGACCTGTGTCCCAGGCAATCTCTGAAGGTGCTCTGATGAAAATCTATCTCAATTCATCTTCAGAACAGTCACACAGATCACTCAGGACATATTCGTGCCAGGTGTGAATGGAGCTGTTGCTTATTGAGGACTCACACTGATTTCTTTAACAAGTCCTCCTGCTGTTTGACTATTAATAGATGCTGCTCTCATCCAATCTGGTAAATCTAAAGGAATATACTGCTTCTTCTATATCCTAATATACCTAATTTAGTTGAACTATATATTTTCAAAACATATGAATTGACAAATAGAATACTCTACAGAAAGTACATTATTATGGAGCTTTTTAACCACTATATGAAACAGAACAGGAATTCTTTTCTGGGGAATAACTTTCCTCTGCATTGATTGATCGCAGAGATTCGTGTAGGAACACAAATTTACAAAAGCACTAATAAATCCAGCTAATCTATTTTGGAATTGTGCCTTTAGTTGTATGGGTGCTAGTTTGAAACAAGTGGAGGCGTACAAACAGCTAAAATGATGCTAAAGAAAATCAGACACTGGGTAAGTGACATTTGTTGGCAGATGTCCATCAGAGACATTAATACAACAAAAACCTTTAAAAATTGCACTCCTCTTTTTTAAAATAGTCTGCCAATGAATGGATGTTTAGAGGAATTTCACATCTCATCCACTTACCATAAGAACCTGTAGTGATTAACCTCCCTTTGAGATGTCACAGAATGGGCGATGATGTAAATTTTGCCATCTGCTCTACAAATAGTAAAACATGGGATAGAAATATATGTCAAGTCAAGTAAAATTTATTTCTATATCACATTTCAGCAAGAGGGCAATTCAAAGTACTTCACATGACAAAAACACGAAATAACAACAGCAAGAAATATTACATTGCAGTAGAAAAATAAAGGAAAGTAATAAAAGGTTGGAATGCAGAGTACAATAAAAGATATTCCAGTTTTTATTATTTGAAGACTATTCTGAACAAATTAGTTTTTAACCTTGATTTAAAGAAACTCAGTGTTTCAGCAGTTTTAAAATTTTGTGGAAGTTTGTTCCAGATTAGTGGAGCATTAAAACTGAATGCTTCTCTATGTTTGGTTCTGGTTCTGGTGATGCAGAGTAGACTTGAACTAGAAGACCTGAGTAATCTTGAAGGTTGCTTCAATGACAACAGATCTTTAATGTATTTTGATGCTAAGCCAATCAGTGATTTATAAACCAACTAAAGTATTTTAAAGTCTACTCTCTGAGCCACAATGAGCCACTGTAAGGACTTTAGACTGGGGTGATGTTCTCTATTTTCATAGGTTTTGTGAGGACCCAAGTAGCAGCATTCTGGATCAGCTGCAGCTGTCTGATTGACTTTTTAGGCAGAAATGTGACGACACTGTTGCAGTAATCAATTTAACTGAAGATAAACCCATGGATGAGTTTCTCTAGATCTTGCTGGGCCATTAGTCCTTTAATTGTGGAAATGTTATTCAGATGTAAGAAGGCCGACCTTGCAACTGTCTTTATGTGTCTCTGAAGGTTCAAGTCTGAGTCCATCACTACACCCAGATTCTGGGATCTGATCAATAGCTTCTAGCTGTTCACTGACTTTTGATTGATTGTTCCTCTTTTGGTCCAAAATTAATTAGTTCAGTTTTGTTTCTACTCAGAAGAAGAAAGTTATGCCACATCCACACACTGATTTGTTCTAAGCATCTGCTCAGTGTTTGAATAGGTTCATAGTCACCTGGTGACATTGTAGAGTTGTGTCATTTGCTTAACTATGGTAACTTATATTACTTGTTATAATCTAGGCTAGCAGGAGCATGTCGATATTAAATAAAAGGGGGGGCCCTTTTATTTAGGATGGAACCTTGGGGTACCCCGCATGATTTTTCTCTGCTCTGATGAAAAGTTACCTATTGACATGAAAAAGTCCCTGTTCTTTAGGAAAGACAAAAACCATCAAGTACTGTGCCAGAGAGTCCAACCCAGCTCTTCAGACGTTTAAGTAATATATCATATGTCAACAGTGTCGAAAGCTGCACTGAGTTCCAAAAGTACCAGCACTATGGTTCTTCTATAGTCCGCATTTATACAGATGTCACTGAATGCTTTGACAAGGCCAGTCCGGTACTGTGGTGAGCATGGAAACTGGATTGCATGACAAAGGGGCTGGTCATTACTGTAGTGGGAAGATCATATTTGGAGCTTCCATCTCATGAATCTGTAAATGAGAATTAATGGAACAATGTAATGGAACTCCATATGAATTAAAGACAGAGATTCTAAGTTACTTTGTGATCTGATGCAGTCCATGATTTAACTTGATTTAATTGTATAGTTTAATTGGATAGCTAAACTTACAGATTCACAGTTTATACTTCCAATAAACAAAGTGACACCCCTATAAGACTGCACCATGGCAAGCAAACATGTGATTTTAATGATATTGTTAAAAATTATGATGATGGTATTGGCTACGACTAATTTGCTTTCTCCACATTTTCTCTTTCTTTTTGCTCTTCACAATGTCACCACCACTGTCCATGAGTTTTAGCATCTCTGGCACTAAATTCTATATTAGGTGTCAACATAAAGACAATGCAAGGTCTATCCAATTGACTGACTATGCAGTATTTTTGGCATGTAGCAGGTGAATGCATCATACTTCAAAATATAGTAGCCTACAAAATATTGCACAAACTCCTTTTTGATTGTGATACTGTGCACTTTGATATTAATGACAGCTGTAATTTAATAAAATTTTTACACTAAAACCATGAGCTGAAAAAGGGCTAAGATTCTTTTTATAACTACTTACAGCCTACAGCAGTTTAGTGACATCATAGCTAGGCCACTGAATCTGGCAGGAGTTATATTGTTTTGCTTGATTAGTCTCTCAACTGATAAATGCATCAAAACAAATATTAATGGCAAAGGTTTAAATCAGTCATTGCATTATCTGAAACATTCCAGCTAAAGGATAAAAAATTCTGCCTGAACTGTCTTTGTTGGTCTAATTTTAACTATGTAACATCATTTAACATTCCTTCACCTCATATCCTGCCCCCTTTGTATGTCCCCTCTTTATCTTCTATTCACTGTTGCTTTATTACTGAAAAAAACTGCTTTCCCCTAATGGCTGCCAGCTTTGTTCTTTCACACAGTCTCTTCTCTTTTTTTTTTCTCCATTCATTCTCTTCTCCTGTTTCTTTGTGACAGCATTCTCTCCCCTACTTTATGTTTCTCATTGTTGCTACATCCCGCTCTAAGAATGGTTTAAGCCTTGGCATCTACAGAAAAATTCTGTATTGCTTAAGATCCAAAAGTCAGAACTACACATGCTGAGCTCTTTACTGTCTCTGGATTAACGGAGTGGATTAACCTTACAATTCACCTTTACCAGTGTTAAATCATATTCTAGCTTCTCTTTATGATATGACATGATGTTATTTTTCTTTGGCTTTAGCTTTCAGAAATGAAGTTAAAGTGTGAGAAATGCACACACACAGCACAAACAAATAAACAGAATTCAGAGAATGTGAGGCTAGCTGTAATGTAATTTTGCCCTCAATATTCTCTCTCTCTCTCTCTCTCTCTCTCTCTCTCTCTCTCTCTCTCTCTCTCTCTCTCTCTCTCTCTCTCGCTCTCTCTCACTAAAACAATGTAGAAAACTTGACAAAAAATAAGAGCGTCTTAAGACTAAAAGTTAGATCAAATTCGAAAAGATAAACACAAACTTGCAGAATAAATATGTCATGTTGAAAGGCTGGAATTTATCACTTAAAGTTGCAGTATGTAACTTTTATTTAAAAAAATGTTTTTTACATATTGTTAAAACTGTCACCATGTTGTGACAGATAATCTGTGAAAAGATCGAGCTTCTCCACCTCCTCCCTCATCATAGGTGGCCATGCTAATTAGCCTTAGCATTCACAACTGTCTCTACGAGCTGCAGCGCAGCAGAGAGCAAGGGAGGGAGGGAGGGGAGTGGAGGGGGGATTGGGTTGGGGTTGTGAGCAGCACCACAGGCAACGTGATTGACAGCACTAAGACCTGCCTCCTGGCTCTGATTGGTTGTTTCTGACTGAGTGGTGTATTTCTACAGTTAGTACTGGGGGCACTGGGAGAAGGTAGAGGACCTTGATTTTTTTCGCAGATCGGTTTTCTCATATCATACTGTCATGACATGGTGACAGTTTCAACAAATAAGTAGAAAAATATTTTATTATAAAAGTTACATACTGCAGCTTTAAATGCATGCACTCAGGAAGTGCTGCGTCACAAGCTTAAGAAAAAAGGTTTCGTTAAAAGTTTGAATACTGTTTTGATGCCCGAGAGAGGCCAGTGATCTCATTCAGCTGTTTCAAGGAATAATCCTAAGAGAAGGAGAGAAACATAGTGAATCAATGAAGGACTGACCAGAGTTGAATTGTATCATGAATTGTTCATTTATTGCTGGGTTACCTACAAAGAAAATACTGATGATCTTTGGATCACTTAGTGTCCCCTGACTGGGGACAGTGTTAGATGGGAGCTGTGGCATGTAAGTAGTGGTGAATAAATGGTCTGTACTCCCCCTAAAAGCTTGATTGATCTTCAGTTGGTATTTTTGCGGAGGGCATACAGGTAGGTGGTGAGTAATGATAGGTTGAAACATTATATAGAAACAGTGGTCACTGATACATGACTGCAGACTAAATGCCACTTAAAAGCCTTTCACCTGGAAACCCCCTCTAGTTCAGGCATGATTTTTTTTTTTTTTTCAGATTGCGCAAAGAAAAAGCTAACCAAGTTTTATTCCTGTTTATGACTCCAGATAAAAACAAACATAATAAGCAACCATAGTTTCACAGTTTTTCAATGTAGTTTGTGGTTTGGTGATGTGGTCACAGTTAAGATTAGATATCAAAGTCACAATTAGGTTTCGGGGTTTGAACATCAAAGAAATTAAGTTCTATCCAGAAAGAGTGGTCGAGCCTAAAAATGATTACAACTGGATACTTTCTCCATCAACAGACTCTTGTGGTAAGAGGTAAGTTTTTCAAGAGAGTTTTACAGTTATGAACCAGAGTCAAAAAGCAACGAGAAATTCAAGAAGTTACCTAATAGGTATTTCTTGGACACAAAGAAAGTAAGTAATGATCTTTAATTAGAGCAAATCAAAGAAGGTGGGCTAGATTAGATGGAAGACTGACAATGTGATACATTGGAGCCCTGCTGGTGCTCGTATAGTAGAATGATGAGTTGATATGGGGATGCACAGTATAGCAATACATAAGGGAAAGTAAGAGACAGTGATAGCACAGAATTCAACAATTACCGCAGGATGAAAAAAGAATAATTGTAAATTCCTTCATTTTGTGTTAAAATTTAACTACTACAAAAAAGAAATTCATAGAAATTAAATAACCATATTACTTTGTTAGTAACTGACAGGCTTAGTCTGGTTTGCCCATAACAACCAGACAAAGACTTTAATGCTGACATCAGTTAACATCAATAACATCATAACAACTCATATTATTGAATAGGCTCCTGTTGTACCTCCTTTATAGTGTAAACCCTCCTCACAACTCCAAGTAAGTCCGCCACTCTGCCTCCTTCCAACCGTCAGTGAGTGAATAAATGGGTGAATAGGTGAATGTAGTGTAAAGCACTTTGGAGTCCTCTGGACTAGATGAAACGCCATACAAGCACAGGCCATTTACTATTTTACTAGCTGTATTTGCACATTTCTGCAGCAACTTGAAAATATTTACATGAAAGAGGAACATAATAGACTGAACATCAAGATCAAAGTTTGCAGTCTGATCACGTTTAGTAACAATATAATTTAAACACAGAAATAACCAAACAAATCTGTCCTGAGAGATATTGACAGTGTTGGTTTGGGTTTCACACAGTAAAAGTGCCATAAACATAAATGAAGTGGAGAACACAGCTCCTTTCTCACTTAACAGTGTGAAGTGGGTGTGAAAATCAGATTGTCAGTTTCAGAGAGTTATGGATAATGAGTGAAACAGACACCTTCTGTCCAACACAGAAAGATGTCAGAGGATGGGGATTTTGAAACAAACTGACGATCTGATGTGTTTGGATCGTATATGTAGTAAAAGTTGCATTATGGTCATCCATGCTTCCACTTGCACCACTAATCATGAAATATTGAGAATACAGGACTGAACACCTTAATGGAAATTAGGAAACTTAGAAATGATTTCCCAAAAAAAAAAATAAAAAAAAAAAAATTACAAGCACATTATATTGCACTTGTTTAGATTGTTTTAATTAAAAAGCAAGTTAGCTCAGGACAACAGATCCATCCATCCATTGTCTATTTTTGCTTATTCTTTCTGGTACCTATCTCCACCAGTCATGGGGCAAGAGACGGGGTATACCCTGGACTGATCTGATAATGTTAAAAGGTCTTTACTAATTCTAACACTGCAAATATGGAGCTATTCATTTCCCTGGAATTTTTGCAGATTTTTCTTATTTTACTTTACAACCACACAATTCAATGTATTTTATTAGTATTTTAAGTGAAAGATCAACACAAATGTGTACACTATTGTGAAATGAAAGGAAAATTTGATTTGTGGTTTTCAAAAACTTTTATAAATAAAAGCCTAAGAAGTAGACTCAAATTAAATCCAGTCCCAGCAATTACCTCAAGAAGTTAATATCAGCTGTTCTGTGAAGGCCTCTGGGGTTTATTAGATAACATTCACATTTTTTGACAACTCACAGAACACTGTTCAATCATCATGAGATAGAAAAAGCATGGCTACTGCAATCATATCAAAACATGGCACCAACATAAAACCCAAAAATCCATGAAAAGAACATTGATGTAGCTGTGATTTGAGCAAAGGACATGCATTATTGCTGTTCGTGCTGCAGTGGAACTGTGCCACTGTGCAGGTCTTAATAGACAGATACATTCATCCATTTTCCATACTGCATATCTTTGTACAGTCAGGGGCTGCGTCAGTGTCTATCTCCAGTTTTTATTGGGTCAGAGGTGGGGTACACCCTGGACAGATAGTTCGTCTATCAATGGGAAACCAGGAGGTAGATGGGGCAGAAAACCATGCACAGACACACTCACACCCAAAGAAAATGTAGAGAGACCAATTAACATGTATGTTTTTGGACTGTGGGAGGACACTGGAGTACTCAGAGAGAATCCACACATACACAGGCAGAACATGCAATGTCCATGCAGAAAACCACCAGGCAGAGATTCATACTCAGGACCATCTTACTGTGAGCCAAAACAACTAACAATTGCTACACTTTGCAGCTCTTAATAAAGCTACAGAAATATAAATCTTGGAATAAATTTAGAAAGAGCATCTCTCTGAGATGTTCTCACTGAGACAGTTGCAAATCTGTCAACCACTGCATGGTGGTAAAAAAAATTAAAAGCTTTGCTTGGCACCCATGTAATTACACAGTATATTTTGTGTCATCTAAGCTCCCACATAAAAAGCACATCAGGAATCGCCTCGCGATTACAAAACTATTAATGCTCATTTAAATGTCTCTTCATCCTGCTTTTTCACCCTCTCTCACATTTTTTAATTTTTCTATCCCTTAATCCTTTCACGTCTCTTTAAGGTTCATCACTCTTTACTCTGTTTCTTTTCCTCTGTCTGTGTGCTGATAATTTAAAAGGTATACTGTCTGGGGCCATTTCTATTTCCACGATCAGCTGTCTGTCACACTTTTTTAGTTGCTTGGCCTGTAGATCTTAAGCCAAATATATGGTCATAAATATTTAAGTTCCACTTCTGGTTTTCTATGCTGCTGTAAAGTATTGATGAGCAAATAATGAGCAAATAAAAAATACAATTTAAAAAAAATCTTTGATTTAGTATAGATTTTAATTTGTGCCTGTAAACCTGAATTGACAAAATCGTTGTTGATCTTGGAGATCAGCAATTAAAATGGGAGGAGGACAATAGCAGAGCGGATGAAGCTGAACCAAGCACACATTTACAAAAATAGGTGGAGCGACAGCGTAAAACTGGTCCGGCTCAGTCAAATGTTAGTTAGAGCCTGTCTCCATGGCTCTGCTGACAGCTGAGCAATTTAGCAGATGTGATAGCGCAGCTACTAGTTCAGCCATATGGCTCATCAGTGATTAAACATCTTTGAGCTAATATCAAGTGATGTACGCCATCCAGCTTTATGTTTTATTTCTAATGCAGTAGTTTTGCATAATAATTTCCCCACCTTCTGTATTTTTCTTATACATCCTTGTTAATGTTTTGTAATAGAATGATAAAAACAGCTCCTTAAAGGTAGTTGTCATTTGTTTTTACTGTAGTCACCAATGTATGATCACACTGGGGTCCTGTTGTTGCTGCTAGAGCAAACGAGATGTTAATTGTGCCAAGCAGATATCATTTGAATACAAATGCATCATGGAAATCGAGCTAGGGTGACCTAATAAGATGACTCCAATGCGCATCACTCACACAGCTCCTCGAACCAATCAGCCTCATTAAAAACCTGTTGGAAGAATCCTCTGCATTTTTAATGCAGAGTGATGCATTCAAGATTCTGCCAGATGTTTTATTCATTGTACTTAAATATAAATGGCATCGGGTGAATACTGAAGGTATTTTTGGAAGTATTTGTTAATATTCTTCTTGATCATGAAAGAGTTAGTGCTCATTGCAGCATTGGCTGATTGTATGTGTGGTAAATACTGTGTTTGTGTAAAGGAGTATCAGGGGTGGCATGGAATCAATAGCATGCAGCAAGACGAGGAGCAAAATGAATGTAGCCTGCAGTGAAATAGTGTGCTTTCATGTGTTTCTGTGTCAGATTTTCAGTGGCTCTGCCTGCTCACATTGTGAACTATAGAACTAGTCTCAGCAGCAGCAAGAACTTAATAATCCTGAATCTGTCTTTTAGTCCAACCAGTCCTGTTAGGACAGAGTCATCTAAATGCTTTACAACGTAAGATCATTAATTTATTTTGATGTCAGGATAATTAATATATTTATTTATAGCTGAAAGCAACACACTGTAACTGTCAGCAGCAGCTGAAATCCCCAGATGGACAAATAAACTAAAAATAAATGGTGTTTTCATGCTGAACAATATTCTGGTAATAATGTCCTTACAGGCAAAACTGTAACTGCAGTGTACATAAGGATGTTATTGGAATACTTTTGTTTGATGGAGGTTCATCCTCTTTCTCCCTCCGTGTACCACTGAGTTCGTTTCTCTCCATTTCCGAGACCCAACCAATAAAACCAGCAAAGTATTTACCTTCTGAAAAATGAGAAATGATTAAGTATAAAATCAAGATTTAATGCCAAAAATGATCAGTGTACAGAGTATACAAATGAACAGATACAGATTGACATTCACTTTCGGTACCAGGCTCCCCCTAGCCCATCTTAAGGATGAACCGAGAGGAGCCAAGAATGGAGCGTGAGCCCTGCTTTTATCTATGCCTCACCCTTAACCCTCCTCTGTCATCCTCTGGTATCAGTTTATCCTTGGCTATGTGTTGTGTTTTATGTGATATTATGTTTATGTAAGCTGTAGCAGTGAGCGGTGCGGCAGATAAGCAATTAAGCAGGGCGGATGTGTTTCATTAGGACAGCAAAGAGATTAGAAAAGGCCACAAAATCATACATCCATAACACTTTTATTTTTCTTATGTTGCTAAAAGAATACATATCTTAAGAGAAAAAAAAACATTGGTTGCTTAAATGTAAGAATATAATACTGTAATATTAAATTTGATTTATTGAATATATTGAATATATTCATTGACCTGAGCACAATTTTCTAGAGACTTTTTCACAAGCAAGCAGACATTATAAAAATAAAGAGTAAGAAAAAACAGATATTGCCAAAGCATCAGATTAAGTAAAACTATCAAATAAAAGTAGAATAGAATATAAAAACAACTTGTCAGTGTTGCTTTCCCTATTTTCTTTTAAATAAGTATCAAGTCTGTAGTGATGTTAGCTGCATTGGTTGATACATAAAAAAGTAATCTGTTGGTGTTGGTTCACTGTGTTTTCTAAAGTCCATAGTCAACACAGTCATCTACCAGGAAATTTGTACTTCATGCTTCCTTCTACTGACAAGCTTTATGGTGAGGTTGATTTCATTTTCCAGTAGGACCTGGCACCTGCCCACACTGCCAAAGATATCAAAAGCTAGTGCAGTGGCTGTGGTGTTACTGTGTTTCATTGACCAGCAAACTGGCCAGACCTGAGCCCCATAGAGAAACTATGAGGTGCTGTAAAGAGGAAGATGAGAGACCAGAACCAAGAATGCAGATGACCTAAAGGTGTAGCTGTTTAAACGAGTCCCTTGATCCTCTTCAGCCCTCAGATTCTCTTATGGATGAACTTCCACCTAAGTTATCTGCTTTTTTCCTCTGCTTTTGTCATTGTATCTGCTTCTGTGAGCTCCATTTTTAGGAAGCACAAATGTGCCTTTCATTTTTATGCTGATGACTGCCAGGCTTATTTTACCCTAAAAGAGAGTGCTTCCTGTCCATGCAGTTACTGTTAGAGTGTCTTGAAGAAGTATGAGCCTGGATGACTCATAACTTCCTTCATTTTAAAGACAGAAGTTTTTCTTTTCAGTTCTGGGGTTTTCGGTTGGCCCTCTGGCTCAGTAAATAAAACCTACTGTCACTAACCTTGAAGTGAAAATGGACAGTGATTTAAATCTCAACAGGCAGATCAGTTCAATTGTGAATTCCAATTTTTATTAACTGTGACAACTAACTAAATAACTAACTAACTGGTTGCTGTTTTTGTCCTTGTGCAAGATGATGCACACAATATGCACAGCTGTATTGGCAGGCGTGCCAAAGCCGTTTAACCAGTCCACACAATCCCATTTTTGTAACAGTCTACTAGTGGCTCTTGTCAAATAGCAAGAGCAGTGAGATAGTATGGCAGCATATCCATTTATGACTAAAAACACAGAGGGAATAATTATCGCTGAATGGTTGATAGACTTGTATAAATCATTAAAAAGTTACTGTTATGGTTAGAGATGTAATAGGAATGTGCTTCCTCCTTAGTCTCTACTTCTGCTACCAGTTGTTGAAGACAGGCAGATTGTACCTGCAGTGCCATCCACTGTTTACCATAAGAAGTACAGTGGTTCAGCTGAACTTGAAGCACATGTGAAGACAAAACATGAGGAGTTTGAATGAGAACACATGGTGTTTGCTTGGAGTGAATATAAAAAGTCCTTTAATAATAACAAATCACTGTTAATGAGTGACTGACCATGCAAGTAGAAAAAGGAAGTTCAGGGAAATCAATGCTACAAAAAATATTTTCAGGTGCTACTTTTAACTGCAACTCATAATACTGCACAGTGAACTCACTGGGAATCTGATAGCTGACAGGGAAATGTTTTGGCCATTTTAGATCAAATCACAAAGCATGACCCTTGTTACTGAGGAGGCTAGATGCATATGGCAATAGCAAGTAGAGAGAGAGAGCAGTCAAGAAGCCATGTTCTTTAGATACCAAGTTAGAGAAACAATGTTTTCCGTTATTAGAATGTGCACCCTTAATAAAACTTTGCACATCCTCTGACTACCCCTTATATGAAATTCTAGTTTCCCCACCATCCTGGATGTGCCAAGGATGTTGTGGAAGCTCAGATGGGACAGAGCCTTTTCTGTGGCAGCTCTAGGGCTGCTTGAGCGTATCCATGACATGGGAACCTCGCACACTAGTATGAGTTGTTCATAAAGACTTCAAAGCGGTACTAATACTACTTACTTTGACCTAAGATGTAGGCTACAACTTCATCCCCACTTAGACTTGGTGGCAGCACTCCTGAAACACTCAAAACAGGGTTGTGCAATGCTAAAACAGCTAAAATTCTAAAACTGTCAGAGCATTGCATATAAATGCTCCTTTTTAAACCTTTAAGGATATTCAACACAAATTACTCAAAGGTTTGTGATGAAATGGTGACCTGTCCAGGATACACCCTGCCTCTTGCCCAATGACCACTAGAGATAGGATCTATCAACCCTTCCCCCACTCCCCACATCAGGTTTGTCAGATACACTCTCAGTTAGGCTCTTTCTCTCTTTCCTTTCCCCACTTTTTACGTCTTTGTGTCCATTACATTTGAAATAATCCCAAAGCAATTTCCAAAGCTGTAATGCTCCATTTGTGAAAGCAAATCTGTTGGACCTCACCTTGACACTCAGACAACAATTCTGAGTGCCACACTGCTGGACAGGACACCTTAAAAAAAAGATAATTTTTTTGGAAAAAAAAAAACACTTTTACATCATTGAAATAAAGTAATTTGGCATCTTAAAGCTTTTGTATTTGGTCTTGGTTGTGATTTGATGAACTCCATCAGAGTGAGGACACTATAAGGAGTCATAACCTCTTCATAGAAATTTACTTCAAACAAATCTGGCAACTTTAAAAATTTCTGTAAAAGACAAAATGTCTGAATGTTAAAATACTTCTTTTTTAGCTTTGCTGTGAGGGATTTCAGTTTCAGTCTCACTGACCATGCTTTAGGCTAACTCTTGAAATGGGTAAGTTTCCACCACACTGTTTTAGTATGGGTGGGAAGTAATAAAGATTAAAAAAAAAAATCCAATTGTCCCACCCATAATAAAAGTTGTGATTCATGTGATTAACAGTGGTACTCAGTACCTGTCAATGCTTGATTGATGGTGATGGTATGGTAATCAGCAAAAAGCTCAGTCTAAAACTAAGAAAAGATCAACCCCTTTGAGCTCTTGGTTCTTTTTATATGTTTATTCAGTAGCAGCTGCTCTTGTCATGGCAAATAACATTTGGTCACACAATCTCTGGAGTGTGTGTGTGTGTGTGTGTGTGTGTGTGTGTGTGTGTGTGTGTGTGTGGCATGAATGAAATAGAAAGGAGCATAGATATTCACCATAAGACATGGGTTTTCTCACACTTGTTTTCCAGCAATCCATCAAACTCTGAAGCCAAGCAACTTTATTATTACTTATCAATGCCAACACATTCATCCTACTGCAGTCATGTAAAGTCAGTACATACAACGAACAGAAACATGCCAGGAACTCAGAGCTGTTAACTCAAGCTTGGCAATGTTAGACCTTTCTGTCAGCTAAGCACTGACAGAAACCAGGTCTTATGAATACTATGCCCCAAGTAACCACCAACAGGCACACAAATCAGCCATTCATTTCAATCCTTGCGTATTTTTAGCCAGCAGCAGTCTATCTTGACAGAGTGAATAGAAAGGAAAAGTTGTTGAAAAAGCCAAGGACACAGCTGTGTCAGTGAGAGACTTTACTGCTTTTATAAACTCTTCATTGCTGAATGACACACTATATTTACTTTTACAATTTATACATTTGAAATAGCATTTTGTTGACATTTTTGTGTTGAATATATGATTATATAGTTCTCAAAATTGTAGATCTAAAATTTATATTGGCTAGGTTCTATGCGGCTGTGCCGTGGGGCAGTTGGTAGCATTGCTGCCTTACAACAAGTAGGTCCTTGGTTCAAATCCCAGCCTGGGATATTTCTGCATGGAGTCTTCCTGTGCATGCATGGGCTCTCTCCAGATACTCTGGCTTCTTCCCAAAAACATGACTGTTACATTATTTTGGTCTCTCTAAATTATCCTTGGGTGTGTTTTGGTTGATTGTCCTGTCTGTCTCTGTGATGAACCTCAAGTTCATCTCTTGACCAATAATTGCTGGAGATGGGCACCAGCCCCCATTATGACTCTGCAAAGCAAGCATAACCATGTTTAAATAATGGATGGATGGATGGATGGATAAAAAAAAAAATTCACAAGGACTAAGAATATATGATAATATAAAGTGACCTTTAATTTTTTTCTCTGCTATCTAAAGAGTTCTACTGGCAGGCTCTGTAGAAAAGAAAGGTTGAGGGATTCTTGGAGGCTGGCAAGGGATTTTAAAAATTTTCAAGATTGCTTGTCCTACTTGCCACAGGCAAGTAGGACAAAATTTAAATGACTCTGTATTTCAAGGCCAGTCATAGCAATCAGCACAAAAACAACATTAATACAGAAATAAGGCTAAAAACTGTGGCAAGGGAGTTGGACATCACCTTTGCAGTTGGTGGCAAGTCTTTGCAACTAAAACCAAACAGAAAAAAGCAGAAAAAGGGCTAAATATCCCATCCATAATAAAAGTTGTGATTCAGGCTTTGAGAAAACAAAAGGATATGGATGAACAAATTAGGTTATCTAACCACCATAACAGGCACTGAACATGTTCTGTGGAATGACAATTCTCATTTGCATTTAGGTCTAGGCTTTCATTAGACCATTTTTACCAATAAATATGCCTTGATCTAAAACATTCCATTCCAGCCCCTAATTTTCTGGCAGTTCTTTGTTGGAAGGTGAACCTCTGCCTCCACCCTTTAAATCTTTAACTCTTACAGTTTTTTTTTCCTGCTAGGAGTTCTATATATTCAGCTCCATCAATCTTCCCATCCACCCTTACCAGCTTCCCTCTCCCTGAAAATATGTTGTATTCATGGTGTAGTGTTAGTTGTATACCCTGTAGTGTTTTGCTAAATAGGCCAAAGAGCCAGATGTTGGTCTCACTTGACAAGAGCACTTTCTTTCCTATGCATGCTTTGTCACCTACATGGCTTGTGGCAAACTGCATGAGGGACTTTTTATGGATTTCTTTAAAATTTTCTACTCAACTGGTTCGTGTATTCTTAATTTTTATCTTTGGTACTCAGTTTGTTTCGCCTAAGTTTAAAAACATGCATACTAGGTCAAAAAGGAACAACTCCTAAATTGCCCTCAGGTGTGAGCATGTTAATGAACAGTTGTGATCACCCTTTGATACACTGGTGTTCTGTTCAGGTTGTAACCCACCTGTCTTGATTTTGTATTAAGTAAGCATTCCCACAACATGATGCTTAAATCATAATGTGTCACCTTGGGTGTGATGAGAGGAATGTAGGTTTTCTGCCATTAATACATGGTTTTTCTCATGGGCCAGAAACTGACCTATGGCAAACTGGAGAAGGCATTGTTCAGGTTTTCTTTTAACTTTTTGGCATTCTTTCACAAATACAAGCTTTGTAGCGTGCATAATACTGAAGGCATGTGGTTGCACTCTATTTTATGTAGGGCTATCAAAGTAAAGGAGGCAAAATCCAAATTAGTGCCACACTTTTCACATTAGCTTTAAAAGATATTTAAATTAATGTTTTAGTTAACATTCACTTTACAATTATGTGCTAGTACAGCCATATTCCGTAAATTAGGATGATATTGATGTCAGGTCCTGGGTTGTTTTGGGGTTTGATTACTTGATTTTAGTTCTGATTAGTTATCTGTGTTTGCCTTAGTCTCTTATTCTTTGATCTGATCAACTGTGTTTCTATTTTACTTTAGTTCAGTCCTTTCTTAGTTATTCTGTTTTTATTATATTTATTTATTCCTTGTGTCTAGTTATTCTCTGTTACTGTTAGATTCATTTTACTAGTTGCCCTGTTTAATCTCCCTTGCCCTTTGCTGCCATTCTCTCTCTTTCTACTTAGTCTGCCTTCTGCTCTCTTCCCTCACACTTGCAACCTGTTAGCCAATCATCCCCAGTCTATTGTTCCAGCATTCACTCTCACAGTATTTAAACTCATCTACTGCTTTCATTCTTTGCTGGTTCCTCCCATTACTTCTCTGTTAAACCATGCTGTATTTGACCCCTGTATTCCTCTGTTTTTGCTCTGATCTTTATGTAAGTTTTTTGTTCATTATTTTTTTCATTAAACTTTCATCATCTACTTGCCGCCTCTGCCTCTCTGCATTTGGGTCCCACACATCATGACAATCAAGAAGTTCATTTATTTCATCAACTAAATTCACTAAGTGAAACACATCATATAGATTGATTTCACACAGTCTAATGTTTCCAAGCCTTTATTTATTTCTGTTAATTCTGAATTTCCACAGACAGCTGATAAAAACACAACATTTAAGATAAGGATTTTACATCAGACCACCAACAAAACTTTAATACAGAAATGTGGGCTTGATAAAAACTGTTTAAAACCTGCTTTAAGGTTGTTATTTTCAAAAGGTGTTTTAAATCTGACAAACAAGCTTCATAAGAGTAAATATTCTAATTTATTGAATATGACTGTATGTGTTGATCTATCTAAAGACATCAAATTCAAGCACTCTAATTCTGGAAAATGAAACATTTATATAATCATATAACCTTTGTCCGCACTCATTGTGTCAATGAGAAGCAAATATTTCTTTATCCAAAGAGAAACTACAGTAGCAACTGCTCACTTCCTCACATGACTATATATCACTCTTTTGATGCACCAGCATTGAGAAGATGTTTTATTTCTTCTCTTGAAAGCTTTTCATGTCACATCCTGGGGCTGATTACCACACCATAATAACTTAATAAATATTAAAAGTAATTTCAAACATGAGCAGGAAGTAATTATTTGGACATTAGTCTGTTTGCCATTGGGGAGTTACAAGCGTATAGTATAACATATGGAACCTCAAGGCTTAAAATCACAAATACAATCAAGTAACTTGCTGTTTAACCATGAATTATTTTGCAATACATTTTATCCAGCCAATTTATATTACTCCAAGTTCTGAAATTACAGCCTTTTAGCTGTAAAGAGGTGCTCTTACACCATCTAAGATATAAGTACCTGCATCCTATCATCATTTAATTACAAATGAATACCTCTTATGTGACATAATTACTTAGTTTGCACATCAGATATGCTATGTACAACAGTCTTAGGATAATTCTTTTTTTTAATTACATTTTATATGAAGATGTTATTTATTTAGTTTTTTGAATTTGTGTTGTATCACAAATGCACATGAGAAAAACATGTTTCAAAGAAGTTCTGTTGAAAGAACTCAGTCTTCTTGCAGACTGAGGGGGGCTTTAAAGTGCTTTTACCTCTTTTCAGCTGGACATCCACAAGGCGATAAGTGGGCATGGCCATTCAAACCCAGAGTAACCACAAGTCAAATAAGTGCTTTAAAATTCCCCTTTCTATGAACTCTTTGTTGTTCACTGAAGTTAATAAAAACACCATTCAGCAGAGAAGATGATTGCATCCTGCCTTGTGTTTGTAGAAACAAGTTGCAAAATTCAGGCATACAGTTTAGCTGCATCCACCACATGTATTGGCAACCATAATAGAGATGTGTAAAAAGCCTTAAAATTAATTTACCTATTACTGCAGCAGTATAATCTCACACTGAAAATTAGCATTTAGTATTTAGCAAACTTCACTTTTTTTACATCTGTGATGATGTGACAGAAAAGTTACTGTTTCGTGTTAAAGTGTGGTTATTAAGGCTAGGTGATCCCCAAATGCCTTTTTTTGTTTTGCTGCATTTTCTAACAATGGGCTTTGGAGACTTTGTTACTTCACTTACCACCCAGTCCACTGCACATTGTTGAAATAATAAAATTGGGACCTCATCCAGCCTTATTGCTATTTTCACAGTTCCAGTTGTCTTAAACTTTTTAACTATTTTCCTTCTTGTAGATATTAGCAAATTTAGGTTCGTAGCTATTTTTTTATATGTGATGTTCAAGGTATATCAACCCTTGAATGATTGACATGGTCTTTTGAACAGGGTCTAAGAAAAATGGGTCTTATTTACACAACAGGAAAATTATGTCTCACCAACTAAAAATCAGTGAGAAACTCTAATACATTTAAAAAGTGAAGAATAAATAATAAAAAAAATATTTCAGTTACCACCACAACCCTGCAAGGACAAGTGGGTTTAGATAGCGGATAGATGGATGGATGGATACTTCGGATACTCCAGTTATATTTATTGCACTGGAATTGTTCGGGTAAATCTAAATAAAATGGATAAAAAAATTGTATGGTGCAATAAAGCTACTCCTTGAAGTAAAACTCAAGTAAATATAACTACTTAGTACTTACGATCCACCTTTGGTGACAACCAGTGATTTTCATTAAAAAGAAAAAAAGAAATCTTTTCATGGGATATTTTTCCCCATGGAATAAATTTATTAAAGTAAAAGGTTGGATTTGTCTAGGTTTTTCTATTGTCAAGTGATGTAACGGCAACAAAAGCTAAAGCTATTTCATTGCTTTTTACACATCTTTGACAGGGGTTCTAATAAGTATGGAAGGTGCTGTGTATATTTGGATTTTGATAAACCATGTACAGTAGCTCAATAAAAGTAGGTTCAAACAATAGTGAACTTCAGACTAAAGGTTTGCCTTAACCTAAAAACTGATCCAGCACAATAACCAATAAAGCTGCCTTTAGCTATTCATTAAAAATCTGTGATTTTCAAAAAGGAGTGTGAGTATCCTCAATACAAACACCAAAGAGTTTTAATTATCTGCCTTTAACAGATTGCACTTTTACTTCACTAAATATATCCTCATGAGCCGATTAAATCTCTGTGTCCTAACCCTTATGCTCCTTTTAGCATCAAAACTAACCTTTACCTCTCTCCTGCTGCCTGGAGAGCTAACCTTCCCAGAAGGCTGTGCACCATGAGCCCATACTGCCAGGCCTGTTATGCTGTAGTTCGAGGTCATCACACTGTGGGTACATACTGACAAGCCTCATGGCTGCAGACATGTTTGTCCTTTCAGAGGAGCATGAAGCTGTTTGCTAAAGAGCCATTTGTGTAGTTATGTTGTCTGAGAATTACAAATTGCACATGATTTCTCAGTACTTTCAGATGTAATGTTTTACAGTTTTACAGCACAAAAATTCAGAATCTGTGTGTCTGCTATTTGCATGTCTTTTCTCAAGCTGTAGTCTGTTA
Source organism: Anableps anableps (assembly GCA_014839685.1). NCBI lineage: Eukaryota > Metazoa > Chordata > Actinopteri > Cyprinodontiformes > Anablepidae > Anableps > Anableps anableps. The sequence continues at coordinate 13,638,083 of CM026083.1, forward strand.
GCCTTCCATTGGCTCTATATTGTAATAACATATTTAGACACACATCTGAATTTCAGATGGTCAGCAAAAGATTAGATGACATCATGTTACACATTTTTCAAGCACCTTTAGCCCAAAACCTTCCCCAAAGCGGGGAGAAAAATATGTATGCTTGTATGTTCCACACACTACCTGAGAAGAGGCATTACCATTTCAGGGAGGAATAACCTCTCTGAGTGCCCATATAAATATTGAATGTGCTCTGTTTCCTCATGCAAAACCTTCACTTTGCTTGCATGCATGTGACTGTGTGTGCAGCCTGCAATTACCCTGCTATTGCTGTAAGAGTCCGCGAGGAAGAGAAGAAACGGGAGTACACAAAGGCAATAATAAAATTGAGGACAGAAATGAAGTCAGACTACTTAGGAAAAAAAAAATGTGATTATGATAATTTGCAGTTGAAGGGGCATTGTAAAGGTTTCAACCTTCTTACATCGTAATTACAAGGAAGGATGTGTACACCAATGGATGTAGATGTATTTATGAGGCTCCAAGTCCTCTGACTTTCTTCATGTTTCCCTTCAGATACAAGGGAGGACTTATAAAAAATGCAGTGTATGAAAGATCAAGTGGGAAACTTTGACAAAGTGGTTGAGATTGTATTTATTCTCCACCTGTCTCTTACATATACTCATGATTTATAGCATCTTATTTTATAGTTATTAACAATGGTTTAATTTAAAATTGCTTGTTTGTTTGTGGGAGCGTTATGTTATAGTTAGAATCCAAGCACATTTTTTTTTAAACAAAACTCTACTGAATCATTAAATAATTAGGCATTTTCTTCTGTTAAAAGGTGCAGTTCAGATAAATTCTTTCTGATAATGTTTCTTTGTATATAGTCACCTTTGTTCCTTTGTTCAGATCTTAAGTCCAGAATAGATGTATGGGAAGGGAACTTCCTAGCACTTCCTGTTTGTATAGGTTGATGATGTCATTGACTACATCACTAGAGACAACCAAATGAATGGTTTTCTTTTTTGTATAGAATTATTTAATCTCTTTAAAGTAACCTTTTGTGCTCCACTGTATTTTGCAAATCATTTAGTTGTGTAGATGAGCTTGTAAATTCGATTAATATTCCTGGTTCTTTTTAGATCGGATAGTTTGGTTTAATCTATTTTCTGATTGTACAGACTGATGAGGTGCATCCATTTTTTTTCTCCTCACTCCTACTCAGACTGGCATCATCGTGTCCTTTATTTACAACTCCACAACCACAGTTGACTCTGTCCTTGTCTGCTACTTAACAGCAACAACGATAAACTTTATAGAACTTTTGCAAAGAATTCATAGTGTTAGAACACAAATACAATCAACAAAAGTGCTAAACACACAGGAAGTGAGTTACTGACTTTATTTGAATGTTTCTTAAACTGGTAAAAAAAAACAAAAAAAACCCAGATATTTATATACACCAAATTGAAAGGCACATACACAGTTTTCTCACTGTCTGAAGATAAATCAGACCAAGCTTTTCTTGTTTTAGGTTGGTTAGAATTACCAAAAAAAAAAAAAAAAATTATATTTGCTAAATGCCAGAAAACATGACGAGAATATATTTTAGAATTTTTTTTGTAAAGAAGTTTAAACACATTTGGTGAGTATCAGGGATAATTGTCTTTTAAACTGTATGAAATATTTATGGTAATTCTAACTAACCTTGGCCCCAGGTAATTTGCATCCTGCACTAACTTTTTTTTTTTTTTTTTTTTTTCTCCTAAAGGCCTGCTATAGGGATGTGCTTTATGGGGTAAAAAAAAAAAAAAAAAAAAAAAAAAAAAAAGCATTCCATCCACCGGCCTGGAACTGATCAGTTGTTCGTAAAACCTCCCTAACCTCCAGATGCTCAACTTTCCCCTGGGGGTGTATGATTATCAAAAAGTGCTGATTAATGCTGTTTGGATGACTGTTAAAAGAGAACAGTTTTAATAGTATTTACGTTGCCTTATTGTATAAAGTGACTGTTTGTCACGTTACTATAAAAAACTTTGTTGTGTTTTATTAGGATTTTATGTGACACACTAACATAAACTGAAGTGATGTGGAAGCTAAATTATGTAAAGTTTTAAAAATTTTGGTAGTACCCTTTTGCTGCACTTACAACTGTAAATCTTTTAGTATATGTCTCTACTTTGCACATCTATAGATGACCTTTTTTGTCCATTTTTTTTTTAAAATACCTTGAACTTACTTAGACTGGATGAGGAGCATCTCTGAACATCAGTTTTCTAATCTTACTAGAGATTCTCAATTGCATTTAAATCTGAACTTCAACCAGGCATTCAAACAAATAAAGTCTCCATTTATAGAATTCCATTGGAGCTGAACTGAACCTCCACCAGTTTTTTTTGTTTATCACTATTGCCCTATATTTAGTTCCATTCATCGCTCCATCACTCCTGACCAGCATTGCACAGCATGATACTGCCCTCACCATGTTTCATCATGAGGATGGTCTAATCTGAGTTATGTGTTTTATTTGTTTTTTGCCAGACATTGCCTTTTGCATTTTGGGCAAAAAGTTAGTAATCATCTCATCTGATCAGACCATCTTTTTCAACACAATTGCTGTCTCCCCTTGGTTTGTGGCAAGCTTTCACTAGAACTTTTTATGGCTTTTTTTTTTTAAGACATATTTTTTGTTGGCACTTTTCAGCAAAGCCCAGAAGTGTGGAAAGCCCAACTAAAACTTTTCCTATCGACAATTTTGCTGTGGATCTCCTCCGGAGTTAACATCAAACTCTCAGTTGCATCTCTGATTAATGCTCCTGTTGCCTTACTAGTCAGATTATGAGGGCAAAATGTTTTGGTAGGGTAGCAGTTGCCCCATGTTATTGCCAGCTTGGAGTAATAGAATAAACAATCCCCTGTGAGATGTTCAAAGAATGGGATATTTTTTTACAATCTAACCCTGCTGAGATTTCTCTATAACTTTATCCCTGACATGTCTGGTGTGTTTCTTGGTCTTACTGAGGCTGATGTTCTCCAGTGTTCTTTAACAAGCCTCTGGGGTATTATTATAACAGTTGGAGTTATACTGGGATTAAATTACACACAAATGGGCTCTATTTATAAATTTGATACCCCCTGAAAACAATTAGTTGCTCCAGATTTTATTTATGGGAAACAAAACTAGTGGGGGTAAATAAAAATGGCACATTTTTTCAGATATTATAGGTAAAATGTTTTAAAACTGTGGCATTTTCTTTCCACTTCACCATTGTACTCTACTGTGGGTGGATCAGTTACATTAAATCCCTCCAAAATATACCAAAGTTTGTAGCGGTAACGTTACAAAATCTGATAAAGTTCAAGCTAAATTGATGTCTTCGCAACACATTTTTTGTTGTCTGAAGTGCTAAGCATTTAACTAGCTCTCAATCCAACAGGTATGAGATTCCTAAGCCTGCTGAGTTTTACGCTGATCAGGAACTGTTGGAAATCTATTTAGATGGTTTAATGAGTAAGATTCACCTGGCTTCTGACCCATTAATTGTAGTTCTCTCTCTATTTTGCAACTTGCTCTTGACTCTGAACCAGGTACTATTCAATGACTTGTGTGGAGCCCCAGGAGTGTTGTTTTACTAACTTTGGGCTTAAGACAACCTTTATGAGCCTACTATAAGTTTACAAACAGGGCACCAAGACAATTTTACCACAAGTGAAGAACTTAAGACTAAAGGTGACTTAAATAACTGAAGGTACACAACTTCTCTGAAATTTTACATCCTTCTTTAATTAATAACGCTTTGCAAGGGTCAGTACAGCTTAAATCACCGGCGAAGAATGTTCCAATAATAATCTAACCTGTATTTCCTTAATACTGAAACTGAGGGATTCTAAGTGGAGGCTTTGGGATACAGATTGGCTTTCTTACCCCAGTCAGGTCAGATCTTATGGAAAATGACTTGAAAGTTTCTTGGATGAAAGGCAGGTTGCAGCCCATTCTTCTTTTCCTGTGAGTAGGTAGATGGCTTCTCACTGACCAAGTTCTTCATCTTTATCTTTACCTTTGTCTTCGGGGTTTGAGCTATAGCTGATGACGGATGCTCAATTGGGAGCCACAGTCTTGGGATCTTAGAGGTTCAGTCCTTTTTACAAGACAGAGACTTCAGCCCAAAGGTGGCCCTAGGTCCTCTTCTCCTCCTGCAGGGTTCTTTGTCCGTCTTGATCTTGGTTTGACATCTGCCTGGAGGATACAACCACAATCCCTCCCCTCTCATCCTTCCCACCTTACAGATGTGTTTCATTGGTTAGCTCTGTTGCTGTGCTGACTTTACTGGCTGTCTTGGGTAAATAATAATCTCAGTTTCTCTGCGCAGTGTGTATGGATGGAGCATATGATCGTTTACTTTTCAAAAACGTTTACTTTTCATTGATAATTGGCATACATTTTGGGGAAAACCCAGTCTGATCCAGAGAGATGGCATCCATCCCACTTTGAGCTGCATACTTTGAAGCAGAACACTTGGAAATTTGAGAGAAAATGGCACTCTACACATCTAGAGGAGTCCTACTTAAATTGGAAAAATAGTCTGCTGCTGTACAAAAAAACCCTTCACCAAGCTAGAACATTGTATTTTTCATCATTAATAGAGGAGAATAGGAATAATCCTAGGTTTTTTTTTAGTGCAATTGCCAAACTTACACAGAGTCATAGCTCTGTTGAGCAATCAATTCCCCCAGCTCTCAGCAGTAATGACTTTATGGAATTCTTCTTAAATAAAATTTATTCCATTAGAAATAAAATTGTAGGCATCCTCCCAAACGTGATTACTTCAGCCACAGTAAGTGAGTCAGCACTAAATGTAACTCTAGAACTTGATATGTGTTTGGACTGTTTTGAGTCAGTTGAGCTTTTTGAGTTATCAAAAATATTAGCTTCTTCCAAACTTTCAATTTGTATGTTGGACCCCATCCCATTTAAAGAGGTGTTCCCTTTGATTACTGCCTCCATTTTAGATATGATTAATCTTTCCCGAGTAAAGGGACATGTTTCACAGGGTTTTAAGGTAGCTGTAATTAAACCTTTACTTAAGAAACCTTTTCTCAATCAAGATGACTTAATAAATTACAGACCTATATCTAACCTTCCTTTCTATTCTAAAATCCTTGAGAAAATAGTTGCTAATCAAGTGTGTGAGCATCTAAAAAGTAATGACCTGTTTGAAGAGTTACAGTCAGGTTTCAGAGCTCATCATAGCACTGAAACAGCACTTGTGAAAGTTACAAATGACATTCTCTTGACCTCAAATAATGGACTTGTATCTGTTCTGGTTTTGCTTGAACTCAGTGCTGCTTTTGATACAGTGGACCACAATATTCTCTTAGGAAGGCTTGAACATGTGGGTATCAAAGGAACAGCACCAGGCTGGTTTAAATCTTATCTGTCAGACAGATTCCAGTTTGTTCATGTGAACGATAAATCTTCTTCTCACTCGAGGATCACTTGTGGAGTACCACAGGGCTCTGTGGTTGGACCAATTCTTTTTACTATATATATGCTTCCAATTGGAAAAATCTTCAGACAGCATGGGATAAATTTCCACTGTTATGCTGATGATACTCAGCTATATCTGTCCATAAATCCTGATGAATCCAATCCGTTAGGTAGATTACAGGCATGTCTTGAGGACATTAAAACCTAGATGACACTACATTTTCTTCTTTTAAATTTTGACAAGACAGAAGTGGTTGTTTTTGGACCAGAACCTCTGAAAGAGACACTGCTTAGTCAATCACTTGATCTGGATGGCATTAAATTAGCCTCAGATAATAAAGTAAAGAACCTCAGTGTTATTTTTGACTAGGATGTCATTTAAGTCCCATATTAAACATGTTTCTAGAATTTCCTTCTTTCATCTCCGGGATATTGCCAAAGTAATCTTTCTGTCCAGGAAAGATTCTGAAAAACTAGTCCATGCATTTGTTACTTCAAGGCTGGACTACTGTAATTCTTTACTATCAGCAAGTCCACAGAATGTAGTTAAAAGCCTTCAGCTGATCCAAAATGCTGCAGCAAGAGTTCTGATGAAAATTAAAAAGAGAGATCATATTTCTCCTATTTTAGCTTCCCTTCATTGGCTCCCCATTAAATCCAGAATAGAATTTAAGATTCTCCTTCTCACATATGAAGCCCTTAATTATCAAGCTCCATGATACATCAGAGATCTGATTGTTCCATATGTTCCTAATAGAGCACTTCGCTCTAAGATTGCATGTTTATTGGTGGTTCCTAGAATTTCTAGAAGTAGAATGGGAGGAAGATCCTTCAGTTATCAGGCTCCTCTCCTGTGGAACCAGCTCCCAGTTTTAGTCTGTGAGGCAGACACCCTGTCTACTTTTAAGACTAGGCTTAAAACTTTCCTTTTTGATAAAGTTTATACTTAAACTGGCCTAAGTTATCCTAAGCTATTTCTGTAGCTATGCTGCCATAGGCTTAGGCTACTGGAGGACAAACTGATCACTTTTTCTCACTTTCTTCTTCTACTACTCTCCAATTTGCATAATTTGCTGTTATTTCAAGTGTTAACTTTTTGTTTTCTCTCTGTTATTTTCTCTCCATAGAAGCTACACCTGGTCTGGCATTCTGTTTGGCTGTGATGCCTTCCTGGAGGAGGGCTTCAGCTGAGATAATGGTGCCGTCAACTAATTGTTTTCCTTCTCCTGCTATAAATTTTTTACTTTCATGAACATCAAAAATAATCTTTCATCAGTTCATCTGTTTTTCTTGTGGATTTGATTCTGTCTTCTCACACCCCCGGTCAGTCATGGCAGATGGCTGCTTGTACTGAGCCAGGTTCTGCTGGTGATTTCTTCCTGTTAAAGGGGAGTTTTTCTTCTTCACTGTTGCTACATGCATGTTCGGTATGAGTGAATGCTGCAAGTCAATGACTCGATGCAATCTGCTTGGTTCCCTTAGAAACTTTTTGAACTACTTTGTATTATTAATTGAGCTTACTGTACTGTTTGATAACTAGGAACAATTGGAATGTTTGGGATGACATTTGTTGTGAATTGGCGCTATATAAATAAACTAAATTGAATTGAATTGAATTGAAAAACTTAGTCCCTGACCACCTGCGGACACCACCCCTCACTTCCCACAGCCTGCAAGACCAAATCTTCATTTGTTGTGTCTGCCAGCACTCGTGTTCCCAAAACATTTATGTCTCTCAGCACTCACATTTTCAAAACATCATTAGTACCTCACCACTATTGTCTACAGTTGTCACTCATCATTCTGTCAAACATGACATAGTTTATAATCTCTTCAAAATCATTCTCAAAAATCACAACTCATTAAACGAAAACTCTTTTCCTTTGATAGTAATACGTAATCATTAGAATGTTTGATTTAACAAGTAAGGATTCACTCCAATTATAATCAGAGATTGATTTCATACAAGTATATTTCTGTAAAAGAAAAGAATAATCATTTCAACAATATGGACTCAAAATCACAGTTGCTCACTTCTGTAAGAGGGTCTTACACTATAATTCAAGGTGCTTATACTTTATTTTTAATCATATTATACATCGAAATAAGTGATAGTCTCACCTATTTTTTGACACACTATAACTTTGTGTTGACACAGAGTCCAAAAACAATGGTAACATCCATCCCTTAACTTTTCACACTTTCCATTTTCCAAGCAATGTCTTCTGTTATCAGTGACACTTTTTTGCCACAGTGACCACAGACATTTTTGCATGTCAGTTTGCACCTGCTTTTCAAATGTGTTAAATATAGATGCAAAAGCAGCACCTGCAATATGGTTCTGGTGTAATAAGTTGCATTGCGGGTGGTAAATCAATACATTTGCATATATTTCTCCCAGTATTTTGCATTTTCTTATGATCAGCATGTGTTTTGCATAGTCATTAAGGCAGACATGCTAAATTTATTGTACCTGGTATTCTCCTCATTTTGCTGATGGGGTTTAATGGGAAGACATGGTGGTTCTTTGCCACGTTTTACTTCTCTGAGTACAATTTCTATTAATATCTCACTCATTCCTGAGCTACTTACCAATCAAAGTCTAAGAAATATGTCATTATGTCAAATACAAACTTTAAAAAACAACTAATAACTCACTATGGTATTTATAGTATGCCTGTTTTTTGTGGTTTTAGCTGATCAGTTAAAGTAAAAATAAATAAATAAAAAAGCAGTTACAGTTGGGCATTATGAATGATTCCAGAATAAAAATGTATGTATGTAGTATTTACAACTGTTATAGACACATAGCACTACTTGAATGAGGGGGTGAAACCTACTAAGCAACAGCCAGATCTAGGTTTAGGTCTCTAGTCAATTTTGGGGCCAATCGAGAAAGGGAAAAAACAAAACCCCATGCATGCACGTGATCACACCCTAAGTAATTTTAGATTATTAATGAAGTCAATATTCACATTTTGTAAACTGAAGGATGTGGAGACAACCAACACATTCATGGGGAGAATATACAAGGTTACCGTAGGATCAAAATTACCTAAATCTAGAACTTTACAATGTTTCCTGAGGGTGGATACAGTTCTAATAGGATCACTTGTACAGTATTATCATCCAATGTACAGTTCATTGGCATTACAAGGTGGTGAAGTGAATAAATCAACCAATTAGGTTTAGATAAAGAAAATGCAGTGTTGGTGCTGGAGCAAGATCATAAGCTCTACTCTCACAGCAATAGTAAAGATTTCCCATCTCACATGTTTTTGACTTGCTTTTTATGCTAATACAGTGCTGTGGACACAAATAACCTGTGCAAGTACTCCTGGAATGAAATGTAACTGGAATGTAATGAAATGTAATTGGAACATTATCACACTATCCCAATGACACTGCCATCCCAATGGTGGTTAGAAGCTCTTTCGTTTATAATATCGAGTGCTTTTTATGCTAATGCAGTGCTGTGGACACAAATAACCTGTGCAAGTACTCCTGGAATGAAATGTAACTGGAACATTATCACACTATCCCAATGACACTGCCATCCCAATGGTGGTTAGAAGCTCTTTCATGTTATAATATCTAGAGCAACAGCACAACAAAGATAAAAGATTGTTGATCCTGAGGCTAAAAGTGGTATTTTTCTGACCCAGGTAAAAGATTCTTACAGTAACAAGAGAGCATAGTATTCTGTTTATATCTGTAATGCTCAATTAGCAGGAATAAGCTGTTTATTTATGTCTCAGTTGTATTATGGCATAAAGATCTTGTGCATAACAAATAATACACTATAAGAAATAGCATGCTTGCACAACAGTACACCTACTTACCATTATACACATGGAAAGTCACGAGAATATTAGAAACTCCATCATTTGCTTCTGTCGAGTACAACAGCACCAAACTCAGTCTCAAAAAAAGATGACGCTCTCAAACAATCATGAGACCATAATTATTTTTGCAATAAAATATTTTATTATGAGCTATGTTAAATCAGGGCCTTTAAACCTTTTGTACTTTTGCAGATCCAACCTTGTATCCAACCTTTTCAGATATGAAAAGGTGCCATCTGCCTCAGGGCATTTTGTCATTGCAATATGCCAATTTGTAACCACTTTTTTAAATTTTTCATACTCACTTTGTCAAATAATATTTTCTGTACACTCTACTCAAAATCTACAATCTAATTTCATATTCTAATGTACGGAGTTGAGGCTATGTGGTTTGCTAAGTAATATGTATCATACTGAGGTCACTCATAGTTATTTTTTGGTTTGATCAGGGGTCAACTAGCAATAGCCAAGCTCAAAACCACAATGTCAGAAAAAGATAATGTCATAAAAAATCTACAGAAAAGTAATATGCAGTTAAATTAAGTTCTATAAGAAATTTGAATCCACAATTTTATCCAAACATTTTACTTTAAAGAAACTTAAATTGATACATAATGGTTATGGGTACAAAATGGCAAACCAGCAAACTGGTCTGGAGTTCTTTTCTGAAAAACAGAGTTTAGTGTAAATTAGTGCAATGTCAAATAATTTGTACAAAAGAAATAAAAAAAAGACACAATACCACTATAGCTCAACAGAAATTATTTTATAAACAACCATTATTGTGACAGTGCTGTGTGCATATCAATTCACCCCTTCACCATTATGCCCCTTTTGCAGCTTTGGTCATTTTGTACCTGGTCTTTTTCAGGTATAAACTGATGCCATCTGTTGTTAGTTGTTTTGTATTGAAACAAGAGTTAACTGGCCTTAAAGGCAATTTAACCAAATTATATTGAAACAGAGCGCAATACAACAATTTGATCTAATTAAACATTAGACATGAGAATTTTTATTACTTTAGTCTTGATAACTCATGGAAATGCTGGACTACAATGAAAAATAAACCAATTTACCACAGTCAAAGTCCCAAAGTGGTTTGTTGAAATACAAAATGGCAGTAGGAAGGAATGAAATAGCAACACATAGTTATAACATGGGCAGGGGGTAAACTGACCTAGAGTTCATATTGTGAAGACCTTTGCAAACACAGAACAGGATTACCAGTTTAAACTTGTTGTTAATGGCTTAAAATAAACTGAAAGGCATAAAAATATGAAATACAGGCAAACTCCATCATGCTAGTTGTATTAGGTAATACTTTACTGCTTATATCAACCGTACAGGTGCATAAAAACATTCTTAGCTTGTAGCACTTCTGCAACCGAAGCCACTTGGCCGTCATACTGTAACTGTCCAAAGATGCACAAGTTGCGTTTAGAGGGCCTGTTCACTAATTGCTCATGAGTCAAAGTATTTGACATTAACAGGAAGCTTCAAAGTCTTTTTTATGCATTTGTGTGTGTGCATTTTTGAGATTTCAGGGATTCCAGTACACACACAGTCTTTTTGCAAAGACATGCAGTCACGCACAAACGTGCATGCAATAACAAAACATTACAAGGCAAGAAGGATCAGTCATAGACTCCCCAGAGCATGTCTGTGTTGTAGCGAATGCATTGCGACAGGGAACTTGACTCATCACAACACCCGAGGGAGCTGGGCATTAGCAGCGATCCAATGTAACAAGGCGCTTGCAGTACCAAACATCCTTTTGAAAGGGAAACAACACCCAATGCACCGCCATCCCACAACTGTCAGTGTCAATTACTGTGAATTTTTTCAAATCACTGTCATGCCTCAGTTCATCGTGCTGAACTGGAGGTGAAGTGTCCTACTGATTTATGATCTCTGGGATCTCAGTGAAAAGACCTCCTCAATAACTCATAAACTTAATTTCATTATATAAAAAAAAGACATTTATAGTCATTTTTATGATTAAACTTTTGAGCCATGGCCCCATTTGTAGCAAAAAAGAAAAGAAAAAAGAATTAAAAGTGTTTGTTGTTTTGTGTGTAACATGTAAAATACTAGGATTAGTGTTAAAAGTTGCTGGAGTGTAAAAGATCTGCTTTGCTTCATGGTCCTGCGGGAGCCAGGAAATCCTAAAAGAGGTTTAAAAAAAAGGCAAGTCACTTTGAAATCTATCCTAATTTGCATATGACATGTTGTATTTTCCCATGCACGTAATCTTCTAATTGAGACTTCAGTTAATCAATCTGCAGCCCATGGGTCACTCTCATTTCAAGTAAAAACATCTTACCTCTTAAAGGTGTGTGACACTCCAGAGCAATCTGGCTTTCATCTGCTTGTCATCATTTTTTAATGAGTCACGCCATTGGAAAAAATAAAAACTGGGAAAAAAATTAACTTCAAAGACTAGGATAAAACATATAATGAACATGTTGAACACCGAAGAGCTTAAATGATGAAAAGTTAGAATCCCAGGAGATCAAGATCACATTTCTCATGGGTAGTTTTATTATTTTCTTCCTTACAGTCGAGAAAAACAAAAACTTTTGTCAACAAATTATCTTAACTACTCAACCTGGAAAATATCACTTTGAGACAACTATTTTACACTCAGAGTATGGGATTCACTGACGTTGTTTATCATCAAACCATTTGTTATCGTGCAATTTTTGTAATTCTAATATATTTATATCAGGCCACATTGTGCAAAAGGTATCACATGAATTCTGCTAAGACATTGTTTTTGACGTGAGCCTACAGTGTAGACTGGCTTCATTGTGGTAAGACCTGGAAGACACATAGTACAATGCACAGAAATTTGTGCTATGCCGCGGCAAAACCAGGAACCAGTTGCAAGAGCAGGGTCCCGGAAAAAAGATAAAAACCATCAATTTCAGAGAAAATTGTGATTTTTGTTCTTTTGCAAAATATACTTGTTGATGTCATGAAGAAACCACCCCATGCTTTAGATAGCAGTTTCAGAGGTTTTAAAATGATAAACTTTGTGTTTGAATTCAGTTTGTTTACAGAGTAAATCTAAGCCAGCAGGTATTTGAGCTTTGAGGGGTGGGAAACCCACAGCTGACTAATGTACCGCTATCACAACAATTCTCCTCTTGGAATACTGTTGTGCAGCCACAAACTTTCTCCTAATGTACAACTACATGTACAACATGCAAATTGATTATTTAGCAGCAGAAAGAGATTGGCAGGACATGAGAATAATTAGACATCTTGTAGATAACAAGCTTACAGTCCTTACTTCGGTGATGACAGCATCCACCATAAAGATACCAGTGAAAAGAAAACCCGCCAGGACTGCTTATATGATCAGAGACATTCAGGTCTATAGGAATACTTTTCAGTTTGTCATGGGGTGAGTTTCAGAACTTTTATTGTTTTTAGAACATGTTACAATACATACCACTAAATAATTTTTTGTGAAGTGGATTTAAGACTTACAGCATAATATGATAGATTTGATAGGCCTTGTTGTCTATGCATGCTTTTTAGTCTGCTCGGTTGCGCCCTGTGCATGATCTATCATGGAAACCTGCAAAACACCACCAGCTGCACATCTAAGCCTGCCTGGCCCTGCGCTGCTGTGGCTGTGCTCTGAGTACGCTATGAAGATAATCAGGTGGGTCTTGCGTGAGCAGTGGTGTGTGCGCACTGACTTACTGCATCCAGTAGCTGTAACACCTAAAATAAAATAATTATTTACGTTGGGCTTTCTTCGGGCTGAAAGAAAACGGCATCTAACATGTAATATTTAGGCATGGTTTAATTCCACTAAAGTTCAGGGTTTACAGACTTCAATGATAAAGGCTCAGAAGCTCACAGCCTTATTGGAAAATAGGATAAAAGCTGAAAACTTCTAAAAATATATATGTCTAACCAGATAAGCCAGACAAAAGCTCACTTTTGTCTGCACAATTTCCCAGGCATACCTGTTGACAGTCAATGCTGGGAGGAGGCATTCTTACAAAGTAATGTAAATGAACAGCTTTTGTTAACACCTCCAGGTTGGTCATCATGTTTGGGGAAAATTCTTCTAAAACTCTGAGGCCTGTTTTCTCACTAATCTTGTTAGCAGATTGCCAATATTCAAATAACCATTTCTTCATTTTTTTTATTTCTATCTGTTTGACATAATTAGAAAGCTTAGAATCCACACTTTCAGAATTTGATATATGTATGTTTAAAGGTCGATTGAAGACTATTTTAGTTTTTCAAATAACTGTATAATTTGATAGTATATTTTATATGCGGTATGGTTATACAACAAATTTCTAAATATTTTTGCAAATGTGGCAAAAACATGCCTTTTTCAACAAACTGCATGAAAATCAGAGTTCAAATTTCCCTTCAGACCTCTTGAAGGAAGCGGAACAATCCATGACATCATTGTCATTGTTGTGGTCAAACAACACAACCCTTAGTGCTCTGTTATACAGTCCCTGATCTCCATCAATGGATAGAAGCAGCTTTTGTTTTTAAAGTTGGACATTATTTGGGGATTTTGAAATGAGATATTGCATGGCTTTAGGTGCACAAATGGTGCAGGGTCAGCTGCCAGCTTTTTAAATTTTCCAAAAGATGTACTACACTGTTAGATTTGGGTGATGGTGCTGTGTGGAGTAAAAACTGGAAACCGATGAAGCAGAGCAAGCTCTGTTCGGGTCTATTCTAAAGAGTCTGTCTTTTTGGTGCCTCCCAGTTTATGCAGCTCCAAAAGTTTTGCACCATAGTAGTACAGTTTTGCACCCAAAAGGCTCCAGTGGAAGGAGGACGCAGCGCTATCAATATTTCACCATATTGAGAGCAAAAACACAGCAGCCATAGTGGGTGCTTCTACAGCGGCGATGACCGGTCCTTTTTCAGCAACATTATGATCCAGAAGAATGAATGAAATAAATTGGTGAGTAACCCGACAACAACTAAACTTATTCGAAGGCTTCAGCATGCAATCACTCACGTGTGCCATTGAGGAAGGACAGGCGAAAATCATCACCTGCCCAAGTGAAACACAATGCACGGGACGCAATGTCAGAGACAAAAGTTAAGCATTTTTCAACTTTCTTGTGTCGCGCTGCAAGCCCCTGCGTGCACATCTACATATACAAGCTCAAAATTTCACATTTATGAATGTCTCCAGTCGCTTGGCTGGAGGAGAGAAAACAGTTGTTATCTCATTGCACAAGTTCCATAGGAAATAAATAAATAGAGAGCGACATCGGCTTTCGTGTGTTGGGCCCTTCAGTTTCACAGACACATACAATAATACAGTAATCCATTTTAATATGGTCTATATTGAACATTATGTAGAACAGCTATTAATAAGATGGTGGTCCACGTCTGCACAGAACTCCTTTCAGCCAGTCAACATTACTAAACAAGGTCGATCCAGCTCAGTGTGGGCTCACTGCCACCTGCTGCTTCATTCTCCCAACTGCACGACCACCAACATAACATGATGGTGATAGCATTACAGGTCACAGAGGAGTGACTGAACAGCTCCATAAATGACGCACTCAAGTAACGGTAATGTTGGTGTAATTTTTATGCAGAATAATGAAGATATTGCATTCTAAACAGATAAATTGTGATGGGTGTGCATCCCACCCACCGCATTGCATTTCCTATCCTCTCAGCATTCCAGTCAGGGTTGCATTAGTCTTCATTTACCTCTGCAGAGCTTTCTATCTGCACAGCAGATTCCCCACTCTTTATGACAGGTTCAAATAGCTATGGCTGGATGGTTTTTATATTTGGGTTTGTGCTGAAGTGTGATTTAGTGTCAGAGACAGACATGGTAGCATGGTAGTTTGTCCACAGTAACGTCACATAGCAACAGCCAGAGAATTCTGATTTTCAGCTCTGTTTTGTAGCTCTGTTTAGCATATCATAGTTAACAAATCATAGTTTTTCATATTTTTTCATTACAGTTGAGTAAAATTTAAATCAAAATTTTGATTAATACATTGTAGGAATGCAAAATTTGCAAAATACACATTTTTTAGTTTTTTTTTCCCTTTATTTGACCTATAAGTTGTTTCGATTAGTACAAAAGAGTATCAGTGTTGGATTAATCAACCCATGACTGGCACAGCCTTCTTCACACAAAGACACCACCAAAACATTAAAAACCTACCAGCATATGGATTGTCCCTGTGTGATCTTTGACAGACTTTCTGAAGCACATCAAGAATGCAGTGCAGAAGATAGGGTGCAAAAATTCTCTGAATGGTTTTGAACTTGCAAAATGGTAATATTATGGTGGTTCATTATGGTGGTGGCAGCATATCTGGTCCTGGGTGCAGGGCAAACAAAGGTATGAATTAGTCTTTAAAGAATTTATGAATCTAAGAATCAGGCCCCTTATACACTGAAATCAGTATTAGGGGGGCTCACTTTCGAATATGGCTCTTTGCTGGGAAGAAACCTCTACAACCCCCAACTGCACGTGTAGGTTGCTTATTACTGATGGAATTTATGAATTTCAGTTTAAATGCAAAATGTATTTTCTCACACTGTTAAGTGATAAGTGATAAGGTTTGAAAACACCTAAAACTTCAGATCCTAAATGGTAAACAAACTGAATTTATACAAAGGTTTTGTAGTCATACAGACCACAAAGACCTTTACACAAGAACCACATTCATCGAGTCTCCCTCACATTTACACACCAATAAGCAGATCGGCAGGCATCTTGGGGTTAAGTGCCTTGCCTAGTAAAGACAGATCAACATGTGACATGAGAAAACTGGAATTGAGCCCACAACTTTTGGGTTGCGAGACGACAGCACAGTGGGAAGTGTGATCAGCTCACAGTGATCAACACTGCTGATGAAAGTACAGATGATGTTTCCTCACCACAATACTGAACCTGATGATGGAGGTGGTATACCTCTCATTAATGCAGAAAATTCTTCTGGTTGTTAGGAAATATAGCACCGATGTGTCTTGTGATGGTACCATTATGGTATGGTAACAGGTTAAAAACCCCTTTTGGTGTGTACTAAGAATGTAGTAAGGTCACAGCTGCCTTAAGATTAAATATGTTTTTTTTTGTTTTTTTTTCATGATCCACTGACATTTGAACAGTGAGTAATTGTTGAAGAGTGGGTTTAATCTGGCATGAAGAGGGCTTAGGTAAACTAGAATCACCAGCAATAACACTACAGGGTGATCATCATTTTGGTCAGATCATTTTTTAGACCGTTTTTTTCTCAAGATTTTTATAATTACTGCTTTGTTTTGCAATATTCTTTTTTTTTTTTACATTTGTTAACTTTTATTGTATGTGTTCAAAGCTGGTTTGAGAAGTCCTGAATTGGTTTGATAGTATAAAGCAGATTGAATGTTTGTAAATGCACAATTTAAAAAAATGAAAAACAACCAACAATGAAAGGATTCATTCTGTTTTATCTTTATGTTTTTGCTCCATTTTTATTTTTTTCTTCCCTTTACAGCTTAGGAGTTTTTTGCTAACCAGTACTAACAAGTACATTTTTAATTTACTTTTCCTACAACAGCTTACACTCTTTGATTATTTTTTTCTCTGTTTATTCTCTTCTTTCATATTTTCCTTTACTATACTCTATTTTCTTAGTATCTATGTAACGGAGAGACCTTTTTTGTATATTTTCCTCCCATGTCATTGCATCTCCACTCAGGCATTGCTCCCCTTATATCTCTCAAGCTCTCGTGGTCAATGAAAAACACGATTCAGAGCTTTAATTACACCCCAAAGGGGCTCCCTTCTCCTTTCTCATCATACACTCATCACTTCAGCTCTCTCTTTGCTTTGTTCTTTTTTATTCTTTTCTTTCTTCACTTGCTCTTGTTACCACTTACATGTTTTTTTTCCTGTCATTCATATCTTTCTATCTTTGTTTTGCTTGTAGTGAATAATAACAGTGTCCAGCTTTCTTTCCCACCTTCTCTGTCACTGTATTAGCACTGCAACAGTTTTAGGAAATAAAAAAAGATGTCAGGGCCTCATGTCTTGCATGAACTTAACAAGATTAAGGCTCTAAAGCCTCTCGAGGGGGCTCTTTGAGTTTCTACTTAGCTACAGTTGTGATTTGAGCAAAATGCTCACATTATGCTTTACAATGACACCACCACACATGAAGTTGGGAGACTTTTTATATTTTGTATGCTGATATTTTTTTGACATTTGTATAATGTTTAAGGGCATATCCTTTAATGATCAAGGAATGTGTCATTCTGAATCACTAACCTTGCTGTAGGATGTTCTTGAACCTGACTTGATCTCAGCCTTGTTTAGTGCTATTTTTTTCTTTCATTTGTGTGAATTTTACCTTCTGCATTGCAGTTTAAGATATTGTGTGCAAAACTAGAGCTGTAAGAGATTCAGAGTTCAGAGTCAGTTCAAGAAGATTCAGATGTTTTCTGTCACGCTGCTGTGAACTGCCTAACCCTTTCCACACCACCATCCTGCCACAGGCTTCTGCTGATTGTGATTCATCTGACCCGAGCTCAAGTCATAACAGTCATACCATACAGCAGTTGAGTTCAGACACAGAGGAAAAATAAAATATGATCGTAAAAGCTCAAAAGGGCAAAATGTGATCAGCTGAATCTGATTCATCCAAAGCTACATTTACATTTAAACTTGTTATATAGGATAATACAGTCAACAATATCTTGTCTTGCCTTCTTCTTAGAAACATTAAAGGCCCTGACATACTTCATCCAAAGTGCTGAAATCAGCTCTCATTGTTGTAGATGCATGATGAAAATTGTGTCGTTTTGTTCGCAGAGAGCCATCTGCTTACCGAACTTGACACGGGCAGACTATATCAACAGAATACTGTGCGAAGTGTTGTCTGATTGGTCAGAAGTTTGTTGCTGTGTTTTATGCGGAAATGTGCTCAGAAAGCAATGATGATATTTCTCTTCAACTAGTCCACTTCCACTATCCGTTTTTTGCATCCGCAGGACACATGAATACTTTTGAGGAACGTTATCTGACGCAGTGAGGAATTATGTACATTTGTATGATTCTTCACTAAATGACTTCTACAATAATAAAACTGGAAAATGGTGAATAACTCCTGGATGGAGATTTTATATATATATATATATATATATATATATATATATATATATATATATAAACTGCTCAAAAAATAAAGTGAAGACCTAAACAAACAATGTAACTCGAAATCAGTCACACCTTTGTGGAATCAATGCCAACAGTTAGGTAGTAACATTTATTGTGAATCAATTTCACCTGTTGCTGTGGAAATAGAACATGCAACAGATGGAAATGAGAGACAATTAGCAAGACAACCCCTGTAAAAGAGTAATTCTTTAGGTAGTGACCACAGATCATTTCTCTGTTCCCGTCCTTTCTGGTTGAACTTTTAGTCACTTTTTCATTTTCAGTGCTGTCATGCATAGAGGCATCATGAGGTGTTTTTTTACAGCTCACTGAAGTTGCTCAAGTAGTGCAGCTAATCCAAGACGGAATATCAATGCGAGCGGTTGCAAGAAGATTTGCTGTGTCTCTCAGCACAGTGTCCAGAGCATGGAATAGGTACCAGGAGATAGGCCAGTACACCAGGAGATATGGAGAGGGCCGTAGGAGGCCTACAACCCAACATTTGCTGACTGGCATTTGCTTGGGAACACCAGAATTGGCAGATTCACCATTGGTACCTGTGCTGTTCATGGCTGAAAGCAGGCTCACACTGAGCACACGTGAGAGACGTGACACAGTCTAGAGACACCGTGGAGAATGTTATGCTGCCTGCAACATCCTCCAGCACGACCGGTTTGGTGGTGGGTCAGTCATGGTGTGGGGAGGCATTTCTTTGGATGGCCACACAGCCCTCCATGTGCTAGCCAGAGGTGCCCTGACTGCCATAAGGTACCAGGATGAGATCCTTAGACCCATTATGAGACCATATGCTGGTGCAGTGGGCCCTGGTTTCCTTCTTATGTATGACAATGCAAGGCCTCATGTGGCTGAAGTGTGTCTGCAGTTCCTGCATGATGAGGGGATTGTTGTTATGGACTGGCCTGCCAGCTCCCCAGACCTGAAATCAATTGAACACATCTGGGACATCATGTTTTGGTCAATCCGCCAATGCCACACACTGTAATGTGTAAACCCTTTAATTTTGTGAGAAGTGTGTGTGTATACACACACACACACACACATATATATATATATATATATATATATATATATATATATATATATATATACACACACACACACATATGTATACACACACATATATGTGTGTGTGTGTGTGTGTGTGTGTGTGTGTGTGTGTGTGTGTGTGTGTGTGCGCGCGCAACTGGAAATGAATCTGTCTCATTGCAGGTTTGGGCTAACTGCTTATCAGGTAAGAGAGGGAAGGAACAGGAAGTGGAGTTGTCAAGCGCGAGGGAAGAAGTCAGTGGAGGATTGAACAGAGAATAAGAAAAAATCAAGGGGTAATCAGATGGGTCAGAAGATGGACAGATAAACAGCAGATTGCACTGACCTTGGACTAGGAACGAAAGAAGAGGCAGACAGGATGACAGTTTAATCTCTTTTGAGAACAAGTCAATGACACTATTACTAGAATATAAGAACCAGAGGAAAAGATCTAGATGGCAGACAGAACACTGAACTGACAGCCATGTTACTATAAAAATGAAATGATAAATATGTAGACACTGACAAAGAACTGTGCATGAATACACATAGAAATATTCAAATAACTGTGCAAGTTCAGCAAAAATAAAAAGTTTATAAATTGACAATTTAACATACATTAGAGTAATAATGATAATGCAAAAAAATATAGTTGTTGGAAAACTCTAATCTGGTATGCTTCATGGCTTTGGGGATGTATGTTAAAGAAAAAAGGTCAAACACAGATCTTACCAGGAAAAAGAGCTTAAAATAATATGACCCTTTGAGAGAATTTGTGTATGCTTAGAGCATATTTCTAAGCTGGAAACTTACACTTGGAATGAGAAAAAATTAAGATATGAATCCATGAACAACTTAAAACAGTCAAAGCCACAGGCTAAGGAAAGCCAGATATGGAAAATGTGTGCCTCTCGAAAAAGACTGTGCTTAAAGTTAGAGCTATATGTTAGGTGAGGAGAAATATTGTACTGTATATGTGCTGTCTGGAGGTCTATTAAAGACTCTGGGCTTGAAGATCAACAGGAATTCTATGATTCAGCTCAGATTCCTGCTGATTTGTGTCCAGATTGGCATGATGTGATATGGGCTTGGTTTGAAATAAAACCCTCCACTGAAGGCATATTGCAGAGCCTTTTTCCCTGAAGCATCCACACCTTGGCAGTTTGAAAGCAACCAACCCATCATTGCACAACAAAGTAAATTTACTCAGTGACATAACTAAGTGAATTTATTTTAATAAATCTATTCAAAAATTCATTATACACAGATTGATACAGCAGGTAATGCACGTGTTGAACATCAGTCTTTTTATTAGTTTAAATACAGTATTGCTAATGTGGCCATTGTCATAAAACTTACACCAGATATTGATAACATTCTAAGTGATTAACACATACTGAAAAATATCAGAGGAAATAGTCCACAAATTAAATTACATAGAATTGACCACATGAAGAAAAGGATGATGTGAAAGTCATAGGAAGCTAAGGAACCAGCTGAAATATGTCAATATTTAGTATTCTGCTACTATGTCCAAATCACCATCAGCCAGTTTAATGTTAACTAATGGCATATGAAAAGATTTCTCACTACCAAAGTATTGCAAACAGTGGTACAACTGATAAAAGCAAAAAGACTTTCACAAAAAAGTCCCATTCTTGAAAAACATACAAATGGTAATGCTTACATGTGCATTTCTAAACTTCTGAATGTTCCAAGGAGCACCTTTGGAGCCATAATCTGGAAGTGTAAAGAATATAATTTCATCACAAACCAATCACATCCTTGTGAGATTTCTGACAAAGGAATCACAAGAATAATCAAAAGCTGTCTGAGAGCAAAGGAGCATTCACAGAGGTTCAGAAAGAGGGTACAGTTTTTCATATGAAAACAATAAGCAATACAACTACAACGGTCTCTGCACATTCACTGTGCAAGACTCTCCTGTTAAAGAATAGTAAGTTGAAGCTTGTTTAAAATGTGCATGTTTTGAGGAAGAATGGTTCTGCACATGACCCCCCTCCCCCACCCAAAAAAAAAAAAATCATAGGAGCTTGCAGGTGAGAGTGTCATGTTGTGGGCTGTCTTACAACGTATGGTCTGGCAGACTCCATAAATTTGAAGGAACAATGGATGGAGAAATGTCCAATGACATTCTAGATAAGAATCTGAAGAGGAAACGAGTGTAGATTTACAAGCAAAACAAAATTTCAAACATGCTGACAAAGAAGCTCAACTGGTTTCAGAGAAAAAAAGAAAAACTAATTGAAATCATCTGACTTGTATCAAATTAAATATCTATAGAAAAACTTTAGGATCAGAGTGGATTGAAACATTGTGTGGAAGAATGGGTCAAAATCACACCTGAGCAAAAGGTGCAATTAGTTTCTCCATACAGGAGAAGTTGTCATTACCAAGAAAGGCTTTTTCATAAAATATTTAATATATTTCTGTAAGTGTATTAAATATTTATTCCCTGTGTTATTCCCATTTTTTACTCATAACTTCTTTCAAGGACTAATTTGCTTTGATTTTTTTTTTTTATTTTATTTTATTTTTTTTTTTTGAGAATCATGGCTTCCTTGTAATAAAAAAACAAAACAAAATAAAAAATTAGAATTCTAAATGAGACCAACAGTAAATATCTATTTTTTTAATAGCTAAAATGTCAACTTAATGAAATGTATGTCCATGTACTGTATATGCGCTTACTTGGTTAAGGCTTCTTATGCATAAATCAATGCAGTGTTGCATGGAGGTGAGGTGTTCAAGTAGCTAAAACAGGTTTAAGCCTCAGCTTGTCCACATTGTTGGGTCTGGTGTTTCTGTCTTCCTCTTAACAGTACTCCATAGTTCCTCTTCAGGATTTAGGTTAGTTTGACTTGCTGACCGCTGATACAATAGTGAGTAAGCAAGGTATGAAATTTGTAGTGTGGGAAGCTGCCAAGTCTTTCTGGGAAACTAAATCAGCCATCAAAGTTAAAATTGGTGGCAATGCTTTCTTTGAACTTGATAAAGCACAGTAGACCAACAGCAGCTCCCTAAATCATTACTGGCTGTGGAAGCTGGATTCCAAGCTACTTGGCTGCTATGCCTCTTCACTGTTCCTCAGACTGTCACCTTGATAAATTACTAATTTCATCTGAACATAGGATTTTAGACCAATAAATCTTTCCTTTTTGTTCTTAATCCTGGTAAGACATTTCTAATGTTTTTTTTGTTTTTGTTTGTTTGTTTTTTCCTTCAGGAATAGCATAACATAAGAAATGTACTGTTTTAGCCTATGTCCTGAATATGTGTGTGTGATGGCTATTTAAGCACAAACTCAGTCCACACCATGTAAATTTCTCCCAAATTCTTCACAATCCTCTAAGGGTTGTGGTTATCCCTGCTATGCATATATATATTTTCCCTCTAACTTTTTTACTTCCACCCAACTTTCCATCATATACTTGAATACAGCACTCTGGACACTCTGGACAGCTGCCTTCTTTAACAATGAGCTTTGTTGTCAGTCTTTCACATGATGATGATGTCTAACTTTTCTGCAAAAAAGTTATTTTTCTTATGCAATGTCTGAGGTAAAAATTCTGTTTTTTGAAAGGCTGTAAACCACAATCATCAAAATTAACAGAAATAAGCACCTGAAATACATTAAGTGAAATAAATGTACAAAAACAAATGTGTTTCACTTTTTGAACTGAGTAACTGAGGTAAATTAAGTTTTTAATTTTATTCTGATTTATTGAGACATATCTGCATTGTGCAATCCTTTTGTTGATACTAGAACATGTGCAGCAAGATACTGTAGAAAAGCTTTTCCATATTTTTATATTCTCATAGTTGTTCAGTAAGCATATGCACGTACCAGCTCATATCAAAAAGAATAGCGGTAGTTATCCCCAGATGCTCTATTCCTTTTGAACTTCAGTTCTTAAGAAGAAAGAAGACAACCTTACAGCACGAACCATGGGCAGTGAAGGTCATTTTACATTTTAAGTCAGCACTATCTTTATCAAATTCCATTGAGAAAGACTAAGACATGCACTATTATACTGATTACACATATTACATGGTGTATATATATATATGTATATATATATATATATATATATATATATATATATATATATATATATATATATATATATATATATATATATATATATATAGCGGCTGGGTAGCTCAATGGGTAAGTCACCCGACCTTCACCCGGGAGACCGGGGTTCGAATCCAGGCCGGGTCGCTTGGTTGAGATATCCAGTGTGGGTCCTTAGGCAAGATCCTTCGCGCTACTGCCTACCTCATGATGAGTGATAAAGGAATACACGCCATGCCGGCTCAGACGTCGCCCGGCCAAACAAGGTCTGCGTCAGGTGCTGGGGAACCAGGGCACCTTCACGAAAAATGGGTTACTGGAACAAGACGGAATTGGGCGAGAGGTGAAAACTTGGATCTGTTGGAATGCTACTACTCAAGTAACCCTAGTCAGAGGGGTTACATGCAAAGAATGCGGGAGGAATGGTTACGTCGACATCCCCATTCAACACTAACTGCCAAACAACTAGTAGCTCAGTGTTCCAACATCCGCAAACGGCAAATGCTGTCACAACTTCAGATAGACGAGGTACAACACAAATGCTACGGCAAGGGGGAGCCAGGACGCCAGGTCAGGGGGGAGTTAGCTTCAACTCCCCACCCGCAGATTGGGTATGCAGCCCCAATAATGAACGAACCATCACAGCTGAACGAGGCAGCAACTGACCTGAGAGGTAGGATCGTGGCCCGAATGAACACCAGGCAATCCCGATGCCAATTACAACGGCTGAGTGAAGTACCATCAGAAAGTCTCATTGAAGATGTGAATGCAGCATTGAGAACGATCCCTACCAACACCATAACGGAAACCAATGAGCTGCTGTACAACTCAGCATCAGTGATCCTTGAGATGCTCGGCTATAGGAGCAACCATGAGATTCAATACCCACCATGGAAAAGACGGTTAGAGGCTAAAATCAAGGTAACAAGGAGGGAAGTGAGCCAATTGTCAGAACTCCAAAGAGGTGCAATCAAAAGACCAGTACCCAAGCGGTACAGCCAGATGCCCATACCTGAAGCGCTCGAAACTGCCAAACAAAGGCTCCAAGCCTTGGCCAGTCGCCTAAAGAGGTACACGAGAGAAAATGAAGCCAGGAGGATTAACCGGCTCTTCTCCACCCAACCAGCTAAAGTGTACTCTCAATGGCAGGGTAATAACAACAGAGCAGACCCACCAAGGCTGGAGACCCAACAGTACTGGAAAGGCATATGGGAAAGGGAGGCGACCCACAACAGCAATGCACAGTGGCTAATCTCTCTACGAGATGACCACAGCAACCTCCCTGAGCAAGCCCCAGTAACTATCACAGTGGCAGATGTCCAAGAAAGAGTCTCAGGTATGAAAAACTGGACAGCACCAGGTCCTGACATGATCCATGCCTACTGGCTAAAGAAACTCACTGCCCTCCATGAGCGACTGGCAGCTCAAATGAACCAGCTGCTACAAAGTGGGACTCACCCTGAATGGTTAACTGAAGGGCGCACAATCCTGATCCAGAAGGATCCCTCAAAGGGTTCGGTCCCATCCAACTATCGGCCAATAACCTGTCTCTCTACAACATGGAAGCTCATGTCAGGCATCATAGCAGCTAAGATAAGTGGGCACGTGGATAAATACATGAGTACAGCACAGAAGGGCATCGGCATAAATACCAGAGGAGCCAAACACCAACTCCTGGTAGACCAAACAGTCGCCCGAGACTGCAAAACCCGACACACCAACCTGTGCACGGCTTGGATTGATTACAAGAAAGCCTATGACTCAATGCCACACACTTGGATCATTGAATGCTTAGAGATGTACAACATCAACAGGACTCTAAGAGCCTTCATTGCAGCCTCGATGGGGATGTGGAAAACCACCCTTGAAGCCAACTACAAGCCAATTGCACAAGTGTCCATCAAATGTGGCATATACCAAGGAGACGCTCTGTCCCCACTGCTGTTCTGCATAGGTCTGAACCCCCTCAGCCAAGTCATCAACAAGACTGGCTACGGATACCGACTCAAGAATGGAGCCACCATCAGTCACCTCCTCTACATGGATGACATCAAGCTGTGCAAACGAGACATCGACTCACTGATCCACACCACCAGGATCTACAGCACTGACATTGGGATGTCATTCGGACTAGAGAAGTGTGGTCGGATGGTTACACAGAGAGGGAAGGTCATCCACACAGAAGGGGTCTCACTCCCAGAGGGAACAATAGCAGACATTGAGGACAGTTACAAGTACCTAGGAATACCACAAGCAAATGGCAGCCTCGATGAGGTCACAAGGAAAGGAGCCACAGCCAAATACTTCCAACGAGTAAGGCAAGTCCTGAGAAGCCAGCTCAATGGCAAGAACAAGATCCGTGCGATAAACAGCTATGCCTTGCCAGTAATCAGATACCCTGCAGGAATAATAAGCTGGCCAAAGGAAGAGATAAAGACCATGGATGTTAAAACTCGAAAACTACTAACCATGCATGGAGGGTTCCACTCTAAATCCAGCATCCTGAGACTATACGCGAGCCGTAAGGATGGAGGCAGAGGACTAGTGAGTGTAAGAGCCACTGTCCAGGATGAAACATCCAAGATCCATAAATACATCAAGGTCAAAGCCTCAACCGACGATGTGCTCAGCGAATGTCTCAAACAATGGGGACCAGAGGATGAGGTGCTGGAGGAACCATCATGGGAGGATAAGCCCCTACATGGGATGTACCACCGACAAATAACTGAAGTGGCTGATATCAGGAAATCCTACCAATGGCTGGAAAAAGCTGGACTCAAGGACAGCCTGCCATTGAGAGTACACTTTAGCTGGTTGGGTAGAGAAGAGCCGGTTAATCCTCCTAGCTTCATTTTCTCTCATGTACCTCTTTAGGCGACTGGCCTTGGAGCCTTTGTTTGGCAGTTTCGAGCGCTTCAGCTGTACCGCTTGGGTACTGGTCTTTTGATTGCACCTCTTTGGAGCTCTGACAATTGGCTCACTTCCCTCCTTGTTACCTTGATTTTAGCCTCTAACCGTCTTTTCCATGGTGGGTATTGAATCTCATGGTTGCTCCTATAGCCGAGCATCTCAAGGATCACTGATGCTGAGTTGTACAGCAGCTCATTGGTTTCCGTTATGGTGTTGGTAGGGATCGTTCTCAATGCTCCATTCACATCTTCAATGAGACTTTCTGATGGTACTTCACTCAGCCGTTGTAATTGGCATCGGGATTGCCTGGTGTTCATTCGGGCCACGATCCTACCTCTCAGGTCAGTTGCTGCGTTGTTCAGCTGTGATGGTTCGTTCATTATTGGGGCTGCATACCCAATCTCCGGGTGGGGAGTTGAAGCTAACTCCCCTCTGACCTGGCGTCCTGGCTCCCCCTTGCCGTAGCATTTGTGTTGTACCTCGTCTATCTGAAGTTGTGACAGCATTCGCCGTTTGCGGATGTTGGAACACTGAGCTACTAGTTGTTTGGCAGTTAGTGTTGAATGGGGATGTCGACGTAACCATTCCTCCCGCATTCTTTGCATGTAACCCCTCTGACTAGGGTTACTTGAGTAGTAGCATTCCAACAGATCCAAGTTTTCACCTCTCGCCCAATTCCGTCTTGTTCCAGTAACCCATATATATATATATATATATATATATATATATATATATATATATATATATATATATATATATATATATATATATATATATATATTAATGTATTTATTTATTTAGGGTTTTTTTTTTGTTTGTTTTTTGTTTTTTTGCTGTTGTCATCTATTTTTACTCAAATGTAAATGAGCCATTAGGCACGCTTGTGGATTTGTACACAAATACATCTGCGTGTCACTGTATGGTTGTGTGGCTGGCATCATGTCATTTAAAGCACACTCTGTGAATATTTTACAAGCAGAATTTTCAAAAACAGGCATAAATATTTAATTGAATCCAGGTAGCAATATTTCTATGTAAAAGCACGTGCTTGCTGTTTCAGACAAGGACTACTTCCCAAATCTGACATGATTTCTGCAAGGAGCCCACTTACCCATGAATGAATATGTTTCAGATGCAGTCAGTCTCAAATTTTAACAGTTTTCAAAGGTTCCTTTTCCTAAAATACATATTTTTAACTTACTCTACATTTCAAAAGACATTTTCCCTAATTTAATGTGAATACCTAACATGAAATGATCAGATGAAGTCTTGAAAGTATTTCATGTACTTCAGAAAAATCCCATTCAGTGAATAATGTGAACATTGCTTTAAACTCGAAAGTTAAATGTTAATGTTAATGTTCCTATACTAACCATAAACAAAAGACTCAAGCTGCATTCATCAAACTGATCAGTTGAGAGTGACATTACTGTAGCTGCCATGCCCATAAAACATCCACCCAAACTATTGTGCTCCTGAGGCAAAAAGGAAAACAATTTAGAACAGAAAATTTCACTCCCACTTCAGGAGAAGTACATTTATTTTTGGCTCTATGACCCATGATGCAGGTTATTTTGTTTGTTTGATTTTTGCTGTGATAAAGGAAAGGTATAACCTTTTTGATATATGGAAGACAACAGACAGCTTGTTATGTAGGGTAAGCTGCAAGGTAAACTGCCTAGGAAGCACCTGGCTGACTGTGCTGATTGAATGAAGAGACTGGGCAGTAAAGCTGTTGGCTGGGCTTGGCTTAGAGCTGACCTGCATGAAACTTGCACACCAAAGACGCATCTTGGTAAATTGTATTAAGCGTTCTGATGAGATTTGTTTGTCATATTTGAAGTACCTTGTGAGAATGATGTTTAGGCAGGTATCAAACATACTTTTCATTAAACTCACATTTCTGTATAAAAAAAAAAGTGTTTTTAGGTCTAATGTAATATTCTAATCTAAAAATATTAATTTCATGTTTTCTTAGCTATGAGTGAAAAATCATCATAATTACCAAAAAAAGGCTTGAAGTTTGTGTGTATTTAATCTATATAACATGTTTTTATGAGGTCATTAATTTACTGAAAAATATTAATTTTTCAACAACATTCTAATTTGTTGAGGTCTCCTGGATAGCAGGGTAAATTATTTACCTCTGTAAGTACACCCACACTTGACAAACTCAATCGTAAAATAGAGCTGTGTTGTTTGACTGGCTTCACAGCAATGCCTGAAAATCCAGGCTGTGCTAGCAGTCCTGGTAAATAACATCCATGGATGGATAGATGGATGGATGGATGAATGGATGGATGATTAGTGGATGAAAAACTTAGACATTTCCAGACATTTTACACATACATATGGTCAATAAAACCTACATTTTAAAAAACTTCACCCAACACAAACACATAATCATTAGTTGTGAGTGTCATGACCAGAGTAGTGTGGCTAAAAAAAACATCTTGAGCTTGCTTTTTAGGTATTTAAGTCAAATCCAAATCAGTGCACTCTGCTTTACTTCATTTAAAAAATGCCTATTAGCAAAAATTAGTCAATTTACCCAGCAAATTGCACAAATGACTTTGATTTAACCGCTTATCCTGGATATGGAAGAGGCCTTAGGAGATAATGGAGATAGAAAACTGTTGTTGGCAGGAAGCAGATTTGTGCTAAACAATACTGTCCATTATAATGTTCTTACTAACTAGTATCAACTTTTAACATAATGTTATGGACAGGGGGGAGGGAGGGTTATATTGGTGGTATTCCATAGACTCCTATGGCACAATATCCAAACTGTTTACAAATAAAATTTTGCTTCGGTCTTTGTTTTATTTGACAAATTCAAGCTGTGTGTGCATTGTTGGCTTTATGTCCTCTGCTTCATATTTGCATCATGAGTGCATTGTTGAACTGCTGTCTCAGGAGCAGTGTCGTGACAAATGTTGTTGTTCACTATTTTGCAGAGCTGCAGAATCACAGCTACGGAGTCTGACAGTCTCCAGGAGCACTGAAATCTATCATAATAGCAAAAAAGTCTTGAATTATTTATAGTGTCATTCCAAGTTACCAGGCTTTCATTGTAATATTTTAAAGTGGTATTGATTATTAGTTCTTTCAAAGTTTTTCTCTTTTGATTTTGGCTGCTTTTTCACTCATTAGTGACTGAAAATATTTGCAGTTTAATATCCAAAACAATGATGATGGGACATTGACTTTAAAAAGCATTTGAATTATCTAATATTATTTCAGTTGCATTTTTGTAGGTTTTCTTTGCAAGAAAATTTTGCTTGCAGACATATTCAAAGGGCCGCATGTGAGGCTATGTACATACTAATGAACATACCCTAAAGTAAAGATTCAGTTGTAGTTTGTGTGCTTACTTCAATAAATGTTGATTAAAGGCATTGATTATATATTTTTAAACTTGTGTGGAGTGGAATCATAGTTAACCTTCACAAAGATCTACTGAAAACTCAGGCATTTCAGTTTCTCATTTAGTTTGGACACTCACTGGGATGCCTTTCCATGAAATATGGTTAAGTGAATCCTTAGTGGAAACATTTTCAGCACTATTTACATCCAAATTGCACCCCATTATTATTATCATTTTTGTATCACACTGTTAGTGTTTAATTATCAAAACTCATGGCTGAGTTATTGGCTGTTTCCTTTGTTTTGTAGTGGTTCTGTTGTGGAACAGGCTTGAAATGAGTAAATCAAGGGCCAATCAACAAATTGTCTTTTTCATTTGAAGCTGCAAGTTTGTTTTCTTCCCACTCACATACTAATATATTTACACTGATCAACCTCTGCAAGTACCCTTCTAGTTGCTCTCCTTTATATCACCATAAAGGGCCTAATTTATTTTTCAGAACATGAAATTCACAAGCACTCATAAGACATCTTGTGGTTTTTACACCAAGACTTCAGCTGTGCAAAATTAAAGGTCTAACCTCAGAGAGCAAAATGTTTGTTTTCCTGCTGTTTAATTATTTATGCATTTGTTCATTCGTTTGTTCATTTAAGGAATATCCATACATGGAATTAAAAAGAGATATCACTATCATTATATTTTTTGTCTTTGTAAAACCTGGAGTATTTTAGACTATTTTAGTAAAGTAGTAAAAAAAACTTTAAGGGTTGAATATCTGCACTGAGGAAGATGCCAAAGTAACCAACTAAGACACAAATGCTGTCTACAGTGACTTGTAGATGCTAAGCAAACATTTTAAAGGAACTCTTGTACACGTTCATATTTAAATATCCGTTTAGATATATATACACAAGCACAGATATGTTGGCACCCCTGGTAAAAATGTGTAAAAAAAACAGTATAATCATCCTCTCCTTTGGAACATTGATACTGTCTCACAGCAGTGATTTTTATTTATTTATTTTAACCTTAATTTGAGTTTGTTTGTGTAAGCAAAGAAAAAGAGAATAAAATTAGACTTTGGACTTTATTTAAATTGGTGGAATATACATATATATATATATATATATATATATATATATATATATGTGTGTGTGTGTGTGTGTGTGTGTGTGTGTGTGTGTGTGTGTGTGTACACGCAGCATTTAAACATGCATGAAATATTCTTTTCATTTAAAACGTTCTTTATTTGTTTGATGTTATATTTCAATTTTCTGAGTTTTCAAAGACTACATCTGTGTAAAGAATTAGGGGACAGTTAGCCGCTTGGCAGACAGCTTGCAGTGTATTCGCAGCAAGCACATGTAGGCTCAGAACTTGGACATCCTCATCTCTGGTCTCAAATAGGCAGCAAGCTGTGGCGGCTCCAGTTCATTTGGCAGGCAGGTGGCCAGCATTGGTGAAGCTATGCTTCTCAGCTCTGGACTGGAGTTGCATAGGCTGCTTATCCTCTCCCTTGGAGGAACAGCAGTAAGCGTCGGTTTGTCCGCAGCAATTTTGGGGAATCTATAATTCAACGAGTCCTTGTGCAGAATCATGAATAAACAAGGTTTAAGGCTTATTTCTTCGACCAAACTAAATGTATCCAGAACTACTTGGTAAGGAGCAGGCCTTTCTCTGCCAGTGAAGAAAGGGGTGGAGGGGTGGAGATTTGCGTTTGTCCCTCTGATGCCATTCTCACTTTCCATGGCATCACAGAAATTACTTCCTGAATCTTCTCCTCTTCCTGCTGTTAGAACCAAAGTGGGTTGATACAGTGCATTGTGAAAATAATGGTTCTTACACCACCCTCCTCTACTTCAGTCCTTCATTGCTGGAGGCCCAACACTCTGCATTGTCCCAAGTGATTGCTGGAATGCCAAGTTCCACTCAGTGGTTTAATGAACATACATATGTATTCATTAGTTATTCACACAACATATATGATATATCTGTTGAAATGTGTTTGGCTCTGTAAAACCACAGAATATATCAGTGTTGCTGATGCAGATACAATATGTGATTTGAAAATAGATGCGGCTTTGGTAGGATGAGTTTAACAAAATCTCCTTCTTTGCATTTGGAAAGCACACTATGAAGTTAATTTAAGAATTGACAATCTGAAGTACAACTATACTCTAAATGCAACAGCTAAAAAATTAGTGTGACTTTTAAAAAACATTGTAGCTGGTACCTGGCCACCTGATAGCCTTTTGCATTTGAAGATTTATGTTTTGGTATTATTTCTTGGCTCAGAGTATGAAGACAAGCTTTATGGGGCAACAGCAAATACTGCCAAAACAGTTATTTACATATTTTTTCTTTATTTATTTACACCAGACACAAACCTTGATTATCTTGGATTTGCACAAAGGACTGTGGGAGCCTTGAAAGCACAAAGGACACATCCTTGAAGCCTTAAAGTACTACTCCTACCATTACTCAGAAAAGTCATTCAGAAAGGATTGATTATATAGCATCCTTGAAATGCTTGGAAATGTTAGTGTTTCCTCCCCCACAGGTGTTTGCAGTGTTGCACAACAAATGCAGTCTCGGTTTGCCTTGCTTACTTGTTTCTGCAGCATTGGATAATAACTGAATTAACAAAAGTAAATATTATTCTGGCCAAGGTTAATATGAGGGTTATTTTCTTATTTGTTTATTTGTTTATGTTTAGCAAACTTTCAATTGAATTAACAGTTAGTTTGAAGGCAAATTTTCAGGCATGGATTTTCAGTTTGTTGATTAATGGTAGTCACACAACCCTTCAAACATTATAGTTTAGGTCAAATTTATGTAAATCTACAGGAAGGTTCTTGACATTCAAGTATCTCTGTATTTATCAACAGTACATGATATCTTGAGACCTATACGATGAAACATTGTCTTATGCAGGAGTACAGTCACACAGATGTGCATTTAGTAATTTAGCCTACAACAGCTTCAGTGACTGATGATGTTCCTCCCACATATTTTCATAATTTTGATGCTTTTTATCTATTAGGTTTTGATATGAGACACTTTTTACAAATGGATCACATGGTTACTGTCATTACTTTCAATACAGAGGAGTTTAAACACCTGCTTTTATTATATGTGTGATATAAGTCAGCACATGCATTAAGGATCTGCTGCTCTTTTATCCTCTTAGGGTGCACTTAGATAGCAACCTTCTAGGCATAAATATGTAGATATAAGTCATGGCATGGTCTTAATCATTTTTCCCCATGATGCTGTTACTGTTGCCTCTTTTTTTCATATACAGAGACTAATGATAGATTAAATAAAAGTGTACAGTCATTTTCTTTCTATGCCATTTATAAAATAAACTCTTGGTAGAAAAATAAATAAAATACAAAAAGCCACCACATAAATCTGATTCTTTTTGAACATCTTTGTCAGCTGTGACTTAATCTGCACATGCACATGCAAACACATACATATACACAAACTTTCTGCAGATTAATAGGTCAGTGAGAATTATACCAAGGTCATGCATTGCACATACATATGGTGACAAGAGGTGGGGAGGATTTGTGTTGTTGCATCACCCTTTGATCTGTGTGTATCACATCAAATTTCGGTTGCCTCCCTGACTGCCAAACATCAGCAATAGGATAGTACAATACTATACAATACAGTCTGTCGTTATCCACTGAGGATGTCAACCATTCATCTCATTTTAATAATTTGGCATTTTTTGAAGAGAAAGGATTTTATCTTATGGTGTTTAAAATATTATAACATAGAGCTTCATCCTAGCTCATTCTTGTCCTGTGCCTGAATGTCTTGAGTAGCAACCATCAATATCCTGAATAAACAAGAGATTACAAGATCAATATTAAAGTAGTATAACTATCTTTATCCTCTTTATGATTTGGATTTGTTACTTAGTGTAAACATAATTTGTCTGGTTCATTTATTTGATCCTTTAATGCAATATTACATGTTTTTTTATATTAAAAAAATGATTAAACAGTTATATTTATACCATGTTTACGCTCTGATTAATTACTATCATTTTTTTTCTTTATAATGGTCCATAAAAAACATAGACCTGTATGCTTACTATCAATTTCACAATAACCCACAGAAATATGAAAGAGAGGACAGAGGGAGATGGGAAAAAAACTGTTTCAAATAGATTCTCTTCCAAAAGTTTTAGTTCAAATAGATACATTTCTATATTTATTTCCATATTCCTATATGGTATTTTCATAAAATGCCATGTCATTGAGTGGTACCAGTAGATTATATTATGTTTTCCAGTTTCCTACAACACCATGGTTTTTTGTATAGCTGCAGAAATAAATTGGTTACAGCAATGAGATGCAATGTGGTGATCTTGTGAATTATTTTTTAATCTGTAAAATTATTTTTAAATCAGCTTAACAGTTGATGTTTAATCATTAATGAGGTGGGCACTGAAAACACACATTTTCATCATCATCACACAGTATAAATCCAGCTAGCTCACTGAGAGGGGCCTGCTGGTTTCTGCAATTTCAAGGTACTTACTGTAACTGTACCTCAGGTCAAACTGCTACTATTGCTGGAGATCATAGTACACCTAAAAACATTTTAACATCTGAAACCAGTTATTTTTTAAAGAATTTCTTTTCTTTTAGCTTTCCTCCCATCTTTGCTTTTATGCTTATTGCTCGCCATTATTCAAAACACTAGTGGTTCCCTATTTTGCTCTTTGATGATTTTTACTCTTTATTACTCGAATTTTAACTCTGATTGCTTCAGCCTCCAAAATACGGTCAACAAAAGGAGAGATGCTTTTGGGCCAGTTATTCCAAATACGGAGTTAACATTCTTAAATTTCTATAGCAGTAGGAAGCAGAGTGAGTTAGGCTCTTAACTTAAGGACCTGTAACATAGTTACTGTAACCTAAAATCAGCCCATTCCTCATCAGATGTCAGGTTTTACAGCTAACTTGAGCCTCTGTCTAACCCTGTGCACATGCTCATACACAGAGAGTTTAGCAGATTGCTCTGATTCACCTTAGCACTCCTGGCCAGCTCTTAAAGGAGTCATATCCCCTGCTGCCTCTTGCTATTAGGAATTGGTCAGAATAACTTTTTGATTACTGAACCTTGCAAGTCAATAACTTTGGACTCCAGACTTCTCCAGAGCAGACAAAATGCCAGCCCGCAATACAGCATACAACATCAGTGAATTCTAAAAGATTGAATTCATTATGGATTTTTGGCAGTCCTCACTGGGACACATTTTTAAATTCAGCCTCAAAAATTTGGACGTGTGGATTTTAGCAAGTTGCAGAGAAACTGGATGCTTTTTGTAGCCGTTGTTAAGCTTCTGGCAGGATTCTATCTGGATATCTTACCTCTGAACTGCTCCTTGCTTTCAAATCCATGAATTTTCTACATGGCTGAGATTCGGCCATGTTAAAAGCTTAATGTCAGCCTACTCTATTCAGTTATCATGTATGTTTGTCATCACTGTCCTGCTGGACACCTCAGTTATATGTAGGTTTTAACTTTCTAGCTGCTGAGGGTAAAGAATTTGGAAGTGGTCCTTCATACACCAGTATCACTGACAGTCAAACAAACTCCCAGCATAATTCTGCCTGCCATCACCATGCTTCATGTACAGTGCACTCACCTTGCCTAATTATGACTTGTCCAATCATTTTTTTTCTTCTGCATAGATTGTCCTTTATCTTGCCTGACTATAAAACCTTACTCCAGAAGGCATTTAGATTATCCATGTGTGCAGCTGGGCGTCTACTGAATGTCCAGGTTGTAGGTGTCAGTTTTGGAGTAGGTGCTTGTTTTTTAGTCAGCTGCCTCTTGGCCCATATTGATTTTAAACTTGCCTCACTTCAGATTGTGACACTGGTGTTTCATCATATTTTAGTTTGTGATAGGCTTTAGGTTTTGGTGGTTCTTGAAAAGTTTAACTAATTTTAATGCAGCTGAGGCAATTTGGGTCTTTGTTTTGGAATGTATAAAGCTTCCTAACATTAGGATTCTGGAACAAAATCCCCAAAGGCTGAACTTACGCCGTGCTGAAATGTTAGGGAATATGCTGACAAGCACTGACTGTGCCAGCCAAAGAATTTAAAAAACAACATTGTTTTTGATAAGAAGAGGGGTCAAATCCAGTCAAAATTATACCAGAAGCTTGTTGATGGCTAGGGGTATGTGTTAATATTTGATCCTGAATGTATAATTTTGACCATGAGTGAATTAGAGAAAATTAATTCTATTCCTATTCTTAAAAATCAGTGAACTTGATGCTGTATAATCATTCCAACAAGAAAAAAAGGCAGCTTAAAGTAAATCCTTAAAAGCTAGTAAATAACATAATATTTAAGCCAATAGTGAATGTATGTAAGCATCCATCGTACAGTAACTGTAAAATATGAACATCAGTATTGATGTACTTTGTGTTTATGGTTGTTATACTAAATGTCCACAATTTTTGCAAGCACTGCACTAAACGTAATTAAATTACAGATGTAAAGAATAGCATAGTGCAATTCTTTCACTACAGGAATGAAGATGCCTTCAGTTAAGTTCACCCTCTCCGCTGAGCTACGTTGTGTCATATCAGCATAAATGCACCAGTTTTATTAGTGCTGTGCAATAATGTCAGGGTTTTATATGCTACTTTCAGATTAGAATCCAAAACTTGTGCTGCAGCTTTATGATTAATAATCCATCCTTACTGGCTATGTATTTTATGTCTCACATATAAAAGTCAGAGTTCAATTCCTGCTCCTGCTTCCTTCTGGCATTCACTGTCCCCTTCAACCTCTGCATCTGTCATCAGACTCACCTCCTCGTCATCATGTTACATCAGCTCCCAGGGTATGTTAATCTTGCTGTATATTTGTAGAAAACTGTCTGCCCTATTTTCTCAAAACACCAAAACTCCAAAGATGATAAACATGCTTTGACCAAAAAAGGTCAAAGCATGTAAAACTGTGGGATTCATATTAAGGACCCCTAACACTGTTATAATTTTTTTCCCTTACTATCCCCTGCAAAGGATAGTGAGGGGAGGTTAAAAGTCATCAAAGCATCCCTACCCTCTGTCCCATATCTATTTCAGCAGAGCTGAAGGAAACGTATCGCAACACTGTCAGAGACTCT